>OX244267.1:7739206-8939206 GCA_945867215.1 Epinotia demarniana
ATTTTTTTGGCACTGCGTTATAATGGCCAACAATGAACCTTGTCCTATATACAGGACAAGCTTGTTATTTTTTCCTTATCGGGCTCAGACTTACGTAATATATATCTCGATAAGTATCAATTCATCTTAATTAACTTGTCAACAGAATTCTTAAAAGGCTAAAGAAAATTACGAAATGTAGGGTTCCTTTGTTAGACTACACCTAGATGGTATCTCGATCACGAACCTCCAAGTAACTGCTCGAAACTAAGTGCAGTCAAGGATTTTAATTGCACAGCCATTCAGACCTCATTTTATACTGGACACTTCAAAGCTACTATCAAAAAAAAACAAAAATAGTTGACACCTAAATGGCCCAACAATTAACCTTGACCGAACCTAAGTATTTATTTCAACTTTTAATACTATAGGGACTAAAGGCGGCAACTTACCGATTACTCAGGCGTTGATGGCCCCGCAGAGACTTATTAAGGCATACTTAGGGGCTATCCAAATATTACGTCATTTCGAAATAAGGGGGGGGGGGTTTGACCATTGGCTTAATGTAGTAATTTTACTAGGCGGGGATTCAAGGATTTAATTTAACAGGATAATGATGAGGGGGAGGGTGTCAAAAAACGATGTTATATGGACAAGCCCTTATACGATTGTGCGTGCCTAAGTCTTAAGGTAATTTTACCGTGTTGTGTCGTAATTTACCTTGTAATATCTAGGGCGATGTTGCAACAAATTCCTTGACATGTCACTGCAATAGTAGATATTCTTAGCGAACAGTTTATTACAAGCATTTTACAATGACCCGGCGTCACACGAGTTCAAAAGATCATTCATCAATCACCATCATCCTTGTCTAACTAACTACTGTTCAGTAATTCCATCTATCTTAATTGATAGATGGGAACGTCACTAGGACATCGCTTTCGTTTCATGTCTCTGCCGTGATCATTTTGAAACAAAAACATGACAATAGTGATATCCCTATGAGATATGTCGCTGGCGACATCTTATGGAATTGAGCCCCTGTAGAGACGCGGACTTAGAGGGTTAGTGGTTACCTAGATTTAGCTTCTAGAACTTGGTTTACCGGACAGCAATAAGGGTAAAAGTGGTAAGGTACTACAAGGAGGTACAGTCAAGAAAGTGCTCTACCACTTTTCAACCTTACCATGCAAATAATAGAGTCAAAATAGACGATATTCATGGCTGATTGTATTATATCTGTGTTATTATACAAACTGACAATAAAGACGTAATGTGTAGGTACACGTGTGTGTGTGTGTTTGTAATATCTGTGAAATGTAAGTTTGTAGTTTTATGGACTTTCAGGATGGACACAGGCTAGACTGGGTTATTTGTAACGTTGCCTGTATACCTACACGGCCTTAGTACTTAGCGTACCTAAGCGCGTCACAATATTGTCTTAAATACAGCGTTGGTCGATCGTTTCCTTTCTAATTTATTTTATCGTAAGTACAGGTCGATTCACAAGAGCTGGCGCGTAATGTCTATGAAATGAATGACAGTTTCATACATTTTCCGCGCCAGCTATCGTGAATCGACCTACCTCTACTCTACTTCTACCTACTACTGCTTTTGTTCTACATATTTTCAAAAATATATTCGTATTACATTTTCATCATTTAATATAAATTACATTTCATTGAACTTCATTAAATAAATAAATAAGTAAAATAAATAAATCACATCAAAAATCGACCTAGTCCCATAGTAAGCTCAGTAAGGCTTGTGTTATGGGTAGTAGACGACGATATATATAATAGAAATAAATACTTAAATACATAGAAAATATCCATGACTCAGAAACAAATATTCATGCTCATCACAAAAATTTTTGCCCTTACCGGGATTCGAATCCAGGACCTCTTGCTTCGTAGGCAGGGTCACTACCAACTAGGCTAAAGCGGTGGTAATTCATTACTTTCTAAAGCGGTGGTCATTCATTACTTTAATTATCATACTTGTCACTGTCATGGATGACAAATAATGTGGCCGTGTTTGGAATACATTGATGGTACATGCCGACCTAAGCAATTAACAATTAAATAAATAAACAAATAATAAAACTGATCTACGGATAGCAACTGCCCCAACGATAGACGGGATGCATTTCAGCTGCAAATGTGCAGTTTAAATTGAATGCAGTTGTTTTGCGGTTGCCGTAACTGCATTGAAACCAAAACCCGACTGCGTCGCCCGCTTGCAGTTTTGTCGATTCGACGTGCGGTTTTGTCGATTTCACCCCAACGTATATTGCAGTTCTATTGCAATAGTACCAACTGCACTACAACCCTACAGCTAGTTTGCAGTCAGGGTGCGTTGTCAAATGCGAAATAACTGCATTCAACTACCATTGCAGCCGGAAAGCTGCTGAAATGCAGTCCGTCTGTAATAGTAATAGCGCTTGATTAATGACATTCGTTTCTGGCAGGTCGGCGACTCTGCGCCGGAGAGACGTACGCGCGGCAGTGTATGTTCCAAGTATTCGCGTGTTTCATGCAAGCGTTCCGGGTGTCCGCGGCCGACGGGCGGCCTCCGGCCCGACCGACGCGCCGGATACAGGGCATCATCACCACCATACCGGAGTTCTGGGTGCGCATCGTGCCCAGGACGTAGCGGGCGCATTGCGCTTAACGTCTCCACACACCGGTGGCGGTTGTGGGTCTTTGGAAACACTGAAACTACACTTCAAACACACATCCAACGCGGGCTAAGTTACAACTCGGACAGCGCGGCCGCGGGTCAGGCGATTGATATCTCTCTCACTACCAAAGCATTTAATATCTCTATCACTATCTACCTATATCACACAGTAGCGCGGGTCCGCATACTGTGCGATAGAGACGCCGCTCGCCTGCGGTGTGAATATACCGCTTCAACCGCGCCCGACCAGCGCCTTGCCCTCTCTGCGCCGCGCACGACCCGCGTACGATGTGTGGAGGCCTTTATTGGGTAACAGAACGGCTGCGCGACGCCAGCAGGACGCGTACGGGGTGCGACAGTAGCGGGACGCGAAGCCGTGCCGTTGCTTTGGTGCGCAGCGGTCGCGTTTGCTTACGCGGACGTCTCGCTTGCGTCGCGCACTCTGTGTGACCAATAGGCATGATGACACATTTTGAAAAACTGTTCTATAGTGTTTAGAAACATTTATTATGTACAACGAATAAGATTTTTCAAGAGAATATAACAGTTAAATAGGAAAAAATGCATTTTAGTTTTTAAATTTCAAATTGGCGCTAAAACGCTTGTCAGTGTCATGGCGTCCCGAGTGACGTCAAGTTTGTATAAACAGAACGCAGACCTTTGACGTTTGCTACCTATATCGCTCAATTGCTCATTGAATGAACATAAATTAAAAAGTTTACAAGTCTTGCGCGGCCGTGCGAGCGAGAAAGCGCGACAATGACGTATGAAGATCTGACAGATAACATGGTTCTATCTCCGTCTTACTATTCGTTCAGTACGTAAGTTTTCTCTGTAATCTGTGGTAATGGCCGTTATGGGTATTTGTTTATACAAACGTGACGTCATGCGCTCTGATTGGTGTTCAACATGTCATGGCCGGCGTCCATATTTTTCAGTTAAGTTTATTAAAATAAATAATAATCTCTTACTTTTAATAAAAAAATTAGAGCATTTTTTCGAATTCTATGATTAAAATTTCAGTAAGAAAATACCATATTTTAGTGATTTTCAATTACTGTCATCATGCCTATTGACCATGCGTGACGTACATCATTGGGGAGTTGCAGGAGACATATGTGGTCTTCATCATCATCAGTTCCACTTCACCACATTTGTGATTTCCGTGTGAATACACGAGTTATAATAGAAAATACCGAAATTACTCCATGCGAGCCTAATATATTTGAGGAGTTCCCTCAATTCCTCATGGATCCCATTATCCAAGTGGATTTTTGAAAAGAATGGGACCCATCTGGAAGCATATATATATATGTATGTATATACTTACGAAAAACAATATTGTACGAGTTGAGTCGGTTCATAAATGACCATGTCAGTTCGAGTACAGGAGCATTCCACGAAGGAAATCCCCCTAAAGAGAGGAGTAAGACAGGGAGATGTAATATCTCCGAAACTGTTTACTGCTGCTCTGGAGGATTCCTTCAAGCTCCTGGAATGGCAAGGACTAGGCATCAATATCAACGGCGAATACATCACTCACCTTCGATTTGCCGACGATATAGTAGTCATGGCTGAGTCGCTTGAAGATCTTGGAAAAATGCTCGATGACCTCAATAGAGTTTCTCAACAAGTGGGTCTTAAAATGAACATGGACAAAACGAAGGTCATGTTCAACGTCCATGTTGCACCCACCGCACTAACTGTTGGAAACTCTACTCTTGAAGTTGTTGACGAATATATATACCTGGGACAGGCAGTCCGATTAGGTAAGTCCAATTTTGAGAGAGAGGTCAGCAGACGGATCCAACTAGGTTGGGCAGCGTTCGGTAAATTACGCAACGTATTCTCGTCCAAAATCCCTCAGTGCCTGAAGACTAAGGTGTACAATCAGTGTGTGTTGCCAGTGATGACTTACGGCTCTGAGACGTGGTGCTTCACAAAAGGACTTTTTCAGAGGCTCAATGTCGCGCAGCGAGCTATGGAAAGGGCTATGCTTGGTATTTCTCTACGAGATCGATTCAGAAATGAGGAGATCCGTAGAAGAACCAAAGTTGCTGTCATAGCCCGTAGGATAAGCAAGCTGAAGTGGCAATGGGCAGGCCACATAGCGCGAAGATCGGATGGCCGATGGGGCAAAAAGGTCCTTGAATGGAGACCACGTACTGGCAAGCGCAGTGTGGGTCGCCCACCTACGAGATGGACCGACGACCTGGTGAGGATCGCTGGATCTCGTTGGATGCAGGTGGCTACGGACCGGTCACGCTGGAGTGCGATTGGAGAGGCCTATGTTCAGCAGTGGACGTTAACAGGCTGAAATGATGATGATGATGATGATAAATGACGGAGTTCTACACGTCTATCAATACGGGACGGCCGCGACATACTCTCGATTTTTCTCGCACTATACCTCTTGTTCTAAGTGTTCTAATAAAAAAGAGACGGATAGTGCGAGAAAAATCGAAAGAGCTCGTGTGCTGAAGTAACTAACATTAAAAATAATGATAATAAAACCGCACAGTAAAACCGTATTTGAGAACCTCTTCCTTTTTTTCAAGTCGGTTAGTAGTGTAGTAGCAAGTAAAATCCCACAATACAGAATGTTACATAAGTGGTGATACAAAATAGCTAAATGTGAATCTACTTATCCATGATTCTGAACAACTTTTAGTATGGGACCAACTTTGTGCTATGCCAAAAAATCCAACTATTTCATTAACTTTACTCCATAAGTAGCTAAGAAAGAGTGGTATCTCCTGACACAGGCTGTAATAAAGCTTGAAAGGAAGTACCAATCACTATGTTTAAATGAAATAAATATTACTTAAGTTTATTTTTTATTTTAATTATTTATATTATCTTGCAAATCAATTAGGTACCTATTAAGTATAGGTAGGTTTCCTACCTACGGAATGTCAATAGTAATTGCTACACTTAGGACTAACTCCAATTAAATCCCCAGGTTAGCGGCTAATTAGGTATATCGTAGGTAGCATTTAACTTGGTGATGTTCATTTATGAAGGAATAAAACTTCCTTTTCTTTTTGCCAATAGTTTCGAGCAGGCTCCTGAATATACCTAGCAGTGCAGTGTTCTGATTCTGTCTACAAATTAAAATGTTTTTTATCAAAAGTTGTTCTGGCTTTAATGACAGAATTTTAGGTTATCCCTACGCCGAATCGAAAACTATTCAGCCTACTTGAAAAATAATAATGCTTAATTAATATATCAGCAATCATATTATCAGGAAACGTTCTTCCAAGGAAACCATTTCTCGTAATGTACCTACGAAATATTGAAATTTCAACTAAAGTCCCGCACAAACACACCTCTCAATCCACAATTTGCTGCAAGCTGAGATTAAAGACATGTACTCGCGTAACTCAAATTAAAGACAAAAAAATGTTTAATCTAGTTTTTACTAAACATAATAAGGTTGCCTATAATGTCCTGTGTTTTCGCTCACTAACAGATTAGTTTAAAATTTGTTTACTTATTGGGAAAATCTCCCTCTCCCAGCACGGCTATCATGCGACGGCGCGCGACCTCTCGAATTTTCTCGCACTAGCCTCTTATTAGAACAAGATTTATAGTGCGAGAATAATCGAGAGTATGTCGCGGCCGTCCCATGATAGACGTGCTGGTGGCAAAGTAGGCGTTATGTGCGGTAAGTACTTATGATCGGTGGTAACCGAGCGAAGCAAGTGTGGCCTGGCTTGTTTCGCAATGGACTAACCTAATGCAGTGATCCAAGCTACAATTAATTTCGTCTCGGAGCTGTCATTAGGGCCTACTATGTAGGCAGCTTACCGTTATGCGGCGATATGCTCCGGTAACCGTTGTCTAACTATTGTTAAATAAGTAATCTTAATCTTTACTACGAGCAGTTAATGACGTTGGTTGTACCTAAAAAGTCATATTGGTCGTAAAATACACTTGTGCTAATAAATAAGGCACATTCTATAATAGTGATTAGACATTGTACAAAACGTGTATAAGACTTGCGATAGATTAAGTAGATCCGTGCGAGATGAGTGAATGATATATACAGTCAACGATTATACCCGTATATATAGGGGTATAATCGTTATCCCTATATATCGTATACCCTTATAGACAGTATTTCAGAGTCTCTCACTGAGAGTGGACTGCCATAAACCCCTCTGGGGTCAAGTCCACACTCACTCTCTCTACTCCCCCATCAAAGTCCTAATTATTGCTAGGCAGTGGACGCTATCCGCTATCCTCAACCACCAACCGCAATAGTACATTACGTAACTAGGGCGGTGAATTCGTGAATGCCCCAGATCGCAGGTGTTTGTGGCCCGAACCGAAGAAGAGGGCCATAAATATGCGCTCTGGGGCTTTACGAATTACCGCCCGTGTTGCGTACAAAATTTTACGTCTTCACTTGGCCACAATGCGAGTTTTCCCGTCCGCGCAGCGTGCAGTAAAACTCGCATTATGGCCAGGTGTGACGTAAAAACTTTTAACCTTTCAATAAAATATTGAACATTAGGTATCCCAAAATCATGGCGGGCCTTCTTAGGATTATGAAAAAGAAAAATGCTATATAACTAGAATAACTTTTATAATCTTTTGTTTGTGATCGTAACCGCATGTGCTCACGAAATTTGCAGTATATAGGTGGTTTGGACAACCATAAAGTCCATAAACCAAGACTGCGAGTTTTTAAAGGTGAGTAGAATTACTTTTGTACGAAATTTTATGTCTTCAAATTCCTATGACAGTATTGCAGAAGTCCCTTCGATCGAATAAAAAAACGTGATAAAAAATATCTGTGATAAACAAACATACCTACTATTATAACGTACCTAACCTACTATGAGCTGTTAAGATTGTTCAAGAATAAATCGGGCCGAGACGTAACGGGTATGGTGTATGAACGTTTGTACGGAACCCTCGGTGCGCGAGTCAGACTCGCACTTAGCCGGTTTTTAGGGTTCCGTAGTCAACAAGGAACCCTTATAGTTTCGCCATGTTCGCAGTAACCATTTACTACTAGAAAACTATAATGCAGCATGGGTAACATATAAATCAATCACGCCGACAAAGCAGAAGTATAAAATCTTTTTGGGGCCCTATACCTAAAGTGGGGATGCAATGGGCTATGAAGCCCTTATTTTTGTTCGAGTCATGTGTCCCTCCCTCCTTGCCGGCTAAATGGCTGTGACTGGGAATGTGGAAAAAATCGTGGCAGTAGTACCTACATATATGTAATGCATTAAAAGGGAAACTATCACGGCTAAGTAGGCATAACCTACCGAGTAATAGTCGACCAACTTAAAATGTACTTAGAACTTTCGTACAAATTCGGCTGACGCAACGCACCATTTAGTTGGAGCGCACGCACGTGTCGATGTAACTAACACAGACAGGCAAGTAGGGTTCCGACCCTACACTGCACGTCGCCCGACACGCGTTTGTCAGATTTTTTTTCTACTGGCAACACCGTAGCGTTTGTCGGTGCCGGGTCTCTAGAGGTTAAAGAAGCCCACGTGTTACGCGATCTGGTTATACTGCTGATAAACAAGACCTATAGCTGATATCGCTTCGTGACGTCACAATTTATCAGTCTACTGAGTGTTAACTAGTAGGCAAATCAAAAAAAGTTAATTTGTAGTTTGAGTCGTGGACTAACTGACTTTAAAATATTGCTTATTGTATACGGCCATTACGACATTTGGACTCATTGTCACGATAAGCTTAATTTAAAATTTAGTTGAAATTACCACTGAGTAGGTAGCTACGTCTGCCACAATAGATCACTTGCTGGTCGAAGCGGCATAATAACATTAAGGCTGACAAATTAACAATAATAATAAATGCCTACTGTACAAATCTATCCCATAAAAGTAGGCCAAGTCTTGAAACTCTTCCACCGTAAAAAGCTGTGAGATATTATTTGCCGTGCATTTATTTGCTATAGGTTGCTATAGGTACATTTACTACTAGGACTAGCAATAATTTTGAAACTACTGGTTCGAATTTAATGTGTAATGCTCTCATGGTCACTGAAAATTTAGACTTCTAGTTTTTTTTCACAACTAAGTTACAGGGGTGTCGAAAATGGCCCGAATGGCTTCGAGAAAAGGTATGGTAAAGGTACACAGACTAATACAGACGCGCAGTATAAAGCAAGACGATGTTTCATATAGTTGTCTCTGTCACTTCTTATGGTCAGCTGACGTGAGTTAGAATGAGACGAATAGTATGGTATTTTGAGTCTATTGACGACTCGTCTCCATCTACTGTTCACCACTCTGTTAAATTAGTTAACAAGTTTTCCGAGATGTCAACGTCAAATTGACACTTACAGTGGTGTTACGGTTTTAAAGTTCATATTCATCGACATTATATCGGTGTGAATTTTATGTAGGCGTTTGGCAAGTTTGAGATACAGAGCCTGGAAATACAGACGTGAGTGAGCTGGTGGTTTATTTTGCTACTTCCGTATACCTACCACATTAACTTTTGTATTGTTTATTTCAGTAAGTAGATAACTGAAACTATATAGATTATTATTTTAGTTGTTAAATACTACTTAATTACATTTTAATACTTATTTAAAGTCCCAATCAAGTAGCTGTCTACACCTCTCCCTACGTGAGGTGTAGACAGCTACTTGATCGTAGGGAGTTGTGGCTCAGAAACAGGAATAAGTAGGTAGTTAAGTCAAGGTACCTATGGTTTTTGTGTTTACTTTGGTAAATGACCTTTGGTATACATGTGTTAAATTGTATCTCAATACAAATGTATGGAGACACAATTTATTTACTACTGGTGCAGATGACGAATATATTAACAGTAAATATCGATATCGGTAACTTGTAAGAAAACATCTTTCTGTGCACTAAATCTCGAGCGAGCGAGAGAGCGAATCACATCGTGCGAGCGAGAAAGCGGAGACAATGACGTATAAGGCCTGTCAGATAACATGGTTTTATCCCTGTCTTACTAGACGTTCAGTATGTAATTGAGAAGAGATCGGATGTATAGAAGACGCTCAATTTATTAGGGCCTCTCTGCTGCCCTTCTCTGTAAATTGTGGTAATGGCCATTATGGGTATTTGTTTATACAAGTGTGACGACATCCGCTCTGATTGGTGTTTAACATATTATGGCGGGCGTCCGTATTTTTCAGTTTAATTTTATCAAAATAAATAGTAATCTCATACTTAATAAAAAAAATGAGCATTATTCGAATTCTATGATTAAAATTTCACTTAGAAAATACCATATTTTAGTGATTTTCAATTACGGCATTACGGCGATGCGCTTTATGATTTGCGAATCGCCCTGCACGGCACCTCAAACAGTGTCACGATTGGACAAAGACAGGACAAACCAATTTGCAATTAGCAGCTAATCAGAAACATTGCATCCATCCTGTTTGCGTTATGCAAACCATTACGAATGACAATCATAATTGAGAAGTCACATCCGACTTTGCCACCAACGATTCGCATCGTAATGTCATTCTAATGTTTCGCGCTCGTTTCTTCAAGTTAGCTCGCCGCGCGAGGAAGCGAAAACGCGAAACACATCGTTATGTGAATAGGATCGGAAGCGGTGGATAAAAATAGACCTCGTGGACGCGACGATGATAAAGCGTCGGATGGCGTGTGGTCATCGCACCGTGAAAAGTTAGCTACCTACCTTACCTTACGTGTGACTTGCACGCATATCTAAATCATCTACCTATTTGGTAATCACTTTCAGAAACCTCTAATAAACCTAAGGGCCGTATTATTGGCAAGCGGGATTTTTAAAGTCACTAGCGACATGTTTCGAACATCGCATCACGCACTGACTGTGCATTATTGGTATTTTTGATACTTAACTTTGTGTCCGGAAAGTAAATTCGAATGTGTTGGTGTTGCCATACTCTCTTCAAGGCCCGTATGTCGCGTCGATTATAAGGCGTGTCTAGACGGCAGTCCTAACCGCTTGATAATATATATATTATGTTGCTTGTATTTTATTCACTACACGGATGCGATGCATTTGTAGTAAACCGTGATCCGTACAAGTTTGAGAAATATTTGCGGACAATCTTACACAAATCGACCTAGCCCCAGACTAAGCCAAACTTGTACTGGGCATGGGTGCTAGACGACGATAAACATAAGTACCTACTTATATAGACAAAGACATGCTTAAATACATAGAAAACAAAAACATCCATGAATAAGGAACAAATATTCTCGCACATCACAGAAATAAATAAGTACCCTTACCGGGATTCGAACCCAGGACCTTTTGCTTCGTAGGCAGGGTAATTACCAATTAGGGTAAAGCGGTCATGTGAATGAATCATTTCGAATAAAATTTAGTTATAGGTACTTTGTAGCTGACAGCCTAATGGAGAATTACGTTTCATAAATAGGTTACAAATGTTACAATATCGCACAATTATCAACAGCTTACTTTGTATATGGATTGTACAGTCGAGTTCACAGATATCTTTACAAGCCAACATGCCAAAAATATATTTACACACCTCTATGACACTGACATTAAGGTCGTGTTGACATATATTTGGTATGTTGGCTTGTAAAGATATCTGTGAACTCGACTGTACCTACCTACCTACATGTTTTTATACACGACTAGTTGGGTACCCGGGACGTAAGTTAAATTATGATGAGTGATGACTTCGACCGGCCTTAGAAGATTGATTTTATCACAGTTGAATGGGGGGGTATTTTATAATAGGCCTCCTAAGGCCCCCGGTACAAAATTTTGTACATAATAAAGTTCACCCTTGCGGCCCCAATATAAATGAGATTGCATAGTCATAAGCGCCCACTGTGCAAATTTTTGCACTGAATGTTCAGAAGCACCGCTTTCAAATTTGAACGTTCGCGGTTTCATTTTGACAGTACATAGAGTAAATAGTTTCACTTTTTAAACATTTGAGTAGTGCCACCTGTATAATAAGTGACAGCTGCCAAAACCACGTGAGTGACAGTGCAACCAAACCATGAGGCCTGCTCACCGAAAAGGTAGGTTTAATCTTGATAAATCTTGTAAATCTATGTTGTTTTCGTCGTAGTTTTGTGACCAATATGTACGATAAGGTCGAACCCTTATAATAAAGCGATAATTTCAAAGTTATACATTTATTAGCCGGATCGCTGAGGTGCGAAATGTTTTTGTCCAATTTTTTGCACATTGGGTTACAGTTACATATCCTATTTGTATGCGGTTATAATGTTCTCTATTTCATTTGATAGGAATTTTCTTTGTTTGTAAGTAATCGTTACCCAAAGATTCGGAAATATTTAGTTTTTGTTGTGGGATTTATATGATCATGTGATTAAAGTCTGATGAAGGAAAGACTGATCATTTTGTAAGATTCTTTTTCTTTTTTATTGAAGTTTATGGTGAAATTATAACATAGTTAAACTATTTTTTTTAATAATTAAAACTTTTCTGTTTCATAATAGGTTTATTATTATCCCTTCCCACGTGTACGAAATAGGTTAGTAATACGAGCCTACGGTACATTTTTTTTGCATAAAATAAAAAAGAGTTGATTTAGAACTCGGGGTCCCATGTTCAATTTTTTGGACAAATTATAGAACGATTTGACCTACGTCATTGTGTTCTATACATAGCCCCTTACATGTAAAAAAAGTATTACGTTTATAACTTTTTTGCTTTTAAAGTTATGAAGTCAAATATGTCTGGGCCGGACAGCAATTTTTTATTTTGTACAAAAAAATATACTTGGGCGTCAAGCACTTTAAAAGTTTTCAAAGAGCTGGGCCTCAGGAGGTTAACTTGATACCTACACGCGTTCCAGCTGGACAAAAAGACCTTTTGAGGTACGAAACCCTAAAAATATAATCAGTTATATCAATGATGTAATATATCGGCGGTCGCAGCCCCATCGCCCATTTATCTAATATTGAGGTAAACCCTGAACTACTTACCAAGCTCTTATTACAACTTGATCCATTAAAATCAGCTGGACCAGACAATGTACCTGCCCTGTTCCTGATAAATTGCACGAAATCCATCGTAGAACCTATAGTCTTATTATTTAACCGCTCCTTTGCTGAATGTACAGTTCCTTCGATATGGAAATCAGCTTTTATTACTCCTGTACATAAAAAGGTTCAAAAACGGAAGTTACTAATCATAGGCCAATTTCTAAACTATGTATACTTTCAAAATTACTGGAGAACTTAGTGTACATTCAGGTTAATGAGGCTCTTAAAAACTATTTTAGCCCTAATCAGCATGGTTTCCTTCAACATAGATCGACTATATCTAATTTGAGTCTTCTCAATGATTATGTCTCATTCGAGATGTCCCGCGGTAGTCAGGTAGACGTTATTTATACGGACTACAGCAAGGCATTCGATAGAATTGACCACGATTTGCTAATCTCAAAATTACATAAAATGGGCATCAGCGGTGACCTATTGCGATGGTTCTCTTCATATATTGCAAATAGATCTCAAGCTGTTGTCATTAATAATTACATTTCTAGTTGGGTAACCGTCCCCAGTGGCGTCCCTCAAGGATCGTTGCTCGGCCCTTTACTTTTTAATATTTATGTCAATGATATTAGTGACTGTTTCATCCATACCAACCTGCTATGTTTCGCAGATGACATGAAGATTTTTGCCAAAGTAAAAACCGTGCAAGATTCTATCCTAATCCAGGATGACCTCATGCGTCTCGATAGGTATTGTTATTCTAATAAGCTAGAGCTCAATCCATCCAAATGCTTCACCGTAACCTTCTCGAGGCAACGTTGTCCAGTTCAAACCTCTTACAAACTCAGAGATCAGAAACTATCAAAAGTACCAGTTATGAAGGACCTCGGCGTGCTACATGACTCTAAGCTTCTATTCGATGAACATATTAATAATGTTGTGTCTAGTGCTACCAAAGCATTAGGTTTCATCATGCGTAATTCTTTGTATTTTACCCAAGATAAAACTATGAAAGTACTTTTTTGTGCTTATGTTAGAAGTAAACTTGAGTAGGGGAAGAGGGGGGACAGTGGATCACGGGGAACAGTGAATAAAACTATCTACCGCCATCGTTTACGCACACATTCAAACGCCGACGCGTGTTTGTAAACTCGTCTCGACAGGCTCTACACTGCGCCAGTCGTCCGCGAGCTCAGGCACAAGGAGGGTGCGTTATCGCTGCCGGTCGAACAACACAGTACGTAAAATTTATTTTACTTATTCATTGAAAATGTTTGTAGGCAAATTCACGCGTGTTATTTAATGTGTTTTTGTTCTATCTTGTTACTTTGTGATTCCAAATTGTGTTGATTGGTGTTTTGAGTGTAATAATATATATTTAATTTTTTTTGTTGAATTATTCTTACTGTAACGGTTTATGGGGAACACTGGGCCATCTCCTTGTGGGGAGCAGTGGATATGGGTCCAGTGGTACTATGTAAACCTAGGAAACTGGCTACCTCGCCTAGACTGATTATATTATATGGCACGGGGATGCGCGCGGCTGCCGCACACATGCTCACGTGTAAGATATCGGACCACCATCTCATCGGAGTCAACCTAACGACGGCAGGCGAGGACTCACGCGCTGAGTATCGACAAAAGCGGGAAGTACAAATAATTAATAATAGTTTTGTGAAAACGGAGTTAGAAAAAATAGACTGGTCGGAAATTTATAACATTGACTGCCCTAGAGTTATGTATGAAAAGCTATATTCTACTTTCAGTGATATATACATAAAGTCAAAAACAACAAAATCGATTTATAACAATAGAGTTACACAACCATGGATAAATAACAGTCTTACCAGTATGTTATCGCGCAGGGATGAGCTCTTTAGAAAATGGAAAGCGAGTCCAAAGAACGCAATTTATAGGCTGGATTATACTAGATTTAGGAACGTAACAAACAAGTGTATTTACTGGGCGAAGCAGAACTACAAACAAAACGAAATCAAGAATTGTGAAAGTGATTTGAGGAAGTTATGGGCAACGGTCAATAGTTGGCTTGGAAATGTCAAACCAAATTTAGATGAGGTGGTGCTAAAATATCTGGGTAAAAACACGTCAATACAGACCGTCTGTTCAAACTTCGCCAGAACATTTACTATGGAAATACAAAACATAAAACATAAATGTAACGAAAAATTCCTCATTAGAGAGAACTATGTAAAAGAGTGCGAGGTATCTTTTCGTTATCAAAAAGTGTCACATACAGATATTGAAAAAATCATAGATAAATTAAGCAATAGAAAATCTGCAGGCGTGGACGAAATTAGAAGTAGGGATATAAAGCTTATCAAAACAAGTATAAGTCCGATATTGGCTAAATTTGTAAATACCTGCGCGACAACCGGTGTTTACCCAGATATGTTAAAAAAAGCAATAATTAGACCTATATATAAGCAAGGAAACCACTTAGACTACACCAATTATAGACCAGTAGCTATACTTTCAGTAGTAAATAAGATCGTAGAAAAGGTTATTACATCCCAAATTAGCACTTTTTTAGAAAACAATAACATAATATCAAATAGTCAACATGGATTTAGGCGAATGCGCAGCACCTCAACCGCTCTGGCCCAATTCACAGACGAGGTAAATGAGCATTTAAATAATAAAAAATACGTTGTGACATTATACATTGATTTTAAAAAAGCATTTGACACACTGGACCACGAACAGCTCATTCTCGCCATACAGGAATGTGGTGTCCGTGGCCCAGTGGTCGAGTGGATTAGAAACTACTTAAGTAACAGGACAATAACAACAGTCATCGATGGACAGAGCGGTGAGGAGGCTAATGTGATATACGGGGTGCCGACCGGCTCTGTGTTTGGGCCATTAGGGTACATAATGCACGTAAACAGCATGGTTAATGTGGTCCACAAGTGCTCAACTTATATGTATGCTGACGATACATGTTTGCTATACGCGGATAAGGACATCAAAACTGTGGAAAAAAATATACAGGCAGATTTTACAAATATAATAAAGTGGTCGCACGATAACGGCATAATTCTTAACATAAACAAAACTAAATGTATGTCAATTATGTCGCCTTACGCGTCAAAACCATATGAAAATATCAATATTGTAGGACATTCATACGACTGTCTACATAATAATAAGAATCAAGAAGACTGTAATTGTGGTAGTATTCAACTTGTAGATAAATATAAATATTTAGGCGTAACTATAGACACTAAATTCAGTTGGGGCCCCCACATAGATGTAGTATGTAATAAACTCCGTGCAATTATGTCAAAATTAGTAAGTTTAAAAAATATATTAAGTAGAAAACTAATGAAAATGCTGTACCACTCGCTAGCCGAGTCAGTAATTAGCTATGGGCTAATTGCGTATGGACGTACCTTTAAAACTTATCTTGAGAAAATTAGTAATATACAGATTAGAATAATAAAACATGTATTAGTAGACAAAAAAACTAAAGAGAATTGTAATAAAAATTATAAGTTATTATATAAAATGCTAAAAATCCTTCCGGTACATGAAAAAGTCAGGTATTTAATGTGTATTGATGACTATGGCTGGAACAGGTTTAAAACGAGTAGACTGCAGTTACGTAACCTCAGAGCAAGCACACAAAAAAGATACATAGAATGTAACGCTAACAACTATTACGGTAAAAGACCCCGTAAGTATATTGTTCCTAAGGTACATAATAAGATAAGTGCAACCTTAGAGAAGTGTAGTAGTAAGCTAATATTTAAGAAAAGATTAAAAGCAGAACTATTAGATTTATTTGATAAAAGTGTTAGGTAGTGCATGGCATGATGTGTTGCATAACCGAGGTATACCTACTTAACGAGTTATTTGTAGAAACGCTTATTCATTGTTTAGTTTACTAGGGTTAAGGTAGTTCATATAAATAAACAACAGCTATAGTAACGAGCGTATTATCCGCCAACAAACTGTTCTCAGTTTGGCGGAACTTTATTTGTTAAACTAGCATATAAGATTTTGTGAAATAAATAAATAAAAAAAATATTTTTATGATTATTTGTAAACTAGTGAAACCTAAACCTGCCTATATGGCTGCCTGATTGGTGTGATTTTATGTTGTAGGAAGACATTTGTGCCTATATTACAGATTATAATAAGTGATATTAAAATTAACGATAAGTATTTTTTTGATGACATAAAGTATTGTCTTTAAGTTTTCTTTTTTGAATTTATGTATTCTATAATAAAACATAACTTTTGTTGATTTATGACGTTATTTTATATAACTTAATACATATGATCCCGTGTTCCCCCTATGGTCCATAGTTCCCAATGCCCTGATTTAAGGTTCCCCGAGCCTGGGGAACAGTGGACCAATCCCCATTTTTTTTTAAAGTCACGCTGTGGCCTAAAGTTCCATTTGTGTGCCTTCTATAGTGAATTTTATTTATGCCTTAATAACCCCTTATTAATATAAGGACAAGAAAACGGACATAAAGTGTGTATCTGCTGGGCTATGTGCCTCAAAACAAAAACTGATCCACTGTCCCCCCTCTTCCCCTACGCATCGCAAATTTGGAATCCGCAGTATCAGACATATATTGACAGAATTGAGCGTGTCCAAAAAAAGTTTGTTAAATACCTTTGCTTCAAACTGAAAACTCCGTGCAAATCATCTGAATACGACCATATCTGTAAAAAACATCACCTTCTTCCGCTTTCCACGCGTCGGGACTTAGCAGATATTACTTTTATTTTAAACATTATAAATGGTAATGTAGACTCTTCTGATTTATTGGCTAAGCTTTCATTCAATGTTCCGTCTAGTACCAAAAGACACTATCCGCCTCTCTCTATTCCCTTTGCCCCATGTAAGTATAGGCAGAACAGTTTTCTAATCCGTGGCTGTAAAAAAATTAATGAGTTGACAAAAGACATTGATATTGACATATTCAACAGTAATATTCCTGCTGTGAGGCGTAAATTGACGAGGAGTTATTTTGAATGAGCGTAGCTTTAAGCTTTTAGTTAATTATACTGTGTCTCTACCCTTGTGATGTTGGTATATAGAGTTAAGTGTAATCATAACATAACTCCACATTTTGTAACCCCTAGTTAGGAAATCCCACAAATGCAGTGTAACGATAGTGATCTCACAAATGTTTACCTACTTCGATGCTATCGGCGGGAACCTGTAATTGGCTTTTTGTGTTTTATCTACATACTCAATGTGTTTCTGTAGCTGTTGGTTCTCCAAATATAAATAAATAAATAAATACCTTTTTTATATTTACATCATTGAGACATACCTATATGCTAGACTAATGTGTACCTATACCTAAACTTAGCCTCAATCAATCAGTCCTATCGTTTCCTCATATTACTACACAGTTTATCTTGTTCAAACCAATTACGGAATGCCTAGTAGCAAATTGCTCCACCTAGAATCAATGCAATGAAATATAGGCACTTTAAACGTTAACTTATGTAAGCCGCTAATCATAGCATAGGAAATACATAGTACCTAACTAGATAATTAGTCGTTACAGGAGAATACATTTTTACCTTATTTATATTTTGGAAGTGCCTCTAAACTGACACCTATTTAGACCACTTAAGGTTCAATTTCGAAGTTGCGTTGGGAAGTAATACGCCATTTTGGAAGAGTGATTACTATTAGGAATGACATTCACACGCGAATCTCTATTTATTAACATGTCTATAATCGTCTTTACTGAAGCGAATGAATTAGGTACATATTACACAATATACATATGTAGGTACCTATAATAGGTATATCTACTTAAAACCGAAGACATCCACTCTACGAAATCTACGAAATGAAATACGGCTGGACGAATGTAAGATCAATAATTAAAACTTGCCTCTGTTCTGGTTCATGGACTGGTACTTTTCTAATCTAGGTACTCCATTGTTTTCCTATATCGGGTACATTTCTTCTCGTCAGCGGTGGCGGCCTTACCCATTGCGACTTTGCGAGGCTCCGGGCGGTCGATCTGTTTTTAGGGTTCCGTACCAAAAATGGTAAAAAAGGAACCCTTATGGTGCGACTCCGTCCGTCTGTCTGTCTGTCTGTCACAAAGTGAAATATCTCACGAACTACTTAAGCTATCAATTTGAAATTTGGAACGATTATAAATGAGAGTTATCCGCGTGCATGGAAAATGAAAAATTTAATATGTGTACATTTAAATTTACCATGAAAAATTACGAATTTGAGGAGGGGCCAAAAAAAATTATTCAACTATTAGGTCAAGTGGGGTATCATTTGAAAGGGTCAAAGGGCTTGAGTTGCACTTTCCGAAGCAGTTTTTCTTTTTTTTTCTACATTGGTAAAATTTCGATTTATGAAGGAAAATGTAAAAAAAAAAATACCATTCCCCCCCTTATCTCCGAAGTTACCCAAGCGAAAAATTTGAATTTATTACTTGTGATTAAGATAAACGTAAATATCACTGGAAAAGTATAACTTTTTCGGTATCTAGCGTATTTTTTGTTTTGTTTTGATTTTGAGGAGGGAACACAAAAAATTGGTAAAATTTTGATCTATGAAGGAAAATGTAACGAAAGACTATAATAGAAATACTCTCTTTCAAAAAAAACAAAAATAATAGAGATCGGTTCACGTGATAAACAATAATAGCTAAAAGACCAACATACATACTAAGCCGATTGGCCTCCGGTGCTTCTCGTTATCGCTAGGAGAACAATACAATATGGCTAGTATTATTTTTAGTGCAAAGATCGCATTAAATAACGAGACGATGTCGCCTGAAGTAGTTGTTTCCTTGGTTAGGCATTAATTGGCGATCATTCTCGAGGCTATAGGTACCATTAGGTTCAATGTTGGCAGCAACAGCAAGTGATTATGTCGCCAGGGATAGAATTAAGGTGCATAAGTTGGTAAATAATTAACAACATGTCTTATCTTACAAATTGGTAATTTTTTGTTTTATTAAGTATTCACATTATAAGATCACGTTATATTAAACATTCTCTTTCATATTTTTCCACGTTCGGCAAGGACAGAAAAGAATACAAAATGATTGTATCGTTAAGGATCATTTCCTGTTCTGGAATCGCCCCTCGCAAGGCTAAGGAGTAAACTATACACATAAATAGGTAGTTATACATCGATATAGAAATAAAGTCATTCAATGAGATACCTAGAGGTAGGAACGTGTAGGTATAACATAATAATATTAATATTATAGAACTCAACTTAATGTTATATTACACATATGGGTCAGGTCCCTAAGGATGGTAGGTAATAGTAGGTACATTACGTAACTAGGGCGGTGAATTCGTGAATGCCCCAGATCGCAGGTGTTTGTGGCCCGAACCGACGGTGAGGGCCATAAATATGCGCTCTGGGGCTTTACGAATTACCGCCCGTGTTGAGTACAAAATTTTACGTCTTCACATGGCCACAATGCGAGTTTTCCAGTACGCGCAGCGTGCAGTAAATCTGGCATTATGGCCAGGTGTGACGTAAAGAATATAATTATTCGATTCGACCTCAGTTTCGAGTCAGTAAACTGGGAGGATAAGTACCTAGCGAAGTTGGCAAAATTCTGATGTGGTAATTAAAATTGATTAGCCATTAGGTACTTACCTATATTATGAGAATTATTATCTATTTTAATGCCTCGAAAATAACTTTTGCAATCACGTTTTATAAGCACAGTTCCCCATACAAATTTCAAGGTGGATTTTTTTTGTCATAATTTTTTTCAAGTGTCTAAGGTATATAAAGGAAGCCTCGGGTTCTTTTCGCGTTTTTACATACTTAATCGTAATGATTACAAGCTAATCAATTTTGCTATCTTATCTAATCGAGTTCCGATGTTTCAAATTTCAATTGACATCTTTGTCGATATTGCTTGAACTTGCTTGAACTACATACGTTTAGCACCTATTAGCAAATTGATAACCTTATGTATTTTACTTATGGGGTATACAGATTACCTCAATTTGTCAGTACAACATGTCGAAGTCATAATTGTAACAATCCGACCACATGTGCATGCAATTTCTCAGTACAACTCGTTTGACACTTTTGACAGTTGGATCAGCAGCGCAACATTATGCCTCAAGACAATACCAATTAGTCAGCTTCCGATAAATTGTGGCTGACAAATCAGGACATGTATATACCCCATTATATTTTCCCATGGGTACGTCCCTGGGTACTAGAGTAACCCACAGTACTTAATCAAAAAAAATGTGTTAATGTTATATACCTACACGACTCTAACATTAGCTTAAATTAACTTTATATTAAGTATCACGTTAAATTTTGAATAACTCAATGTTGGGCTTAGCGCTTAGATTAATCAGACTCTTGAACCTATACCTACGTTTTTTTTACGTAAGTAGCTTATTTAATTTTAAATTGAAATTAAGGAAACAACAAAAAATTATACTTACTTCTTTTTTTGGCGATACGGGTAACATACAGAATTAAAACAAATTATAATATGACGACACGTTAAGAGTCCGCAGTAAGCTCGATTCTCCATACAAACGTAGTTACGCTCTCATTTTAAAACTACGTGTTGGATAGTAACGAAACTTTGCAAGTTCAATGAAATGAGGTATATCTATGTCTGAAATTAGTTTACGTAGCTTAACTTACCATAATAAAAAAATACAGCGAATTTAAGTTTTTCATACAAAGCTAGTTTTTGCTGTATTTACTTTGTTTTATAAATTGGAACCATATAAACTAATTACAGACATAGATATACCTCATGTCATTGTATATGCAAAGTTTCGTCACAATCCAACACGTAGTTTTAAAATTAGAGCGTAACTACGTTTGTATGGGAAGGTGAAATTCGGCCGAGCTTACTGCGGCCTCTTAACTAATAGGTAGTACCTAAAATAATTCTGTAGAATAATCCAAAAGAATAAGTTCAAAGGCGGCAGACTGTCGTGCCTTGACACTCCACGTCATTCATATGTTACTAGACAGCTCATACCACTGGGTTTTTTTTAAATTATGTACACAATGTGATTTGATATTTAATAGCGGATTTTTGTTGCAGGATAACATACATACATACATACATTCACGCCTTTATCCCTAAAAGGGGTAGGCAGAGCACATGAAACTTGTGTTCGAGCGCCACTTTTAGCATAAATGTGGGTATAAAAGATCGACAAAATGTGATATTGCAGTGACAGGTTGCTAGCCCATCGCCCACATAACACTTTAACCCTGCTCCCTTAGTCGACTTTTAAGACACCCACGGGAAGAAAGGAGGTGGTGAAATGATTGCAGGACGACATCGTGAGGAAACCGGTCTAATCCCAAGGTCTAGTTTTCCCTCTGGGTTGGAAGGTCAGATGGCAGTCGCTTTCGTAAAACTAGTGCCATGCCAAATCTTGGGATTATGTGCCCCGGGCTCCTAGGACACTATCGGGAATTCAATTCGAGGTCAAATTCTACTTGTCCTACACAATTGCTTTTTCCCTTATTCTGAACCATTATTATTTCTATTTTTATGCCGCTCTTATTTTACGTTACAAGTTATAAAGGGTAAACGGTGCGCTCACTAGTTGTATCCAAGGCTGTTCTGTATGCCTGCATTACTAAAGCACTGCAATAACGAAGTACCTACCTACGTAGGTATACCCAAGGCAAAATGCTGACCGTAATGACATTCATATTTACATAATCTGTGACAAGGACATTGCAGATAAACAAGCATTCACACACATCCAACGAACAACAAATATCATTTTATTTACCCCCGTCCCTAACGACGGTATACTTAACGCCAACTTATAAAGTTAACATGTGTATATCTCTGTGGTATCGTAGCTCCTAATCGGATGAACCGAACCGATGAAGTCTTGTGCTTGACAGACAATTCAGTTTTTTTTTGTTAAGGCACTCATTACTTATCTAGGACAAATACCAACAAAAAAATTAGGTACAACAGACTAGTAAATAATGAAACATTATCGCATTGCCCTTTTTTGGCACAACCTATGTACATATACTATTGGTGTTTAATGCCCAGGAACTCATAGCCTACTGTTGCTGTTAAAAATCAAAAACCTCGTAACTACCAACACCAAACTGTTCTAGTAAAACTAAAGTTGCAGGTAGGTGCATGCGTACAGTACCGCTGAATAAGTTCCTGGTATACGTGAAACATTCATTTTATTTTACATTCGTTTACATCTGCTCTTCACTCTTGAAAGTGTTTTTCCCATTCATTTCTACTTCTTCAGATTCTTTTTCTCCTGGTCTGTGTCCCGCTGGTCCTACTAGTGATAGGACAACTGGTAGGAATATCAACCCATTGAATAAACCGAAAATTATAACGAGAACGAAAATTTTGGCAAATATTTGGAAAGTATAAGCTTGAGACATACTGAGCAGCGACAACGAAAGCAAAGTCGAACCGCCACCTAGCAGCACCGCTCCGCCTATAGCGGTGACTGTTTTCAAAGCCCTGTCACCGCGGGAGCCGTCGGGTATCGTAAGGAACGTGTGACCGACGTGAGCCGCGTAGTCTACGCACAAACCTATCGCAAGCTCGAGGCCGATACAGCATACTATGTCCACAGTCATTCCCCACCTTTGCATAAATCCTAAAACGTTTACTATAGTCAACAAAACACACATGAATATCCAAAAACACATCTGCAGGTTTGTGATCAAGACTGCCGTACACACCATGACGCATAACAGTGCCAGCTCCACATTCCTCTCAACCTCAACACCTATGATTTCGTCTGTGACCCAGTTGGCGAAGGCTTTAGACCATACACTACGGTATTCATCGCCGGAGGTTATATTAACGTTTCTCACCAGATCTTTTACTTGATTCATCGCAGGTAAGTATTCATCTGGCCCCTTGAATTTAGTAAATTTAAACGAGATGTGAGATGCCGTAATATTCGTTGCGGATTGACCACACACAAACGGTTCAGAAAACTTTAAATTCATATGAAATCTTCCGCCAAAGGGACTAAAAAAGAATTTCGATAAATACAAAAGGAATTGGTCTTCTGAAACTGCCGTAGCATTGTACACGTCTTGATGATAATTGCTTTGCACGTATCCGTGAAAAGCATCGACCCAAGAAACAACGTCGTTTACATACGACTTCTTTTCCAAAGACTTTGTTAAATTATGCAAATTTGACATTTCCTGCCGATAATCCATTTCCCCGAGAAAGATCATTGCCGTATACCCTTCTTCCGGGTAATAGAGTTCGTGAGCATTGAGAAACTGCTTGTACTCCGAATAGTCGGGTATAAACCATTTTGGATCAAACCTTTGTTCTAATTTAAGTATCGCTTCTATGCTAAACCCTGTTACAGCTAATGTAAAAATAATTACTATTATTTTTACTGGCGTGGTAAACACGACATTTTTATAGAACTTTGCAAACAATTTTTGGAGGAACGTCTTGTCCGTAGACAGGGCAATGTTAGTTTTGTGGCGATAACAAAACAGAATCCCATTTCTATTCGCTTCTATTCTCTTTATGTCCAGAGTAAAAACAGCCACATAAAATGTAACTGAATAACAAAAAATGAAAAATACTCCTAATGCCGCGTATATGCAAAAAGATTTAAGAGAAGGCAGAATTGTGATGGCGCCAATCAATAGAGCAACAATGTCAGTGAAAGAAGTGATGACAATCGAAACACCCGCATGTTTCAACATGAGCCCCACTTTATATGGAACACTGCTTTGTGAATTGGCTTCAGATATATGTTCCCAACAAGCTTTCATGACAAACATGTCATCAATACCTAGACCCATAAGGAGAAATGGAAGGGAGGAATGAACTGGTCCAAATGAAACACCAAGGATGGAACACCAGCTAACAGCTGAGAAGTAGGCCATGCCTACACATAGTAAACCTACACCGCCTAGTGTTAGCCTTACCTCTAACCAGTTACATCGAGAAATTCCGAACTGAACATAGAAAAACATTAAAAGAATACCTAAAAATAATTTATCCATTTCTTGGAATATGGCATCGCCACTGACATCAGCGAAACTGCGACCAGCCTCATAATACAATGTAAAATTGCTCAAATCATTTGACAATTTCTGCATTAACTCAATGTAATGCTTTTCCCATAAAGCAAGAGGAATAGAAACCCAGTCTTCAGTTCCTACTAAATTACCCACTTGATTCAAATCAACAGCTGCCATATCAACTTCTGTGAACCAAGTCAGAACAATAGACTTGGCTGCAACAATGTCCCCACTCTCATCCAGACTTAATCCACCCAACAACTGTTTATAATCAAAATCATGACCTGTAATAGGATTAGTTTTAACATTATTTACCTTACCAACAATGTCATGTTTAGTTGCATTTTGGATTGCTATTTCATCATTCTCAAACAAATCCACAATATTATTCCTCAAACAAGTTGTTGCCATGTTTTGAATAAAGCCACAGTAAAATTCTTCACCAATCCAGGATGTTGGATCTTTGAATTCATTATCACTATTTACCGATAAGCTAGAATTGTCAATCACTTTTTCTTCAGATCTAGTATTAAAATTAAAAAAAGTGTTTTTCATCTTAGGCAGTTTGTAACATAGTTCATCAATAGTATAATTAAAACTATTATATGTAACTTTGAGTGAGTTCACTTGGTTTGTAATGTTAAAGATGGTGCGGAGCACATCAGGTTGCAGCACATTGTCAGCTTCCAGCAAAATCCTCTGTAGCCGGAAGGCGGTTCCAAACTTATCTATATACCAATGTGTATCACGGTAAAAATCTGACTCGGGTGGAACCCACAAATTCATAGGGTTCTTTTCTATATTGAACTTAATCAATCCGATTCCACTTAATATCACAAAGCCCCAAGTCAGTAAGATAGTCCGCACAGGATGCTTTGCAACTTTTACTCCAAGGATGAAGAATACTTGCTCCACAAAGCGGACAAATCTTGATGATATATTCTCCCAAAGCTGTTGGGGGGTTTTTATTTTCTTTTTTGATGGCATATTTAGTATCGAAGCTAAAAATGCCAGTTTTTTCCGGAATTACTACTGTTTTCTTCTAAGTTTCAGAAAATAAAAAAGGCGGCAATATTGAGTTTAAACTTTTACGAATCGTAGCCGAATTATAACGTGAAAATGTGACTATTTAGTCTATAGAAAACAAAGCGAAATTCCGCATTGTACTTTCTAGCACACAACACTGGGCACTTCACAAAATAGATTGTTAACTATTATTGTCATCAACACTGTCACTGCCGAGTCCCGAACGATAACGTAATCATTTACTTTCAGTGGTAAAATTAGACTCGATCATAGTGGTGTTTGTAGAAAAAATCCATGTCTTCATAGTGAAAAATAATTCAAAATTTGCAAAGTAAGTCGAGTAAGCTTTTACGATGTTAATTTAGTCCATTCCACTAACAACTCCACAGCGCTCACACTTGCCGCTGACCGCACAACAATGAAATGAAATAATTTGTAATTTGACGGGCTACCGCGATGTGAAAATGAACTTCGTTCGAGTATCTGCGTCTCTGCCCCTCGAACTAGCAAGTGCAACAGAGATGTCAGAGATGGAGATACACGAACGAAATTCGTTTTCGTTTCGCAGTAGGGCCTTTGTTTTGTTTCCTATGACAGATAAGTGACGTTTTCGTTTCATTCAGAAATCAGACTAGTAGAAGTTCGGAAATGATAGCGATAAGCGAATGAACTTGATTTTAAGGTGATTTTAAGATAGTTAGTAATAAATAATTTAATGGGCAAATCACGTAATGTGGATTGCCCATAAAATTCCATGTTGGTGACGTTGTAAAAGGATTATTATAATTAGCGTTTTTCTTAAATACAAATTTGTGTTATGGCATTACTAACCAAACTGTCACTTGTTTGCATTGGCATTATCTTATCTGCAAAAATGAAAATGCTGCAAAACTTTGCAGACGAGACGAGACGATTATGATTATTTTGCGTTGAAAAACACGCGTTTACAGTATTTTAAAATCAATGATAATTTAGCATTGATATTGTAGACCTTTTTCAAGAAACATGTGGACTACTAAAACGTTTTTAACTAAAACGAAGCGCGGCAATATTCTAAAGGTAAGGTTATGTTTTTATTTAGTGAAGTCTGTTATGCTGTAAATATATATTATATACACACACACTGTCTGTTTCTATTCTAGATTGTCAGGGAGCACTATCTGCGGGATGATTTGCTGTGTGGGTCGGACGCTTGCGTGATATGCCCTCACAAAGATGACGAAATAGTGTTGGACACGAAACCGAAATCCATATGCGCTCTCTTCGAGGAGCCGCACTATCTGGTGCTGGACACCAACGTGGTGTTGCACCAAATCGATGTGTTGGAGGAGGACGCGCTGACCAACGTGATTGTACTACAAACAGTGCTGGATGAAGTTAAACATCAAAACACTGCTATTTTCCAAAGGCTACTTGAAATTATCGGCAATAAGAAAAGGAAGTTTTATTCCTTCGTAAATGAACATCATAAGTAAGTCTGTTATTTTATCAATTATCACTGTGGATAAGCATTCTCTCAAGTATGAAGTGTGTTATACACAAAGATACGTGATAAAATGGCAACGATGCTACGCCTGCTGGTGTCTTGAACAATACATTTTATGTGATAAACGATTGCACGCTGTCATGTGGATGTGCTAATACAAGAAACTTAGAATAATAAATGTGGCAGGATACCTGCTGTTCATTTTTGTTTGGCTTAGTTGGTCTCAAGTTGTGTGCGTAAAGACAATGTTTCAAATCTCTAAATTTTGTATATTTTTTACTTCTGGTATGTCAGTATCTTAAGTAACTTAATCAATTGATCTAACTACATCAATATTTCAGGGACACATATGTAGAAAGAAATCCAGGGGAGAAGCAAAATGACAGGAATGACAGAGCTATCCGCAAGGCAGTGGCATGGTACGCCTCTCACCTGTCCACCAACAACACTGCAGGCTCGTTCCCGCAGGTCGTTCTCCTGACTGATGATGAGAACAACAGGAAACTGGCACAGGAAGAAGGGACCATGTGCTGCTCTGGTAAATATGGTCATACTTTGGTAGTTGTATAACTAAGGGCATTAATTAATATTAAGATGGGAAGAGAACCCTGTTTTAATGCCTTTTCTTTTCTGTGTAAGAGGGCTTCATCCAAATCAACCTTGAAAATAATAATTTTTATTTCAAAAATATGAAAACCCTACCTTCTTGTAGTAGGTACTTCAAGTAGCTGCAACCTTCTTCAAGAAGCTTCGCGACGCCCCAAGGGGTCGCGACTCACAGGTTGATATACACTGTAAAGTAATACAATGTTTTCTACTTTTTTGCCCAACTACAGCAGAACCGAAAGGAAGGGACATGTTTTCAGTAGTGGCGTTAGGGTAGGGCGCGGTGGGGCGACCGCCCAGGGCGCCGGACATAAAGGGGCACCGGTGTCCCTTTATGAACTCTCGCTCATTGAGTTAGGGAGGCACCCTAGAAATCTCGCCCAGGGTGCTGGTGGTGCTAAAACCGGCAGGCCGGGCCGGGTTTTTATCAGTCTGTTTGTATTTACGTGTGTTAAGCCATAGCATGCGTAGGGCTGTCATAGACTACCTTTTGATAAAAAAAACTATTCTTCTGTCAGATTTTCTGTGGTTGGTCTCACAGTTTTTTGAACTTTTTCTCAATTCCATAAAGTGGGTGAAGATTCCTGCAACATTTTTGGCAACTCTTGTTATAGAAATGGGATGACGGTCTGCTTTTTCCCCTACACAACCCTCATATTCATTATACAGAGTTGTTCTCGATAAACTGTACGTATTGGCAGGGGTGAAATTTTTGCAAAAATTGGTAAACATTATTTTGATTTTATGTTACGGGCATTGTTTTTTTGCCGATTTTACTTAGTACAAAAATTTTATAGTTATACGACTAATGGTCACCTGTATCAATATCTGACTAGTTGATGTTGATGTTCTGAAGGGACGCCCGGCCGGTGACAGGCGGGCAGTCGATCGCTCTCTTGTCGCGTTCATTCCGCCCCATTCCCTAAGTTTGGAGCCTCAGGTTACTGTCCCGGCGACGTTCCCACAGCAAACTCTCCCATTCTTCTCGTTTTCCTGCAGAACAGAAGGACATCTTTAAGGCTGACATCCCTCACCGCCGTTTCGCGTAAATAACGCATTCTGCTAGTAATGCTTGCTTGTTTCTTCCTCCCCGCAGTGCGGGCAGGAGGCGTCGTTACTAATACCTATTACCTTCAAGTGTCTGTTTAGATTGTTGTGACCGGTTATGATACCAGTCAGTAGTCTCAAATTGCTCTTAGCCAATTTCAGCAGCTACCTGGTTCTTCTGTGATCCATACCTCCTATCATCATCTTTGTCTGTCTGCATCCAGATGCTTCCCTCCATTCCCTCTCCCCATCTTTTTCTTTTAGCCTTTCTATGACCCCCTTTGTAACTTGAGCCAAGAAAGGAAGGACAGGTTCTGGGCCTATGAATTCCCTACCCGCTCCTTCTCTAGCCAGTTCATCCGCGCTCTCGTTACCCGCTATCCCATGATGTCCCGGCACCCACGCCACCGTCACACCTGGGTATACTCCTATCTTGTTGAGCTCCTCTTTACATTCTCT
This sequence comes from Epinotia demarniana, assembly GCA_945867215.1. Taxonomy (NCBI): domain Eukaryota; kingdom Metazoa; phylum Arthropoda; class Insecta; order Lepidoptera; family Tortricidae; genus Epinotia; species Epinotia demarniana. Next base: position 7,768,506 of record OX244267.1, read on the forward strand.
AACTAGGGCGGATGTTACCGTTGCCTTTCCTAGTGCCTTCAATGCTGCCTGACTGTCCATATAGATCACTACGCTTCCAGTCTGTTGTGTTGTCTCCTTTATCGCGCACACTTCCGCTTGAAAAACGCTGGCATACCTCCCCAGTGGGATAGATACTCTTTCACGCAGTTTGGGTATAAATATACCCGCTCCCGCTAGCTTTCTTGATTTTCTTCTTGATCCATCTGTGAAGCAGTCCGTCATTGGGTGTTCAACGTCTACCTACCAGTTGTCTCTTCCTCCTATGTGTATTCTATACTTCTTGTCGAATATCTCCTGCCCTTTTTATCAGGTCATTCCTGGCTATCATCATGTGTAGCTTTGATAGCACCTCCTCCTGTATCAGCGCATGTCCTTTGTCCACACAGCTTCCTCTCCATTCTTTACATGCTTTCATTCTGTTCCACTGCTCCATAGCTCTTTTCTCCACTTCAGTTCTCATTGACTTCATGCCTAGCAATATCTCCATGGCCTGTGTCGGAGTCGTTCTCATAGCCCCCGTGACCATCAAGCATGCTAGTCTCTGCACCTTGTTCAGTTCTTTTTGATATTCTTTTATGCGGGCCCTATGCCACCATACCACAGCCCCGTATAGCACCCTGGGTAAGATGATTGCCTTATAGATCCAACTGATCATTTCGGGTCTCAGTCCCCATTTTCTCCCCACTGCCCTTTTACATTGGTATAGTGTTCTGATAGCTTTTCCCGTTTGCTCCTTAATATGGGCTTTATATCTGAGTGTGCTATCCAGACCATAGACCTTCTTCCTTTTATTGGTGAATAACACCAGTTTCGTTTTCGATGGATTTAGGTCCAGCCCTCTCTCCCTGCACCATCCTAACACCTCTTTGAGACTTCTGTTCGTTATGTCTCTTATGATGTTTAGGACCGTTCCTCTCACCAGTAGTACTCCGTCATCAAAGTAAGCCTGCATGTACACGCCTCCCACATGACGCCTCCCCTGTTGACTTTCTTCACCAGTGAGTCCAGTAGTAGACACCACATCAGGGCAGGGGGGACAGGCTGATTCAACAGGCAGCCGCCCTGCGGGAATCCCCTTCTCGGACTTATTCTCTTGGAGATCCCTCCCAGCTCCGCTGTTATGTCCCTATCTTTCAGCATTCTGCCTATTCATCTCGCTATCGCTCGATCGATTCCTTCTCTCTCTAGACTTCTCTCCACTGCCGCAAAGGTTGCCTTATCAAAGGCTCCCTCCACATCGAAGAAGCAGCCTAGTGCGTACTGTTTTGTGTCTAGTGCTCTCTCCACCCTTACCGCGAGGTTGTGTAGAGCAGTCTCCGTCGACTTTCCTGCCATGTGTGCATGCTGGTTCCCATGTAATGGGTTCCTACCGCATTCCACTTTCTCTCTTATCGATTTATCTATGATTTTCTCCAAGGTCTTTAGAGTAAATGACGATAAACTTATGCTCCTGAAGGATTTTACCTCTTGGTACGATATTTTCCCTGGTTTAGGTAGAAATACCACCCTCACTTGTCTCCATGCTCTCGGGATATAGCCTATGGCTATGCTTGCTCTGTATAGTCGTGTTAGATTCTCTTTTATATGTTCATATTTGTACATAATGTTGACGACTGGTTAGCCTAGTGACGCTGCCTACGAAGCTGAAGGTCCTGGGTTCAAATCCCGGTAAGGGCAAATGTTTGTGTGATGAGCATGAATATTTGTTTCTGAGTCATAGATGTTTTCTACGTATTTAAGTATTTGTATCTATTATATATATCGTCGTCTAGTACCCATAACACAAGCCTTATTGAGCTTACTATGGGACTAGCTCGATTTGTGTAAGATTGACCCCTTATATAAAAAAAAATAATATCCTTTCTGCAGTAACACCGGGAGTATCACATCACGTATCAGGTCACGCTGCCTTGAAAGGAGCGAAGGATTTGACCGCCCACTCCACTGTCTCCTCCTTCACAACCTCCTCTGCAGCCCCCCAGTCCGGTATACCCAGCTCTGCCTCCTCTTCGATGTCCACTACTTATTCGCAGTCCGGAAAGTGAGATCTAGCATAGTTCCAATAATCTCACTTGGGTCCGTATCAGCTCTCCCTCTACTCTTAGGCTGCCCAGTTGACACGTTTGCTCGCCGCAAGCAGTTTCACTACTCGTGCCCCCTCGGCATAGCCTCGTATGTCTTCCGTGTATCTTCTCCAGCCATCGCGGCTAGCCTTCTCTCTTTGTCGTGTATACTTATTCCTTACCTCTCTGTATGCGTCCCAGCTTTCAGAGTCGTTTTTCTTTAAAGCGACCCTCATTGCTCGGCGCGTTATCTTTCTTAGCTTGCCCAATTCCTTGCTCCACCATGGCTGTCCCTTCCCTGTTTGTATTAGCCTTTCGGGACATGCCCTACAATAGGCCTCCATTATGTTTTCTTGGAGTTTCCGTGCCCCTGTTTCCAGGTCCTCCATCTTTTCATATCTCTCTTCTGAGTCCGGACAGCTTAGCTAGTTCCTCATCGTATTTCGTCCAGTCCGTTTTTCGTGGATTTCTTACCTTTGCCTTTTCTGTGCCACTTCCGATTTTGAAGAGTATTCTTTGGTGGTCAGACATGCTGTCCTCCTCATTTCACTTGATGCCAGAGTTATATCGAGCACTTCTCTTCTGATCCTATTCACAAACGTCGGTGTGTTACCTGTGTTTATGATTTCCAGATCAGTGCTAGTGATAAATTCTAATAAAGATTCCCCCCTACAGTTGGTATTGGTGCTGCCCCACACCTCATGGTGTGCATTGGCATCACAACCCACTATAAGTACAATTCTCTTACCTTTATATCTCAGTACCGTCTCTTCCAGCTCCCTAGTAGGCGCTTCTCCATCCCCTGGTAGGTAGCAGGATGCCAGCGCCACCTTGTGTCTTCTCCCGTGTTCGGCAGTGAAGTAGGTCTCCAGCTCCACCACAATGAGGTCTCTGTACATATGGTCATGACACATCCCATATTTCTTATGTTATTGCTTGTATATATGCATGTTCTAGGAGACAGCTCACCATTCCTTTTGACTTAAAATCCTAAAATCTTAGCGGCCTACAAATACGTAGAGTTTATTAGGATATTTTTGAGTGCCTTGTTCAATTGTATCTTGTTGCAGGTGACCATACCATCCTGTATATGGACAGTTCAAATTTAAGGCCACTTTATAACTATTTTCTCTCAATTGTTTTCAGTCAAAGACTACATAGAAAATGTGAATGGTTTCCCTGGTCTAGTGGACAAATTATCCAAGAATGTGGTACCGGAGAGCTGTACCAAGGATGCCCTGTACCCTGCTCACCTGACCCTCGGCCAGATCCGTACGGATATCAAACATGGCAAACTGTACCAGGGGACCTTCCATGCATCCAGGGATAATTTCTTGGAAGGCACGGCTTCAGTCAGTGGATTTGATAAGCCGGTAAGGATTCGAAACTTTGTTGAACATTATTTACTAGCTGGTAGCTGCCCCAGCGACTTTGCCCCCGTATTGCAAAGAATATATAGTTATGTTATATCCTCACCCAGAAAGTTCATTCTATACACAGGTGAAAGACTTTGAAAATGGACAAACAGTCCTGAGGGCATACCGCGAAACGAAAACGAACTTCGTTCGTGTATCTCCGTCTCTGTCGCACTTGTCAGTTCGAGTGACAGAGATGGAGATACATGAACGAAAACGAAATTCGTTACTGTACCTCCGTCTCTGTCGCTCGAACTAGCAAGTGCGACAGAGAGGGAGATACACAAACATAATACTTACAAAGCTATTATGGTACAGACTTTCCCTCTCTATTGTATTTGTGTAGATGAGTAACAATATCATCTTATAGTATAGATAAGCACAAGGGGAGGTACTGTGCCCTTTCAAAATGAACAAGAATAAGAACTTTTGAAAAACTTTATAAATAAAGCAGTCGTTACTTAGGGCCGCGGATTTGTCTGCGTGCATTTTCATTTGTTAATACTTTATTGCGTACTTGATTTGTGGCATTAATAGAAAAAAGCACAGAAGCGGGCGTAACCCATAGTATTTTTATCGACGATGGGGCATCCGCGCGAAGCATATAAGTGTATTGTTTTAAATTTCAATGTAAATTAGCTTATTTTAACATAGGCATTCGAGGGCTAATGCCCCAATGTATTCTCTACCAGTCAACAAATAGGCCAAACAGATTGTTTCTAAAGTGCGTGTAGAATAGGAGCCAAGTTGAGCGTAATTTCACACAAATATTTATATTATAAATGGTTTTTTATAGATTCTTCTTCAAGGCCACATAGGCATCAACAGGGCTGTCGATGGTGACTTAGTCGCCATAGAAGTGTTCCCTAAGGCGGAATGGAGCAAGCCTAGTGACATCGTTCTAGAAGACAAGGCTGATGACCCTGGCGATTTGCTGGAGGACGAAGCTCTTCTAAAGAATGCTCAGCCAGCGGCCAGTGATGATGAAATAACACCCACTGGGAAAGTGGTGGGGATCATTAGGAGGAAGTGGAGGCAGTATTGTGGGATACTACTGCCTAATAAATTCCCAGGTTTGTACTGGTTAGGTTTCGTGTGGTGAATGGTTTGAACACAAATCTCTGGTTAAGGAAAGATGATTTTAAGTAAGTTGTAATGTGCAGCACGATAACGACAGAATTTTAGAATGAAAAAGTACAATTTATCTCTGATGACTCATGGCGGAAATATGCGTCTTGAACGCGTGTTGAAAAAGGCCAGTCATGTAATTTTCTATATATTTGTCCAATTTTTTTTTATGCGACTGTGGCAAACAAGCGCACGACCCGCCTGATGGTAAGCGGACACCGCAGCCTATAGACGCATGCAACTCCAAAGGAGTAACATGGGCGTTGCCGAGCCTTGATATGTTTGGGGATTCGCCGTGTTGACAGCTGAAGGAACAAATGCTTTCGTTCTCAACACAAGGCATCCTCGGGAGCTCTGGCGACCCACCATACGACCATACTACTTAGTAGTGTAATTATGGCTGTGGTCTTCTGCAAGGCGGAGGTACTTCTCCAGTTGGGCTGCTCCAAATTCGACCGGGTTGACATTTTGCTGTGCCCTACCTCACTTAACCACCATACCCACCATATAACTTACCTTTTTTAGACCATATAACTGTATATCGTCACCTAGCACCCAAAGTACGAGCTTTGCTTAGTTTGGATTGGGTCTAGATTGATTTGTGTGAGTTTCTCCTCAAATATTTATTTATATTGTGTTCCTATAGTGAACACTGTTTCGCTGTGTTCAATTTAATGCCCTTACATCCAATATTTGACAGCTGTCATCATACGTCATCATTGACGTTTATTGTACCGGGGTGGCTGTCAAATATCGGCGGTAAAAAAAAACTAATTATAGGTGCTACGCGTCACTTGTTCACGCCGGCGGAGCGTCGCGTGCCGCGAGTCCGCATCGAGACGCGACAAAGCGACATATTGCAGTCGCAGCGGATCCTTGTCGCGCTCGACTCTTGGCCGCGCAACAGCCGGTACCCGCTCGGACACTTCGTAAGGGCGCTTGGCCCTATCGGTGAGGGATTTGTTGCAGTTATAAGGTTTATTTTTTGACGACCGCTTTAGCCTAGTTGGTAGTGACCCTGCCTACGAAGCAAGAGGTCTCGGGTTCGAATCCCGGTAAGGGCAAACATTTATGTGATGAGCATGAATATTTGTTTCTGAGTCATGGATATTTTCTATGTATTTAAGTATTTATATCCATTATATATATCTTTGTCTAGTATCCATAACACAAGCCTTACTGAGCTTACTATGGGACTAGGTCGATTTGTGTAAGATTGTCCCCTTATATTTATTTTTTATTATTATTATACTCACATTAAAACTGTGAATCAATCACAGTGACGTCACAAAATGAGCGCGCCAAAATGGCGGCGTTTTAATCGTCCGAAAATGATGGTAGTTTTACTTAATTTTTTAGATCATTTAATAATATTGTGTTATATTTTTTTCCGGTTACGTAATTACATATAGAATAGTTGAAAAAAATTAAAAAATACATGAGTATACCCTCATCATATGAGTCGAAAGACGTCCACTGCTGGACTTAGGCCTCCCCCAAAGAGTGCCAAAGTGACCGATCCCGCGCCACCCGCATCCAGCGGAATATTTAATGAAGGAAGTTTACTGATGTGTTCTCATTTGTACAGGTGACAAGGACGCCGAGAATGAGGTGCTGCTCCTCGAGCACGACGTGCCGCACGCGCGCTTCAGCGAGGCCGTGCTCGCGTGCCTGCCCAAGCACGACTGGACCATTTCGGAGGAGGTATGAAAAAAACCTTCAAAGTATCCGGTTTACTAATAATAATAACACATCTTTTATCTACAGATATAGCCCTCCGGATCGCTAAACTTAAGTGACAGTGGGCGTAGAACCGATGGCCGTTGGGGCGGAAAGGTTCTCGAGTGGCGAGCACGTACCGGAAGGCGCGGCGTGGGTAGGCACACAAGGTGGACTGATGACCTGTTAAAGGTTGTTGGTGTCCGCTGGATGCGGGTGGCGCAGGACCGGTCACTTTGGCACTCTTTGGGGGAGGCTTATGTCCAGCAGTGGACCCGACGTCTTTCGGCAGATATGTTGATGATGATGATCTTTTATTTCAGGCCATAAAATGTTAGTATGTACAATCTCTTACACATTTAATGTTAGCAAAGTACGGTCGAGGAAAATGAAGGATTGGCACATGCCAAGTCCAACTCTATTTGAATGGCGTTAAGGTCCAAAAGTGCTAAACATTCAATTTCCTCGACTGTACAAGGAGCGTAGAACATAAATACGAATTTCGTGTTTAATGACGCTATAAAACTTAGGCTACAAAAGTAAAGTAACAAGTAGTAAAAAAACAAATCGTGATTGATATGGTCTCAGCTCTATGTCAAACCTTGTGAGTACCTTAACGCTGGTCTTCCGTAGATACCCTTCCAAGAGAGCGCTCTTAAACGCGGCAATCATAATTTGAAGTACATAATCTACCTATAAATCTATCTATAATAAATCTATTAGAAGGGTATAGAGGGTTGAAACTCTTTGTCTGTAGTGTTTTTTTTATTGACGTAATATTTGACCTGTATAATATTAAGTTAAAAGTACACAAAAAAAAAACACTGCTAAGGAATCTTAGAGTCGATGACAAAACACACTTCAAGGTGAGATTGTCCCACAATCCAACGAATGTCGTTGGCTCGCCTATGTTCGACACTCCGTACCAAGTATTCAAGCTTTACTTTATCATTTGTTTTATTTACTTGAACATTTTGGTCATGTTACTCATGGTAATGTTGCAGGAAGTGAAAAAGCGCGTAGATCTCCGTGAGATCTGCATCTGCTCGGTGGACCCGCCTGGTTGCACGGACATCGACGACGCGCTGCACGCGCGGCCATTACCGGGCCTCACGGACAACGGGCTGAAGCGGTACGAGGTAACTGACATTTGAGTTTGACACTAACGCATCACCTAAAGTGGCCGTCAATAGAATTGGCTGACTATGTAAACAAACCGCCATGTTGAAATTGTCTTTCACTATGGCGTTTTGTTTACATATCAAATTCTATTGACGGCGGCTTTATGGCGAATACGGCGAATCGTCAGATTACAGAAACGAAATGAAGATTTTTATTTGACTAACGACCAAAATACTGAACACGCCGCGTTGGCCTCTTTCTTGTCGCGAACTGTACTACATCCGCATCCGCTGTACTATACTTTACTATATCACTAGTTACACTCTATCACTATACTGTACTATATCACTAGTTATAGGAGTCTTACATGCAATGCAATCCATTCTGTATGTATTTTAACGACAAAGTCAATGTTAATGTTTGCACTCGAAATAGTTTAAAGGATGCTTTGACCTAGTGCACTATAATTAAGGTTCAGTTTCTTAACTATGTTGATGTCCGTCGCAGCTCGCGCACTAAATGACCGTGAGAAAAAGGTCATAAGCGCCATGCAGATTGATGCACTTACGCGTGTCGGACAACGACTGTCTCGAATCTCCTCCCCCCTGCCCCCAAGCCTTGTCACGAATATCTCACCTTACGAATCTTACGGTCACGTGACCTATCGAAATCTTTGACTAGTTTAACAATTTATCCCATCCCAAAAAGTGCACAGCGCCACAGAATAAGTAATAGTACAAGTGCAGAGATTGCACTTCCTAGCAAAAACGACGTTTAGGCATAAGAAACGTGCCTACTCTGTGCATCTCTGTCTATCGTATAACTTGTATTCATTCACACACGGCACGTGTAGCGCTAGGGCTGTCACGCCAAGAATACATCAATGAAGGCAAAAGAATGTTCTAGCTCACCAGATAGATATCGCTTGAGTAAAGTGAACCGATATTAATATAGTACATGCTACTTCACATACAATGTATGTCAGTGTCATTATGAATAACACTACACTTAAAATTGATCTGCGACTTCTCTATTCTCTAATTCAATTTAACTTTTGAATTAATTAATTCGTAAGTTTATGAATGAATGAATGAATATTATTTATTTCAGATATTACAATCCATAATTTGTTAGTAGAAACATTGAATGTCAATAGCATTTGTTAGTAAACATTTAAATATTAATAATACGATATACTTATAAAACCTAATTACAACATAATTTTCGAAGTGAAGCAGTCCGACATCGTATGCATTCTCACCCAGAAAATCAAAATGGGATTGTCCCACCGTTCGGCAATCACTTTCAGGAAGCTGTTGGTGCTGTCCCACACCCTGCGCATCAGGGATGCGACTCGTTTACGGATGATCGAATAGAAGCAATCCGTTCGAGCCTCCGCAAACATGCCCGTTGCTGAGCAATGCTTCCTCAGCCCCAACAGCACCCTGAAAGCATTGTTGTATTGGACACGGAGAGCCCCATACGACCTCTGCGTGTATCTGGTCCACAGGCTACACGTGTACATGGACTGGCAGTAAGCTCTGAACAACGTCACTTTGACCTCTCTGGTACACTGTGCGAACCTGCGAGCCAGCATATTGCATCGGACGGCCAGGGCTCTCCGCTCCCTTTCCATGTCTAGGTCATCCGTGAGATCATCCGTGACCCAGTGACCCAAGTATTTAAATTTATTCACCCTGACAAGTGGCTTCCCGTTGAGTGTGACCGGCGGTACCGTTGGGTAAATTTTATTCCCAGCTTTGAATACCAGAAGCTCACTTTTAGTTGTATTATACTTGAGCCCATGAGCGACTGCATACCTTTCACAGATGCCTATCAGTTTTTGTAGGGCGCTCACCGATGGGCACAGCAGCACCATGTCGTCGGCGTAACTTATGTTGTTGACAAACTTACCTCCAATGGAACAACCGACTCCGGCACCGCTGAGCTCATCGATCAGCCCGTTCATGTATAGGTTGAAGAGCAGAGGCGATGACAACCCCCCCTGCCTCACCCCGCACTCCAACCTGTACTCATCAGAAAGCTGTCCAGACCATCTCACAAAGTTCGTCCTGTTATCATACCAGTACCTAAAAGTGGACACTAGATCAGAAGGCAAGTTAGTCTCGTGCCTAACCTTTTGCCACAGTACATCGTACGACACCATATCGAAAGCCTTCGATAAATCCAGAAAGCAAGCGTAAACTGGAGTAAATTACTGGAGTTTATTCACAAGTAATTTCAAAAAGCATAGGTAATTAGTATAGGGTTTTATTAAGATACTCTGTTTAGGGCTCCATCGGTACTTTTAAAATTTTCACAATTTACGGGCAGTTTAGAAAAAGATAAACCAACGTCCTTTTGGATATTTAAACAACCATAAACGTGCAGCTGTGGTGGTTTGTTGTTTTCATCATGTTTTTAAAAATTCTCGTATAAAATAAGACGTAATTAGGTGCGCGCGGTTCGTCGCGTTCAAGTCGGCGGCGGCGGCGGCGGGCCACCACACGGCCCTCGCCCGACTTGTGTCCCGGGGGCGAGCGAGCGCTAGGTTCCTAACGCGCCGCGCCCCGCCCACTGCAAGCCCCCTGACAGCGCCGCTAAACAAGTTTCCACTTCAAAAATCTAAAACCGTGAATATTTAAAATTAAAGGTGGGTGTCCATATTGCCGACGTGACGCACTTCGTGCGGCCGAACACTGCACTGGACAAGGAGGCTGCGCTCAGGTCCACTACCGTGTATCTTGTGGATAAGAGGATCGACATGGTGCCAGGTGAGTGGTGATGAAGAAGTATTTTTATTTATTTTTCATAAATCATAAGTCTTTATTGTTGGTTATAAGTAAGTTATACGGGTGTTCAGGAAAGGTTTATTAGGCGTACAATAGAAAATTAACATTACAGTCATTTATTAGTCATTATAATAGTATTTTTCACAATCGTGTTATAATAGAGACCTATTTAGTCGAGTACCGTGTTTAGGCCACGAAGCTTGCTGATTGGCCTAAGTAAGGTACGAGATTAAAAAGCTTGACTATGACACTATTGTAAACAACACTTTTTCTACGAGTCAACTGAACAAATTAAACAAACTTGGTATCTATTGAAAACGAAGTGCAACCAACGGCTTATTCATTTTTGTGCGTTGATGTCTATTTACCTTTTGACTTTCTCATGACGGCGTCCTATTGGTCAAATACATTATAGTTCAGTAAAGGCGCCACGTGTTTGGTCAATTTCATTTTACTTGTCTCAACAGCTATGAAATGTTGAGTTGGGAGCTCCATAGTAAAAAAGTATGTGATTTAAGTTTGGTGTACAAAGTCTTAATTCAAATATTAAGGTCGACGAGTATAAAAAATAACATTGGTCCCCGCGCACAGGCTCCAAAAGACTGGCAATTAAGTCTCTTGGTGTAATGGTTGCTAAAATTTACAATAAAATACCAGAACCAATCAAAACTTTGGACACCGAAAGAATTTTTACGCACAAGTTTAAATTATACTGCGCAACACAGGCTTACTACTCTGTGAAGGAGTTCCTAGATGAATGAATATGTCGGGTCGAACACTTCATTAGATGTAAGGAATTGGATTGATTGTATCATTTTATGTTAATTTAATTTTCAGACATCCTAAACCACATTTTAGATATTTATTTAAATTAATGTAACTGACAATGTATGATTAATACAAAATAAAGACATACCTAAAAATACAATAATTCACGCATTGTCAACAGTGTCATTAAAAAAATATTTTATGTCATTCATAATCAGGGATCGGAAATTCGGAAGCTTTTGTACCTATTCTGTGGCCTCAGTACCTACACCGCGTTGTTGTTGAGTAGCATGGAGACGGATTCTATATACTTTTACTAATAAACTTTCCGGGATTTCCTGGAATACCGAAAATTAGGATAATATAAAGTACACATATGTATTAAAGTACATAATTAGTTTATTTAAATACTTACGTATGTGTATACGTAATAAAGTATTTAAATAAACTATTTTAGTTATTCCTACTTACAAAATGTAATTTAATTCATGTGTTAATTTAACTAACAGTACAGTATTAGCTTACATCAAACTGAAATTGTAATGTTACTTTTATTTAAAAAAAAATGGTACAAACGAAATTAAAACAAATGTACCCATCCATACAATAGTGAACAGGTAATCAACCTACACCGACACACGGTATATTTGCATTTCCGTCCTAGTCTAATGTTTAGCAGGTAGAAAAGGACGGCAATACAATTGCTTGATAGCGATATTAGCGATATCTTTACGACGGCGGCGGTGTCTTTTTAGTACGGTTATATAGATAAGAACTCAGGTAGTTTTAAAGGGTTGGGGATAGGAACGCAGCTAGGTTTTATAGGGACGTTCATGATTCATTCGTTGCTGTACTTTACATGTATTCGGGTGTCAAATGTGCTCTGTTTTCACGTCTCTACTTGGCTATTGAACAACAATTTATGATTGGATTTTGTTATTTAGTGTGTTTCTTTACGCGTTTTTTTTACATTTGTGTGGAGCGTTGGCCGACTGGGGCGACCTGATCCATATAAAAAAACACGTTATATAAAATATTCCTAATATTCTGTAATCAAAACACAATACCTACCTATTACGCCCTTAAAAGGACCACCACTATTTTTTGTTACACCCTGTATGTCGTTAAAACTGTTTGCCAACGCGTATGTTAACATTGCCAATACAATCTCGGAATCCCGGAACAATATTCAAAATATTATTTTTAAGAAGCCAACTCCATCCTTGCTTAGCTTTTTCCGGGGTTTTGCTAGAAGTAGGTACAAAAGCTTCCGAATTTCCGATCCCTGTTCATAATAAACTTTTGCTTATAATGATTTTTAAATGCCCTCATTGTGGGTATATACTTTAATTTATCTGGCAAGTGGTTAAATATTATAGGTCCCTTGGTAAAAAAAATAATTAACCACTTTACCCACTGATAAAACACTACGATTCTTTACCCACTGACAAAACTACCGCGATGGCAGGTACAGAGCGTGAGTTGGGTAGTGTGTAGCGGCTTTACAACATCACCAACTTTAGTCACAACACTACCCATCATAGACAATTGTAGAATTTAAAAGAAACATAAACGTCATTGCATCGGGGTATACTAACCTAACTCATGAAAACATTTTATATATTTTGTGGTTTTGTATTTTACGGTAACGACCGGTTCAATAGTGTATAGTTTAAGTGGTGTCTGTTGAAGTAATGTGAAAATTCATCGAGAAACAGCGAAAAAACAAAGTTACGTCCTTTGTTTACATCGTTGGCAAAGACCATTGTCGGGGACTTTATATACTTGTGCATTTCACCAGGCTGAGTACATTTGACGAAGTCAGACTTTAACGCCGTGATAATAGGAACGCACCCATTCGCCTTCGTGAAATGCAACAACTGTGCTATTAATACTAATAAATACACGCTTCAACTAACGTATTCAATGTCACTCCGGGCGACATGTTTCGAACTCTTCTGGAGTTCTTCTCCAGGATAATTTTTTCGCGGCGGTGTCGCTTGTACAGTCAGCGTGATAAGTAACTGCGCTATTGACGTCTTCAAAAGCTCTTATTCCCTTTTAATAGAGACTTTTGACGTCTTCGTTTGCCCAGTTACTTTTGATGCTGACTGTATCACTCACAACACTCATCCAACACTCATCGGAAGAACTCCCGAAGAGTTCGAAACATGTAACCCGGAGTGACCTTGAATACGTGAGTTGTACGGTGTAGTTATTCGTTTTACTAGCTTCTGCCCGCGACTCCGTCCGCGTGGAAGTCGTTTATATCGCAGCTCCGTGCAAACTTTTACTCCCCCATTTCACCCCCTTAGGGGATGATTTCGGGGATAAAAACTATCCTATGTCAGTGTCCATCCCTTCAACTATCTCTACTTAAAAAAACACGTCAATTCGTCTCTCCGTTTTGCCGTGAAAGACGGACACACACACTTTCCCATTTATTACAAGCTTTATATTAACTTGCCCTGTTAGTATGTTAGCACGGGACAAATCTTGCAAGTTAAATTTGATCCACTTCCCGGGGAAGGATTGAGGTGAAATTTTGGGTATAAGTATAGTTTGGATGACAATTCAATATTATGGTACCATCGAGCTGATCTGATGATGGAGACAGAAGGTAGCCATGGGAATTCAGTACTTAACCGACGTAACCCCGTTGAGTTTGGCTTCGTAAGAATCGTCTCAATGAGTAGTTGATGATGGTATACAGAAAAGTACAGTCGGCAATAAAAGCTTGTACCAAAAATGATTTTTTTGGCAGATACTTCTAATATTAGTATGAAAGTCTCACGAAAGTTTAAATTCAATAACTGTAGAATTGTTGTAGACCTGTTGAGTTCGAACCTGTGCTCGCTGCGCGGCGGCGAGGAGCGGCTCGCGTTCTCGTGCGTTTGGGAGATCGATGAGAACGCCAACGTGCTCTCGACTAGGTTCCACAAGAGTGTCATCAAGGTACGTACCATCATCGTGTCAGCCGAAAGACATCCACTGCTGGACATAGGCCTCCCCCAAAGAGTGCCAAAGTCACCAGTTCTGAACCACCCAAAGGAAGCAAATATCTCTTTAAAAATTAAGATTGCAAACCATTTTTAACCCCCGACGCAAAGAGAGGGGTGTTATAAGTGTAACGTGCATTAAGTGTAAGATAAGATAAAATGTCTGGGGTCTCTCAACTTTTCTAAGTCGTAGTTATAAACTCCAAATACAAAACAGAATGAATTATAATGGTACGGAACCCGGAACCCTTCGTGCCCGAGTCCGACTCGCACTTGGCCGAATAACTTAGATATAAATAAAATGTTTTTACGTCACACCTGGCCAAAATGCGAGTTTTACTGCACGCTGCGCGTACGGGAAAACTCGCATTGTGGTCAGGTGAAGACGTAAAATTTTGTACGCAACACGGGCGGTAATTCGTAAAGCCCCAGAGCGCATATTTATGGTTCTCACCTTCGGTTCAGGCCACAAACACCTGCGATCTGGGGCATTCACGAATTCACCTCCCTAGTTTTGTAATGTACTATTATGATACAAGTGCGGAAAGTTTGTAAATTTTACAATGCATCATGCGAGGAAATTAAAAATTATACAAAAAAGGTGAAATTTGAATTGTCATGAAATCTCATTCTCGCACGCGTGTTGGAATAGTGTCCCTCCATCCATTCCCGCACGGCCGCCCCCTGCCGGCATGGAGGGCGCCCTGTGTTCATGTTGGCCCATGAATAGGCGCACTTTCAGACCAAGTGCATTGTAATAGTTATTTACGATACAAGTGCCGAAAATGGGAAATTCGCAACGAGTGGTGATAAATTAAAACACGACCGAAGGGAGTGTTTTAAATCGACACGAGTTGCGAATTACCTATTCGCACGTGTATCGTACAACGTTTTACTGTACATATGGCTCTTTAAAGTTTTGGCATATGCACGAAAAGTGCTCTTTTTCGCACTAGTGCGGGAAAGTAGCACCATATGTACTGTAAATACCTATTACGTCACACCTGGCCTGCACGCTGCACACTGCGCGTACGGAAAAACTAGCACTGTGGCCAGGTGAAGGCGTAAAATGAATGTAGTATTGTAGTCCGCAGCGGCCATGACGTACGAGGAGGCGCAGATAACGATCGACGACGCGCGCCGACACGACTCCGTGGCGAGCTCGTTGCGGACGCTCAACGCGCTCGCCAAGAAACTGAAGAAGAAGCGAATGGACAACGGCGCGCTGCTGCTGGCCTCGCCCGAGATTCGCTTCCAGGTACTACATAACCAGGGCCCGGAATTTTGAGTGCGGTTCTGAAACACTCGAAGGGAGAGAACACGAATGTTTATCGACATATCGATAAATCGGTCGTGTACTCAAAGAGTCATTGAGATTAATTTATATTTAATTAAATAATACTTGCATTCCTGCAATCGCATACCTACTCGTTATAGGTTTTCGTCAATATACTATAAAGAGTGATGCATGGTGTTTCGGACCGTCTCCAACACGACACTTCATTTTAAATAGAGAGTATCACGTGATCTTTGTTGTGAATAAAAAGTGAAGTGTCGGATGTGTCGTGTCAGACACCGTTTAGAACACTTAATCCTTAAAACAATCAAACGGTTTAAACTTTCTTATATTTCGTACATTTTTCGTCACAGACCATTGAAAGAGCATAGTATGTATCATCGGAAAGTTTGAGTTATTACTTTTAAAAACACTAATAAATAAATTCGGTTTATCGATGTATCGATAAACGTCGGTGTTCTCTCCCTTAGACTTTTCCAAAACCGCAAACAAAATTCCAGGCCCTATACATAACCTATATCATCATCTTTTTCGTTAAGTCGCCGTCAATGGACTTTCCTAACTATGTAAACAAAGGACGTAATAGTACATTACTGCAGCCGCCGGGAAAGAAATCTTCGTATCACTATCCAGCCTCCCTACGGTCGGCCGTCTATACCTACTCACCCGGCAAGCCCTTTTCACGGCTAGGCATGTATAGTGCTTTTCTCAAACATATGCAATGAAAGAAGAAATATCACCATCAAAAAAAACAACCTGTATTTATGTACTTGTCCTTCGATTTTGGCGGCAACAAGTTATTCATTGCTAATTCGGCCTCAGCCCTCAATTCCGGCGGAGTACAATTAGTGTCTTCGTCGTTGTGTTATCATCGAAACTCATTGTGGAAGTTTTATTTATAAATATCAACCACAAATATAAAAT
Source organism: Epinotia demarniana (assembly GCA_945867215.1). Classification (NCBI taxonomy): domain Eukaryota; kingdom Metazoa; phylum Arthropoda; class Insecta; order Lepidoptera; family Tortricidae; genus Epinotia; species Epinotia demarniana. Next base: position 7,784,754 of record OX244267.1, read on the forward strand.
CCAGCTACACGACAAAAGACTTTTAATTTTGCCTCCAATACCTCCATGTTTTTTTGCGGAAGTTGGCCGTACTACGCGTGTGTAGTGTTCGAATAGACCCTATTAGGGCCATTATACACAAACTGATAATGGGAATCTTAATTTCTATAATAATAAAAAAAATGCAGAGGATATAAATAAAATATAAAATAAATGCAGAGCATTTTATATATTGTCTATGGTCTCTAGTGACTTACGAATAGACAATATTTTACCTTTATTCATCAACACAGTGAATCATCCATATTTCTATTCTTAAATTAGTTCGTGTGTAATAGGCATTACTGCGGATATTTTTGGTCCGATAACCATTCAGCCACTAGAAAAAAATATATAATTCAGCTGTTTAGCCTGTTCATGAACACAGACGCCATATTTAGTTTAAAATTAAAAAATAATTACCTCCCGGCCTAGGCCTTCAATTTTGTATGAAATTCCTTTACAGTGCTCTCGAATTGTTCCGCCCGAAATGTGATACTTCGAATGACGCACGTAACGACGACATTTCATTGCATGTTTGAGAAAAAATATTTTGTCACTGTTTCTCCTTGAATTTTCACATCACCTCATCAAAAGCCACTGAAATCAACGCAAGCTCATATGAAACAATTGGCGCTCGCAGTTTGTTTCGTCACTAATAGACGGCAACGTGCCTTGCCCCATAGTGTTCGGCGCCACCGCCGGCGCGCGACGCGTGACGCGGCAGCCTCGCATATTGTGACGTCACACACTGTTTGCGTTTTCTCTCTCTAACAAGCAATATTAAAACGGTTGAGGCTTCTTAATATTTTGAGATATCTGAATGGGATTTTCGTCACTAGGCATACTTTTTGCCTTCTTTCTTTTGGAGTAATAATAATTTTGGAGTCTACATCCGTGTTGAAGTTTTTTTTTTTTTTGGGAAATATAAAAGTACAATATTTATTGGCATACGATAAAGCCGTGTTTTGTTTTAGGTGGATTCAGAAACGCACGACCCGATAGAAGTACAAGCGAAAAAGATAGTGGACACCAACTCCATGGTGGAGGAGTTCATGTTATTGGCCAACGTGAGCGTAGCAGAGAAGTTGGCCGCTGAGTTCCCACAGTGCGCACTGCTGCGGCGGCATCCTTCGCCGCCGCCGGGCAACTTCACGCTGTTCCTCAAGGCGGCGAGGCAGCAGGTGAGTGAAGTTGGCCACAGACTGTAGACTGTCACCAACGTGAGCGTAGCAGAGATGTTGGCCGCTTAGTTCTTACAGTGTACACTCCTGCGGCGGCATCTTTCGCCGCCGCCGGGCGACTTCAGGCTTTTCCCTAAAGCGGCGAGGCAGCATGTAGCATACATACCGAACAAAACACATAAACACAGACATGCGTCGCGCAGTTGGTTAAAAACAGTTTGATGTGACAATGCTTCTGGATGCTGGAAAAGTAAATTAACTGTAAATAATTTGCATGAACCAGGGTTTCGACATCGACGTGGCCACAAACAAGGCGTTCTCCGCGTCCCTGGACTTGGCGCGCATCCCGGAGCGGCCGTTCTTCAACACCCTGCTGCGCATCATGGCCACGCGCTGCATGCAGCAGGCGGTCTACTTCTCCAGCGGAACCATGGCCCAGCAGGAGTTCTACCACTACGGGCTCGCGTGCCCCATTTACACGCACTTCACTTCGCCCATACGAAGGTACGTCAAGCCTTCCTTCAACACCCTGCTGCGCATCATGGCCACGCGCTGCATGCAGCAGGCGGTCTACTTCTCCAGCGGAACCATGGCCCAGCAGGAGTTCTACCACTACGGGCTCGCGTGCCCCATTTACACGCACTTCACTTCGCCCATACGAAGGTACGTCAAGCCTTCCTTCAACACCCTGCTGCGCATCATGGCCACGCGCTGCATGCAGCAGGCGGTCTACTTCTCCAGCGGAACCATGGCCCAGCAGGAGTTCTACCACTACGGGCTCGCGTGCCCCATTTACACGCACTTCACTTCGCCCATACGAAGGTACGTCAAGCCTTCCTTCAACACCCTGCTGCGCATCATGGCCACGCGCTGCATGCAGCAGGCGGTCTACTTCTCCAGCGGAACCATGGCCCAGCAGGAGTTCTACCACTACGGGCTCGCGTGCCCCATTTACACGCACTTCACTTCGCCCATACGAAGGTACGTCAAGCCTTCCTTCAACACCCTGCTGCGCATCATGGCCACGCGCTGCATGCAGCAGGCGGTCTACTTCTCCAGCGGAACCATGGCCCAGCAGGAGTTCTACCACTACGGGCTCGCGTGCCCCATTTACACGCACTTCACTTCGCCCATACGAAGGTACGTCAAGCCTTCCTTCAACACCCTGCTGCGCATCATGGCCACGCGCTGCATGCAGCAGGCGGTCTACTTCTCCAGCGGAACCATGGCCCAGCAGGAGTTCTACCACTACGGGCTCGCGTGCCCCATTTACACGCACTTCACTTCGCCCATACGAAGGTACGTCAAGCCTTCCTTCAACACCCTGCTGCGCATCATGGCCACGCGCTGCATGCAGTAGGCGGTCTACTTCTCCAGCGGAACCATGGCCCAGCAGGAGTTCTACCACTACGGGCTCGCGTGCCCCATTTACACGCACTTCACTTCGCCCATACGAAGGTACGTCAAGCCTTCCTTCAACACCCTGCTGCGCATCATGGCCACGCGCTGCATGCAGCAGGCGGTCTACTTCTCCAGCGGAACCATGGCCCAGCAGGAGTTCTACCACTACGGGCTCGCGTGCCCCATTTACACGCACTTCACTTCGCCCATACGAAGGTACGTCAAGCCTTCCTTCAACACCCTGCTGCGCATCATGGCCACGCGCTGCATGCAGCAGGCGGTCTACTTCTCCAGCGGAACCATGGCCCAGCAGGAGTTCTACCACTACGGGCTCGCGTGCCCCATTTACACGCACTTCACTTCGCCCATACGAAGGTACGTCAAGCCTTCCTTCAACACCCTGCTGCGCATCATGGCCACGCGCTGCATGCAGCAGGCGGTCTACTTCTCCAGCGGAACCATGGCCCAGCAGGAGTTCTACCACTACGGGCTCGCGTGCCCCATTTACACGCACTTCACTTCGCCCATACGAAGGTACGTCAAGCCTTCCTTCAACACCCTGCTGCGCATCATGGCCACGCGCTGCATGCAGCAGGCGGTCTACTTCTCCAGCGGAACCATGGCCCAGCAGGAGTTCTACCACTACGGGCTCGCGTGCCCCATTTACACGCACTTCACTTCGCCCATACGAAGGTACGTCAAGCCTTCCTTCAACACCCTGCTGCGCATCATGGCCACGCGCTGCATGCAGCAGGCGGTCTACTTCTCCAGCGGAACCATGGCCCAGCAGGAGTTCTACCACTACGGGCTCGCGTGCCCCATTTACACGCACTTCACTTCGCCCATACGAAGGTACGTCAAGCCTTCCTTCAACACTCTGCTGCGCATCATGGCCACGCGCTGCATGCAGCAGGCGGTCTACTTCTCCAGCGGAACCATGGCCCAGCAGGAGTTCTACCACTACGGGCTCGCGTGCCCCATTTACACGCACTTCACTTCGCCCATACGAAGGTACGTCAAGCCTTCCTTCAACACCCTGCTGCGCATCATGGCCACGCGCTGCATGCAGCAGGCGGTCTACTTCTCCAGTGGAACCATGGCCCAGCAGGAGTTCTACCACTACGGGCTCGCGTGCCCCATTTACACGCACTTCACTTCGCCCATACGAAGGTACGTCAAGCCTTCCTTCAACACCCTGCTGCGCATCATGGCCACGCGCTGCATGCAGCAGGCGGTCTACTTCTCCAGCGGAACCATGGCCCAGCAGGAGTTCTACCACTACGGGCTCGCGTGCCCCATTTACACGCACTTCACTTCGCCCATACGAAGGTACGTCAAGCCTTCCTTCAACACCCTGCTGCGCATCATGGCCACGCGCTGCATGCAGCAGGCGGTCTACTTCTCCAGCGGAACCATGGCCCAGCAGGAGTTCTACCACTACGGGCTCGCGTGCCCCATTTACACGCACTTCACTTCGCCCATACGAAGGTACGTCAAGCCTTCCTCCAACACTCTGCTGCGCATCATGGCCACGCGCTGCATGCAGCAGGCGGTCTACTTCTCCAGCGGAACCATGGCCCAGCAGGAGTTCTACCACTACGGGCTCGCGTGCCCCATTTACACGCACTTCACTTCGCCCATACGAAGGTACGTCAAGCCTTCCTTCAACACCCTGCTGCGCATCATGGCCACGCGCTGCATGCAACAGGCGGTCTACTTCTCCAGCGGAACCATGGCCCAGCAGGAGTTCTACCACTACGGGCTCGCGTGCCCCATTTACACGCACTTCACTTCGCCCATACGAAGGTACGTCAAGCCTTCCTTCAACACCCTGCTGCGCATCATGGCCACGCGCTGCATGCAGCAGGCGGTCTACTTCTCCAGCGGAACCATGGCCCAGCAGGAGTTCTACCACTACGGGCTCGCGTGCCCCATTTACACGCACTTCACTTCGCCCATACGAAGGTACGTCAAGCCTTCCTTCAACACCCTGCTGCGCATCATGGCCACGCGCTGCATGCAGCAGGCGGTCTACTTCTCCAGCGGAACCATGGCCCAGCAGGAGTTCTACCACTACGGGCTCGCGTGCCCCATTTACACGCACTTCACTTCGCCCATACGAAGGTACGTCAAGCCTTCCTTCAACACCCTGCTGCGCATCATGGCCACGCGCTGCATGCAGCAGGCGGTCTACTTCTCCAGCGGAACCATGGCCCAGCAGGAGTTCTACCACTACGGGCTCGCGTGCCCCATTTACACGCACTTCACTTCGCCCATACGAAGGTACGTCAAGCCTTCCTTCAACACCCTGCTGCGCATCATGGCCACGCGCTGCATGCAGCAGGCGGTCTACTTCTCCAGCGGAACCATGGCCCAGCAGGAGTTCTACCACTACGGGCTCGCGTGCCCCATTTACACGCACTTCACTTCGCCCATACGAAGGTACGTCAAGCCTTCCTTCAACACCCTGCTGCGCATCATGGCCACGCGCTGCATGCAGCAGGCGGTCTACTTCTCCAGCGGAACCATGGCCCAGCAGGAGTTCTACCACTACGGGCTCGCGTGCCCCATTTACACGCTCTTCACTTCGCCCATACGAAGGTACGTCAAGCCTTCCTTCCAAGTTATATATAATGTAATATATACAATATTAAAAAAAGATTTTTCAAGAAAACCAACTGCTTTTTAAAAAAAAATATAGCCTATGTCACTCCTACGATTAGTAGGAATCCATTGACACCTCATTTGTCGAAATCCGTCAAACGGTTTAGGCTGCAGGGCGTACCAAATAATAATACATAGTCATACATACATACGCTCGAAAAACACAACCCTCCGGCAGTCGGGTAAAAATAACTCCAATAATGCCCTTCTTTTCCGGTTCGATTCCCGCTTCGACGATTTACGATCGCGGCTTTTTTTGTTGTCTGCCTCAAATGACTGTATAGTACGGCTCTTCCCTCTTCAAACAAAGGCCATTGTCGTTTTGGTAGTGTAGGACGATAGACCGCTCCGAAGCAATAACGTAATATCTAGAATATCAGTGACATTAAATTTGAACCTTAAAACTATGACGATACCGTTTGTTTTTCAATATGAATGTTATCGTTGCACGTGCTTACCGGTAGCTAGCGGCTATGCGATAATAGAGACAATGGCCTTTGTTTGAAAGATTAGGGCTCGGAGCGAAAAATTCACCTTTTTTTTTTCTTGCTTGTATGTTTTTCTACAACTTTGAATATTAATTTCAGATACGCTGACGTCATAGTCCATCGGCTCCTAGCGGCGTGTATAGGCGCCGACGTCACTCACGCAACTCTACTGGACACTAAAGAAGCGGGCGCCATCTGCGACAACCTCAACTACCGACACCGACAAGCGCAGTACGCGGGCCGAGCCTCTGTAGCGCTGAACACGCATGTAAGTTCGACCTTATTTATTGAATAATAATCATGTCGTACATTGGGTCTTAAAAAAATAATTAGGATCGAGACATGAACCCTGTAAGGGCACCGCAATTTACAGTTATGTACCTAGGTTAACATGCTATAATAAATAATACAGAAGGCCATTAACATCACCCAATAAATAAAATTTACCAAAATACTATTTCAATTTTCAATTCATCATCACATATGAACTCCTGTATTATACATGTATAACATTTATCAAGTAATAATTCTCTTAATTTCCGTTTTGAAATTTAAAACACATTTGTTAAATAAAGTCGATTATCCTTTGTCGTAGATCCTGTTCAAGAATCGCGTGGAAGTGGAGTCTGCCGTGGTGCTAGCAGTGAAGAGGAACGCGATACAAGTGCTCATCCCCAAGTACGGACTGGAGGGGCCCATCTACCTTCCCGAGGACAAGTTCACGTACAATGAAGAGGTACAATTCTATGTAGTTTTATCGAAAAAGATCATATTCACTAAGAAGCAATATTTATTTTGCAAATAGGCCAGACACTTTTACAAGTCAAAATTATAACTGCTAAGTGTCATCGTCATCATCATCATATCAGCCGAAAGACGTCCACTCCCCCAAAGAGTACCAAAGTGACCGGTCCTTCGCCACCCGCATCCAGCGGACTCCCGCGACCTTTACCAGGTCATCAGTCCACCTTGTGTGCCTACCCACGCTGCGCCTTCCGGTACATAGTCGCGACTCGAAAATCTTTCCGCCCCAACGGCCATCGGTTCTACGTGCAATGCGCCCCGCCCACTGCCACTTAAGTTTAGCGATTCTGAGGGCTTATGGGTGAAAATCAAACAAATTGTACATAGTTAAGGGCCTTAATCTAATCTACGCTTTAACTTTTCTCTAACTTTGACAATTACCCATATAAAATGTATGGGTAATTGTCGTTACGAAAATGAGAAAAGTTAAAGCGTAGATTAGATTAGGCCCTTAACTATGTACATTTTTTTTGATTTTCACCCTAATATCGCTTGCCTTGGTTCTGCTGCGGATAGCCTCATTTCTGATGCGATCTGTAAATCATAGAATATTCAAAGAAAATGAATGAATTGAGGTTTCGAAGTTAGTTAACAACAGTATGCAGTTACTGTTTGGCAGTTTGTATTTAGGCACCTGTTCCACCGTCGGCGAGTAAGCGAATAGCTATCGACAATTTTCTCCCTGAAGAAAGGTACAAATAGATGAGGATTTCGGGTAAATAAAAGATTAAACAAGACGGCTCACGAGCATCTTATGACAGTCAACACCCTCCTAGCGGTTGTGCCCTAAAGGAGCCCGGGTCCGATTTGACACCTAATCTCAAAAATTGGTCATAGTCACTAGTTTTACGAAAGCGACTGCCATCTGACCTTCCAAACCAGAGGGAAAACTAGACCTTATTGGGATTAGACCGGTCCTCACTAATATGACAGTAACACAAGTTAATCCAAAAGCTTCCGACGCGGGTCAAAGTACTGTTAGTTTGTTCCCCTTGGAAACTTTTATTTAATCGGTAAGTAGCGTATTTTTCGTTAAAAATAATCTCACCACTTTCGCTGCCAGGAACCCGTTCAAAGCAGAAAAACTACGGTAGCGACACCGTATGTGTTAAAGTTGTACCCACCTTCAGCCTTATAAAGGCAGGTTTAGACAGGGTCAGTGACTGACTTCGAATTCGAGAAAAGTCAGGGCTGACCCGAGAAAAACCCAATGTAAATTGATTTGAAGCCAGTACAGCGGTGGTAGGTCAACGCTGACTTATATATTCCCACACTAATATTTTGAGGTCAGTCGATACTGACTTGTGCACTGACCCTGTCTAAACCTGCCATAAGATTTGCTAATTATAAAACACCGATTATTTCCAGGAAAACATCCAAACCTGCGGTGGCACGGTACTGAAAACATTCGACGAGCTCACAGTCCGACTGAGTCTCGACAGCAGCAACCCGCAGCACCGCAAGCTTGCGTTCCAACTCGTCCAGCCAAATATCCCGGGGTTCAGCTACGAATCTCCCGACACGGACGTAGAAATGCAAGAGAAGGATACAAAATCCTCTGGACCCAGTGAAGGTGTGGATGTAAAAAGAGACAACAGATCTTCTGAATCTAAGAGCAAGAAGTCGATGGACGTGGATGTGGAAGCGAGAGGGGACAAGAGAAAGCGAGATGAACTTAAGAGTAAGAAGAAATCTAAGAGGAAGTAATGTAATTTGTATGAATATATGTTCATACGAAGTTTGTGTTTTATTGGTCACGGGGGGCCCGTCGTGTAATTTATAAATTATAAATAAAAAAATAAAAAATATTTGCGGACAATCTTACACAAATCGACCTAGCCCCAAACTAAGCAAAGCTTGTACTATGGGTGCTAGACGACGATAAACATACTTATATAGATAAATACATACTTAAATAGATAGAAAACATCCATGACTCAGTGTTATAATAATAACAAATATTCGTGCTCATCACACAAATAAATGCCCTTACCGGGATTCGAACCCAGGACCTCCAGCTTCGTAGGCAGGGTCACTACCAACTAGGCTAAAGCGGTCGTTATACTTCAAGCGATATCTCTCTTTAATCCTCCTCTCCAGAACAAAAAAAATATTTGTTCGCAAACCCGTACTAAATGCTGACGCACATATGCATCAGCGGGAGACATACAAGCGGTCAGTTGAAAAGAGGCTTCTGCTAGTACTGCTAAGCAATCATTTAGTATTGTGACCCAACTTTCGACTTTGTCGTAATTCATGAAGGTGTAATTTTCATTGTTGGTCAGACATTAGCGGTTATAAAGTTAATTCATCCGTTCTACATCTCACATCATTGATGATAGGTTGAGGGTTTCAAACAAGGACAGTTATCAGCTTGGCATAACGTTGCTGAAACATTGACAGGGAAATGTGTCCAATATAGCGTATTAAAGTACGGTCGGCCACGCTAGGGGCTGAACATATCAGTATCGCTTTGTAAACTGCCACACGACGCCAGACGGGTGAAAGCGACAAATTACCAAGATCAGCTACCTACTTATAAGTTCGACTGTACTACGACCGATCATTAAATTCTGCAAGGAAAAGGAGAGAAGAGTAGTAAAATATGTTTTTTTTATCGTTTTATTAGTACATATTATAAAAGCAAGGCACCTTGATTTCTGCCCTGTAAGACGTAAGGTGGTTCGATCTCAATACAAAACGTCTTTTGACATTCGCAGGCTAACGGCGTGATATTTTAAGGAACTTATGTAACATTCTTTCATAAATTGCCTTTCTGTTTGCGCGAAATTCCCCATTTCTTACAATGAACTTGTATAAACCAGAATAATTTGAAACAAAAAATCTTAAAATATCACACGGTTCGCATGCGAATGTCAAAAGACGTTTTGTATGGTGATCGAAGTACCTTAATTGTTTTACTTTTTTTTTTCTCAACAAAAAAACATTTTAATTGAACAGTCAAGTCTTACGGTACATAATTATAAAATTACTTTCTTAACTAACAAATACATTGTAACTTAAATATTATTTGGCATATAAAACTTACAAACTAAATCTTGTCTTTCAGCTGTCATGTCTTACTAAATTACACTGACTCCCTTGTCATTTCCACATGTATAAATATTCGGAAAATATACTCACAAGTATATTTATCTCGAAAACGCCTCCTAAATCAGGAGTACATACTTCGAGTCCAATGATTTCCCTTGGCTTGGTATGTTAGCCAATTTAATGATGCGTCGTGCGCCTACGAATCGGTGGTGGACTAGCGACCTGTGTAGCGGGCGGTCTCAAAGAACTAGTACTAGAAGAAGCTTCTAGAACAGCGTCAGAAGATTCTTCATTTGTCTCTTCTTGGGGCGTGATAATCTGCGGAATCTCCTGCGACTGCGCCGATATCCGTGCGATTTCCGCGTCGATCTTCGCGACTAGGTGGTCGACGACTGCGGGCCAGCGGCTCGCGGGGATGGTGTGCGAGGGAGACAGACGCGAGTCCGCCATTACGGAGAGGCGGACCGTGTCTGCGTATTGGATCACGGTGAGCGACATACCTGGCAAAAGTAAGTAGTGGATTAGAAAAGGAAAAGTAAGTAGTGGATTAGAAAAGGAAAAGTAAGTAGTGGATAGTGTAGTAGTAGAGAGTAGTGGATAGTGTAGAGAGTAGTGGATTAGTAAAAAAAAAGCTGGAATAAAAGGGGAAAGTTGAGACTAGTACCAGTTGTCAATATTTGTCAGATACATCAGTCAAAAATTCTGTTACCGTATAACATGCTTTTTCCGTAAGAAATAACTTCAAACTCCTGTTAAAATCTACATCATTTCCACTGTTTGCAAGGATGTGCTGTGGAAGCTTATTGTATACTAGCGGCCGCCCGCGACTTCGTCCGCGTAGATTTTTAATGATGACAAAGATTTAAAATTGGTAAGTGAATTTTATTTTTAGTTAAAATGGTCTAGACATACCTACTCGTATTACATTTCAAACAGTGGATTGAAACATATGCGATTGTTAAAGAATTTTTAAAGATTTTCCAATCAGATTACGGGAATTGTTTGCAGAATGCTTAATACTTATTCCGTCAGTTACCTGATGCTTTAATCTAATTTTAATCTTTGGCAAAAATGACTCTGCAAGATATAGAGCGACGCATGGATTTGGAGCTAGAAAATGGGGATCTTAGTTATTATGAGTGATATTAAAAAAAAAAGTTAAATATCGTAAGGCTGTTAAAACAATCTTAAACTCAGCACTCGAAATCGGGAAATGGAGACAGGTTAATGAAGAGTACATCTCTTTAAAAAATCCAGTGTTCCCTGTACAAAACCTTCAACCTTTTTTAACCCCCATTGGGATAGAATTTTCTTAAACGCTGAAATTTCTTTTGTTGTATTTTAATAAGTTAACTTTTTACAAAGTTTCAAGTCTCTAGTTCAAAAAATAATGTTTCCCCCATACAAACATTGCACTCCATTAAACCCCCTTAGGGGTAGAATTTTCTAAAACGCTGTAATTACTTTTTTTGTATTCTAATAAGTAATATTTCTACAGAGTTTCAAGTCTCTAGTTCAAAAAATAATGTTTCCCCCATACAAATATTGCACCCCGATTTAACCCTCTTAAGGGCGGAATTTTCTTAAACGCAGAAATTGCTTTTTTTGTATTCTAATTAGTAATCTTTCTACAAAGTTTCAAGTCTCTAGCTCAAAAAAGAAAGATTCTCCCATACAAACTTTGCACCCCTATTTGACCCCCATAGGGGAGGTATTTCCAAAAATCCCTTCTTGTCTCTAGCCCACGTTATAAAAATAACCTAAAGTTACAAAAATCATAAAAGGGGAAAGTTGGGACCATTCACATACTGGTAGTGGTCAGTTTATCCTGTTACAAGCCAGTTTTCTCGGAGTGTAAAATTTTTGTATTTGCCAATTGTGTGGAATCCACTACGATATGTTATTAGGTTTGTTAGTGAAGTTTATAGAAGGTAATCCTGTTTTTTTACCGATATGAAATTCGGACAAACAATTTAAAAAAACCTTTGATAATAGCGCAGACTATCAAGGTCAATACAGGTATACAGGAATGCTAGATCAGGTAGTCCAGTCTTGATACTAAGCGACAACGTTAATGTTACCTACCTAACAAACAACAAGACTGTACCACAGATTATATAATACTGTACTATCTGACCTTGACCTAGCAATCCTGTAGGTAATATGATGCTTATGTACGATTCTCACCGAACGGGCCGGGCCGGAGCGCATTATATTACATGCAATGGAATTTGAACCGTATAAACAGTAAATAACATTTCATATCTGAATGCGTCGTGCATCCACTGCGTGGCGGCAGCTACCGACGCGGTCGGTGGGGATTGAAATCAAATATGAACTGCATCTGCTGTATTGACGGTTCAAATTCCTTTGCATGAAATAGAGTGCGCTCCGGCCCGGCCCGTTCGGTGAGAATCGTACATTAAGGTCGTAGCTCACTAGAGCCACCCGTCGCCCACTCCTCACCGCCTCGCCTCGAGCGGTTAGGTATTCTTTATATGGATTTGTACGGGCATGCGCTCACTACATCAACTTCGTATCAACTCCGTAGTTAGTACATTTACGACGCGAGGCGGTGACGGGTGGCTTTAGTTTCCAGACTTACTTATGTTAGCCTGCGGTGGGCGCCAATACACCACAGCATCAACCGTATGTCCCCACAGCGTAGTCCTCTGGCGCGCGTCAACAGGCGCGCTGATCTCTGCATAAGACACGGCATATTTCCTCGACAGCAAATTCAGTGTTAGTCGCGCTAGGGGTGAAGGCACGGCGCGGGTGAGCGCCCCGCAGCGCGCCTGCGCCGCCCACGCGCCCGCGAGCACGCCCTGCCGGCGGCACGCTTGTTCCACGACCGACGCGATGCGCCGCGGTGTAGCGCCCACGGGTAGGGATAGACACACCATTCCTGGAAATTACTACAACTTAGAAAAGTTGAAAAACCCCTGAAATTTTCATTTCAAAGTCCAATTTCTCAAAAACGGCTGAACAGATTTTGATGAAACATGGCTATGAACACTCGGGATAAAATTATCTATGACACAAAAAAAACCGCATTCAAATCGGTCCATCCGTTTGAGCGCTACGTTACCACAGACAGATACATAGATACACAGACACGTTAAACTTATAACACCCCTCTCTTTGCGTGGGGGGTTAAGAAATGTGACTCATTACTTAAGAATGATGTTGTAGACATTCGCATCCGTAATCGCGGAAGTTCCGCACAAAAATCAACATCAGAAATCGATGCGGAGTTTTGGCGGATCCAGATGTAGTGCAATTTAGGACAAGAAAGGAGCCCAAGCAGCGCTTACCGCACGCGTTTAATTTAAATACAGGTGGTAACATAAATGGGGGGTGATTTTTTTTCTCTTAGTGTTTTCTTATCAGAACACGATGCCTGTTATGCCCCTGATCGGTTCACACCCCATTTATGTTACACCCTGTATTTCCGTCATTAGTCAAAAAAACTTATTTTCGTTTCTGTGACCAAGACGCGTTTTTGAATAGTTCGCATCGATTGTAATTTATTCTCAACGTATTTGATGATTGCGTGATATCATAAAACGGACGATGTTTATTTACATTTTTTAGTATCTAACCCCAAACTCGCATCCAATCAATAATCCGCATCGGCATCCGCGGATGTGTGCCCCCAAATATCTGTATCCGCCTCCACAACCGCGGATGTAAACAAAAAAACGCATCCGCGACATCCCTGCCTAAGACTTACGCGGTTATTTATAAAACTTAACCAAACTTATATCTAAAATGTGATTAAGGGCGGGTTGTAATCGTAAGCGGTGTTCGTTAAAATCTGAATGTATGGAACGTTTGTCAAGTTTCTATGGACTGACAGCTGTCAGCGCCATATTTAACGTTGATCGGTCTGTAATCGTAAGTCGGTGCAACCCGCCCTTAGTGTGGTGGTGATAAAGGTCACCAGAGCTCCCGAAGATGATGCGTTGAGAGTGAGGGACATGCATTTGTTTCTAGCTGTCAATGTCAACTCAACGAATCCTCGAATCAACGAATGTGTGATTCTTCCGGAGTCTGTCTGTGGACGGTGTCTGCTTACCATTACTTGTACCGTATGCTTGTTTGCCTCCGTCGTAGTATAGAAAAGAAATCCTACTAGTTATCCTACTAATCCTACTAGAATATTATAAATGCGAAAGTTTCGATGATTGGATGTTTGAATGTTTAGATGTTTGGATGTTTGTTACTCAATCACGCTTAAACGGCTGAACCAATTTGGATGACATTTTGCACGAAGATAGTTTATAGCCTAGATTAAAATGTAGGATAGTTTTTATCCCGGATTCACGCAGACGAAGTCGCAGGCGGGAGCTAGTAAGAAATAAAATATAAATAAAACTGGTCCTTTTCTCACAAACACGCATATCAAAGTTTGGATCAGGACAGATGGCAGATGGCAGGATGGATGGTGTCTATCAGAAAGTTTTTTTCAGATCATACTTATGTAAAGGACAATATAGTTACTTGGTTTAAATTGGCTATTAAAACAAGTTTCTGATAAAAAAAATCATTTTTAGTACAAGCTTTTATTGCCGACTGTACTTTTCTGTATACCATCATCAATTACTCATTGAGACAATTCTAACGAGCCCTAACTTAACGGGGCTACGTTGATTAAGTACTGAATTCCCATGGTCACGTTCTGTCTCCATCATAAGATCAGTTCGATTGTACCATAATATTGAATTGTCATCTAAACTAGACTTATACCCAAAATTTCAGCTCAATAGGTCACAGGGAAGTGGGTCAAATTTAACTTGCAAGATTTGATTACAGACAGACAGACAGACACACAACGGGACAGGTGAAACTAAATAAAAGCTTGTAACAAACATGCGTTACTCACCTCCAGTCTGCGACTTCTTATACTTCTTCCCGTCTCCCTCAGCGAAAGTGAAGAGGAAATCCTCTGGGGCGGCCCTCGCCGTCGTGAGCACGGTGTCGGGCGCGCGGCTCTGCGACAAGTCGAAGAAGGACCTCAGGGCTTCCGTGGCGGCGAAGAGCGCCACGTCGGTGGCGGACACGCCGAGCGCGCGGGCGGCGCGCTCCACGCTGGCGCGGGGCACGGCCCGCGACCACGCCGCCACCTGGGAGTATTGAGGTACTATATTACACTCATATTACGTTGCATATAGCACGTAGAACCGATGCCCGTTGGGGCGGAAAGGTTCGCGAGTGGCGACCACGTTCCGGAAGGTGGACTGATGATGACAATGATATCGAAAGTAAAGATACGCCTGTCCGAACAATATTCGCTTGTGCGCACACACTGTGACAGCTGAAGACGAAGGCACGGTGGCCCGCAATTGCCCGTGTCGGGCCACCGCATTGGACGAATTACTCGTGCGCGTTAGGCCTATCTTTACGAAGTAATATATATCTATGGATGATGACTGGTGAATGGTTGCGGGAGTCCGCTGGATGCGGGTGGCGCAGGACCGGTCACATTGGCACTCTTTGGGGGAGGCATATGTCCAGCAGTGGACTTCTTTTGGCTGATATGATGATGACTATAATACAGATAGCGAATTGCTAAGTAGTACAGACTAGAGGTGTGCGCCGATGGCTAAACCGTCGGCGGCGGCGTCCGGTCCAAAAATGGCCGGCGGCGGCGGCGTAATCGGCGTGATCGGCGTGATAAATAAAAATAAGCAATACTGCAAAAAAAACTATTTTTCATACTACATTAAACAAACTAAACTAAACCAAATAAACATTTGTCTTTCATAATGAAACATTTAATTTTAGGTATTCAAAAAAAACAGAATGGCTCATTTTTTAAATCATCTATTTATAATAATAATAATAATTAATTTAATTCTGGCATCTCAGCTCAGGCTCATATAAATTACTAGCTTCTGCCCACGACTTCTTACGCGTGTAAATTATGGTTTAAGTACCTACATGATATTCTTATGTTTGACGATATATCTGACAAATAAAGATTTAATTCACATAGACTGTGCGGTGTGCGTGTAACACTTCACGTCGAATCTAAATAAACACCCTCTTAATACAACAACAACAAGTGTTCGTCAATAATATTATATAGATGCCCAAAGTATCCTTTTAGAGAGCGCTCCCTATGCGAGCCCCAGGCCCGAACCGAACGCCATAGGGCGAGCTCGACGGACACTCACTATTCTCAGGTGTCTTGCAAGCGAGACCTGAGGCCAAAGTCCCGAAGGTGAGCGGCGAGGCAGATTTCATTGGAATTAAAGGCTTACAGCAATTCTTCAGAGAGTGGTCTTTCGGAACTTTTCGTAGGATTGAAAGGCCCTAAGCATTCTTTTAGAGAGCGGTCGCTTTGCGAGCTCGGGGGCTGAAGGCCCGTGGGTGGCCCTACGGACACTTACTATCCCCAGGTGCTATATTACACTCATATTACGTTGCATATAGCACGTAGAACCGATGCCCGTTGGGGCGGAAAGGTTCGCGAGTGGCGACCACGTTCCGGAAGGTGGACTGATGATGACAATGATATCGAAAGTAAAGATACGCCTGTCCGAACAATATTCGCTTGTGCGCACACACTGTGACAGCTGAAGACGAAGGCACGGTGGCCCGCAATTGCCCGTGTCGGGCCACCGCATTGGACGAATTACTCGTGCGCGTTAGGCCTATCTTTACGAAGTAATATATATCTATGGATGATGACTGGTGAATGGTTGCGGGAGTCCGCTGGATGCGGGTGGCGCAGGACCGGTCACATTGGCACTCTTTGGGGGAGGCATATGTCCAGCAGTGGACTTCTTTTGGCTGATATGATGATGACTATAATACAGATAGCGAATTGCTAAGTAGTACAGACTAGAGGTGTGCGCCGATGGCTAAACCGTCGGCGGCGGCGTCCGGTCCAAAAATGGCCGGCGGCGGCGGCGTAATCGGCGTGATCGGCGTGATAAATAAAAATAAGCAATACTGCAAAAAAAACTATTTTTCATACTACATTAAACAAACTAAACTAAACCAAATAAACTTTTGTCTTTCATAATGAAACATTTAATTTTAGGTATTCAAAAAAAACAGAATGGCTCATTTTTTAAATCATCTATTTATAATAATAATAATAATTAATTTAATTCTGGCATCTCAGCTCAGGCTCATATAAATTACTAGCTTCTGCCCACGACTTCTTACGCGTGTAAATTATGGTTTAAGTACCTACATGATATTCTTATGTTTGACGATATATCTGACAAATAAAGATTTAATTCACATAGACTGTGCGGTGTGCGTGTAACACTTCACGTCGAATCTAAATAAACACCCTCTTAATACAACAACAACAAGTGTTCGTCAATAATATTATATAGATGCCCAAAGTATCCTTTTAGAGAGCGCTCCCTATGCGAGCCCCAGGCCCGAACCGAACGCCATAGGGCGAGCTCGACGGACACTCACTATTCTCAGGTGTCTTGCAAGCGAGACCTGAGGCCAAAGTCCCGAAGGTGAGCGGCGAGGCAGATTTCATTGGAATTAAAGGCTTACAGCAATTCTCCAGAGAGTGGTCTTTCGGAACTTTTCGTAGGATTGAAAGGCCCTAAGCATTCTTTTAGAGAGCGGTCGCTTTGCGAGCTCGGGGGCTGAAGGCCCGTGGGTGGCCCTACGGACACTTACTATCCCCAGGTGTATTGCAAGCGAAACTGGAGACCTAATCCCGAAGGTGAGCGGCCAAGGAAGTGAGGCCGAAGATTGAGCTTTTCGTAACAATGAAAGCCTTAAGAGAGGCCACTTACTATCCTCAGGTGGCAGCGAGGCCAAAAGTTTTATGTAGGAATGAAAGGCCCAAAGCATCCCTTTAGAGAGCGCTCTCAATGCGAGTCCCTACGGACACTCATTATCTTTGGGTGTCTTGCAAGCGAAACCTGAGGCCCAAATTTCCAAGGTAAAAGGGGAGGTAAGTGAAGCCGAAGGCTGAGCCATAGGGCATGCTTTTAGAGAGCGCTCCCTAGGCCAGCTTGAGGGCCGAAGACCCGAAGCAAGCCCCCAGACACATACAATCTCCAGGTGTCTTGCAAGCAACAACATCTGCCGCTACTGTCCATGTAGCCGTATGCACATTGTGTTTGTGTGGCTTGTTTGAGTGTAGCACAGACCAAAATTTTACCCCGAGTTACAATAGTCTGCACGCTATTTTCACGCCGAATCCACGCCGGTGGAATGACCGGCGGCGGCGGCGTGGCATATATGACCGGCGGCGTACGCCACGCCGATCGGCGTACACGTCTAGTACAGACTAGTCTTAGTGCCCTTCGGGCTTGTTAGCCTCGCATTGTCACCACGGCAGATGTACCTACTTATCTGGCGTTGAATCAAATCTAACAGCTTTTTTGGTGAGGTAGAGCACAGCGAAATGTCATCCCGCTCGAATGTAGAGCAGCCCAACTGGGAAAGTACCTCCGCCTTGCAGAAGACCACAGCCATAATAACACTACTACTTGCTCTGTAGTAGTGTTGTGTTCCTGGAGGTGAGCAAGGTCGCCAGAGCTCCCGAGGATGCATTGTGTTGAGAACGAGGGCATTTGTTCCTTCAGCTGTCAACACGGCGAATCCTCAAACATATCAAGGGTCGGCAACGCCCATGTTACTCCTTTGGAGTTGCATGCGTCTATAAGCTGCGGTATCCGCTTACCATCAGGCGGGCCGTACGCTTGTTTGTCACCGTCGTTGTATTAAAAAAAAACTGACAGCTTGACAAAAATACTTAACTCGTAACAGAACACTTCAAGAAACATTAACGTAAGTGCATTCTCTGGTTAAAATCCGAATCCTCGTGTAATTTCCCATCCAAATACCTCAGACCAAAAAAAAATATAAGTACAGACGGAGCGTTACGAACAGTCTAGTGAAGCCAACCGGTTTTCAACCAAGCCCCATAAGTTTAGCACATGCTAAATAAATTAAATCGCACAAAACTCGAAATAAATCTTGACAGCATTGCGACACGTGCTGAAGAGTTTTGTGCAATTTTGTTTGTATATGTGTGCTTGAGCGTGTGCATGCTAAACTTGAAGTAGCTTGGTTTTGTTTGTATGTGATTGGCTTCACTTGACTGTTCGTAACGCTCCGTATGTCTTTTTTTCTTGGTCTGAGCCAAATACGTATAGGATTTGAAAACGTACCTTCCTCCCGCATAAACTGACGGTTTGCAGTTGATGTCGCTGCCCATCGTCAGCTCCCACAGTATCAGTCCACAGCGTAGCCGGGGCCTTGTATATATCCACCATGGTCTGCCACGCCTCGGCGAAAGCCCGCACAGACAGTTGCGCCAAACCCGCATACTTCCAAGTGAACGTGTTGGGATGTATCACTTGACCAGTCCTCTTGAGTTCGTTCAGAGCTCTGATTTCGTCGCGGATGCGGATTGGTAGTCTCACCACCGTGCGAGTCACGGACATGAACGTTCCAAACGCCCATCTGGGCCATTTACGTGGATCTGCGGTTACGAGTGGTGACAGTATGACCTGAAATAAAATTGGATATAGTGGTAGGTGATGACATATGGCACGGAAACGTGGTCGCTTAGTATGGGCCTCATAAGAAGGCTCAAAGTCGGCCAAAGGGCAATGGAGGGGGCTATGTTGGTAATTTATCTGCGCGATCGCATCAAAAATGAGGCTACCCGCAGCAGAACCAAGGTAACCGATATAGCCCTCCGAATCGCTAAACTTAAGTGGCAGTGGACGGGGCACATTGCACGTAGAACCGATGGCCGTTGGGGCGGAAAGGTTCTCGAATGGCGACCACGTACAGCGCAGCGTGGGTAGGCCCCCCACAAGGTGGACTGATGACGTGGTAAAGGTCGCGGGAGTCCGCTGGATGCGGGTGGGGCAGGACCAGTCATTGTGGCATTCTTTGGGGGAGGCCTATGTCCAGCAGTGGACGTCTTTCGGCTGATATGATGATAATGATGACGATACTTGTAGGTATTATGAATGAATGCAGAAAACTTAATTGTAGGTACATTGTGAACCAAGAGTTGAAATACACCCATTCCAGACGAGATATTTTGGCGCGCTGGTTTCCCGGAGGTAAGTACTGTTCATTTCGAATATACGATGAATCTATTAAGTATGGGATTTTGTCATTGCTCAAAACTTTTCATTCGTTCTCAGCTCTTGGGCCAAAACGTATCACTATAATCGCGCTAATGAAATAAATAGGCAGGCTGCATGCTTGTTTGCCACTGTAAAAAAGGATTAACCTTCTAATTTACCTTTGGTATTGTCAAATTCCTTCTTTTGCACTCGCGTTGAACCGCAGCGATGAGTGTTGTTGCAGTCAGAGGAGGAACGTTCCTAAATTCATCAGATGATCTTCTCTTGGTGAGTTCTCTTAAGGCACTGGCACCAGATATCATCACTAAACCAGCCACATGAAACGCTCCTGGCAACGTTTTGTGAGCGCGGGGGCTCTCTACCGGATCATACTCCGAGATAAATTCGTTCCAAGCGTTGGATAAGTTGTCGCTCAACTTCTCTATCAGTTCTGGTATAGCTGATGGGGTCGGCAGCAGTTTGTTCAAGGGGCTTTGTTGCGTGTACTCAGAATGGACGGGCATCCTACCCGTTAAATTCAACGGTTCCACCATCAGCATATCTCCGATGTTGATGGACTTTTTCCCCGTGAGAAGTAGGTGATGTACGCGAACTAGGATATGATATTTCGGCTCCGGCGACGTGCTGGGTATGATTATGTACTGCCAAGGCGGTTGTTCACTCAGGAAGTATTTTGAGACTATTTCGCTGACAAATTCCTAAATAAACCAAAGTTTATTGAGTTATAATATCTGAATTAAAGGGATCTGCTATATGTCAACTTTTTTTTAGATGGTTACCTGGATATTGCTGTCTGTGACTGGCCTGCCTCTATGGATACCGGTAGCGACGATGATATGGTTCTCCGGCCTGAAAGGGAAGTCAGCATTCCATGCGTAATTTCCCCAGCAGGACACCAGCAGATGCCGTAGTCGCGGGAACGTGAGTTCGCCGTTCTTGTCGCGTCGCTCGATCACGTGGTGACTGAGCTGCTGTTTGATTTTCTCTGCATCTAATGTGCCTGGAAGACCAAGATAATGTACCAATCGCTACTTTCCGTAGAGGTCAGTGGCCCGTCGTAAGAAGCTACACGTTAAAATTTCGCAAGTCTTATCGTGCAATACATGTAAAATGCCCAGTCGCCATTGGTCAAGGCCTCGGTGTTGCCAATTAAGACTTGTATTAAGACTGAATTTTTACTTGTATCTACACGAAACGGGGTTGAAAATAAGGTCGAAAATAGGGTTGATGATGCAGATACAGGAGTAGGTATCTGCATTATCAACCCTACTGGGTTCTCCAACTGTCAACACAGCGAACCTTCATGGATTTTGAAAGGGTCGACAAGGCAGGGTGAACTTGACTATCAAGTTCTATCGTAAATTTAGTGTGCTCTTGATACGGTTCTCTTCAAAGTATGATTGTAAACAGAATTGAACCACTACTAGCTGCATCTTCTGACGTCGTCACATTCCGTCCTGTCAGTTTGTATCAAACGTGTAGGGTAATAAATAGGTACCGTTAACTGTCAGCAGAACATTGATGATGCCCTGGTTCCGATGGGTGTCGAGTAGAGACCGCACGGTGTCGATGCGAATGAACTCCAGTCCCGGATAACGGCTAGACAGCAGTTTCAGCCATAGGTGCTTGCTTATGCTGACCACTGGAACAAGGTTACCAGTCTGTAGAATATGTGAAAAACGGGTAGGTCATAATCAGAATTACCCGGAACTAAAGAGCCTAGATGCATAGAAAGTGGGAACGAGAAACCTTTGTTGCGCTCTCTGTTGCACATGTTTGCAATGTTCGGCGCGACAGAAAGCGCAACAGGCGTTCCGTATCCATTTGTATGGTCCCGCATGCAGCGAGTGTTTGGAAATACTACTGATTTATATTGTGAAGCCCTGGGGGGAGGAAGAGGAATTGCTTTCCCAGCAACTGCGGTCACAGCTGGAACAATACGCGCCACATAAGTTTGCGTCTCTGATATAGGTACTACAACCGTCGCAAAGAAGTCAGAGGGGTTCGACGGGTGTGCGGGAGGCGATTTGAGGCTAACTTCACAGACACACACATGTTGCGCGTGTATATAGACTCCGTCCGCGTGGAACTCGTTTATATCGTAGTTCCGTACAAAACCGCCCACCATTTCAGCCCCTTAGGGGATGATTTCCGGGATAATAACTACCCTATGACCTTCTCCGGGATTTAAACGATATCCATATCAAATTTAATTTCAATCGGTTGAGCGGTTTAAGCATGAAGAGATGACACACAGACACACTTTGGCATTTATATTAGAATTGATTTATAAGTTACTGGCTTCTGCCCGCGACTCCATACAAACTGTCATACTATCTATCCTATGTCCTTCCCCGAAATTAATACTATCTCCATACATACCAAATTTCATGTCAATCTGATCACCGATTTAAGCGTGAAGAGGTAACAGACAGGACAGAAACACTTTCGCATTAGTAATAATTATTATAGTATGGATATGGATAATATACCAGGTCATCAACTGATGATCTGGTATAGGTATTATCCATATCCATTCTATAGCGCAGCGTGGATCACCACAGGCAGGTGAACTCACCTTGTGGGCTGTGGGTTGCCTACCCACGCTGCACCTTCCGGTGCGTGGTCGCCACTCGAGAACCTTTCCGCCCCAGCGGCCATCGGTTCTACGTGCAATGTGCCCACTGCCACTTAAAAAGGTGCTGGTACCGGTCATTGCGGCACTCTTTGGGGGAGGCTTGTGTCCAGCAGTGGACGTCTTTCGGCTGATATGATGATGATGATGGATAATATTAGTAAGGATAGGCTCGTATTGTGATTATATTTTTTCTTACAACTATAACTCACGTATGTAGGATATGGCGAGGGCCGGCAGCGCCGACACAGCCAACCAGAACGCGCAGCAAGTGTAGGCCTCCCGCGCGAGGCGCGCGCGCAGCGACACTTCCGAGCCGCGCGGCTTCATCGCCTCTGTCTGCAACCACACAGGTGACCTCTCAACATATTCCACTCGCCTGTACTGCTTATTATCCGGGAGCAATACCGCAATACCTCATTAGTTTTTCGTTGTGCAGAGCGTGCATGGAGGCGGAAGAAACGACTAAACATATTCTACTGGACTGCAAGCAGGTAGAAGTATATACAGGAAAAAGCACCTAGGGTCTCCGGACACACTACGGGACGCAGTCAAAAATACAAAGGCACTCACCAACTTTTTGGAGGAGCTGGGGTGGTCGGTAGCGCTACCCCATTTCACGCAAAATAGGCACACTGGATGTCGACTTGCGGAAAATAGCCCAGTAAACTAACTAACTAGTTTTTCGTTTTTGCACTCTTGCCGTTCGTAACGTCGCATGCGCTTAAATTAGGAACTACTAAAGTAACGACATGGCGCCAATTTATGTTTATTTATTTTATTTAGACCCGTGTGGTGTCGGGTTAGAATTTCACCACACCCTTTCTTCCCGTGGGTGTCGTAAAAGTCGACTAAGGGACCAGGGTTGAAGTGTGTTGTGGGCGATGGGCTAGCAACCTATGACTGCAATATCACATTTTGTCGATATTTTATACCCACATTTATGCTAAAAGTGGCACTGGAACATACGTTTCATGTGCTCTGCCTACCCCTTTTGCGAATAAAGGCGTGAATGTATTTTATTTATTTACTTAAATTCAACCCACGGCGGTCTACTGTTTTAGTTAGGTAGGTATACGTATCATCATATTCATCCTGCTAGCGTTATTCCCGGTTGTGCCCTAAACGAGCCCGGGGTCCGCCTTGACACCTAATCCCAAGATTTGACAGCGGCACTAGTTTTACGCTGACCTTCCGACCCAGAGGGAAAACTAGACCTTATTGGAATTAGACCGGCTTCCTCTCGATGTTTTCCTTCACCGAAAAGTTGACGGTACCTACGCGTATATATTCCGTACATACTCGTAGGATCCGAAAAACTCATTGGTACGAGCCGGGATTACATACATACACATGTAATATTAAATATATCTTCCTCTAGTACCCATAACACCAACCTTATTTAGCTTACTATACGGTTAGTTCGATTTGTGCCAGTTAGCAGTTGTAAGATTGTCCCCTAATATCTCATTATTATTATTTATTATTATGGGGCAAAGCTTTTTTGTAAATGTTTAGTCTGACAAAATAAATAAAAAAGTACTCTTTTTATAAAACACTCTTTAGTTCAGTCAAAACAACTTACCTCGAGGCTGCTGTATTTATTTGATTAGGTTAGCGTATGTCACTTCGGTTCCGTAACTCAAGCAAATCGTACTTTGTATCTTCTCTGTTAACATAATATGCGTGCCGAAGTCGATATATTTCTTTATCGCAACTGAGTCCGTGATGAGATCTCCCATGCGCGGTCCGACCGAATCACTTTCACCTTCGCGAGTGAAAGCCTCTCTCACTGGTGCTTCTTCGCATATTTATTTATTGAATACTAGTATCTGGTGTAGTTTTTATAAGACTTCACCTTTAGAAAATTACGAATAAAGAAAGAGTGCCTTTTAAAATAGAGACAGTTATTTGTTTTCATCGGAAGATCAGAGCTGCCCGCAGTGTCCATAACGCCCGCACCAGGCTGACATTGAAGGCACTGGTGTGCTTATGATTACTGATTTTTTATGCTGATTTCTGTCCATTTTCTGTTTTGTCACGAATTAAATGCCTATTTTCTACACTCTTCTATTTTTTGAAAGGATAAAACAGTTTAATTTACACCTGTATGTACAGTTAGCCAATCACGTGGTACGAACTTGATGCTTATGCACGGGTCCATTCCATTCTACTTTGCCGGCTGTATACAACTAGCCACAACATGGCCGAACATGCAACAACTGCATGTTCGGAACCTGAATACATTATGTTTGCAGACGACACATGCATAATAATTAATGCAGATAATTTTAATAATTTGAAAATAAAGGCCAAAGAGGTTATGCATAAGATTGCCCAATGGTTCTTATCTAATGGCATGCAACTGAACATTGACAAAACTAACATTATGCACTTCCAACTGCGTAAAAGTAGCGAATCTCAATTTAATATTGTTATAAATAACATTAACTTACCGCAAGTCGATCAGGTGAAATATCTGGGCTTCACGATGGATTCAGGTTTAACATGGTCCCCCCACATAGACGCAATTTGCGACAAGTTAGCATCTGCCTGTTTTGCGTTATCCAGACTTGCACCCACCCTGACACCTGACAACCTCAGAACCGCCTATTTTGGGTACTTCCACTCAATCTTAACCCAGGGTGTTGAGCTATGGGGTACCTCAGCAGACTGTGACAGACCGTTTAAACTACAGAAGAGGGCTCTTAGAATCATATCTGGTAAGCCCTACGATCATCCAGCCCGAGCATTATTTAAGCAGCATAAAATACTCACTCTGCCTTGTATCTTCATATTGATGGCCTGCCAACATGTGAGGTCAAATCTCGACCAATACACTACGCGCGGTCAGTGCCATGGTAGAAATACCAGGGGTGCACACCTGCTACTCATCCCGCACCGCAGGCTCGCTAAAGCTCGAAAGTCACTCACTGTCCTAGGTGTTAAGATCTATAATACCCTACCTAGTGACATAATTACCTCGGCGAGCGATAACATATTCAAAAATAAGATTATAAAAATGTTAATTGACCTGTGTTGCTACAGTGTGAATGAATTTATTTTAAGGAAATGTGAATAATACAAATTTATTATAATTAGATAATTGACAATGTATACTCGGATTATGGTTGAATTGACATGTAAATTATTTCTACAATTTATCAATAAATATATCTGTATCTGTATCTGTAGCCCCTTTTCACGAGAAAATTACGATACATTTATTTTTATCGAGAACACTATTCGCAATGTTTTTCCTGACATATTAAGACATATTAATCGTTCTGGTTAACTCTGACTGGTGGCACTCTGAGCCCTATACATAGTTTTTGGTCTAGTCTAGCTAGTGCATCGGTTAAGAACCTGGGGATATATATAACTATCCCGGTGGGGATAAAACAGCTATTATTTGGGGTATGTAACGGAGTTGACATCTCAAATGGATGAATATGCAGGGGGTATTGGCGGTTATTTATGTTGGGGGTAAAATCGGTTTTCCTAGTAGGCTACGGGTTTAACGATATTAAACCACTGCTCTGTTGCAAACAACAGTCGGAAGTACGTATGACAGCACGAGTTGCCCCAAGATACATAAATGAAGTGTATTGCAAACAAATAGTTATCATGCTATAAGTAGGTTAAGTTATCCGGAAAAGTAACTAAGATAAGGTAACTAACGTCATAAACGAGATGTCCACATTAATCCACACGTGAATAGACTTCAAACCTACGTCACTGGTTAAGTCAATACGTCGGAGCTGAACTGTGAACCTAAGAGTTCGAAAACCTAGTGTTGCCACTGTTTCTACAAGTAGGTACACTACACAGTAGGAGTTGATATTATTTAATGGATGGATATATTTAGGTGCCTGTACCTATCTAGAAATTGTAATTTCTTCTTAGTTAGAAACGAAAACACGATTGCTTACAATTTTCTCTACTTACAGAAAATTAAGTTCGGTCCTTATTTTCCTTTTTTACCCCAACGAACCTTATAAATTCAACTGAATGAATTGTTTCCGGTTAAAAACCGGTTTTTCAATTAAAAAACTGCATTAAAGGTGGTTGCAAGTAATCATGACTTCGTTAGCTTGTTCTATAGTAAATGTTGCTATAAACAACCCACAAATTATAATACAATAAAATTAGACTTTTCATCGGCGGCGTTTCACAAAATTGACTCCATTGTCACCATATACAACTGATGGTGGTAAGAAAAGAAGTCCAAATACTGCACTTGAATGCCGATGCTTATTGTTCAAGTGGCTCACTCAAGCGGACGTCCAGTACATCTTGACTCCGTGTATCGGCAGTGACCCGCCGATAGCTCTTATCACTCTCTCATGCCCGTAATAGTTGTCGGTAATCGTATGTGAAACAAATAAACAAACAAAATTACTTTAATTATACAGCTTGACAGTCAATGCATGGATGATTAATTTCATATGAAACATTAAGTCGTTGAAATAGTATCTTAATTAAAGTAATATAGGTACATTGGCACTCTTTGGGGGAGGCCTATGTCCAGCAGTGGACGTCTTTCAGTTGATATGATGATGATGAGGTAAGTAATTGTTTTGTCAATTGTATGCAAAAAATCCAAAACACTTTTAGTGTTAATTTACTAGTTTTACCTAGTGTTTTTACGCGATTTCCGCTAGAATAAATGCATTTCAATCTATGTACCTATAAGTTAGTACGTCATCATTATCATCATAATATCAGTCGAAAAACGTCGTCTACTGGACATAATGGGCCTCCCTTAAAGAGTGCCACAATGACCGCTCCTGCGCCGCCCGCATCCAGCGGACTCCCGCGACCTTTACCCGCCCGCCTAGCTTGCAGGGGTCTACCCATGCTGCGCCTCCCGGCACGTGGTAGCCACTCGAGAAACTAATCCCCAACGGCCATACGTTCTACGTGCAATGTGCGCCAGAAGGATCTATTTCTGAATCCATAACGTTTTTTAACCTATTTTTGCATTCCCTAACGTTTTATGCCATAATGATCATTTGTCCTAACACTCATATGCCCTATCTTTAGTTTTCCTAACATCGTATGGATGATTTTTTTCCCCATGTTTTATTCCCTAACGTCACTTGCCATATTGATTATTCATCCTAACGTTATGTGCCATAATTGTCATGTATCATAATTATCAGTAAGTCTAATGATTATTTGTCCTCATGATTATTTTCCCTAATTGTGATTAGATTAACCTACTATTCTGCCTAACCTAACCTACTTTTCTTACCTGACAGCAGTCCGGTTCTGGCGCTTCGCCGGCCGCTACCGCGCTAATTATGGTAAAAATTATTCGGGCAAACGAGTTTTAGGGCAATCATTACATTATGGAAAATAATTGTTATGGCAATTGATAGTTAGGGTTAGTACCCATTAGGACAAAACAGTTCGGGCAAGTGATTTTATGACAAACAATATTAGGGATCGCGAGGTAGACCCGCGCCAGAAATGCTTGGGAACATAAGGCACATTTTTTGTCTTTGACCAGTGAGAAATTTAAAAAAATATATACGACCGCAGGACACTTCAAACGTGTGACTTTTGCTCTAAAACTACTTATTAGGCAGCTTGGTTGTGACTGTTGTGCGTTACTGTAGAAAATCTCAAGTGCAAGTGTTTTGCCTAAGATATTAAGAAAATGATATTAACACTTGATTGTAACACAAACTGATTAAATTAATGAACGTTGATCTTAGTTATCAATAATTGGTATGCCTATTTTACGTTCACAAGCGTGCAATGTAATGTAGAAGTTATTGTCATAGTCATAACATAAACTCGTATAATACATACCTATGCATGATGCATTTCGGTGTACAAGTCAGGGGCTTTACCTTCACACAGTTTCATTCTGATATATAAAACGACGTGTGCTGTCAATGTAAATTTTAATTGCAAAGAAGACAAGTCTATATTTCAGGCAAATGATCTTAATTCATAATCATCGTATCTTACTACTAATTGACTACTATTATCAAGTTTCTGTATACAGCAATTATCGATCTATCTACAAATGTTTCGTAAACACGGTTAACATAATTATCTTCGGGCAACCGGATTTCTACATGGTTTAAATGATAACATACCTAGCCTTTGAAGTCTTAATTTATAATAATAGCATGTTTATTGTAAAAGGATTTTCGATCAGAACAAAAGCAATCACCTCTAGTTAGCATTTTGCCCTTATCTATGCACATTATTTGAAACATGTATACCAAACCATTAAACTGCATAAATCATCACATTTTGAGTGTTTCATCGTCCTAAGCTCGCACTGTTTTTTATTTGTATTCAAAAGGCTCGTAAAGACATCCATTTCACTACACTGTATCTGTCAAATTTGTTACAAACTACCTACATTCAACGACATAAAAATTACCTACCTTTTATATCACTGGCAACTGGATTTTTTCGAACAGCGTTCCCGCTTCGTTCTTAATTCAAATTTTCAATGGTGTGTTCAATTTTGTTTCCGCGGTCCGGTTTGAAAGACGAGCCGCGTTGGACGTGGGCTGACCGGTGGCCGGCCTGCTACTGCCGTCGCCCGAATCGTGATGCCACTGCGCTTATCTAACCGCGGCAAACGTTCGCTCCAACATTGGCGCCAACAAAAACTCCAAATTCGAGCCACGGGCCATGGACAAGCAATTGGTATCCAAACTAATGAATTCTGATGTAATCCGTATTAGTTTCGCATGCTCGCGTGCTGTTTCGTGTTAAATCGGTGCAACCTCAAGGTCTATAGGTAATAGACGTGCTGTCCCTTGAACAAAGTAAATAATTCACAATGATTTTTTTGTCGGTATGACTTCGATGTTGGAAATTCTGTTCCTTTTACAGGCTCCGGAGCAGTAACTGGGGATGTGACCGGGATAAGCTATTATGGAAGAGTGAAAGAGAACCCCTATTTTTTCAGATGCCGAAATGTCAAATGGGAATGCGCCTAGGTACGATGCAAGTACAGCACTGACGATCAATAATTATGCGTTCATGTACTGGCAAAGCATGAAAACTTTACTTTGAAATGATGTATAAATCAGTTTTGACATCGTTGAACTAATTATGTTCTGTACGCACGAGTGAGTAAGCGAGTTGTCACGCAAGGCGTGAACTGCCTATGTCGGCATGCATGAGCGCACCGTGTTCAGTTGCAGTTCAAAGTTCTAAGTGTATGTTACTGGAAAACTTTTGTTTGTTATTTTAGCACTAGACAACTTGCTATCATTGTTTCCGCTATAATTGATTAGCATACTAAGGGGCATAATGGCGTTTAACAATGAATTCTAATCTAACTGAGCGTAAAATAAGGTATGTTGGGGTAAGATCGGAGTAGATTTCGATACATTGATAAGCCTGCGGGTTTTTTTGTTATCTTAGCTAACAATTCGTTGTATTATTACTATAAATTTATTATAAATAGAAGAATGTTTGTTTCAAATACATATTTTTTATTTAATAAAGCAGATTTTGTGTATTTTCTTCATCGGAGAACATCAGATACATATGGAGTAACACCTGACTGCGTTGTTAAATAAACTGTACGCGTATGTTTTGCTGAAACAAACAATCCGCTCTTTTCCTCTACAAGCTATACAATTTTAAATATCCGATTGTTTCCAAAGTTACATTTAAATTTGAAAACGGTTAGCCACGTCCGATCCGTAGGCAGGTGTGTTGCCAGCAATCGAACAACTCCTCAAGATTAGTAGTTATTTGAATTTTCCGTTCTTGACCTGGTCCGCTCTTACCCCTACATGCCTTCCCTATAATCTATTCTGTGCCTATAGACACAAACAGTATTCCTTTTGTCTATAGATACGGGACGCTGTCGCCGGCGCCGCGGGATCGGTCTTTGCATTCAACTGCGTAGTAATTACACATGGTATTATGTCTCTTAGTTCAAACCGTGCACATAACGGATTTGGCAATCTCATGTCGACCTTATCTCCATGGCCCCTAGCACACGGCGTATTTTAAACGCGCAGCCGACGCGCGTTTCAGGAACGCGAGTCGTCTGCGCCGTAGATGCCCCAATTTGCGTTTCAAGGTACAGTCACCGGCATCAATATCTGCCGAAACAAAGCCGTCAAAAATATCTGACACGTCCTTATGGCATTAGACATAGAGTCGTGTGGTGCTGTACGACGACGTTGCTGGTGTCGTACGAGCGTCTACAGCGCGTCTGTATCGCTGTATCTGCGCGTATACACACAGTAGACGCGCGTTTCAAGATCGCTCCGTGTGCTTAGGTTACAAGGTTGCGTTCGAATCTCGCGTGAAGTGCGTATACGCGCGTCATTTGTGCGTTTAAAATACGCCGTGTGCTAGGGGCCTAAGCAATTGTCCTAGAACCTAGAAGATTTATATGTTTATGATGCTGACTGTACCTGCATATGTGAGTGACGTGAGTCCAGAGCGGCTACACCGTGAAGAAACGACTTTCGTCGAAATCGAGAATTCGAAATCGAGTTCAATCAATGACAGCTCGCTCGTCGCCCGCTGCCAGCTGACGTCCAGACCGCGGCCTAAGGGCCTATTGGTCTATTTTTCATCGTTCAACGCCTCGCACCCTCGAACAGCTCTGGTGGAGTCTCACCCTAATTGGCCCGTTTCTAATTACTTACCACGACATTTCGGGCTCAGGTACAAATGTAGTTAAAGATCTACCGCGATCTATTCGTAGGTACCTACATTTATAACCGACTTCAAAAGAGTAAGTATGTTCCCTATATAAATCCCGCTCGCGACGATAATTTTTTTTCTTTGATTGGAATTTGGAATTTCGACAGCAGACTTTCTGCTTGGTTCTTGACGATTATACTGACGGCGACAAAGCCGTCAATATATCCGTCATTGTCCTATACTTATCAAAACGCGATCACTATACTGTACCAACGCAAAGGTTCATCATTATTGAAACATGTCATATCAAATTACTTATGATTCATTTCAGGGGTAGACCCCGCTGAGAATATCCGCTTATATTGACATATTTACAACTATCGGATTGACATGAAATTTTATTAAACGAGCATTATTTTGAGCATCTATTTAGAATAACGAACTTTCGAGTAGTCGAATCGAGGTAAGTATTAGGTGGTATACGGGGGCGAAAACTTGTCAGTGGCGTTATACTATGGGGTGAAATAATGAGCCAATACAAAATTAATACTATTTATTGAAACAATTTCAAAATAATATTTTGTTTTCCTAAAGCTAGTGGGCTTAAGACTCACGTAAGTAACGCAGGATAGCGCTGAGAACGAATAAGATAAATAGCCAGTACATCGAATAATGTAACATGTTGTATCAATTCAATTATTCTAGGTATCAATATAGGATATTTATAATTAGGCTTCGTGGAAGATGATTATAGCTTCACTATGTATGGCTAAATACATTAAATTACATTTACACTGATCATACAAAATGCTTTAAAATGACATTCGGATAACACAAATGCCGGGGCCCACTCATATAAAGACACAAATTATAATTTTATGGGTAAAAGCTGGCAACATTGATAGGCAAATTAATGAGATCTGTCGAGGTGATACCAGTATTTACTTACCAAATAATAACTTGTAGCTTTATAACATTGGGATCTGTGGGGACACAAATATTTGTACCTATATGATACCTACCTGACGATAAAATAAATCTATGGAGCAAATAAATTATGAAACTTCCAATAACAGTTACAATGGTTAACAGGAAGATATAACGTGGAAACGATAAAGTTCTTACAGCCACTCTTATCACATATTACAGTTTTATATATACTAGTTTGTCTACCATAGAAAATCTAAGATAACCACTTCTATGCCTGTATACAAATTTGTAAATTAAACCTACAAAATTAGTTCCTGTTTCTATAATCCGCTAACGGTATGATACAGAGGTCAAATTGTAGCCTTAAAATTAGGGCAGTAAAAAAAATATGCGCTATGCAATCGAAAATTACGAAACGAAACATCGACTGTTTACATCTCAGGTCAATATAGTGATTTATAGTTTGAATACATCGAGATTTAATGAATTATAATTTAATCGAAACGATTACAACGATACAATTTGGCATCCAACAACTAAAGTACGCGCTGATATAGTAGCTTATTGTTAGCCTCGCGAGTGGACTCAATAAATGCAATCAAGCGTTGCCCCGACACCCGTGCCCGTGACTGACGGACCGATGGCACATTCCTCCACTCACAGCCAGTCCCGAATTTGTACCTAAATATTTAAGTATTCAGGATATATTAATTATCAATGTTATCATGCAGGATGAGGAACAAATATTAAGTTGCTAAAAGCACTTTTGGCAAGTTAATGGGCCTATAATGCACACTTTGGTGTTGTCAAAATAAAACTAAAACTTTTTAACAGGATGCACCAAAGTATTGCACATGTACATAAAAGACCCGCTAAGATACATGTTTAATGGATCAATATTATAATGAAATGTAGAATGCTTTTTAGATACACTTTCTTGTTCAGGAAACTTGATGTTAATGCCACTTGTATTCGAAACTGGCTTCGGAGACGCACGGACGCGGTCAAACAGCGCTCGCTTTCACAGTCTTGGCGGATAGGAACCTCTGCTCGATGGACCTCCGGGGTATCCCACTGATCTTCTTGGGCGAGTACCCGTTACAATTGATAGAGGAAGGCAAGGACTTGTATCCCCCGTCGGAGCTGTAGTCCGTGTCCGTGGACTGCCCGTTCAGACTAGGACTGTGTCTGTTTCCGTTCACACTTTCTTTACTGCTGATGCGACCGTTGTACAAGTCCCCGTACGATGTGTGGTGTTTTATCATGTTCTCTTCGATCACTGCGTTTTTGGCTAGCAGCGGTTCCGCACTGGAATACGCTTGGTTGTGAAAGTTCTCAATGGAACGAGATCTGGTCGAATACATGTTCTTGCGTACCGTTTTCTCTCCCACAGAATCCCGCTTAGCAAAGCGGTTGGAGTCGCTGTTGGCTAAAGCTTGGAGGTATTTGGAGCCGACGCGGCTGTTGGTTTTGAGTTGCACCGCGTCCGTCCGTCTGTCCTCGTCCTTGCGCACACCGCACTGACACTTCACGGTCCCGTTGACTACAGGCCTCTTAGTCTTTTGTGCTTCACTGTATACCGGCAGCTTCCTCCCGCTAGCTTGCTCATTCCAACTGACGAAGTAAAAAAAAACGATTAGGGTAAAGATAGGGGAAACAATGTTAATGAAATGGTTGACTAATGGTGCTAATACCGCAAGCTACGTAACTTAAAGTTCTATGAGTTGAATTGAGAATTATTGATTTGATTCAATAGAGATTGTCATAATTTGTTAACGACTAGACGGACTACATCAAAGTTTTAATGGAAGAAATAATTAATTTGGCAGTAAGTTTTTCCTCTAGATTGATCTATGCGATCAAATACGAGTCTCACCTTTACGTTCTGCAGGGCAGCGTGTAACAGAGAGCGATTACATAGTCAAAGTAAATTACACATTAGTTCCAAAATAAGAAAACCATAACGGCAAACACACGACTACCTACGACCATAGGTACAAAATAAATGCAACGAACCTACGGTATTCTGGAAACCACGCTTTCGAATATAAAATCATGTACCAAATCGTGCTGTTAAGTCAGTCGTAACATAGCGTCATACCGTTCAACCCATCCAGCACAGGCTTGAAGACAACAATATTCAAATTACATAATGCTTCTAGTAGTTACAGGCGGTAATTTACAAAGGCACAATATTAGTTATTCGATCTGATCAAGTCTAACTCCTCATGCGTCACTTGATGTATCTAGAGCAACAATCTTCGATATCCCTATCGGATGTTCGGAAGAGATCGCCCGGTTGGTACACGAGATGCAGCAAGCACAAAACATTGACGGAACACAAGAGGCAAACAGCGAGAAAGCAGTCGAGCCACGCTACCTGCTGCGACGGACGAACGCCCCCCAAGTGGAAACTGCACCGGTATCCAAACAGACAAATTGCCCAAAATCCAATTTGAATTAAAAGCAGCATGTGAGGAAATTAGAAAATGATGATTAGTCGATGTGGATACAGTAATACCACTATCAGTTGGACATGACCAAGATAAATGTGTGTGTCATTGCTCATTGTATCGTGAAGACCAGGGTAAAGAAGCTAAGGCTTGACCGATCCACTCAAGTAATTATATAGATTATTGAAGAAGCCAATGCTAATTTTCGAATAGTGGTAGCACTATAATGGTTAAGATTCTAGTTAAATCTAGATGAATTAAATGAAGTGAGTAGTATTTACAATATGAAATCAAGGTCAAATTAAAATGCCTGCGAAATATGGAGTGACTGTGAGAGTGACCCTGCACATCGAAGTGGGCGCAAAAGTCATCTTCTTGTACATATAATCTCTAAAAACTGGAATCCACCGAGAGTTTCTTATGAAAGAAGCCAGGCACTGGGTTTTTGAAACGGTGTTATTTAATATAATGCTGCTGTGGTTACATAATGATAGATAGTAAGAAGGTATAATAGGCGGCATGAAAAGGATGGTGATAGATGAGTGCAATGTGTTTAAAATAGTCAGCAACGAATTTATCGAAGTGATGATGAACCTAAAACAATAAATAATAAGATATTTAAATACATACAAGAAGTGTTTATGTGCGGGAAAATAAGCTACGGCTTTTAAATTATCATAACAAATAAAATAAATTTAACATATATAATTGTTGGATGTGTCACAAGGTAGCATCATAGTTCCGAAACTATTCGTGTAAGGTGTTTGTAAATAATGAATTTAATTACCTCACTAAACCGGAATTTTCAGAACTCGTTAGCGCCGAGCTCATCGGCGGCCGCAACTGAAATGAAAACACGCAAATGTTAGATATATTAAGTATAATTATGTGATAAACGGCGTGCTATTAATGGTAGTTAGTTTCAACACATCGTTTGCCAACGATTTGACACTGACTTTTAAAAGATCAATAAATATGTACATGAACGTCGACGGAATCATGCCTCGAAACTTTCGAAGCTGAACATTTTGTTGATTTGCTCGACGGTCTTCACGAGGCTCATTGCATATTAGCATGCCCTTCTCAATTTACGTCACTACATATTCAGGCATTCCACCACACTCTCTTAGCATGCAACCAGGAAAACGCTAAAATGATTGGTCTGGTGGGTTGGTGGGATTGGGTGGCTGGCTCATGCGCTGAGCGCTCTGCGCAGCCATCACGTTAGGTTTTATGGTCACGCTTTACGTGACATTTGAGGCCATTGTGTGACTGGTGTGGCGCGCTATCGCATTGGCGCGACGAGTTGTGAGCCAGAATTTTTGGGGACAGCGAACAAACATTAGAAAGAGGATGTAGAGCTCATCCGATCAGTCTGCGCCACGCTGCAGTTATTGCGCGGCTCGTGCTCCGACATGCTCAGCTGGCCTAACGCCGCGTAGGTTCGTACGAGTATCTTCTCAGCACCCTTCATGGTGTTGGGTGACTCCTCATTGGCTCCTGATCGTCTAGCACAACTTGCTGGCAAGTCGTTTCGCGCGTCTGAGCGTCTCTTGTCAAATTCGAAAGAGGAGGGTAGATCTTAGTCGCCGCGCGTCGCGGCGCGGCGTCAGTTGTGCTAGCCTCCCTGGAGCTTGTGGCAAGTCGCGGCACCGAGATGGCGGGACGTCAATTTGGGGCAATCGCTAAAATGAGAAGGACGTAGTGCTCACCCGATCAGTCTGCGTGGCCACGGTGCACGTGTCGTCGGCGCGCGGCTCGTGCCCCTCCGCCATGCGCAGCATCTGCGCCTGCAGCACGCGCACCAGCCGGTCGCGCTCTTCCAGCTGGCTCTGGAAACGACAGCAACATCTCAATAGGGGTGTAGACTCGAAAATTATTACTACTCCAAAAGAAAGAAGGCAAAAAAATTGTCT
Source organism: Epinotia demarniana (assembly GCA_945867215.1). NCBI lineage: Eukaryota > Metazoa > Arthropoda > Insecta > Lepidoptera > Tortricidae > Epinotia > Epinotia demarniana. Next base: position 7,821,050 of record OX244267.1, read on the forward strand.
AGTGACGAAAATCTCATTCAGATATCTCAAAGAATTACGAAGCTACCAACAGTTTTAATATTGCCTGTTAGAGAGAGAAAACGCAAACAGTATGTGACGTCACGTTACTCGAGGCTGCCGGGGGGCCGCGTCGACGGCGGCGCCGAATACGATGGGGCGCAGCACGTTGCCGTCTATTAGTGACTTCACAATCCACAAGCGTCATCGTTTTATATGAAGTTGTGTTTTGTGAAAAAGGGACAGAACTTCTTAAAACTTTGGACACTTATAACTTCGTGCTTATTTAACCTTTTGCGTTGATTTTTTTAATTCTTTTTCGAAAAAATATGACATCATTGATTATTTTATTTAGTGTCTACACCCCTATTCACACATAATCCTCACAGTAAAAAAACTCGTTTTACCTCATAACGTTAGCATATTATTGTCGTGGCCGTTAGCCGCGCCGCGGCGGTACGGTGAGTGTCACCCTGTTCTACACCCCGTCTACCGCGTTCGGGTGAATTGCACCTCGAAAGTGTGGCAAGCGGCAATATGAACTGGCCTTATATAGATATGTAGCTGCACTAAACTACTAGCTAGCATCATTCATACATATCATTTTTAGTTCGTTACTCAAGGGTGGGATTTTTGTTTTAACAATACCGCCAGAGGGCGCTTTAAGCCTTAGAATAATAGGCCAAAACTCACACCATGGTTACAAATCCAGTAGGTAATCAAGTAGTGCTTCACTAATAAGGTATCAAAAAGCCCTACGAATTACATGTCTTATCTTATCTTATCTAACGGTAGTTATTTTTGTGAGCGGTAGACGAGTGGCCCAAGGAGTGGAACAAACATCGTCATCAAAACTTGAGCAATTCAAGAACCCTACATTTTGAAGAATGCCAATAGACTTATACACATACCGATGTGACAAGTGTATGTGATGAATTAAGAGGCCTTTAGAATAGGCTAAATGCAGTGCACCGACTAGGGGAAGGAGGACATCGCGCTTATTTTAGCCACGTGTAAAGGCTGATTAGTCGTTAGCGTGTGTACAGACCTGCAGATAGATGATCTGGCGGCGCATCTCTGCGCAGGCGTCGGGGTGCAGCGGGGAGGCGGGGGGGCGGCGCCCGTTGACGCGCGCGGGGCTCTCCGCGCACGCGGCCAGCAACGGGTCGAGAGTTTCGCTCTGCAACATCGCGACGGCACCGGTTAGTTGAGGGTTATCAATGAGCCAGCCAGCCTTGACAAGATTTGAGGGGGCCTCGAGTTTTGCTAACCCCGCTCGTTAGATTTTTGTAAGGACTCACACAGGGACAGGTAGGCTTGAGACCCTGTTATGCAACTTGATAGAAATGATATTTGTAAACAAAAGCGAAGAAAATGCTTCTTGCACCCGTTACCCTTTCTGCAGATGTGCTGGGCCTCCAAACACCGAACGCGGGTCGTGCGCGGCGCGGGTCGGGCGGTATCTCTATCCCTTTCGCGCAGTAGCGCGGCGTCTCTATCGCACAGTAGCGCGGGCTCACGTGGGCGGGTAGGAGGTAGAGATACCGCCTCACCCGCGCCGCGCACGACCCGCGTTCGGTGTGTGGAGGCCTTAAGCCTGTACCAAACACAGTATTATGCTATTGTTTTTGGCTTAGCACAGAAATGTTATTTCTTGTTAAGGATCCTTGTTTACAAGGATTCAACGTGACGTCAAAAAATTAAAAAGGTATCCTTTGAATAGTAAGTGACGTATAAACGTTCCCAATGAAGACAGAACAAGAAAGAGCTTATAACATTGGAAAAAAGAAATTATGAGCAAGTCATCCAAGTTACAATAAAGGTGAAAGTACACATACTTAAAGAATGGAAAGAAGCATTAACAGCGGTGCTGAGGTTTGACAGAGCGTTCGTTAAACACAGAAGTAATTTACTTTTACCTTAAGAAATATTTTTTTTTCGTTCGTTACTCTACTTATTGATAGGATATCTGCTAACACACAACCTTTTCTTTAAAACTATTATGGAAGGCAATATTAGAGCTACGAGAGGCAGGGAAAGGCCAAGAAGAAACTATTTCAATCAAATATCAGAAAGTAAGGAAAATGGCAGAGGATAGGCTGACGAGTGCTCCACCGACAAAAGTGCTACACTTAAGTAAAAGAAGAAGAAATGCGTTACTCAGAAAGGGTTGGTTTTTTTTAAAACAATACAGCCAAAATGCACTTTAAGTCTAAAAAGAATGCGCCAAAACTCACACCATGATTACAAATCCAGTGGGTACTTAAGTGCTTCACGAACAAGGTTTTAAAAAAATAACCCTACGGATTACATGTCTGGAGAATGCCGATATATTTGCCGCGGTGATGAGTTTGTTTTAACGAACCCTCTGTACAATTATTGCAAATGGCGGAGGCGTTACTTACACTCATCGAATGATGCTCTTCCCCCGGCTGCGTGCGGCAAACAAGGCGATGCAACCAAATAAACAAACGTTACAACACGCAAACAAACACGTGCACTAGCTTAAACACAATCTGGGGACATTTAGAACAACTAAGTGCGGAAAAACATAAACTAAAAACGTTTCACGTCACGAAGCTACAAGTTACAATTTTATACCTACTTAAAGTCTAATTAATGACCAATAGGTAACGACCGGGCATTTGATCGGTGGTGCCTGTTTAGAATTTTAAAATTGGAATTTGTAGCATCGGTAATTGCGTAACTTTCTAACTTTTCGTTTTCACATTCGAAAAACTGCAATTGATTCGTCGTAACGCGCATTCGAAAAGCTAGGTAGGTACGCATTTCGCCTGCTGTGCGCAGAGCCGTTTTTGGTCGGCGGCTCCTTGATCCATACAACGTCGAACGTCGAACCACGCATTAACAATTAAAAGTGGAATTTGGATGAAATAGCTGATGGACCGCCATCCAGAAACGCCAGAGTGCACAAGCTTTGATGGTCCTTTTTAAGTGCATTAAAACTTAGTTTTACTCTAACATAATAAAGATCTAAAGAAAATCGGTCCCAATTAGGCATTGTGATAAGACGGATTAGAGTCATTAGCTTAATATTTCCCAAACGCTACTCAGAGAACAATAGGTCTAGATTTTAACTATAGCACCTACATTGAATTACTGAACTGGTCATGGGAAATGTGACTCTAAGGCCAGGCGCGCACTAAGATTTTTTGTCGTGCGATAATCACGTCGCGTTTATATGTCAGTGCGCGCATATGGCATGTGCGCGCACTGACATATAAACCCATACGTTGCATTTCTGCGACGCGATTATCGCACGACAAAAAAGTCTTAGTGCGCGCCTGGCCTAAGTAATGTAGCTCGCGGACGCACACGATTGGTACCCGTAACGGCGACGCGTGCTCACTATTAAAGCAACTAGGGGGAAATTGTAAATTAACTACCGCTTCCTATGTTCTAGGCCCTTGCTTTCTCACGTCAACATAATAATTATGCTTTCTCGTTATGCATACAACACACGTAAATGTTACCTGTGTTTACATAACAGTACATCACAATCACAGCAGTAATCGCAACTTCTGCCAGGCAGACAAAAAGAACCCTGGCGGCCATACTTTTTATATGGCCGCCAGGGCTCTTTTTACGTGTGTCGACCTGTAACTGCGTTTTACTTTATTCCGAGTTTGTGATTAGTGTTATACTATAGTCAAGGCGTTGTAAGGGCTTACATAATCAAAATGTATGACTAATAATGACCACTACGTTGTTTAAGCCCGATATGGACAGACTATGTGTAGGTAGGTATCTATCTAGACATGTGGGTCGGCTATCGCCTTGAACGAAGTCACATTTCTTGCAGTCCAATTATGCGTTTAAGAGTCCGCGGTAAGCTCGGCCGAATTTCACCTTCCCATACAGACGCAGTTACGATCTCATTTTAAAACTACGAGCACAGAATAAGTAATCTACGAGCTGGATTGTGACAAAACTTTGCGCATACCATGTCATGAGGTATATCTATGTCTGTAATTAGTTTATATGGTTCTAGTTTATAAAACAAACGAAATACAGCAAAACCCAGTTTTGTATGAAAAACTAAAACTCGCTGTATTTTTTTACTTATGGTATCTGAAGCTACATAAACAAATTACAGACATAGATATACCTCATGTCATTGTATATGCAAAGTGTTGTTGCAACCAAACACGTAGTTTTAAAGTGAGAGCGTACTACGTTCGTTTGGAGAATCGAGCTTACTGCGGACTCTTAATGACAGAAACTTTTGTCTTTAAAACTAGCTTGGCATTTCCCAGTTGATTAATTTCGCAACTAGAATTATTCTGGCCATTTATATTTTTGACTAAGGCAACATTGTACTGTAATTTATGTCATGAAATAAATTAATTTAATGTATTCTAATATAGTCATTACGTTTTGTTTAGTTATTACTTATTAGGTGGTATTCATTATATTATCTACAAACAAATAACATGGAAGCTAACTAGTTATTTAAAGTTAAGAAACAATAATCATAATTTGTTTATAATTCTGAATAGTCTAATCTACGTATAACTATTTAACGCTAATATTGCCTGGCCTGAAATGGCTGAAGTAGCACGTTACTGAAAAGTTAACACAAACTAAAACAGTTGCTGTACTCTCTAATCATGCATCACAGGTACCAGTGACGTAACGTCTTCATAACCGTATGCAGGATGCATCTAAGCTGACTTGCCCGGCCATTAGTATAGATAGAGCTATATAGAACTGTAGATAGTCTTCAAATACGCCAGTTTTCGAGTTCTAATACGAGTAGACGCCATGCCACTGCTATTAGCAACAAACGAGCATACATGACCTATCACACGACATTAATTTAACGCTAAAACGTGCATATACATGCCTCCTGCAAGACGCGCTTAAGCTGTAACAGCAGCGTCTTGATGTCGACGACGTCTTGCAGTAGCGTAGCGGGCGCGGGAGCGGGCGAGGCGGTGCCCTCGCTCGCCGCGTCGGACGGCGTCTGCGCTCGCGAACGCTGGAGCAGCCGAGCTGTGCGCACTGGCAGGCTTGCCCTGTAGACAACAACACGGATTTTTAAAAACAAATATAAAAACCCAACTGCTTTAAAAAAAAAATAGCCTATGTTACTCCCACGATTAAGAGGCATCCAACGACACCTCATATGTCGAAATCCGTCAAACGGTTTAGGCTGCAGGGCGTGCCAAAGAATAATACATAGTCACATACATAGATACATGCGCTCGAAAAACATAACCCTCGGCAGTAGGGTCATAAATAGGTTCGTCTTCTATTGGTTGAGATTTGGGAAACGTCATGGCGTTTTTGTCTAGTGAAGGAACAAAGCCACTAGTGTTACAACAACATATTTATTTTATCCAAACATATTCTTTCGGTTCGTCCTTTGTCGAAGATTGGACATAATGGAGATCTTTGGCTCAGCGCATTTCGGAATAACCCAAGAGTGTTATAACAACACATTATTTTTATATAACATTTTCTTTCGGATCATCTTCAATTGAAGGCTGGGTAGCAATAGTTACCATCATGATCTTTAACTTAGTTCATTTTACAACAACTCAAGAGGTCTTTAACTGTACACAGGAATATATTATATACCCTCGTAAGTCCCCGCGTACTTGTACAAGTCCAAAAACGATAGTTCCAAATTCAAAATCGCAAAGGCTGGTCTTACGAGACCATATTATCTAGAAAAATCGATGGCGTTGTTGTAGGAACCTTTTCGGGCGAAATCTCAGCCGTCATGTCTCTGTAGTGTGACATACGATAATTTGAATGCTACTTGCTCACGGAACACTCTGAACGTGCTATCCACAGGTTGGGGGTGCTAATGCCAAGTGATAAGGGACCCTTAGGCGATCGTTAGTGGAGATGTGTACCTACATATTCCTACGTCTGGCATGACAATGATAGAAACTGCACTTGCCAATGTTATGTGTTTTAATAGTCTAAAAATTATGAGCGTGATTTAATAGTTTGAAAATTACTAAGATTTAAGACCGTTATGAACGACTTCATAAACGAAATTGAGGAAATCATTGTAAATAACATAATCTATAAAAAAAGTATACATGTAAAATAAAGTTGCTATATAATCACTGTCATAATGAAATTATGTAAGTATTACCTATGTTTATTAAGTTTGCACAAATGCGAACGAATGGATTCATCTACCTACCTACTTCTCATTTTAGCTCCATATTTCGAAACAGCACATTTACTTAGTTAAATTACACCTCGTATTACCCGCCAAACTGACCGTCGATCTACCTACCTTTACTGATTATGTGAATGAGGTACATGAACCTTTTCTAAGTATAGGTGAGTTTGATTGTTTTGATTTGGACAAAATGAGTAGACTTCCAGACCTTAGACCTACGTCACACAAGCGCCACGAACGTATGACGGCGTCACACGTTCGGACTAGACTAGAGGGATGTCCATTCCATAGATCTATGTCAAATGTATAACTTAACACGCTTAGCTAGATACCGGGTTCTAAGTAACGGTTACCTATCTGAATCACTAAAAATTGTTCCCAACAGTTTCGTTTGTTCGAATTTTAATTTGTCTTAAGAGCTGTTTTTAACCCCCGACGCAAAGAGAGGGGTGTTATCATGGCATTTTCATTATAACTTGGGTCCTCTGTAATGTGTACGCGGGCGGAGCCTTGTGGGAAGCAAGTCATTTATAAACCGTCAAATATACACTAAATATATGCCGTAAATATGAGCTAGTGAAACAGATTATCAATTCCATAAGTCAGCGGACGGATGGGTGTGACTCGTGCCCGTGCCCGACAAATTAATTAGCGAAAATAGGGCGACACCCGCTAGCTGTACCTATGTCACCTGCAAGCCTAGAGTCTAACACGCCCAAACCTATATTTAGAACTAGAAGCCTTTTAAGTGATTTCAATATGCGAAATGTTGGTCCTTGAAGCGATAAGGCTTTTAAATGAGCCGGCGCCCGAAAAAATTATAAATTACTAGCTACTGCCCGTGACTCCGTCCTCGTGGAACATTAGGGGATGATTTACGGGTTTAAAACTACCCTATGTCCATCCCTGGAACTCAAACTATGTCTATACCAAATTTCATCTAAATGGATTGTGGTTTAAGGGTGAAGAAGTAACAGAGAGACAGACAGACACACTGTCGCATTTATAATTTTGACTAGCTTCTGCCCGCGATTCCGTCCGCGTGGAACTCGTTTATATCGTAGCTCCATACAAACTTTCATAAGTCATAAGTCATTTATTCATTGAACAATGTACATTGTGTTTGAATGATTATAAGCGTAAGACACAGTTACAATTATATAGTGATTCTATGCATTTAGTTACACCATTTGATTAAAGTGTAATAGTTGTCAAATTTCAAAAATTAACACATTTTATGATTACATCAAAAATTGGAAGCATACGACTCCCGATTTCACCCCCTTAGGGGACGATTTCCGGGATAATAACTATCCTATGTCCTTCCCCGGGATTCAAGCTATCTCCGTAGCAAATTTCATCTCAATCGGTTCAGCGGTTTAACCGTGAAAAGGTAACAGGCAGACAGACAGACATACTTTCGCATTTATAATATTAGTATGGATGTAATATTCAGTATACCTATTATGTTAACTTGAATGTGTCTAGCAGGACACTTAATTCTTCTTCTTAGTGTATCCCTGTGTATGAGGAACGGACCTGCACGGACCACGGAGGTCATGAGGATCATGATCGCGTGCCCTCCGTGCAGTTTCATCAATTGGATATACTGCATTTGGCAGCCCTCTTAACTGTATAATTCAGCGACTCCAGCGCAATGAAATCCTTCCACCGACTTCCACGCACCTAATACCTACTAATCCTACTATATCAAAATAATTATTTTCAACTTAAGAAATCCTATTGCTTTAAAAATAAACGTCGTCGGTGCGCACATTGCTAATTCCGAAGTAATCATTTGTTTTGAGAATGAGACTAACTTACTTACCTTATTTATTCTCAATATGACTTTTGAATCGACGCAACTAAGTCGCAAGTTGATCATATCCATCTAGCAGTCGACAAGGACAAGATGGGTAGGGTTACAGTCGCCTTAAGCAAAAGAAGCAGAAGGAACACGCCATTTGACAATAAGTTTTTGTCTCAAATGTTAATCCGGGTGATGAACACTGCATATCGAGCTCACATTAGTGAACGAGGACAACATTGTTAAGGTTCAAGTCGCCTTAAGTAGGTAGGTAGAAGAGACAGAACGATCACGCCTTTTTGCGTAGAAAAAAAATATACCAGGAAGAATATGCTTCACCTCCACCATGGCCACAAGGGAAACTGTCACTCATGCGATAGTCTGACGACAATACTTTATTTAGATGAGAAACAATGGTTAAGCCCTCGGGTACTTGCTTGTTTGTAACAACCATTGATTGTTATATTGTGAACGCTGGAAGGACGAGGGATAAAATAAATGTAATGTAATACGAAAACCTAACGAGACCTGAGGATATTTGGCGGTAGAATGAGGATAAGCAGGATGTAAGAACTTCTTACTGCTAAGGAGGATAAAGACAGAGATGATAGTTATTGGAGAACAGATTCGAATATCAAAATCTACACAGCAAAACAAAGGAGCGTCAACTATTTACGTTTTGTGTTTTGTCTATATATATGGTGTACTAAGTCATGGTTCTCTGTCGAATGTCTCTTTCGAAAGATATATCTAGTTTACCATTGGATTTACCTATCCAAATTTTGATTTTGTTTTGGATTATCTACATAGATCATGTAACAACATAGATCATGATTCTCATCAGATTCAAATAAACAATACCTAATGGTTTTTATCAACGATACATAAATACGTGATATAAGTCAGCACAGATTAATGTGACATGCACAATGAAGTCGCATTAACGGTTGATATGTTAATTGGACCATAAATAGCTGGTGATTGGCTTAATTAACATTCATGGCTATCATGTCAAGTGCAAATCCCTTCTATTGCTCCTCCTTTCAGATGTTTTTCAGACAGATATTATCATTGTATCCACTCTCAAGTGTTGACAATGCTACAGGCGCTGGAAACCAAAGGACTCTGTCAGAATATGTCAACTAATATAATCTTACTAGGGCACACCTTTATACAAAAGAATGCCAGGAATCGTCATTTCTTTGCAGTGGCGGAGGGAATATTGGCAAAACAAATACACGCCGATGCTATTGGAAAGCCAAAACATCCGGTTACGAATGCATTGACCAATAATGCGTTAAGGGTAACTAAACACCTACACAATGAAACAATAAGTTTCATTGTAACAGGCAACATTGGCAAATAAATATACCTACCAAACTGGACATTTTGCGGTTAGCTGACACAGTTTGCTGATACCTTCTTAATACATTTACCTTGTTGGTGACTTCGCGATAATCCAATTGAGGCGTTATATATTAAGAACTATATTCAATTACTGGCAGGATTACCACCAGGAAAAGCCTTGATCAATATTTTGGTAAACTTGACTATGACGAAAACGGATAGAGTGAATTTAAATTGCACACGTTTGCCTCTCATTTGGCCTTGCATTAGTTGGTGGCTTGGCTGTGTTGGTTTTTGGCCTTTATGAGCACACGAAACAATACATTTTATTTGCTTAAGATACAATTGTGTTTGATTCTTTGTTCTAAGATTTCGTGAACCAGCAATGATACAATGAAACCAAATCAATAAAGCATTGACTAAGTAGAGTACCATTGAGCTGCCACAAACAGTTGTGAAAACATTAGTGCGCGATAAAGAAACTCTTGATATCAGATAATACACGCTAGTCTCAGATATCGTTTCGATCGTGAAAGGATCGATGTTTATTGTGAATCTAAGTCAACCAAACAATATGGTACGAAAAATGCTAACACTAGATTAACGTGCGCACTGAACCGTGAAGTTTGTGTTAGTGAACCTGTATTGCTTGGCGCGCTGGCTCCGGAGGCTGGGGGCGGGGCTGCAGGAGCGGACGGTGCTGGGCTCAGCCACGTGCAGGTCGGTCTTCTGGCGCCGCGCGCCCAGGGCCGCGGGCCCGGGCGTCGTGCACGCCGGACGCATGCCGCGGAGACTTTCACGGCGCGCACGCACGCGGCCGACTGAACGCCGCGCGCTCGCGCTATCGCGCCCGCCACCGCCGACGCAGCTCGCCCGGAAAAATCAGATCTCGTGGCGTCGACCCTATCCATTCAAGCCGAACGGATCACAGCAGTTTTCTTTTTACACTCTGTTTGCAATCAGCTCTTGCGCCGATTACGCTCCATGGTTCCGCGTCGAGTTATCGTCCGTGCCGAGTCATGGCGATTGAAAATGTCCGAGTGCGTTGACAGTTAGTTTGGCAACGGATGCATGTCGAATGCCAGCGAGGTGTGTCTGAAAGGGAGAACAGAGCGAGCGACACTAAATGCCGGCCGCGTTACACAGCGTCACGCTCGCTGCCCGCACTGGCTCCACAACACTTTCTTTTGCACGTGATTTTTGTTTGTTTTACTATAAGCGGTTGCTACCCGAATTCTCTTTCACTGGACAACAGTCTACATCTTTCTTAATTTACAAAAATAAACCACTTTATTAAGGCATGAACTCGCTCCAAATGTCAATTAATTAATCACATCCTATCAGACGATAGTAAATGCCATAATGGGAGCTGCACGACCGGTGTGGGTCAGTGTCACTGTCTGGACTCGTTTGTTTGTTTGGTGCGAGACGCCGGTTCTTATGTCGTCTGGTCGGATGTCGTGCAGGGCGCATGCGTCACCCCGCTCAATACCGTCCCCTCGCTCAGCTGATTTATTTTGCGGGCCGAGGTGAATCAAGCTGCAAGCGTTAAGGTTAATTTCATCAAAGTCCTTCCCTTTCTAACTTTCCAATTGGCCTACATTTGGCGCGTCGCTATCTCAAACGCATTGAGCTATTTTCGAAATGGAAGTTCCAAAAATCACGCCAGTCAGTTTTATCAACACCAGTCACTCTTCATTAGTAATTAGCTATATGTTTAATTTGCAGAACGTCATTTACATGTGAGTAACGGCATCTTAGCGAGGTATTAGAATTAGTTGTGAACCCACTCGAGACAATCTGCTAGTAATGATCGTGAATGCAGTGCGGGAGCTCACAACGTTTACTAACTACTCACTTCCCATGAACCCGTGTAAGTCTGGTCTCCAATTACGCATAAGGGTAACGTATCTCTCAGTCAAGTAAAACTGGTGATTTTACACGAACAGGTTGTGAGTCGCATAGCTTACGAACCCGAGTGTCACGGCACTCGCACTCGGTACCGCTCCATTGCTTTCATTCACAAAACATGTTGTCTCAACTGTTAGATGCTTTCCAGCATAACTTGCTCCCGACTCCCGACACATAATAGCTATGTGTAATCGAAGGTCTGTATTATACTGGTCCGTCGGTGGCGAAAGGGTCGCGGTAAGCTTTTTCTATTCAACACAGTCCCACCGAGCGTGACGCATGTTAAAAAAAACGGGGCTCTATATGGCACTATACTCCATTCTGCACGTACCTACCTACTGACGTGACGTTTTTTTTTAAACAAGTTGAAGTACTTAAAGTGAGTAGCTTTAAGTTAGTTTCATAAACAGTTATTAAACACGACTCCCGAGTTACCCCAGGTCGTTTAAATTCCCAAGTGATACTTACTCGTATTACTTTACACATGACCATGACGTATGAGAAGTTGAGAAGTACGAGTAATGTGCAGCGCCGCACCGCAGCGGGAGCGCCTTACTAAATAATTAGACCGAATGTTTCTATAAAACGCAATCTGCAGAATAAATGATAAGGAATTGTATTTGTTTGGATATCATTAATTTCAATCATTTAGGCACTTTAAAAACAAAGTTTTAACCGACTTAAATTCAGTACTTCGCCGTAAGTATCTGAAGAGTTTCCTCGATTTATATCCAGGGTCCCACCATGGATGACCACGGGACCACCTGGAAAGGATACCCTTTAAACCAAAAAATAATTATCAATATCGGTCCGTCTTCGAATACCTATTCGGGGAACATACATAAAACAAAATAGATTCTGAATTGAGAACCTCCTACTTTTTTAAGTCGGCTGAAAACGATGGTGCATGTAACACACACAAAACAAAACAAATGCCTATCCGAGCAGCCCACAACCCACAACTACATATTCAAGATGAGTACCTATACAAAACTGGTAGGAAGAGCACAATGCCCAATGCCCTATTATAAAATGTAGATACAGCTGGGCTGCTGTTCATTGAATGTTTTTATTGGGTACGTATAAAATTGAGGGCAGTTGAAAAACAACAGTAGGTACCTACACCTACTTACATAGTAAGTACCTTTGTGTTACTATTCATTCCTTCTTCCGTCAAAAATTATGCCTTATAGGGCCTACAACACTAGTAAATGACACTGAATGGGTTAACGGCCGCTAAATAGAAGCCTTAATTACTAGGGCACTTGCCAGTTGATCGTTAAATGTGTTCTTATTTTATATTACGGTAAAAGAACTACTTACGCAATTTCAAAGTTTTTTTTTAGGTTGAAAAAAGTGAAACAATCGCAAAAGCGGGTACTAGACGGATATTGACAATGCTAAGTACCTACACGTACACGTACGTGGAGCTGTCGGCTGTGTAGATGAAAATGATTGAACTACAATGGGAAAGGAAATTGGCTTCAGCGTATGCATAGGATGTAGTGTTGTTACCAGTTCTTGAGGATTCTGTTATTCATTATTCTTTACGTAAATTAACGGCGTAAACTATTCTTGAACATTTTTCGTTATTGCGTACTAATTAAGTAAGTGTAGATAATCGAAAAGTTTCTCGTATATCGCTTATTATCGCTATGAAATTATCAATATTGGGGGACATCTTACACAAATCCAACTAGGAGCTAGTAAGTTCAATGAGGATTGTGTTATGGGTATATAATTTGACGAAGATACCTTTTTTGGATATACCTAAAACCATGCATCTTAAATAGGTACAGCAGAAAACATCAAAGGTGCATCGCAAAAATCACGTTCATCGCACAAATATTTGCCATTACCGGAATTCCAACCCAGGACCTTCCGCTTCGTAGCCAGTGTCACTTAGTGTCACTACCCACTTAGGCTAAAGCGGCGTTCTCACGAGGCGATTTTTAGTTGATCAACTTTTAAATCGGTTCACGAATTGAATGACAATCGCTAATGAGAACATGTTTTCAATAAAAGTTGATCTACTTTTATTGAACAACAAAAAGTTGACATCTCAACTTCTGGTGGGCGAGTCGGTTTAATTTGATGACGTCACCGTGCAAGCAACAACTTATCGCACGTGAGAACGTTCCGTTCAAGTTGAAAACGCTTTTTATCAGTGGTGGCAGTATTGTTTGCTGACAAAACTGAGTGCGTCCGGCCAAAATGACTACAAGTCATGATGGAAAAGGTAATAAAGTTGGATGGTGGTCCATCCAAGCCCTCACCCAAAATCTGCGGTTTTTTCTTAATAAGTAAAATAAGTCTGACTTCGTCAGTTAAAATATTTCTTATTTAGCGGATACATGACATCGCACGACATTGTTTCACGCCATTTTGAAGCAACTGCCCGTGCGGTCCGATTATCGGTGCGAGCGTGAGAACTGAGAACGCAATTCGGATCGATTTTTCTTGATAAATTGATCAACTAAAATCGCCTCGTGAGAACGCCGCTTAAGGTACAATTTAAATGATCGCCTGGCCTTAGATACAAAAACTTAATTGTACGGCCACATTAAAACCCCTCTATACCTAATAATCAAACCCATATCATTCAACCACGTTTCGGTATTGGAAGCCAGTCCTATAGGTACTTAAGCTGTCAACACCAAAATGCCCTTGAGGATTTGGGATAGCGCGCACACTGTCTATTTGTATCGGAGTAAAAGAGAGCGAGTGTTACTGGGCGGCCCGGTTTTTGAAGAAAATATTAAATAAATATTTATATATAAAAAGTGTGGATTATTTGTGAAATATGTCGTTAGCGGTTTAGGTATGAATATGGTGACTTCATGTTTTTAATTGCACTCCCATCCGTTAAAAAAATAAAGACATAGAACCGTTTAATGATGATTTTAAGACCAATCATTGCAATTATTTTCTATCGAGCCGATTTGGTCCATTTACGTATCGATTCCGTCCACGCCAGGGTCTTTGAAATATGGTGAATATTAACATATATTTTTGAATGTGCTAGAACATATAGTTTTTCTTAAAAACTGCTTAAATAACATCAATTTCAACAAAATTAGGTCTTGTCAGCTACCTACTTGTAAAAAAAAAAAACGCTCGAAGAGTCGAACCCATTACATAACACAATTAGGGTCATAACTTTTTTAAACATCAATAATTATTACATCTGGCCACTCCAGGAATGCCGTACGGAGCTCTGGTAAGCCTTAAAAGGCCTCTTAATATCAGTCTGCCGGTATGATTTACCGTAACCGACCTAAGTGCCGGTATCGCCTGGGTTAAAAATAATGAATGTGCTTACCAGGAAAGCTGTTTAGCGGTGAATATTCTATGTACTTAAGTTTATTTATATTAAGAATAATTAAGATATCGTGGCATTAGTGGGTAGCTGAGATTAAAACCAGTGTTTGGCGGTAAGGTATTTCCATTTTTACAGGATATTGCTTATTTTTCATTTAATATTGAGAGTTCGGCAGTTTAAAGTTTTCAGTGTTAGGTATCAATTACATTACCTACTCATTACCGCCGTCACACACTTTAATCAAATCCCAATTTGAACACAACACAAAATAAAGGTAGGGTTGAGCTGTAGAGGTAGGGTTGAGCTGTAGACTACTACCGGGGTCCACAGGTGGCCGATAGTGGAACGGCCATCAGATATGATGGCCAGCTGCGAATATAGTGAATAAGCAGTCCCCGACCACACAGCGGCAGGGTTAGCAGGACGTAGTGAGAAGTCTTGCAGGAGGGACCTCTCTATAAAAAGCTACATTATCCAGTGACGATCCTGTGACATGGCGAGTAATTGCCGCCATTAAATAGGCAATCCTCTAGTGCTAGGCAGCAGTGGCACTAGTACTGACTGGAGAACGAAGATAGGAATCTGGTAGGGCTCTAGCTCAGATGTCACGAAGCGAGCCAACCTCGGTTCGTGAGCTGCGGTGTGGAAGGCAAGGGGGAAACCACCACACTAAACTTCCCTAAAATGGAGTAATGGAATGTACAACCAAGAGAAAATAGTCCTTGACAACGGGCTTCCGCGATGTAACATCCCGCGGCGGTCTGAGTCCGGCAGGGTCAGGAACAAGGCTGATTCGGTCGTCATCATGCGAAACCCTTGTAGGATCGGGACATGGAATGTGAGAACAATGCTAGAACCGGGGAAACTAGAAGAAGTGATACTGGAAATGGAAAGACTCAATATAGATATATTAGGTTTATGTGAAATAAGATGGGACGGGAGTAACATGGTAAACGAAAAGAGGAAACTGATGAAAGTAATTGAGGACAGAAGAGGAAGAATGATAGGACACCTACTACGGCACGACGACTTGATCAGAATGATAATAGAAGGAAAGATAGAAGGAAAGAGAAAAAGAGGAAGGCCTAGAAGAGCATATATGGATCAGATAAAAGAAAAGATAAAAATATGGTCTTATAGAGAGTTAAAGGCAAAGGCAGAATGTAGATCAGATTGGAAATTACTCCACCGACAAGAGCTAAGCTCTTAAATTTATGATGATGATGACAAAATAATGAAAGTGGATACGTAGTTTGACGGATTAATTTGTTGTTGGCGTTATTAGTCACAAAAATGCATATAATTAATTATTGAGTAACAATTATTACTGCTAAATTTTTTCATTCATCCAAACCTTGCGTTGTATACACATTTCAAATATGGGATGTAGAGTCTACGAACACTTCATTTAAATGCAAGAGGATATTTTGCGTTTTACAAATACCTTTGTTTTGTTAAGTTGGAAATGTAACTTCATTCTGTATCGAAGTCTTTAATGTTACGTCTTCAAATTGAAATCGGAGCGAAAGTGCAAGTGTCGCCGTTTTTACCGTCGGAAATTATGCAATGATAAAGTATTACAATTATATAATTAACACGTTTTTATTCCATCATTACACCATATTATAGTCCGGACAAATAGGTACCAAATGCAATAAGTAAGTTTACTTATATAATATTCTTGTTTTGACTAAATGTAAAGAAATATTCAAATTGCGATCCTCTGATTCAGTATCCGGCCCCTGTAATGTAACCCTCAAAATGTTGTCTCGCTCGCTAGCGACATTTGAAAAAAAAAAAACTATTGTCAAAACGAATAACGTTTTTCGGATAATCTATACGTTCAGATACATAAATTAATATAACCAATATTAATTCAAAAGAACCGCTAAAATAACAGTCATACCTACCTAATTTTGAAGCAGGAAGTACTTGGCAAATTCTAAGTCGAAAACGGCATATGTTTAACGGACCACCAGATATAGTAAAATATAACGCCAAAAAAACTCTTTTTACTGCCAAAAATAGTAAATGATCACCAAAATTTTATCTGCATTATAATGTGAAATAGTAACCCAAATTATAACATCTTACTAACCTATTAAAGAAAATGCTATCCTAATAAAGTATTGCTAATCCAAAAATAGTTAAATTATCACCAAAATGTTATCTCCTAATAATGTGAAATAATAATCCAAATTATAACATCATACTTTCCTATTAAAGAAAATGCTAACCTAATAAATCATTGCGGACCCAAAAATAGTAAAAGATCACCAAAATTTTATCTCCTATTAATGTGAAATAATAAACCAAATTATAACGTCTTACTATCCTACTAATAATATAATAAATCATTGCTAACCCAAAAAACAATAATAGTTATTTACGATACAAGTGCCGAAAATAGGAAATTCGCAACGAGTGGTGGTAAATTAAAACACGACCGAAGGGAGTGTTTTAAATGGACACGAGTTGCAAATTACCTATTCGCACATGTATCGTACAACGTTTTACTGTACATATGGCTCTTTAAAGTTTCGACATATGCATGAAAAGTGCTCTTTTCCGCACTAGTGCGGGAAAGTAGCACCATATGTACTGTAAAATAATTTCGTGCACCCGTTCAACTAAAGGACCTTCTCCGCGAGCTTCTGGCTCCGCGGGCACAAGACCACGTGGAAGTGGGGTGCGCTGATACGGGTTTTGGTAGCACTTTTAAATTTGACATCATTATACTTTATTTGGTAATATGCATACATTTTATGGCAATGATAGTGGGTTATTTAGGTAGAATATTGTATTACTTTGCTCGCTAATATTTGGTGATCATTTACTAAATTTGGTGTTCGAATACAATTTAATGTGCAGTCGTTACTAAAACAGCTAGTACTATTATAATGGTAGAATTATTATTTTTGGTGTTCATTATATTTTTTTGGCAAAAGAGCTTATGGTATCAAAGCATTTTTTTGTGGTCATTAAATTTGATCCCGTCGAAAAAAGCTTCTTGACAGTGACAATAGCTCAGGCAAGTATTATTTTGGCATGGTATTCACTGTTCTACGGGGAATATAAACGTTCAAATTAATAATGAATCAATACTATCTTCTTTCAATTTTTTCGCGGGCAAGAGCCTTATAGTGCATCAAAAACGAACATTTTGCATACCCACGCGCCTTAAATAACGGTTGTCTCGTGCGTTCACATTGAGATATAAATAATGGTCTTTCAACAAACTTGCTTTGAGAATAATTTCAACGTCGTATCCCTCAACCCTCACAAATACTCTTTTGAATGAAAACGTTTTTATACAACACAGAATGTGAGCCGGGGCAACCTACACAACTAAATAAGGAGCCCTTTTCTATTTTTATGTATCCACATTTACCTGAGTGAATAAAAATAACGTTGATCATTCTTCGCACTTATTTTGTATAATAAATTTAGTGACATGTTTGGCCTAAGCTTTTTTGCCAACTGTGCTTTTTTGCACAGTACCAACTATTGGGAGAGACAAACACGACGGACCAAGTCAACTCATTCGAGGCCACTGAACGCTAAGTATGCTACGCCGTAGCGCGTAGCAGCATTTTTTCGCTTTGTATCTGAAACCCCACGTAGGACGTGAGACATTGGCCTTCGGCAACGTTCTTTGACAAGCGGGGCGAGACGCGGGCTGTTGGGCGAGTATGGAAACATTCGCACCTGTACACAAACAATCCTAGGCAACCACACATGTTTGTGATTCCGCGTGGACCGCGTCGCTAAACGCCTCGCTAATCCATAAACACGGCTTTATGCTATAAAAAGTTAAATGTTTTGACAGTGAAAGCTTATCCCGGTTTCGAAATCGTGACGATGTCGTAAAGTAATTTGTGGTTTACGGTTTTTGAATGTTACCACCACTGCACTGCACTTAAAAGTAAATTAGTGTGAATCTCGAGGTATTCAGCGCGTGTATTCCTAGGTAGGAAGGTAGGTATGATCGCGAGCATTATTATCTGCAATAACAAACCCAGCAAATTATCTGAGACGTCCTAACAGCACTAGATATAGAGTCGCGTCAGGCATTGTATGATTTTATTATTATATCATATTATTATTTACAAAGTTTGAATAGGAACTAAAATAGTTATCATTTTGGATGTTCAGTTATGTGGTAGGGACGTCCCTATCAACCCTATCTCAGCACTCTATGATTGTCTATAGCAAAATAATGACATGTAACGTCATCACTTATTAGGCAGTGGACCCTCTGGTCCCTCTGTACCTTTAGGCACTATTAATTATTTTTTGCGTCAGGTATTTATCTTTGTGGTAGCAGATATGAATGCTGGTGACTGTACCTACAGTGAAGATTTGCAACAATGTGTACATTCTTAAAATCTTGGTAGAATAAAACAAGTCATTCCTGACGATGCATCTTGCTTATGTCACGCAAACTTTCCCATTGTGCAAAGTTGCCATTGACTGCCATGTTCCATACAAACAAGTACCTAGTTGTTAATGCACAACCTGGCAACCGTACTGCCTTTTCCAAGATCTCACGGTTCTGAATACTGATTTGCCATACGATAAATAAATAATGTATGATATTTTTTTATCGCTTGTTTTACCATTTATTTGGGGTGAAAAGACAACTGTAGGTATACAATTAGTAGTTCACCGTAAATATTGATTGAAACCACGAAAGTATAAAACCTAATTTACTTTCACACAACGGCAAACACATTGACAGTCCGCCATTTTTAAGATGGTGATGCGTCAAGTGCTCTCACGGGCACAGATATAGATATACATAGACCACGCAAATGCATGTACGTCGCGTGTCCGAATTCGGTCTCCGAGTAGGCTTGGCACTCCGACTGACAGTCCGCGCGCGTCTATTGTGGTAGCCGCTTGTCTGTGAGTATTAAGAAAATGCCTTATTGCAGAATCGATTTTGCGTGGACAACTAATTCGCCCGTGTCACGTCACAGTAGGTAGAAAAAAGTGACACGGTTGGTTTTCATGCAGATTGAGCTGTTCAAGTTATCTAGTGTATATCTATATTTGTGCTCACGGGCATTATTTGACTGGTTTTATTCTATCTCGCTAAAAATTATCTATACGTACCTCTGCTGGGCCTGGCCATTGAATATGGTGACCACCTGCGCCACGATGCCTTTAACCGGTGCCTCCTTCTCCAACAACACTGAACCCTTTTCCATCCTCATCACAACACGATTGACACACTTCACTATACTAACATTTTCAGTTGCACAATGTTAACCCACTGGATTTCTAGAACACATTCAGTTGTTAATTTATGAGGTTTATGGGTGCGGTGAATAAGAGCTAATCATGTCACAGACGTAATATTTAAAACCATTAGATAGTGGCGGATCCAAAATTTGGTTTGAGGGGTTGGTTTAATTCGTGACACAAATCTGAGTGGCGACCATTTTAGCATGTTTAGATTATGTCTGTAATTGTTTGTCTTTTATTTCTTATATGCTAAATTAACATTTTTTCTTCCTTTCTTTCTTTTTATTGGGGGGCGGGTGTATACTTTTTTTTGTGTTGCTTGGCTTGCAGCGTGGCCAGTTACAAATATGCTTAGGGATATGCTCCCTGGGAGCCTGACACGCGTCTGGACCTGGCTTTATGCCCCCCAGCTCAGGGGGAAAGTACATTGACACCGCTGAGGTTATACTGTGGTTAGGACTCAGATGTTTTGGGGGGAATTTGAGCAGAAACAATTTAAATCTAAATAGCTAAATGAGCACGTATATATTTTCTTTTAATCTTGAAAACGATTTCATTGGGATACGACCAACATTTTTCCTATTAAATATAAGTGAAACAAAAATCTTCTTTCCTTTTATGTTATAGAGATATGTTTATATATAATATGTTTATATTGCATATCCTTATAGAAGGGGCGATGCCATTTATGCAGATTCAGAGTTCAACCAAAAATTTGGCTTTATAGCCGTTCATTTTGGCACTGTCTACAGAAGAGACGCGAACCTAAATCTGACAATTACCTAAGTACCTACATTATCTTTGGCACGCAAAGTAGAAGTCCTAGATGCATTTACGTGATCTCCCTAGATGTATATCTGTGGTTCTACTACCACGTAAAGTAAATAACCATGCAATTAATTAAGTTAAGCTATAAAAAGTTTTACTTCCTAACCTCCCCGTGGCGTTACAGGAACTGCTTACCGTTTCATTAAAATTAAACACTTAAACTAGCCAATGTAGTCATTACTTCGAATAGAAAGGAAATTCATAGACTCTTTCTTACGGTAGATTTCATTGATAAAATACCGCATCATAATAACATGTCAATCAGCACTCTCAATGCCGTTATGAAACAGTGCATAGCAATCATCTTTTTGGAAATGACAGTAGCCAGTTTCGATTATTGAAATCTTACATGTCCGGTTCGGGCGGACGAATATCCGATGTGGCCTACATCTACTTGTGTGTTGTTTCCGCATGTTGTCCAGTTGGTCAAATAATGATATTGTTTAATCCACGATTAGCCTATAGGTACAATTTTGACGTTAACGTTAGATTGAGTACATACTCTAGTCTAGCAAAATCTATACGAAAGTAGGTATCTATGTATAAGTAAATCTGCTCAAAGTTACATTCAGAGCATACTTATAGTCGTTTTTGTTTACGTTTACCTATTTGACAGAATTTACTCTTACGCCGCGTGTAGGTACGCTGTTGCTGCTGTGTTTCTATAAAATCCTGAAAATTCCGCGCGCATAATATGTTTATGTACGCGTGTGCATAAACGCAGCATTATAGTTTCCGGTCCTACTATGCTGGACATTGTTAACCTCTTTCTCCAGCACGGCTATCATGAGACAGCCCGCGAGCTCTCTAGATTTTTCTCGCACTATCCGTCTCACTCTTATTAGTCTTATTAGAACACTTAGAACAAGAAGGGCTGTCTCATTACTCATAAAGGGTAAGTTATGGACACTCGTCGATAATGGTTACTTAAAATTTCTTGGAATGTCCGAATTAGGATGTCTACGTAACTTTACATATAATGTAAAGATTATGAAATTATTACTTACATTAAAAACAGTTTTAATATGGAAGATGCAACGAAACAAAGTTTGGCTTTACAATTATAACCTTTAACTAGCTTTTGCCCGCGGCTTCGCCCGCGTAATAAAAGTAATTTTCCAATAATTGTTACTAACCTACTACTACTAACTTCCCCTACGAATAACCCTTCGTCATAACCCACTATGGTAAATTAATTTTTATTTACTATTATTTTTATGCCCGTGTGGTGGCGGGTTAGAATTTCACCACCCTCTTTCTTCCCGTGTGTGTCGTAAAAGTCGATTAAGAGAGCAGGGTTGAAGTGTGTTGTGGGTGATGGGCTAACAACCTAAGCAATATCACTTTTTGTCGATCTTTTATACACACATTTATGCTAAAAGTGGCGCTGGAACATAAAGTTCATGTGCTCTGCCTGCCCCTTTTGGGAATAAAAGCGTGAATGTATGTATGTATGTACGTATTTCTGTTATTAAATTTACAGTCATGATTAATGAGAATCTGTCTTCTGGAATAAAAGCTACTTTATGTTCATGATAATGTTGAAATACCAAAATATCTCCACGAATGTCAAGTCAAATTTGTGGCCTGGACATTGCTATAGGCTAGTTTCCTAAGATTTTTTTTCCATGCTTTTCGAAGCAGTATTTAACATAAATACCCAAAAATTTGTTTTAATTTAACGGCGGCCAAAATGCTTAACTTATAAAAAGTAAGCAGATCTTCGTGCAGCACCTTGAATGTACTTATTACGGATGCAGGCACTTTCCCAATGTCTCCTACCCTCCCGTCCCGCCGCGCCGCCCGCACTCGCCTAGGTACCGATTGCTGACGATCGAGATGGCACCAAATACAAACTTTAAAACCTATAACCCTTTATAACGCGGGTCTCGTTCCATACCTCAAAAGCAAAAATAGAACCCTTATTTATAGGATCACGTGTGGCTGTCTGTCAGTCCGTCTGTTACAACCGATTTGCTACGAAAAAAACTGGACCGATTGAATTGCAATTTGGCACAAACATTTTCATGAATTTTCATGTCCACAACATGACATTTCAAAATCTATGTGATTTTCGTTATTAACGTCCCAAAAAACCGTAATAACAACGCCCATATTGATATTTAGACGCCACGTTGGAATGTAAAATCGTTGTTGTTTTCCTAATCAGCGACCCGATAAACCATAGAAACAATAGATGCCGATGTTGATTTTCAGATTTTGTCACCACATGTCTCCTTTTAGGGGTTGAATTCTTAAAAAACCGGAAACACTTGTTTACTCATTTATCGTTAGGAATTATCCTGTGAATTCTCGAATAAAATTGTCTAACTAATCTTTTTTCTCCATACAAACTTTGGACCTCCTTTTTAACCCCTTTAGGTGTAATCATTTCCAAAACGCTGAAAGCACTTTATTTGTAAATGAATAAGTAATCTGTCCACAAAGTTTTAAGTACGTAGTAGCTAAAAGTAAGTTTCCCTTATACAAAATTTGGACCCTCATTTAGGGGTGGAATTTTATAAAAAGCTGAAATTACTTTTAAGTTATCTTCCTACAAAGTCTCAAGTCTCTAGTTCAATAAATAATGTTTCCCCCCCACAAACATTGCATACCTATTTAACCCCCTTAGAGGAAGAATTTTATAAAACGCTGAAAGTACTTTTTTGTATCTTAATAATAATATTCCTACAAAGATTCAAGTCTCTAGTACAAAAAAATATGTTTCTCCCATACAAACTTTGCACCCCTACTTAACCCCCTTAGGGATAGAATTTCCAAAAATCCCGTCTTATCCCTTGCCTACGTCATAAAATGAAGTTCTGGTGTAAATTTCAAGTTTCTAGTCCCAGTAGCTTTGAATACGAACTTTGCACCCCTATTTTACCCCCTTAGGAGTGGAATTTTATATAACGCTGAAAATACTTTTTTTTGTATACTAATAAGTAAAATTCCTACCAAGTTTCAAGTCTCTAGTTCAATAAATAATGTTTCCCTTATACAAACATTGCACCCCTAATAAACCCCCTTAGGGGTAGAATTTTCTAAAACGCTGAAAGTACTTTTTTTGTATCTTTATAAGTAATATCCCTACAAAGTTTCAAGTCTCTAGTACAAAAAATCATATTTCTCCCTTACAAACTTTGCACCCCTTTTTAACCCTCTTTGGGATAGGATTTCCAAAAGTCCCGTCTTATCCCTTGCCTACGTCATAAAAGGACGTTCTGGTATAAATTTCAAGTTTCTAGTCCCAGTAGTTTTGAATTCAAAATTTGCACCCCTATTTAATCCCTTTATGGGTGGAATTTTATAAAACGCTGAAGATGTTTTTTTTGTATCCTAATAAGTAGCTTCCTACAAAGTTTCAATTCTCTAGTTCAATAAATAATGTTTACCCCATACAAACATTGCACCCCTATTTGACCCCCTTTAGGGGTGGAATTTTATAAAAAGCTGAAATTACTTTTAAGTTATCTTCCCACAAAGTCTCAAGTCTCTAGTTCAATAAATAATGTTTCCCCCCCACAAACATTGCATACCTATTTAACCCCCTTAGAGGAAGAATTTTATAAAACGCTGAAAGTACTTTTTTGTATCTTAATAATAATATTCCTACAAAGATTCAAGTCTCTAGTACAAAAAAATATGTTTCTCCCATACAAACTTTGCACCCCTACTTAACCCCCTTAGGGATAGAATTTCCAAAAATCCCGTCTTATCCCTTGCCTACGTCATAAAATGAAGTTCTGGTGTAAATTTCAAGTTTCTAGTCCCAGTAGCTTTGAATACGAACTTTGCACCCCTATTTTACCCCCTTAGGGGTGGAATTTTATATAACGCTGAAAATACTTTTTTTTGTATCCTAATAAGTAAAATTCCTACCAAGTTTCAAGTCTCTAGTTCAATAAATAATGTTTCCCTTATACAAACATTGCACCCCTAATAAACCCCCTTAGGGGTAGAATTTTCTAAAACGCTGAAAGTACTTTTTTTGTATCTTTATAAGTAATATCCCTACAAAGTTTCAAGTCTCTAGTACAAAAAATCATATTTCTCCCTTACAAACTTTGCACCCCTTTTTAACCCTCTTTGGGATAGGATTTCCAAAAGTCCCGTCTTATCCCTTGCCTACGTCATAAAAGGACGTTCTGGTATAAATTTCAAGTTTCTAGTCCCAGTAGTTTTGAATTCAAAATTTGCACCGCTATTTAATCCCTTTATGGGTGGAATTTTATAAAACGCTGAAGATGTTTTTTTTGTATCCTAATAAGTAGCTTCCTACAAAGTTTCAATTCTCTAGTTCAATAAATAATGTTTACCCCATACAAACATTGCACCCCTATTTGACCCCCTTTAGGGGTGGAATTTTCTAAAACGCTGAAAGACTTTTTTTTGTATCTTAATAAGTAATATCCCCACAAAGTTTCAAGTCTCTAGTACAAAAAATAATGTTTCACCCATACAAACTTTGCACCCCTATTTAACACCCTTAGGGACAGAATTTCCAAAAATCCCGTCTTATGCCTTGCCTACGTCATAAAAGGAAGGTCTGGTGTAAATTTCAAGTTATAGTCCCAGTAGTTTTGAATACAAACTTTGCACCCCTATTTAACCCCCTTAGGGGTGGAATTTTGTAAAACGCTGAAAGTGCTTTTTTGTATTTTAATAAGTAATCTTCCTACAAAGTTTTAAGTCTCTAGTTCAAAAAATAATGCTTCCCCCATACAAACTTTGGACCCCCGTTTTACCCCCTTAGGGGGTGAGTTTTCAAAAATCCTTTCTTAGCGGATGCCTACATCATAGTGGCTATCAGCATGTCAAATTTCAGCCCGATCGGTCCAGTAGTTTGGGCTGTGCGTTGATAGATCAGTCTGTCAATCAGTCAATCAGTCAGTCTTTTTTTTTTTTTTTTTTTTTTTTTTGAACCTGACTGTTGCTATAATAGGACGGACCCAATATAGCGGTCGAACTGCGTGGTTGGAGGGTGGCCTGGGGAAAATCCAGGGGAAGCCTCCGGCACGACCACGCGGGGAAGTTTGTACACTGGAATACTCTAAGAGTTTGCGCTCCAGTGAGATTGGTTGAACGGTATCAACCGAATCTGAGGTGTGAGTGGTATCGAACTACTGGGAGTTTTATCGCTGGTTCGCTAAAAACCTAGCCTAGCTGAGAAGAGTCCAGCAAGAAACTCAGCTAGGCCCGACTTGCGTCGGACTGACTCTACCCGGTATGCGGCGGTACCGGGACGAAAGCGGACTGTATGTGTCTGTGTTGTCTCGCGGTGGACGTCCCCGCCGGCGGGAACGCTGAAGTGTACGCGATGAGTTGGACGCCGAAAGCGCAGCGTTCCATCTTTCGATGGACGCTGTGATTTCGTCGTCCGGGTCCGTGAGTGTGTGCCTAGGACGCCGGACCGTGCGGCCCCTAATCAGTGAGCGCCGAGTAACGACAGAGGGGGGAGGGATGGGGACGTAGTCAGCAGCCTTCCTAACTAACGGATTCCTATGGTGGGGAGCGTTATCAAAATAACGTCTGGCAGCCTGCTTAAAGAAACCATACATGGTGCTAATCTCCATGTCGTGGTGCAGGCTGAGGTTCGATTGGTACCACGGGGCACCAGTCGCCCTTCGGAGAAAACGATTCTGAATGACCTGAAGCGGCTTGAGCGATGACATAGGCACGTGAGCGAATGCTACACTTGCATATGTCATGATTGGACGAACACAAGTCTTGTAGAGTGTCAGCTTATTCCTAAGTGACATTTTACTAAACTTGTTGATCATCGGCCCTAGCCTTCCTAGCACGAACAACGCGCGGTTGCGTACCCTACGGATGTGGCTACGGAAAGTCAGTCTCCTGTCGAGGGTCACTCCAAGATATTTGGCCTCGTTGACCCAGGGGATGGGTCGGTCAAACATCTGGATCGGAGCCACCCGCCTTTCTGTACTAATGCAGTCCGACGGATGAAAGACTATTGCAGTGCTTTTCTCCGGGTTGACTTCGATACGCCAAAGATTAAACCAACGACCTAGGTCGGAGATTGCCTCTTGGAGGTATCGCCGGATAGTAGCGTACTTACAATGAGTCGTAAAGAGCGCGGTGTCATCCGCAAACAACCCCAGTTGCACCTTAGGGTGCCTGGGAATGTCGTTTGTGAATAACGAGTAGAGAGTGGGTCAGTCAGTCACCTTTGCGTTTTATATATATAGATTAGTTGTCATAACAGGAGTGACGTCACCAGAAGCTGGGGATTGGTGGATTAAAACACGGTCCGTTTTACAGTACTTCAAATTGTAATTTTTGTTTGAAATTAGTTTAAACTAAAGTTTGGGGCTAAAGTAAAAAGGTTTTAGTAGGTAGCTATTATTTTATGTCTTTCAAACATTCTGGTCACAAAATAATGATAAATATTAAAGCTGTATTATATCTCTTCCATGTTCAGTAGGTACTCCGCCAAGCTACGTGAACATTTCCACATTTCTTTTCGTATTTACCACATGAACTGATTTGGTTATATGCGTTGGTTATATGCGTTGGTACATAATTGAGGAGTTTCGTAACTTGCTCATGAACCAACTGGATTTTTGAAAAAAATGGGACTAACCTGCAAGCATATTCTTAGAAATGAAAAAATAAATGTACGAATCTGCTCATGAATGACAGTTCTGAGGTAACAAACATTTGAAAATACAATGATTTAAAAAAACAACAGATTGTCCTCTTCTTTTGAGGTCGGTAAACATTTGCTAAAATGAAGAAGTTTAGTTTTATGGGTGTAGTTTTATGTTCTAATCCCAACAGCTGCCAATTTAAACCTTGATTTCTAAAAGTTATTTTACTAAACATGTACATGTATCTAGTATACCAATACCTACAATTATTACCTACTTAAAGTGGCCGTCAAAAGAATTTGCTAACTATGTAAACAAACCGCCATATTGAAATTGTCTTTCACTATGGCGGTTAGTTGAGGTAAAAAGTAATCACCGAGTTCTCTCAAACATGATGTTGCCGATTTTTAGAAGCAATTTTAATATGTTTAGCATCTATATATATAAAACGCAAAGGTGACTGACTGATTGACTGATTGACTGACTGATCTATCAACGCACAGCCCAAACTACTGGACCGATCGGGCTGAAATTTGACATGCTGATAGCCACTATGATGTAGGCATCCGCTAAGAAAGGATTTTTGAAAACTCACCCCCTAAGGGGGTAAAACGGGGGTCCAAAGTTTGTATGGGGGAAGCATTATTTTTTGAACTAGAGACTTAAAACTTTGTAGGAAGATTACTTATTAAAATACAAAAAAGCACTTTCAGCGTTTTACAAAATTCCACCCCTAAGGGGGTTAAATAGGGGTGCAAAGTTTGTATTCAAAACTACTGGGACTATAACTTGAAATTTACACCAGACCTTCCTTTTATGACGTAGGCAAGGCATAAGACGGGATTTTTGGAAATTCTGTCCCTAAGGGTGTTAAATAGGGGTGCAAAGTTTGTATGGGTGAAACATTATTTTTTGTACTAGAGACTTGAAACTTTGTGGGGATATTACTTATTAAGATACAAAAAAAAGTCTTTCAGCGTTTTAGAAAATTCCACCCCTAAAGGGGGTCAAATAGGGGTGCGATGTTTGTATGGGGTAAACATTATTTATTGAACTAGAGAATTGAAACTTTGTAGGAAGATTACTTATTAGGATACAAAAAAAAACATCTTCAGCGTTTTATAAAATTCCACCCATAAAGGGATTAAATAGGGGTGCAAATTTTGTATTCAAAACTACTGGGACTAGAAACTTGAAATTTATACCAGAACGTCCTTTTATGACGTAGGCAAGGGATAAGACGGGACTTTTGGAAATCCTATCCCAAAGAGGGTTAAAAAGGGGTGCAAAGTTTGTAAGGGAGAAATATGATTTTTTGTACTAGAGACTTGAAACTTTGTAGGGATATTACTTATAAAGATACAAAAAAAGTACTTTCAGCGTTTTAGAAAATTCTACCCCTAAGGGGGTTTATTAGGGGTGCAATGTTTGTATAAGGGAAACATTATTTATTGAACTAGAGACTTGAAACTTGGTAGAAATTTTACTTATTAGGATACAAAAAAAAGTATTTTCAGCGTTATATAAAATTCCACCCCTAAGGGGGTAAAATAGGGGTGCAAAGTTCGTATTCAAAGCTACTGGGACTAGAAACTTGAAATTTACACCAGAACTTCATTTTATGACGTAGGCAAGGGATAAGACGGGATTTTTGGAAATTCTATCCCTAAGGGGGTTAAGTAGGGGTGCAAAGTTTGTATGGGAGAAACATATTTTTTTGTACTAGAGACTTGAATCTTTGTAGGAATATTATTATTAAGATACAAAAAAGTACTTTCAGCGTTTTATAAAATTCTTCCTCTAAGGGGGTTAAATAGGTATGCAATGTTTGTGGGGGGGAAACATTATTTATTGAACTAGAGACTTGAGACTTTGTAGGAAGATAACTTAAAAGTAATTTCAGCTTTTTATAAAATTCCACCCCTAAATGAGGGTCCAAATTTTGTATAAGGGAAACTTACTTTTAGCTACTACGTACTTAAAACTTTGTGGACAGATTACTTATTCATTTACAAATAAAGTGCTTTCAGCGTTTTGGAAATGATTACACCTAAAGGGGTTAAAAAGGAGGTCCAAAGTTTGTATGGAGAAAAAAGATTAGTTAGACAATTTTATTCGAGAATTCACAGGATAATTCCTAACGATAAATGAGTAAACAAGTGTTTCCGGTTTTTTAAGAATTCAACCCCTAAAAGGAGACATGTGGTGACAAAATCTGAAAATCAACATCGGCATCTATTGTTTCTATGGTTTATCGGGTCGCTGATTAGGAAAACAACAACGATTTTACATTCCAACGTGGCGTCTAAATATCAATATGGGCGTTGTTATTACGGTTTTTTGGGACGTTAATAACGAAAATCACATAGATTTTGAAATGTCATGTTGTGGACATGAAAATTCATGAAAATGTTTGTGCCAAATTGCAATTCAATCGGTCCAGTTTTTTTCGTAGCAAATCGGTTGTAACAGACGGACTGACAGACAGCCACACGTGATCCTATAAATAAGGGTTCTATTTTTGCTTTTGAGGTATGGAACGAGACCCGCGTTATAAAGGGTTATAGGTTTTAAAGTTTGTATTTGGTGCCATCTCGATCGTCAGCAATCGGTACCTAGGCGAGTGCGGGCGGCGCGGCGGGACGGGAGGGTAGGAGACATTGGGAAAGTGCCTGCATCCGTAATAAGTACATTCAAGGTGCTGCACGAAGATCTGCTTACTTTTTATAAGTTAAGCATTTTGGCCGCCGTTAAATTAAAACAAATTTTTGGGTATTTATGTTAAATACTGCTTCGAAAAGCATGGAAAAAAAATCTTAGGAAACTAGCCTATAGCAATGTCCAGGCCACAAATTTGACTTGACATTCGTGGAGATATTTTGGTATTTCAACATTATCATGAACATAAAGTAGCTTTTATTCCAGAAGACAGATTCTCATTAATCATGACTGTAAATTTAATAACAGAAATACGTACATACATACATACATTCACGCTTTTATTCCCAAAAGGGGCAGGCAGAGCACATGAACTTTATGTTCCAGCGCCACTTTTAGCATAAATGTGTGTATAAAAGATCGACAAAAAGTGATATTGCTTAGGTTGTTAACCCATCACCCACAACACACTTCAACCCTGCTCTCTTAATCGACTTTTACGACACACACGGGAAGAAAGAGGGTGGTGAAATTCTAACCCGCCACCACACGGGCATAAAAATAATAGTAAATAAAAATTAATTTACCATAGTGGGTTATGACGAAGGGTTATTCGTAGGGGAAGTTAGTAGTAGTAGGTTAGTAGGCGGCGTAGCAATTCAACAATTATTGGAAAATTACTTTTATTACGCGGGCGAAGCCGCGGGCAAAAGCTAGTTTGTGCATAATTTGTTAGGTATATTTTAAGTATATTTTAGACCCTTTTAGACCTGTTCGTGATTTATTTCTATATGTTGAGCGAAATTTTCTTAATCATGTTCGAATCACTGATCTCGCTGCATAAAAGCCTCAAGATAACTATTCGTATTTTTTTAAAATATATTATTATAAACAGATGCATTATATTATTTCTAAAACTCTGCGCTTAACTTCGCTGAACCTACGGCGCCTTAAGTGATAATAATGATAATGACACAACCATTGTTGCAGCCCGAAATGAAGCGCTTGCCAAATGTATAAATCACTTTTTGTGGATCTCCTTGACTAAAACAAAACCCCATTTGTCAGGGGTTTTACTGTGTATCGACCCATTAAAATCGTGCATTAATGGCCATTATGAAACGCAAACAGAAATGTATTCAATGTTTGGGAAGCACTTACCTAATGAGCGAAATAAGTAAAACTAGCTCAATATTTCCCTTTGACATCCTATATAATCGAAGAAACAAGACGAATTTGTCCGTTAAGAATCAAATCAATATAAACGGAATGAGGGACGCATGATAATGTTGAGACAATTGTATCCGGACTTCGACATTCGCTCCTGACCATTTTTCGTGAAACCTCAAGACACAAAAATAAAGGTACCTAAGTAACTTCACCGGAACGTTAACAATTAACATTACGTAAAGGCAGGTCAAACCACCAGCTATTTGACGTCGTCTTATTTTTACAAAGCAATTAAGATGCTGTTACTTAAGTCCCATCGAAGCGACTACTCCATTATGGAGATAATCGAATAAAGTCGAGGTCGCGGCAACTTTCTGAATGACGACATTGACAGGCGATTGTATAGGTTTTCGAGTGCCTATGAAATATAATAAATATATAATTAGGAAGTAGTTCCGAACGACTGACACGCTGTATTGATTCCAACTAGCTATATTTAATAAATACTCATAAACGGTGGAAATCGTTGTAAAAGTAGCATTTTCGTTGCAGCGTAGTGATGTTAACGGAATTATAGTATTCATATTTTAAATAAAAAAAGCTAAAAGCTAAAACGCTAAAAGTGGCGCTGGAACATACGTTTCATGTGCTCTGCCTACCCCTTTTGGGAATAAAGGCGTGAATGTATGTATGTATGTATGTGTAGGTATATTTTAAATAGATATTTTCGATACCCATTCCATTAAAATCACTAAGTACCTCCGCTCCGGTTGCAACGAAAATGCTACAATTTCGGCGCA
Source organism: Epinotia demarniana (assembly GCA_945867215.1). NCBI lineage: Eukaryota > Metazoa > Arthropoda > Insecta > Lepidoptera > Tortricidae > Epinotia > Epinotia demarniana. Next base: position 7,852,917 of record OX244267.1, read on the forward strand.
TGGCCAACATAATTATTATATCTAAACATGTCTATGATATCCCACCTACATTTGAAAGACATTGTTGCACCTAACAGTCTTACATTTCACAACTTGCTTCCAGTTTGCGAATATCGTTATATTTCAAATAAGTCCGTTCTAATGAAATGCAAATGATGCCCGTACCTATAATATTCGCAGCACCGTTTAATCAACGCACTTATATAAAATACTATAAAACGTGTATGTCTAACTACAGTTACGTGAGCACCGGCTAATTACAAACTAAGCTCAAAAGAAACGGTAATTTGCAATTGGGCGACTAACTGGAACCAGTTTTTTTGTTATAGAGTAAGTTTTAAAATGTTCTCTCGCGTTTAAGAAAGCGCAACAGAAGGATTCAATTTGACTAATTAACTCACAAGCCTCCGATACTGTTAGAGTCATCGTCAATATCACAGTCTGACATTTAAGTTTCACGCACTCAATGTGGCTTTAGTAAAATGACAACATTAGCACTCGGAGAGCCTTTTCGAGACTAACTACCGCACTGCACGATGCCGAAATCTATTAGGCCGGCAAAAAGCAATTCAATGTTGCCATGGCAACGGAATTTGGACAACAGTACTGCCATGCACGCTAGCGATATCGCCCTACGCCATTCCACAGCCCCAAATAACTAAAGTGACAAAATCAGTACAATAGAAATGGTACTGTAGATTTTGATTAAGGGTCGCTTTTTATGTAATGTCATAATGACTGTGGCTAAAGGAACCATCACCCATGACAAGTAGGTACCTATGCAGTGTGGTAGTGACGTGTTTTAGTCCATTTCACCCTGATAAAATACACACATCATACCTATTTCATTTTGTCACTAAATGCTTAGTCCGTAAAGACTGGGTGAGCATTAAAAAATATACCAATTAAGTAAGTTAACGCGTAGGTAAGTAAAAAAATAGTAGGTAATGAAAATGTTCCTATTTTCTTGTTTTTTTTTTATCTTGTTATATGCTTAAGAATCTCTCTTCACAATCAAGAAATTAATCGTTAACTAAGTTTTTATAAAAGATACTATAAGTATATGTAACTACAAAAAAAATGGCAACATAATAGGTAAATTAGAAGAACGCCTAGTACCTACAGCCGAGATTGTCAAACCTCGAAATGGGAGAGTATTATGAAATTTCGTAAGAAATTCGGCCGTTCCTGACCCGGGGACTTTTGCAAGAAGAAAACAGCGCTTCCAACAAACATTCGTACGTAAACAATGTGATCCATTGCTCCCACCCATTTTCAGACGGCGTCGATTCAATGAACGCATTCATAATATTCGTATTGTTCAAGTCAATTATTTATGATTCCGCTCGGTGATTGACAACGATTTACGGATGTCATGCGCCACAACACATGGTATTTATCAGAGTTGAACTCGAATGATGGAACATCAGAAACAGTATTACGACATGTTATGTCATGGTGAACTTTTAGAGTTCACGGTGTTGTTAACACGTATAGCTAACGGTGTCAATATTTCTAATCATGCAAATCATCTCGCTAGTAAGAATGTTAGTTTCAATTTTAAAGCCCGTCACATACGTAGCTATAATATATGTTAATATACCAAAATATAATATTATAGCTAGGCATTTTACGATATATTTTCCGTACTAGTTGACAGAGTCCACACACGCAGATATAATATATATTTCGGTATCTTACAGTATATAAATATATATTATAGCTACGTCTGTGACGGGCTTAATGCGGGTTGTATCGACCACATTTTACTGCCCGGTAAACGTTAAACATGCCGGAAGCTGTCGTCCCATAGAGAACTGTCCAGCTTCCAAAACTTAACAAAAACAGTTAGTTACGATTACAGGGGCCTGTTTCACGAAGCTACAAGTTACACATTACAAGCGGAAGTCTCTTTCTATCAAAAGGTACTTATTGAAAAGAGACTTCCGCTTGTAATTTGTTACTTGTAGCTTCGTGAAACGAGCCCCAGATGGTTTGAAACAGCCGACCTTTAGTTATCTTTATCTATCAATAGAGAGATTATTTCTGTAGCCGATACACGTTGTGGGGAGGTAAATATTTGTCATGCCGATAGCCATTAGGCGACATATCGAAAAGATAAACAGGGCATTGCAGGCGTTTGGTAGCTGTTAATACCTATAGATATAAATAGACCAGAGCGCTTTTGGATATCGGTACAACAACAATGTTTCGAAGTTCTTCGCACTTCCTTGATACAAAAAATGCAAACGCCTCATAAAACAATATCAGAAACAAAAGTATCAAAATCAAAACAATAAATTATGTAGGCATGACAAAGGAAAAACTGGCGGTATTATCACTAAAAGCAATATCATACAGACAGCTTTGGAGAAATTTATCAGTTTAATGGCATTATTAAAATAAAAGGGTTTTTTTATGCAAGCCTCTAAGCCTGTTTGAAAGATATGTTCGCAAAGCATCGGAAATGTTCCCGTTCGGTCGGTTCGTCGGTTCGGTGTTCAGCTCGTAGATAAAATCTACATTGTTGTCATTAGTTGTAAGTTTGGATATACTATATAGATAAATTTTGAAAGCTTTATAAGTTATCTACCAGTGTACGTAACTAATACCAATGCTTCATGGTCACGGTCAATACCGGGGTGGGTTACCTTTTGCGTAATTGCGGTTTGGTAAACAACATCTCGTGTTACAAATGCTAAATAATGTTTGTAAAAAGAATGTATACATAAAGTAATGTTTAAAACATCATTAATCACTAATAATATAATTAGTTTATGACATCCACAATCATCGTTATAAATTATCCGTTTTCGTCTATCTTCTTATTGACTAAAACCACCTAAAACTCTTTAAATATGAATTGGTATGTTTTAATTTTATTAAAACATTTTGTTTATTTTATTTCCAAAAAACTTAATTGTGTTAAAGTTATATAATTAGAACCTGGTCATAAAACTCCACAAGAATTGGTTGAGAGATGCGAACATAGGAGAATAGCCGGCCAGCCGAACATACGAAGTTTGGCCCCGAGCTGAAACTGAGAACTTCGTTCGCTACAATCGCTTCGCTCGCTCGTTCAATCATAAAGCATCAAGCTAGCGAACAATATTTCTACACTAAAATCTACATCTACACTATCTACACTAAATTATAAAGATTTGATTGTTTGTTTGTATATAATAGGCTCCGAAACTACTGGACCGATATGAAAAATTCTTTTACCATTGGAAGCCGACATTATCCCTGATCATAACTCATTTATTTGCGTAAAAAAGGGTTATAACACAGTTGTAGTTGTAAAATATACATGTTTTTTGTTCCACCTTTCTTAACTGTCCGTGCAGCATGCAAATTTTATGATTATAGGCTAATTTTACCGCGGGAAAATGCTTCATTCCTACGGGAAAACAGGTAATCCGTGCGAAGCCGGGCCGGGCAGCCAGTAATTAATAAGGTGAACTTTTAAAAAAAGTAGGTACTTACATGTGATTTTTACAAGAGTTTATTCAACTCTGATTGAGCGAGCTGACCATTTTGGTTATAAGCACAGTTTGTATAATAATAATATTATGGTACCATCTAGCTGTAATGATCTGATACAGAAGGTGGTCGATGAGATTTCAGCAGGTATAACCGGGGTTACGTTGGTTAAGTAACCGACGTAACCCCGTTGAGTTTTATGTACTCGTTAGAATCATCCCAATGAGTTGATGACGGTATACAGAAAAGTACAGTTGGCAATAAAAGCTTGTCCCAAAAATGTTTTTTTTTTTAAAGAAACTTTTTGCTACGCACGTAACTCGTAGACGCGGAGTAAACCTTTGCTACTTATATATCATAAAATAACAAAGTTTGATATATTTGAATACTCACTGCGGTAGGAGAACATTTCTATCAGTGTGTTATGTTTGCCAACCAAGTGTTAAAGAAAGGTGTTAAAGAGTTGTGTTAATAGAAAAAGAGATTCTACATGAATATTATAAAAAATGGCATTTCATACATGGCTAACAATAAAACTAAGGACCTAATTGTTGCGTTACTATCAAAGGAAATGTGTCATGAATTTGTTATCTTTGTTAGTGCAATTCAAACTTTATCTTTGCGCACTTAAATAATAACAGTCAATGACCAGAAAGACGCAGTCGTTTTGAGTTGGAAATGGTCCTTGCTTCCCTAACGATAAGTGTTGTGCCTACCCTACCCTGCCACAAGAACTCTTTTGTTCAATAACAGGAAGGGCAATTTTACTGCACGTGCAGAGCTTACTTTTACAGTTTACTAACGTAAAAAATAAATTATCTGCATTTGATTGAACGCGTCGTTTTAGGGTTCCGTATTTTATACCAGTTCCAAAGAGCGCAATCAGGATTTATTGCTTACGCACCAGCTAATTTAATTACCGACCTACAAGCTAGGTAATCTCTGCTCCATTTGTGTCGACAATGTTACTTCTACTTGGACGACCACAATTACTCTGATTTTGTATCACAACCGCTGCCATCCAGCAACACGCATAAACATCATATCGATCACTTTGGGAAGCTTAGTGAATTTATTAATTAGCACATTTCAATCACAGTAGATCAATGACCCGGGATCAGTATCGGGATTAAATCGATCGATAGCACGTGTGTCGTGCCGGCAGCGTGCTCGTGCCGCGTTCGTCCCCGCGCGCGATCATCGACAAACTAAGGCAACTACTTAAGCTGGCATCCCGCACTCGGGCGCCGAGATGACCGAAGCCCCATGCCGGCTGCGCCACGCTTTATCTGATTACCTCATGGAGCAAGGACCTTTCGTCACAAAGCTCACCGTAAAATGTACCTTGAAAATTCGTGCCTTCGCGGCGAAATTGTCTTACGAAATGCTTTTTTACGATGATTGTTTGACAACCCGGTATTTTGCAATTATTGATTAGTTTTCTAAAATCTATTAGGGTTAAGTAGGATTTTCAACAGCGTTGACACAAAATTGCGTATAGGAAAATAAACTTTAATATAGAGATACATCTAAGAAAATTTATCCGGTCAGAAAAAACGGTTGGATACGAAATTGCATATTAGAGGAAATGCCGCCAGCATCCTCGGTGCAATGCCTCGAGGGCCTTTTTTAGATTTAACTTAGCTTTAATTTAATTTAGTTAATGTTATAGTTATCATCTTGTATATACCTACTTTAGAAAATAAATATCAGTAACAGCATGCAACTGATGCAAGTCACTTCCGTCACGAGGTTCCCAGAACAATGTATGCAAGTCCAATAAAATATTAAGCTTTTCGTTCTCATTGTGCACCGAATTGATACAAAGGTTACACTAGCGAAGCTTGCGGGTATCGTTTGTTCTAAAAATTCTGAGGAGGTAGCTGTATTGTTGTGAGCCGCCATTGTCGCGCCGCCGTGCCATGGCACATGGAGGTCAAACAAACACCCACAATTAATACAATAATTGGAACCGAAACGGTTCTTTGCCTTTGTTCTAAATACAACACCTGCCATTATAACAGAATGAGGCCAAAATTAGGCAAATAAATACAGGCATTTGTACAAGTATATGCCCATTATTTTTAGATTATGAGGAACGAATGATGTAGCTATAAAAACAGACCTGGTAAATCACGCAGCACGATTGGCACCGTAGCTAACTTGTCCTACTTGGCATTGAATTCTTCGACTGTGCATATGGCAATTTGGTATCACAAGCAATCGTACTCGGATATCATTCAATTGAACATGGCAATAAAAGTGCGGATTAAAATAGCATTCTTGACCTTACACTTTACGTTTACATTAACCTTTTCAATGCAACGGGTTTAAATACCAGGATAATATCGGAAAGCCCTTGGCTGTAGGTAATTAAAGTAAAATTGGAGCATTTCAAATAATTGCACCTTTTCTTTCCACACGGAATTTCTCCATCTTGCTATATGACTCTCTCAGTCTATTATGTTCGCTTGGCATAAATAAGTAATCATAGTCTGGTCCTATTTAAATTGTTCAAATCATTTTTTAAATACTTCAGCCTTAATAAGACTCGTCTAGTCGGCCGCTATATAATAATTCGTATTTAGAAAGCTTCCAAGGCATTGCAAATAATTATGGTTTATAATTGATCCTTAATTTTGTGCATTATTTACACACTTAAGGCGGTAATTTGTCACTTGATCCGAGGGCAAGGACGATACATGTGCGATTTTACATTTTCTTTAGTACCCCCCATGGTAAGTATGTACTTACAACATTTTACGTCGCCCCTTATCCAGGAATTGGGATTTTCGGCGTGGACAGCGGGCGATAAGTGCTACATTATAATCGTTCACAATAACAAACTTCACATCACCGAAAATCACGTGGAAATTGGTATAGTAGTTTCTGAGTTAATAGTGAGTGGACATATTCACGTCGTTGTACGTGATTGCTTCATTATGCTTAAAGATATTTTTTGACTCAAACGACTCACGTATATTTTCTTGTCTTAAAATCTGAACACGACACGAATTTGGTTTTGCAATTTAAGAAGGAAAAAGGACATATTAAGCAATTTTTTTAAAAACCGTAAGCTGTTGAACTTTGTCACGCAGTGATTGTTTATCGCCAAGCATTGTGCGTAGGAAGTCGTTAGTGAGTTCAAACCGAGTAGCGAATAATTGATATTGTGGCTCAGACGGTTAAATTGTGCATGACAGCTCGGGCGCATTGTTTACAGTTACAGAAGTTTGCGAGAATTGCGAGACGTGAGTAAGACTCAAAAAAAGGTATCTTAGGTCGTACAATATGGCGCCCGCATTAATTTTATGCCCGTTTCACAAAAAAGAGAAAAGAGAAGAATGGTGAATGCTACATCGGCAAGAGAGAAGCTATTATGCAACGATGAAATAAAAAAAATGTGGGATGTAGCATTTTTGCAATCGATTCGGATGCGTTCAAGTCGTATACCTATCTCGAGTAGGTATGTTACAGTTGACCTTTAAAAGCGAAAGTCCTTTAATACACTTTCTCAAATATCTACTTGCGGGCTGAGTTTAATATTGCGTAAAAATTACAGTTTAACGTTTACTTGAAATGCCCAAAATGTTCGCCATTTCATCGAAAGTTTCTGACGACAAGACTAGTTTGTGAATTCGTTGAGTGTTTTCGAACTTAATTCGTTGGTATGTGTAGTAATTAGGTCCATAACTAATAATACAGTTGTTATGCTACACGTACCGCTATTGTTTTCTTCATCTTTCTATAGTTGAATGGGTAACGTCAAGTTATTTATTGATGACAACAGTCGCGCCTCTTGACAATTGATAATGAATCATACAATTCACAGGAATCCGTGTTATCAGGCGCGAGTTGCACCTAGTTTATGATAGATAAATAATAAGATTATTGTCATAAAATTATATAAACTAGGTAATGAATAAACACGGAATATCCTGTGTTTGGAGTATTAGGTGGAATAATAGGGGCAACAATAAGCCTTATCTTTTTATCGTGATCGGGTAATCGACAGGTATATATGTTGCAGGGAAATGGTCAAAACAGAGATTTGCTCAAATCTCTAAGGGTGTGGGAGCTCTGCTCCCGCCACCGTCTTCGTGGTTATTTTTTTTACAAAAGAGCGGAAAAATCTTTATCGCGTTAGTTTTGTCAATTCACTGACGCGTTTCAGGGATTCATCAAATCACTAAACAAATCTAGTGAAATGAAAAAACGAGTTGCCTTTTTTGTCCGATTTCGTCATTTCACTAAACAGATTCAAAAATTTGATCAAATGACTGATTTGTATTAGGTAAATGATGAAATGGATTCGCTATTTTAACATCCTGCGTGATTTGATCATATCCCTTAGGGATTTGTTCAAATCTCTGTTTTGGCCATTTCACTGCGAAATATATACGAGTAAAGAATTTATAGGTAGGTAAGTACTTATTGAACGCTTAATGCATAGCCTAAGAACTCCATAAATAAGTAGTTGAGATTATATACAACGGTACCGCACCTGCACCGGCACCTGATTAGTAAGGTTTCTTATAGGTATTTAAATGGGTACAACAACAACGCTGCCTTACAAGAAGCTTCTTCCAGCAATTTCTTCAAAAAGGGCCAGCTACTGATTAATCTCTATTCTAAAGGGCTCATCCAAAGTTTGTGAGGCTGTACAGGAAATCCCGAAAGTTCTCGACTAGCACTGACAGCGCACTGCACTTTTAGACATCGGTTACACGCTAATTTGGCGTCAGTTCAATCCATCATTCTGGTCAGAATGTCGAGAGAATGATCGTGTAACAGTCGAACTGATGGACTGATGGTCTGGACTGATGATAATATACGTCAGTCCATTTTGAATGACAGAAACCTGATAAAAGACTGATCGTGTAACCTGTTTGTGTCATCTCGCGTCAGTTACCGTCCACACCACAATGGAGCATGAGCGTTGCAAGATTCGCCGCCCGCACTACCTCCTCCCCCGGCCCCGAAATAGTATTTTATGCAATCGTTATATAATGTATGCTTTTTCAGTCGAGTACCACGTTTAGGCCACGAAGCTTGCTGAGTGGCCTAATTAAGGTACGAGAGTTAAAAAGCTAATTATATAACTATTGTATACAATACTTTTTCTACGAGTCAACTGAACTAATTAAACAAACTTGGTATCTATTGAAAACGAAGGGTAACCAACGGCTTTTTTCTTTTTTGTGCGTTGATGTATATTTACCTTTTGACTTTCTCATGACGGCGTCCTATTGGTCAAATACATTTTAGTTCAGTAAAGGCGCCACGTGATTGGTCAGTTTCATTTTAGGTGTCTCAACAGTTATGAAATGTTGAGTTGGGATCTCCATAGTAAAAAGTATGTGATTTAAGTTTGGTGTACGAAGTCTTAATTCAAACATTAAGGTCGACTAGTATAAAAAAGAGTTTATTACGTCTTTAGAATCACTGCCGCATTTGTGGGCACGGCAGTTACATAACGTTAATAGTATAAGAGACTCACCCGATATTGGTGAGGCTGGTGTTGCTGGCGGTGAGGGACTCGGTGGTGCTCTTGCCCTGCGCCATGGCGGCCAGCTGCCGGTCCAGGAAGTTGTTCTGCTCCAGCAACTGGCTCCACTGGCGGACGGCGTTCTTGGATGATGACAGCTCCTGGCGTAGTTGCCTCTCGTCTAGAGAGTTGAGGCCGCTGCGCAGAGAACTGTCTAGCCTGGTGACAAAATACAACGTTAGGATAGAGAAGACTGGTTTGCGAATGTCTATAACCGTATGGCATACATTATAATGGCATTTTTTAAGTTTTGTCACTCTTTAGTACCACCCAGGGGACACGTGCAGGGTTGTGGTAGGTAGCTCCTACGGACGCGAGTAACAGTTATTCCCCTTTGTCAAGTGAGTGGGCAACTCGACTGTTAGAAGTTCTTAACCCGCCCGAAGGCCTCTAACCCGACTACAGTCATAGACAGAAGCAGGTATCAACTGCTTAGCGTGCCTTCCAAAGCATGGAAGCGCCACTCAAACATCAGGCGGTCACCCATCCAAAGACTGACCGCTGCCATCTTTGCTTAACCTGCGTTATCGTTTCGGACTCGCAGGCGCCGCTAGGCTAAAAAGGTCAAAGTAGGTAGGCTAAGGTCTATAATTGTGTTTATGTGGTCTCGAGAACATTGGTTCTGTTTACGTAAGCTCGGAATCGCTAAGTACGTACCATTTTGTGTCACACATATTACCACAGGACTATGACCAACTCAGCTTTTTTCATTTAATTTTAAGTATTTTTAATAAGCATTAATATTAAGAACGATCAAACGTCTGCTTATGAGTATGACAGAATGCGTATTGATAGAATGTTTAGGAGGTGATTTCATAGGCGGATGAAAGTAATTTGTTTTTTTTATCCATTATGACTCATTCATCTATTGTCAAATTGGATTACCTATACGGAGTAATATAATATTTTTACGAATAAATAGTAACTACTAACTAACCCGTGTGTCTTTCCCAGGCAAAAGGTACCTACCACCATGTTGGTTGTTAATACTTAAGGATGCATCTTATTATTACTTATGCACGCATTAACGGATAATCCATCGTCAGAGTAGAGAATGTGGATGCTTTGGTTGTCGTTCAAGTTAATTAGAGAACATCGTAAATTAACGATGTAGGTGACAAACACACAAGGAGGCGGCTGTCTTGGCGGAAACGAACGTGTTTCCGCCATTAACGAATGGTATTAGTTAAGAAGCAAAATTAGGGCCCACCACTTCAAAGACAATATACGATGATAAATGTGGGCGTACAATTTGATTGCTCGTTTTCCTGTGTGATTTTTATATCATCGCGTTTTATATAGCAAAGTAATTTCACCTCTAGTGCTACGATTTGAGTGTTTTTTTGTTATTAAAACGGACGCGAGGGCTTGTTAAAAATTGAAGTCTTTGAACCCCACATAAAAAATACACATCAACATATTTTCTGCCAGAGAGTCAGCTAGACATCTATGAAGAATATTTTGACACCATACGATGAAATACCTAAGTATAGTCGTGGGTAAAATACCAAACCCGATAGGACACTTTTATAAGGCGACTATAATGATAAATAATGACATTTTGATAATATCGCGTCACCCACTCTTTAACCATTCGTAGATAATCCAACCCACGGACAACTCCATTTCAAACGAGGTCGGTCTTTCGATATTTGGTTGTGGACAATTCCTATGTTATACCTAATTGTAATTCTGTTCCGTGTAATTTTATAAATGCAAGTTTGTGAGGGCGTTACTCCTTCTCGCAAAATGTACGTGATGGATTTCAATGAAACTCTCCAGAAAACTTAGATGGACTATAATTTTACAAAGTTAAGAAAGGAATCCGAAGAAGTATTTCACGCTGTTTTGTTTTTGTTGTTTAAATTTTAAAGAGATTTGCGAGAGAAGAGGGGAAGTCAAGGGGGAAAAGATCTCGTGGGCGCTCGCGAAGTCGATGGACAGACCATATCAAGTCTGTACCATACTGCAGTATAAATGACAACTCTCGGTCCGCCAAACATAAAGCTACATGGCGTCGTATCACAAGATAGCAGAGACGCAACATCGCACTAGCTGTCCTTTAATGGGATTTCCTATCTTTGACCAGCCCCCCCCTGTTCTGTAACTCGTTTTAAGCTCACCGAGCGTTGACACTCACCCACAAAAATATCTTGACACCGCAATGCAACAGCCCTGGTAAACGTCGCGGGAGTCCCCTGGATGCGGGTGGCGGAGAACCGGTCATTGTGGCGCTCTTTGGGGAAGGCTCCAGGCTCCAGCAGTGAACGAATTTTGGTGAGGTAGGGCACAGCGAAATGTCATCTCGCTCGAATTTGAAGCAGCCCAACTGGGGAAGTACCTTCGCCTTGCAGAAGACCACAGCCATAATAACACTACTACTTGCTCTGTAGTAGTGTTGTGTTGAGCAAGGTCGCCAGAGGTCCCGAGGACGCGTGGGCATGGACGAGTTCCTACGTACCGTTCAATGTAATCATCGACGCTCTGGAGGCTGGTGACGGAGCGCGCGAGGTCGTTGTCCATCATCAGGTCATCGGAAGCCAGGCTGGACAGCGTGTCCAGCGAGGGCGTCCGCTCCGCGCCGCCGTTCCGAACTCCACACACTGCCATATGCAAGTACATAATTAGATTAGGGTTATAAGGCAAACTAATGTCCAAATTTCGTTTTCTTCTCATTTACTTACGGCGTAAACTATAATATGGCAGACTATAATCCAGCGGAGGTCAGCTTAGGGACTCATCATATATATCTTTCTTGCGCCAGCACTAATACTGCAAAGAAAGCGATGACTATGGCTTCTACCTGCTAAGAAAGAAACGATTCAGGAATTTGTTTAACGACATATAGAAGTAGTTGAATACCTTTGCGGTTTCTTTGCGCCAAAGGACTCGCTGGTATGCGCTCCCTTGACCTCCTCAGTTGCTTGCTGTTCTCCGACTCCAATTTGCTTGAAGGGCTGCCTTCGTTGTTTTCTGCGAGCATAAATGATACTCAAAATACATGTTTGAAAGTTCGTTATCAAACTCATCATAATATGATTGAAGTTACATCGTAATTAGCACCTTCATAATTAAATGTCCTGTTACCGATACCTAGATGACATGGGGCCATTTACCATGAACTAAAACAATATCGGCAACGACATTCTACTGATACAAAACTTATACCTACTTAGAATAACTTTCATAACATATAGGTAGGTAGGAATAGGTGCCTAGACATTTCTTGATTGTTAGTGTCTTGAGTGTCTGTATATCACGCTACTACAGATGAAGTCTGTACATCACTTTCGGATTTTGTCATTACTCCTGAAGAGCTTAGATTAGAAAAAGCTGGTCGGCGAAAAACAGCCAAACGTGCGTGGGCATGCCCAGTGATGCAGGAGACACGTTCTTACGGTCGTCTCCGTTCCGCGTCCCCGCGCTGGAGACATCTGACAACTGTAAGTACTCACTCCTGAACAGCAGCGCGGGCTGGTCCGCGATCTCGTCGTCAAAGAAGTCCCGTCCGTCGGACAGCGAAAGCGAGCCCGAGGCGTGTGTGGGTGTGCCCGGTGACGCAGGGGACACGTTCTTACTGTCGTCTCCGTTCTGCGTCTCCTCGCTGTGGACAATGTCAGTTTTATGAAATAGTATTTTTTATTTTTTACTTACTAGGTATTATTGCCAACTGCAGGGTATTATTTATTTTCATGGTTATCTAGACACCGTTGAATTCATAAACCATCTCAATAATACTTTTGGCATGGACAATTTAACACATCTGTATACAATTTCTCTGCCTACTTAAACGTTAGAAGTCGGAATTTAACTTGTAACAGACCTGTGACGAAATATAACGCCTTCACTGTATTTCACTGTATTTGATGTTGTATCGACACGCTGGCAAAATAATATTTTTCACAATCGTGTTATAATAGAGAGCTTTTTAGTTGCTTTTAAGCTAAATACTAGCCAATCACAAAGCGTGGTTTTTTTATGCCCTGGATACAGCAGCAAGTTTAAGTAGATTTTTGCCAGATGACGCGACGCTGCTACGTTCCAAAACGCCATAGTTTGGCAATTTTGTATCGGATCGAGTCTCCTTAAACAAGGACACATATTATTGAACTACGAAGTTCTATTTTCAATTTTTTTCGGTTGTCTAGAGCGTATCGGAACAGTTATTTCGATTGTTTCGGAAGTAACATAGACTATTTAATGATGAATAGATTGACGTTGCAGTAATCTCTATGAAATCTTAATACACATCAGATTTTAATCGACGAGTACAAAAACTTCCTTGTGCGTAAGCCCTAAATCTTTTAATAAAAACATCTAACACTTACACAACTTCATTCGCGGTCTGCAACATCTCCCCATCCACTCCATCCTCATCCGCTGGCTCCGGAGACTTCGTCTTCGTATTGGCTGTCTGGTACGCCGACGAGATCGACGGCGGATCCCTCTCAACTACCAGTTCGTTCACCGAGTCACTGGTACTGGTCGAAGAGATGAGACTGTCTGCCGGCGAAGTTTCGTCGTCCAGCAGGCTTTGCGTAGAAGTCTCTAGAGCTGATATGTCGAACTTGGATTCTTCTAGAGTAAGGGTCAGATGGTCCACGCTTTGGTTGGTGCAAGTGCTTGTTGTACTGTAGTTAGAGCTGGTCATTGAACCTGCGAAATGAAATGTACCTATTTATCTATTAGTAAATAAAGTGTATTAATTTTAGTGGGGGAATTAATGGCAGTGAGTATGCAATTTTGCACGATTGTTCCTTGTGTCAAGTCCTAGCCACGAGATCAACCCCTGGCTAGTACCCAAAGAGTGGGGGGAAAGGACCGTCGCCAGAGGTCCTGTTATATTACTGCCTACTTGTAGCTACTGTAGCTTAGACTGTTTGTGTTGTTGATAAGTTTGTTGGAGTTGTGGGATGGGCAGCATCAGTGAAAACACACTTTACTTGGAAACTATGTATTGCGACCATGGAGGTTGGAGAAAGAAGGGCCATCGTGCCACAGAAAATACTATCAAAACTAGTTATATACGCCTACATCAGTTTTATATAAAATAGGTAGTACCAACTTAACTATTGTTGGAGTCTCCAACAGCTAATAGGTCAAGTTTGGTATAATTTTCGTATCATTCAGGGATGACGAATTTATTTGTGGATTTAACTTTTTACGGCCTTTTCATACAAATTACAGAAAAAAGTTTTTTTTTTCATTTATCTACAAAAATATTATCGTTATTTTTAACCGACTTCAAAAAAAAGGAGGAGGTTCTAAATTCGCCTGTATTTTTTTTAATTCTTTCAATGTTTGTTACCTCAGAACTCTGTCATTGATGAGCAGATTCGAAAAAGTTTTTTTTATTCGTATGTATACTTCCAGGTGGGTCCTATTTTTTTCAACATTCAGTTAGATGATGGGATCCATGAGGAATTGAGGGGACTCCTCAATTTTATTAGGCACGCGTGTAGTGATTTTGGTATTTTCTGTTATAACTCGTGTATTTACGGATGTAAATATATGTACGGATTTATGATTCCGGATGGAATCATAAATTTGGTGGCGAGGAATTGATGATGAAGACCACAGATGACTTATCGAATTCCTCAATTATGTACTTAAAAGTGCAAAAGTACGTCACAGGTTCTGAGAAGATTCCGTTGAAATAGAAACTAATGAAGTGCCATTGGTGATGATCTTGGGGAATCGATGGAAGTCCTCAAATATTATCGGCCCACATACAGCGATTCGATTTTTTTCTATAGTAATCAACGCATTTGCTATCGGAAATCAGTTCATGTGGTAAATTGTAAAAAAAAATAGGAAATGTTCTCGTGGCTTGGCGAAGTACTAAATTGAAGTCGCTTAAAACTTTGTTTTAAAGTAAATTATGTCTATTATGATCCTTGCCATCAGCAACAGGTTTTTACAAATTTAATGTTACCTACATCGCAAAGAATGTCCAGTGGCATCAATTCTATATGTATATCACTTTTCTATTCACCACGAGTCAACATTTTTGATAATAACCAAACACCTTACATTCACGTCACATTAACAATGTTTATAAATATATATTTCTGAAATTACCTACAACGGCACGCAAATTTATTTTTTCGTGAGGTTTGCGCAGTGCGCGCGCATTTCTTAAAACCGGACTTAGATGAAATCTCTTAACAGCTAATACAAAATGAAATAAATATTGTCGTTTTAAAATGTTATGTTTAAAAATTAATGTAAAATGTTATCAAAAGTGAATAGTTTTACTAAATTCAATGTTTCTATATCATATCATATCCAAATAGACATAGTCAATAACAGAAAGGATTGAATTTGGAGAGGGTTATGTTGGGAGTTTATCTGCGTGATTTCATCAGAAATGAGACTATCCGCTGCAGAACCAAGGTAACCAATATAGCCCTCGAGATCGCTAAACTTACGTGGCAGTGGGCGGGGCACATAGCACGTAGAACCGATGGCCGTTGGCACAGCGTGGGTAGGCCCCGCACAAGGTGGACTGATGACCTGGTAAAGGTCGCGGGAGTCCGCCGGTCACTTTGGCACTCGTTGGGGGAGGCATGTCCAGCAGTGGACGTGTTTCGGCTGATATGATGATGATGATGGCGCTGGTGACTCATCCTCGGGAGTTGCAAGCGTCTTTAGGCTACATGCAGAGCGTATGATTATCTGTCATTAAAAATATATATTTATCCTCGACTAACCCATCAAGGTCCCACGTAGCGCCTCATGCTGGCTCAGGGTCAGCGACTTCATGAGCAGCGGATGAGGCACGGGCGGCTCCTCAATCACGACGGTTTTCGTCGGCACCTCGGCCTTCGGCAGTTCGGCCAGTTTTGACTTGTCATCCTCGCAGCTTGACACGCTCAGCGCAATAGACACGTCGTCTTGAGATCTGAATGCAAAGATGTTAGAATTTAATTGACGTTAGGTTTCACGTTGGGCCCAAAACAGATGGTGAAACGCAACTGCAACGAAACTGCAACTTCTAACTTAATACTGTAGATACTTAACAAGTGACTGAAGGAACTGAAGCAACGATTCGGAAGATAAATATCAGAAGACTAATGTAGCAGCAAATATAAGTACACAAAATATATAGTTATGCTATGAGTATGAAAGCTATAATCTTAACTCAGCAGATGAATATAACTAGCGATAACTGGTACTAGCTAACTTGGTCGGAGGTTAAGGCCTGCAACACACTGGCGCGGCCTGCGGGGTCGGACAATAGTAAATGACAGCTAATGACTAGTTTACTATGGGCCACGCCAGTGTGATGCAGGCTTAACCCTCTACCAAATATCTTATCATCGACAAAACAATTCTCGTTTCATTGTGTTTTCACGTAGAAAGTCGACTTAATTATTTAAAAAAAATTGTAACAACGAAACCAAGATAACAATGGTAAAAGTAAATCAAGTTAGAGATAAAAACTAGATTCCTACCTGGTGGCCATAGCTTCCCCGGCCGCATGGCTCTGCCAAGCGCTGCTGTTCCCGAAGTGGCTCTCCTCGCTCTTGCACGACGGACTGGACTCCTTGCTCGACACCGTTGTAGGGGACACCACGCCGCTTGACGACTTGATGAATGAGTTCTGGAAATATTTACCAAATATTAATTCGTGCTGAGATTCCTCAACATCGATGACATTGGGTGAGAATATCAACGTCAATAGGAGTTTGAATAGATATAGTATCTAGCCAAACGACTCATATAGTCACACGTAACTCACCATCATTCGCTTGTCCTTATCCCATTTACTTGGGGTCGGCGCAGCATGTTTTTTTCTTCCATACCTCTCTATCGCCCGTCTACTCATCACACACATCTTTCCTGTTCCTACGTGACGGTGAGTTCACCTTCCCATGTTCTTTCTACGGCGCCAGGACTTTGTTAGGCGGATGTCGCCCTGCGCCGCATCTCCGGACGGAGCTGCATACAAATTTCGCCGGAGGTGAGGTGCGGTGCAGTGTGCAGTGTGTCGTATCATACGGAATTTATTTCCTCCGTCCGGAGATGCGGCGCAGTGTGACATCCGCCTTATATTATGCCCGGACATACCAATGCGGACGTCGCCTATAGGTACCTACGCTGTGATACTTCTTAGTTCTTACGCATCGCAATTTTTTATTAATTTTGCTGCGTTAATGAAACATCGGGTTATTTTTATTAAGCTTCTTCATGGTCAGTCGTTAAAGTTATGATGTTATTACTTATCTATTTTATTTATTTGGCGCTCACTTGTAACATGGGTCTTTAAACACAAGACTTGGTAATGGATTAATTCATCTGCGTGGACCGGGAATTAAAACTATAAGCTATCTTCGTGCAAAATTTCTTCCAAGTCGGTTGAGCCGTTTCAGTATTATTGAGTAACAAACGTTCAAACTTTCGCATTTATAATATTAGTAGGATTAGGCACTTGGCCCCCCGACGGCGAGCTTTTACTCGCGCGAGTAAGAATTACTATGAGAGTACTCGCTACTCGCCGGCGGTGGGAAAAGTGCCCTACTCTAGAGTCAACATAAAGTCAACGCCTTACCTGCTTATCCAATACTTCAGGTTGCGCCTTATCCAGCACAAACTTCTCCTCGTTCTTATAATCCACGGTCTGGATCCGACTTGGCCGAGTCCTGGTTCGGTACCGTTCCAGGGTCGACATCGGCGATTGGCGCGAGCTCTCCGCCACAGGGGAAGGTTTAGGGACCACGGGGGAGGGGATAGTGTAGGGGGGAGGAGAGGGGGCTTGGTATATGGGAGAGATCTCGTCGAAGGTGCTGGGGAGTTTGGGGAGTGGGATTACGGTGTGGCCGGTTATGACAGCGTCATCTGTTGGGACAAAGGAATATCTAAGTTTAGAGTTCATTATATCTGTACCACGCCTTGTAAGACATTAATCTTACAAGGCGTTGTCCTAATTTAGCAAGTTTTTGGTGTGCTCATGGCATGGTTCTACAGTCAGCATTTACCATGCTATCGATAGCACCATAAAAAGGGTTTAACACGTTCACAGTCCAGTGCCCCAGACATGGGTCACGAGGAACTATCTCGACTCGTCCGTGCCCCGCACATGGGTCACAAAACTCACTATAGCTGACCAGGTACGCACTCAAATCACTATAATTATAGTGTGCTGTAGTATAATTAGCTATCAATTAACTCTTAATTTGGTTTTTTTAAACGCGATTTCATGGTAGGCCCCATAGTAAAAGTTACTCAGTGTGACCCTCCCCATCACCCCCTGGTATCATCTTGTATTATTGTGATAATCTGAGTGCGTACCTGGTCGTTTCATAGTGACCCAAACGCGGAGCACGGACGTGTGATGGAAGTAATTTGCTTGGACGTCCAAGAAAATTTAAACATTTTGTATGGGGACTGTGAACGTGTTAACATTAGTGGTAGATCATTTTATCATCAGATATCCGTAATTGGCAGCTGCTCGCCTATCACAAGACCAAGCGCAAGACAGCTTCATGCGAGATAAATCTTATCTTATGTGCTGGCCGTGCTGGGAATATGGAATATTGCTGAAACCACAGCGATGCCGCGGATGCGATTTTTTTGACATCCACGGATGCGGATATTTGAGTGCACATTATCCGCGGATGCTGATTTTGGGGTCAAACACTATAACCCGTAAATAAACAACGTCCATTTTATGATATCACGCGATCATCAAACACGTTGGGACTACATTACAATCGTAGCGAACAAATCAAAAACGCGTTTGGTCACAGAACCGAAAAGAAGTTTTTTTACTAATGGCGAGAATATCTGAAACGCGCGCGGTATGCGCCGCGTGGGCTTATGTTTAGTCGTGAAGCACTTCATCTGCGTCCGCAAAAACTCCGCATTGATTTCGGCGGAGGCGGGTGCGGATGCTGATGTGAGGCGGACGTCACACTGCGGCGCATCTCCGGACGGAGGTGCGGAGCTGCATTCAAATTTCGCCGGACGGAGGTTCGGGGCAGTTGCGTCGTACTCGTATCATACGGAATTTATATACAGATTGAGGTACTTGCATATATACAACGAGCTCCGCACCTCCGGAAATGCGGCGCAATGCGACATCTGCCTTAAAATTTGAGCGGAAGTTCCGCAGTCGCAAATGTCTGGAACATCCCTGGTTGAGACACGTTTGCAAGTACTGGGCATATACATCTAACAAAATAACCACTTGTAGTTACTAAATATGTACCTAATCAGTACTTGTCTACCCTCTGTCCAGACTAATACCTATACTATTACTTATTTGTAACAATGTACCATTGGTGAGCAATAAACGAATATATAGTTAGGTCATAGCTTATTAGAGCCACCCGGCGCCCGACCCTCACCGCCTCGCCTCGTAAATATACTAACTATAGGTAGTTAGGTGAGGGTCGGGCGCCGGGTACGTATACGGAGTTGATGTAGTGAGCGCATGCCCGTACAAATACATATAAAGAATGCCTAACCGCTCGAGGCGAGGCAGCGCGGGTCGGGCGCGAGGTGGCTCTAGTGAGCTATGACCTTATACGTGCACAACTCACCCATGATGTCCAGCTCGTCCTGCAGTTCGCGCAGGTGGAAGCTGTGCGCGCCGCGCATCACCATCTCCAGGTTGCGCGGGCGCCGCCGCGAGCGCGGGGAGCCCTCCGCCTCCCCGCCCGTGTACACACCCGAGTCGGACGACACGGCGGAGCTAGCACCTGGAAACGCACATAATGGGTTGTATACATGTCATGATTAGTCAGCCCCAATTTATCAGTAACTGACTAATTGCAATCGTCTGGAGGCATGTTGCGCTGCTGATCAAACTGTCAGACGAGTTGTACTGACAAATTGTCAAACAATCAACACAATTTCGACCATGGAAATATTTATGAATATGAACAGTCAAGTTTTTGCTCAGGTAATTTTGAAATCAAATATTTAAAATATGATACTAACAATAAAATGTGTAATAAGTCTTTCCACAAATTTAACACGTATTTATTAAATAGCTTGTATTTTAAATGTGTTCATAGCTATAAAAATTTATAGTCGATTTGAGGCACGCTCTTTGTATTTTTTTTAATAATAATAATCGTGTTTTAATACGAGTAGTGATATCTTAGGAAAAATAAAAAATATCACAATCATGAGCATGACACAGTGTATGGTATGGCAATATAATTTCTACTAAATGATATCCGTAAAGAGCAACAATTTGTCATAAATTAGATGCGACGAATCAGAACTGATAATTGTATGTATGGTTTATAGAGCCCATAATACATCGACATATACTACAATACAACAGACTACAACTATTTTATGTGGCACACCTCACAAAAACGAAACAAAACATGACATACCTACTTAACTAACGATTATATTGAAATACTGGCTGAAATATTGAAAATCCTTTTGCAATATTTATCAGGTCATAACCCTAAAATTGGCATTTAGATTTTGATAATTATTACCAAAGAATACAAATGTTTTAAGTTTCCAGGATAAACAGATAGGTATTATTTAGGTATGACGAAACTGCACGAAAGTCTAATGTTTTTTTTGTCTCTTCCGAAACTAAATATGTTAAAAAATGTAACTGCTAAACTAACTGCGCTAAAACAGGATATTTACCTTCCCTCCATCCTTCTACGGAAGCGCCGGCTTTTCTATTATTATTCACCACCTGAAAAAAATACTCGGTTGAAATCCACAGCACTAAACCTTCACATTCCAGTTGTTCATTCTGTCTACTATTATTTCGTTATTTACACAAAAATAAAGGTATGCACACAACTAACAAAAACTAATAGAACTACGATCACACGCATCACATTTATGTATAAAGAGTAAATATTGACCATTGTGACCTGTCATCCAGAGAGCATAGTTCTGAATGGGCCCTCTCGCCCTATTCGATACAATGCCCTATGTCGAAATGACCGCACGGTTCAGACATGTTGGTTAACAGGTTCAAAAATAACTGAAAAACTTTTCACACACGCTCTTACTACTAACGATGTGTCCCGAGATAGATCTACTTACAAGTGTCTGACTAAATCCACTTTTTATATCGGTTTTTTTGCAATTATTTTTTTCTAGACTATAAAATAAGACGTGCACATAGAAAGCCGTCGTGTTACGGTCTAAAACCAATGAGAAATGGTTGCATAACAGTAATGAACATAAGTTTTAATTGGATTCGTAACAAAATGTATAATGTGCAAGACAACGGTAACCACCGCTTATCAAGATTGCATCTTTTAAAATATGAAGTTGCAGCCTATGATTAAAAGATCCGATGCTATTTTAAGCGGGAGCTGGACACCTATTTTTGCTAAGATATAAAAAAGGTATGAAAAGATTTGTCTAAATATGTAAGAGAGCCTCTTTTCGAGTCTTTAATCGATACCAAACATAAACACTTGGATATATTTTGGCAAGCTAGGTACTATGACTTCTACTCCTAAGTAATTGTGTAGATATGTGTGTTGAATCAAATAAATACATATTTTATAATGTAGGTATCTATATAATCACATTGATATTTATAACTACATACGAATTATTTATCATTCATTCAAATAGTTATAAGAACTATCCCCGGGTGTTTATTCTCATGTATACCTTAAAGATGCACTCTGCAACGGTGATATTTTCAGCGGTCGCCGAGTCGCTACACGAATAGATGACTGATGACCCACTTCCTCGTGCAACCGAAACTGAATCCTATAGCCTTAATGGCATACGGCTTATTTTAGTCTGTAATGTCAAGTGTCGCGCAACACTAGAAATTATTTTATGCGAAGGAAAAAAAGTAGGGACTATTAAAAGGGGGAAGTGAGTTTATAAAGATGTACTAGCTCGCCTGTGGCTGCAGTAACGGCTGCTGTTGCGCAGGACCTACCACGACGCAGTCGTAAACATGAGACTTGTGTTATGTGTTGTATGTACTTAATGGATATTTTGGTAGTGAAATGAAACGAAATTTAATTTATAAGGTTGCAGGCTCAGACCAAGAAAAAAGACAGACGGAGTGTTACGAACAGTCAAGTGAAGCCAAACCACATATAAACAAAACCAAGCTACTTCAAGTTTAGCACACGCTCACGCACACATATACAAACAAAATTGCACAAAACTCTTCAGCACGTGTCGCAATGCTGTTAAGATCATTTATTTCGAGTTTTGTGCGATTTAATTTGTTTAGCGTGTGCTAAACTTATGGGGCTTGGTTGAAAACCGGTTGGCTTCACTAGACTTTTCGTAACGCTCCGTCTGTAGGTATATTTTCTTGGTCTGAGGTTGCAGGTGGAGCGTTGTAAAAATTAAAACTTGTTTCATTGTTTATGTTTACTTTGTACAGATTGTTGGTAGGCTAACTTAATTGATGTCTCAAATAATTGTATTTGTTTAAATTGGATTGTACAAACATATATACATATAATATATTTTACGTCACACCTGGCCATAATGCGAGTTTTACTGCACGCGGCGCGTACGGGAAAACTCGCATTGTGGCCAGGTGAAGACGTAAAATTTTGTACGCAACACGGGCGGTAATTCGTAAAGCCCCAGAGCGCATATTTATGGCCCTCACCTTCGGTTCGGGCCACAAACACCTGCGATCTGGTGCATTCACGAATTCACCGCCCTAGTTACGTAATGTACTATTATAAATGACTGTCCAGTAGTTCGACCCTAGTTTCACCTTATGGGAAGCGACGACAGAGCCTAAGATGGAGCTCACTATTCACTTTTGTTTTGAAGGAAGTTATAATATAAAGTCTGGTCACTATCACAACAACACGCCCTCTACAATCACATCAATAGCAAAGATGTACATATTTCGGTTTCCTTTGCCGTAAGTTGCAAGTGCATACGATATATATGTAGGTATTACAGTTTGAAAGGTATGTTAGCCCGGACTCACCTGTGGTACCCGAGTACTGTGGCTGTGGGCGCGGCAGTTGGTTGGTCTGCAGGGTGTACTTGCCGGGCGGCCTGTCCAATCTGGCGTCGGTAAGTATTACCTCGGCCCGTGTCTTTCAGAGTTTCAGTAGCTCACCTGTTTAGGATTCTTAGTGTTCTCGATGTGCTTGACAGACGGGTACTGTGGGCGCGGCAGTTGGTTGCTCTGCAGGGTGTACCTACTCGCCGGGCGGCCTGTGTGCCCTGGCGTTCAGTGCTACCTCGGCCCGTGTCTTTCAGAGTTTCAGTAGCTCACCTGTTTCGTATTCTTAGTGTTATCGATGTGCTTGACAGACGGGTACTGTGGGCGCGGCAGTTGGTTGCTCTGCAGGGTGTACCTACTCGCCGGGCGGCCTGTCCGCCCTTGCGTTCAGTGCTACCTCGGCCCGTGTCTCTCAGAGTTTCAGTAGTTCACCTGTTTAGGATTCTTAAACTTCTATTCTTAGTGTTCTCGATGTGCTTGACAGACGGGTACTGTGGGGCGCGGCAGTTGGTTGCTCTACAGGGTGTACCTACTCGCCGGGCGGCCTGTCCGCCCTGCCGTTCAGTGCTACCTCGGCCCGTGTCTTTCAGAGATTCAGTAGCTCACCTGTGTAGGATTCTTAGTGTTCTCGATGTGCTTGACAGATGGGTACTGTGGGCGCGGCAGTTGGTTGCTCTGCAGGGTGTACCTACTCGCCGGGCGGCCAGTCCGCCCTGACGTTCAGTGCTACCTCGGCCCGTGTCTTTCAGAGTTTCAGTAGCTCACCTGTTTCGTATTCTTAGTGTTATCGATGTGCTTGACAGACGGGTACTGTGGGCGCGGCAGTTGGTTGCTCTGCAGGGTGTACCTACTCGCCGGGCGGCCTGTGTGCCCTGGCGTTCAGTGCTACCTCGGCCCGTGTCTTTCAGAGTTTCAGTAGCTCACCTGTTTCGTATTCTTAGTGTTATCGATGTGCTTGACAGACGGGTACTGTGGGCGCGGCAGTTGGTTGCTCTGCAGGGTGTACCTACTCGCCGGGCGGCCTGTCCGCCCTTGCGTTCAGTGCTACCTCGGCCCGTGTCTCTCAGAGTTTCAGTAGTTCACCTGTTTAGGATTCTTAAACTTCTATTCTTAGTGTTCTCGATGTGCTTGACAGACGGGTACTGTGGGGCGCGGCAGTTGGTTGCTCTACAGGGTGTACCTACTCGCCGGGCGGCCTGTCCGCCCTGCCGTTCAGTGCTACCTCGGCCCGTGTCTTTCAGAGATTCAGTAGCTCACCTGTGTAGGATTCTTAGTGTTCTCGATGTGCTTGACAGATGGGTACTGTGGGCGCGGCAGTTGGTTGCTCTGCAGGGTGTTACTACTCGCCGGGCGGCCAGTCCGCCCTGACGTTCAGTGCTACCTCGGCCCGTGTCTTTCAGAGTTTCAGTAGCTCACCTGTGTAGGATTCTTAGTGTTTTCGATGTGCTTGACAGACGGGTACTGTGGGCGCGGCAGTTGGTTGCTCTGCAGGGTGTACCTACTCGCCGGGCGGCCTGTCCGCCCTGGCGTTCAGTGCTACCTCGGCCCGTGTCTTTCAGAGATTCAGTAGCTCACCTGTGTAGGATTCTTAGTGTTCTCGATGTGCTTGACAGACGGATACTGTGGGCGCGGCAGTTGGTTGCTCTGCAGGGTGTACTTACTCGCCGGGCGGCCTGTCCGCCCTGACGTTCAGTGCTACCTCGGCCCGTGTCTTTCAGAGTTTCAGTAGCTCACCTGTGTAGGATTCTTAGTGTTCTCGATGTGCTTGACAGACGGGTACTGTGGGCGCGGCAGTTGGTTGCTCTGCAGGGTGTACCTACTTGCCGGGCGGCCTGTCCGCCCTGGCGTTCAGTGCTACCTCGGCCCGTGTCTCTCAGAGTTTCAGTAGTTCACCTGTTTAGGATTCTTAAACTTATATTCTTAGTGTTCTCGATGTGCTTGACAGACGGGTACTGTGGGCGCGGTAGTTGGTTGTTCTGCAGGGTGTACCTACTCGCCGGGCGGCCTGTCCGCCCTGGCGTTCAGTGCTACCTCGGCCAATCTCTTTCAGAGTTTCTGTAGCATACCTGTTTAGGATTCTTAGTGTTCTCAATGTGCTTGACAGACGGGTACTGTGGGCGCGGCAGTTGGTTGCTCTGCAGGGTGTACCTACTCGCCGGGCGGCCTGTCCGCCCTGGCGTTCAGTGCTACCTCGGCCCGTGTGTTTCAGAGTTTCAGTAGCTCACCTGTTTCGTATTCTTAGTGTTATCGATGTGCTTGACAGACGGGTACTGTGGGCGCGGCAGTTGGTTGCTCTGCAGGGTGTACTTGCCGGGCGGCCTGTCACTAGGCGTTTGTGATCGGGTGGCTGACGGCGCACGGGGGCACTCAAACCTCGTTTGTTTTGGGCGTTCCTGTACAGTTTGAAAATCAAATGGTATTTATCATTACGTAGTAAATCACTATTTTACACCACGTATAGTACTCGTAACATATTTTTTGTACTCGTCGATTAAAATGTGTGTATTAAGATTTCATAGAGAATACTGCAACGTCACTCTTTTCATCATTGAATAGTCTATGTTACTTCCGAAACAACCGAAATAACTGTTTCGATACGCTCTAGACAACCGAAAAAAATTTGAAAATAGAACTTCGTTTTTCAATAATATGTGTCCTTGTTAAGGAGACTCGATCCGATATAAAATTGGCAATCTATGGCGTTTCGGTACGTAGCAGCGTTGCGTCGTCTGTCAAAAATCTACTTAAACTGGCTGCTGTATCCAGGGCATGAAAAAAAGCTACGCTTTGTGATTGGCCAATCAAAGCACAGTACTGCAACATTACGGAAGCCGGTGGTGTGATTATCTATGGATTATTTTGTGTAAAAGAAGTCGGATAGACAATATTGTACTTACGATATTTAGTTTACGTATTAATGACTTAAATTATACATTTTAATGATCTCGTACAAAAAGTATTGTTCACAATACTGTCATAATCAAGCTTTTTAATCTCGTACCTTACTTAGGCCACTCAGCAAGCTTCGTGGCCTAAACACGGTACTCGACTAAAAAGCTCTCTATTATAACACGATTGTGAAAAATACTATTACATCACGTAGTAATATTTTTTTGTGTTCAAAGTCAGCTTCTTTTTTACAAACATTATAGCCTATGTCACTAACAAGACTAAGAGGGATCTAGTAATAAGTACCATATGAATGTATGCCGCAGAAATAGATATAGGTACATCCATACATACAAATATCCGAGTGCGCCAGAAGGGTTACGTTCCCTTCTTCTAGAGAAGTCGGGTAAAAAGCATTAATTGTTACTGAAAAAAAAATTGAGGCTCGGAGTGCTGAGCACGTTGAGGCTACCGCCCATCTCTCGTCTACGGCGAGGAGTAGGTATAGGTTGATGATAATCTATGTTGCTAGTGCATGTATTGTTGTTAATACGTATTTTACGCACTACAATCATATGATTTACGTGAAATTTGAACACGACTAATGTACGACTCTCACCGAACGGACCGGGCCGGAGCGCATTCTACAGCAGATGCAATTCATATTTGATTACAATCCCCACCGACCGCGTCGGTAGCTGCCGCCTCGCAGTGGATGCATAATGCATTCAAATATGAAATATAATTACTGTTTATACGGTTCAAATTCCTTAGCATGTAATGTGTGAGAATCGTACATAATAATAAATGAAGGTCGAACCTGTGTAGCGTATTGCTGCGTTTGGTAGGTGAGGATGACCGTCTGCTTGGTGACGGTCTTGGGCTGTCCGCCGGCGCCCACAATCGTGGTCACCCCGCTCGACGTCACTTGCGAGAGGGGTGGGTAGTTTGTACTTTTCTTATCTGTGAATTTGCAAATTAAGTACATGGGTCAGAAAAGCTCTGTCATAGATATTACGCTGTTTCGAAATAAACAGTCCTGTCAAAAGTATCGATATTTCAAGAAGTTAATGTACCACCTGGGCTGTTATTCGCTAAGCGCTAATACGGCTCACCCGTCACGAAACTAGACCTCTACCGACGCTTAGTTACTATACGTACGCGGTGTCAAGTTATATTTGTGGGTGGGTGAGCGTTGAGGTGAGTTTAAAACAAGTTACAGAATAAGGGGCTGCTCGTTACAAATTTAAATGATCATTTTAAATACAATGCATCTTATATAAATCTAGTCGAAACTAGCAGTCGAAATACCTATTTAAATATAAAGCCACACAACAGAAAACAGTTTTAAGCGACATTCCACAGCATTTGACCTTTACCAGACTTAGCAGAAATATCTATGGCAGCCTTTCAGTCCAGATTGATATCTATAAGTTATAGGTATTAGTTACTATAAAGGTCATAACATACCCTGGCAAGTTGCCGCGCCTCTCATATCTTTCAACCTTTGCACTAAAAGCTCCGAGCGACCGAGTGCAATTCTAGCTAAAAGCCTTTCTGTTTCATCAAGTCGATCGACCTATATTCTGGAACGTGTCGCGTATAGGTACTAACGTAGGTATACCTAGAGTGCTTTATCTTAGTTGCGTCCCAGATCTTTCAGGTTCTTCAAGGTCGTTAACGACAGTATTCACTCACCAAGTGCGTTGTTGTTGATGGCGGTTTCCTTGTCCCTCTGGCCGAAGGCGGGCTCGGCCGTCGGGCCCACGTCGGCCACGCGCGCCGTCCGGCACGGCTGCTGCCTGAAACCGAACCTAGCAAATCAAACGGCCCGTGTCAATTAACATGTGTATTCAGATGTTAATATAGGCTTTGATAACTTTAATAGTAGTTTAGAAAGATTATTTGGGAAGTAAACTCAAGAGTCTAAAAATAACAGCAATCGTTTTTCCTGTGATCAATAGATAAGGGCTTAAAGGTACTTTTTTATTTAAGTAGCAAGCAAATAAAGATTAATAAGAATGCCTGAGACTTGGCTTGGTGGCTTGGTGGAAGAGTTTCGAGACTTGGCCTCTTTTTACATGGAATGTTGTTTATGGGAACTCACTTCTTATTGTAGGATATTGTGTTATCAATACATACAAATTATGAAGCCAGTCCCATCGTTGCTTTTTTATTTGTGTCCCTTTCACTGCAAATGTAACCACTATATGCATAGGTATGGGATTATTTATGCAGTGGGTGTATCTAGAAAACTGGCCTGCAAAATATTTTAGTTTTTTCTTGATTTATACACTAAACATCAACTTCATTTATATTCTAAATTTTAAAGCTTCAATGTCTGGTAGAAGTGCCTTAGAGTTTTGATGATCGGTCATTCAGTCAGTCAGTAGGTAAGTCAGTGAGTGTGAAATTAAGAAACTTTCAGTAGTAATCATTCTTAAACTACTTACTGGTTTAAATTCAAAGAAATTTGAAATATACCGTGTCTATGGGTACCTAACAATGCCTGCTGCTTGGTTAAGGAAAATTCAGGCTCCTAGTTTTATCCACAACGAAGCTAATATCCGGTCAAAAATAGCCTGGACTGCTTCGAGAAAAGGATGGTACGGCCGTGCCGCTATTTTGCTCGACTTGGCGGGGGCACTACCGTGCCCCCAGATATAAACTAAAGACTATCTGCCTATCTATACAAAGCAAACCTTCGAAAACTTTCGGCACGTCTAACTAAGTGGATCAAACAAAGCCGTAATTAACACTAAACTGTTTTCGTTGGTGTGAATAATCAGATAGTGAGTGTGTTTAAGCTTCAAGCCGTCACACCTAGTTGGTGGGTATTACTTAATTGGATTACAGGCTGCGATACCTACCTAATGGATATTAAACAAATGATTCCCTATGCCATACTATAAAACGAGCAATACCTATTTGTATATAAATATGAAGGTATATTTGCAATCACGTTCTCGAAAACGGCTCTAACGATTGTCGACGAGGTCTTACATGTCTGGGAAAATTCGTTCCCTCCGTATTTTCTCTATTTTCACCCGAGCAGAGCTAGGTCGCCCAGGGCTTGCAAAATAATAAGTAGGTAAACTTTTCACGATTATTTTTAACAACCTACCTGAGGGCATGTAAGCAGACGCGCCTGTAACATCCCTGGAGTTGCATACGTCCATAGGCTAACGGTGACCTGTTACCATCAGGTGGGCCGTAAGCTTGTTTGCCACCGACGTGGTTTAAAAAAGCAGACCGTCGCCTATTGATATTTGCGACACCAGAAAAATCACAAGCGCGCTGCCGACCCTTCATTCATTGGAGGATAACTTGTGTTGACAGCACACTCTCAACACAGCGCATCCTCGAATTCTTTAAAATGTTACAGGTAATTTCAGACTTTACAATCCAATTCATTATCCTAGACTCCCTGTGTCTCTGTGGCAGATTAGACCTGCAGATTCTACGAGTAGGTAAGTTCGTCCACAAACCACGAGCCATAAGTTCGAAGTTCTTCCTAGACTTCCATATTGCTATAATACCATTTCCCATTTACACTACATTCTTAGGTATCCCATTTACCTGCCCGAGGAAGACATTCTCATCATGGTAATGTTGTTACCGAACGGCAGTACGGGAACGCCTGTAAGAATGCTCTAGGCAACAAAAGCATCGAAGAGGCATCTCGATGCTTTTATTTCAGGCACTTTCAAGTAGGCCCAGAAACAAGCACTTTTAAATCGTATTTATTAAACATAAAAAGTAAAAATTATATGAAGTATCTAAAATTTTTTATAAAAAAAAAACTAGTCTAGAATGTTTCTAGAAAAACAATCTAATGTAAAATAGATTATTAAATAAAATAAAATAAAAAAAAAATTACTGTCGCAAAAAAAAAACACAATCTCAAAACAAAAACAAAAGACCGAGTTATACTCCGGGATTGTCGGCAGAAGTGAAAAACTCAATGAGACTGTAACAGTTTTTCGATCAGGTCACATAATTACTTTAATTATCAGAATAAAGTACTATCATTTATGTGGTAAAATACAATATTCAAACGCATTATTAAAAATATAACACTTACGAACTATTGCAGCTCATGTTTAGGCTTAAACGGTACCTTTCCGAATGGATGGATTTTCTAATAAAATAATAGTATCGAGGCAATGCACATAATTACAGAATACTTACTTATAGATATTTGATGTTTTTTATTTTATTTTTAACTAGCTGCCCGGCCCGGCTTCGCACGGTTAGTAACGCACGGATAATTCTTACTACCCGTTGTCCTATTCTATTACCCGTTTTCCCGTAGGATCGAAGCATTTTCCGATTTTACCGAGGTATAAAGTAACCTATGTTCATCAGGGATAATGTCGGCAATGGAAAAAGATTTTTTCAAATCGGTCCAGTTGGTAGTTTCGGAGCCTATTTAATACAAACAAACAAACAATCAAATCTTTCCTCTATATTATATATTAGTGTAAATAAGTAGTTATTTCCTCATCAAAATTTTGAATACAACATTTATTACAGTCTTAAGCAATAAAAAATATTGATCACAAAATATAAAAATACTACTCTTTAGGTTGCTTCGAAAAAACATAAATTTATCACAATAAATAGGTAAGTATTATAATATTATGTAGAAGCGTTGAAACATTTCTACGATCTCAATATGCAATGCGTACCTAAGGGTCACAATTACAATATTGCAATTGAACGAAAAAAAATTGGCACCAGGTATCGATCTATTTAGGCAGTAAGTAAACCGTATCGATCTATTAGGTAGTAAGTAAACAATGAAAGTACCTGTTGCTTCGTAACGCCTGTCCGACCGTGTCCTTGCGAGGGCGCGCCAGGGGTGTCGACCGCCCGGAGAGCACCTCCTCGGCTCGTAGGTCCTCGCTGGAACCCGCTACAACAATATTGGGAAAGGTGACAACCTTAATTGGAATATGGTAAACCTATTGTTTGACATCCTTCCTATTATAAGTAGTTAGGTACAGCCAGCGTCATGTAGTTACAGTGCATTCATCCTTACTTGTCTTATTTGGTAAACAACATTCTAACCTCAAAATGCATCTTTTTAGGATAGAATAGCAATTTTGTGAGTATTAGATCATGCCGAGACGACTTTACGGACATAATTTCACTTTTTTTTGTCTAGCAATGCTTTTTTTACGATAAAATAGCTGCTATATTCTAAAAAGATACATTTTGAGGTTAGAATGTTGTTTACCAAATAAGACAAGTAAGGATGAATGCACTGTAGTAGCAGCTAAAGTAGTCAAATATTTCAGTACTTACACGTCTTTATTACTGTAAGAATAAGGGTGTGTTACGAAATATTTGGCTACTAAAAAGCAGAGTTGGGCACTCAAGAATAAAATCATTATTTGAATAAGAATACGCATGAATAAAATCATGTTGATTTTATTCCCTTCAAAGTTATTCAAATAATATCGCCGTGAATAATTCTTATGTGAGAAAATTGAATGAAGTTAACTTATTCTTATTCAAATAAATCTAATCGTGATTTTTTATTTTAACTAATACACCATGAATATGAATGTAGTTTCGGTCGGACACTCGGGGCACTTAAACACGACTCATTTGGTAATTTTGGTATCGGTATTATAGAGGCACTAAGTAGACTCTTGAATGTAGTGTAATTTATACCTATTGTATATGTCTGTGGATAGTGGAACTCCTCAATGGCTACTTGTATAGCCCTCGAGTTTGGGCTCATTTGGTTTGTATTGATATTGACGAGTTCTATACATTACACTTGGTGACGATGGTCTGATGATAGATTCAGGAGGCGGATAGTGGAACTCCTCAATGGCTACTTGTATAGCCCTCGAGTTTGCGCTTATTTTGTTTGTAGTGACGAGTTCTATACATTACACTTGGTGACGATGGTCTGATGATGGAGTCAGGAGGTGGATAGTGGTACTCCTCAACGGCTACTTGTATAGCCCTCGAGTTTGGGCTCATTTAGTTTGTATTAAAGAGTTCTATACATTACACTTGGTGACGATGGTCTAATGATGGAGTCAGGAGGCGGATAGTGGAACTCCTCAATGGCTACTTGTATAGCCCTCGAGTTTGGGCTCATTTGGTTTGTATTGACGAGTTCTATACATTACACTTGGTGACGATGGTCTGATGATGGAGTCAGGAGGTGGATAGTGGAACTCCTCAATGCACAGCAGCAGCGCCTTATTTGGCAATAAAAACATTGAAACAACTGGCTATAGACGAAGGAGGCAACTACCCAGTTGCAGCAAAGAAGATAACTGAAGATTTCTACGTCGACGATCTGATGTCTGGATGCGATACCACAGAACAAGCAATTGAAGTTAGTAAACAGTTGCAAGACATTTTACAAAGAGGTGGATTTCAACTAAAGAAGTGGTCCTCCAACGATATTGACTTCATGCGCAGTTTGAAACCTGAAGATCGATCGGTCAACACACATGTCGATCTAAATCTGGATGGGACTATCAAAGCACTTGGTATCCAATGGAACATGGGAACAGATCAGTTTGAATACAATTTCCGTCTCCCAGAATTGAACAACCATATCAGCAAGCGAACAATTTTGTCTGACATTCAGAAACTGTTTGATCCCTTGGGATGGATCTCACCATGCATTCTCATAGCTAAAATACTGATACAAAAGCTATGGATGGCGAGAGTAAGCTGGGATGAAGAAATTAGTCAACCGTTGAAAGATGAGTGGATCAAATTGAGAGCAGACCTAAGACACGTCAACGACATCCGCATTGATCGATATGTAGATACATTGACCACTGAGATAGCAAACATTCAAATACACGGCTTCAGCGACGCGTCGATCTCCGCTTACGGTGCATCCATTTATATCAGAGTGTTAAAATTGAATGGCACAGTCACAACAAAATTGATTGCGTCCAGAACAAGAGTCGCTCCAGTTAAGACTGTTTCACTGCCGAGACTTGAACTCTGCGGAGCTGTTACGTTATCAAAATTGTTAAAACAAGTCAGCCGTGCTATGAGAATACCAGCTTCACAAGTATTTGCATGGACAGACTCATCTATAGTACTTTCATGGATTTTTGGTGAACCACAAAAATGGAAAACGTTTGTGGCAAATAGGGTTGTAGAAATTACGAACAATGTAAATAAAGAACAGTGGCATCATGTCAGTTCAGACGACAATCCTGCTGATATTGCCTCCAGGGGATTGTTAATATCAGAATTAAAGACTTCAAACCTGTGGTGGAGAGGGCCGAAATGGTTAACAGAAAAGGAGATTGAATATAAAAAACCTAACATCATCACAACAGATATGGAACAAAAGAAAAGTATACAGGCAAATGTAACTTCACACGAAGACGGCACTGAAGGGTGTTTATCTGAAAAATTTAAAGACTTTGATAACTTAAAAGAATTGGTAAAAACTATCACACTCTGCCGCAAATTTATAAACATGAAAAAACTGCACATCGATGATCTGAAAATCAATACACATGATTTGGAGAACTCTCTACATGTTTGTATAAAAATAGTTCAAAAGGAAGAATTTCCAGAAGAAATAAACAGATTAAAATTGAACAAGCAAGTACACAAGCGGAGCTTAATAAAATCTTTAAATCCTTATTTAGAAGGCGATCTACTGAGAGTTGGAGGTAGACTACGGCTTGCAACCATAAATGAAGACATTAAGCATCCTATAATTCTAGGAAATAAAAATAATTTAACCCCGCTAATAATAGCTGACGCACACGTAAAAACTTTACACGGCGGTATTACACTGATGATGAGTTATCTGAGATCTAAATATTGGATACTAAAAGCAAAGACTCTAGTGAAAACCCATGTCAATCGATGTCTAGTGTGTGTCAGACACAACGCTGCTCCTAAACCACAGCTCATGGGAGACTTGCCAAAAGAAAGAGTCACTCCCACTAGACCATTCTTACATAGTGGAGTTGACTTTGCAGGTCCTTTTGCCACTCTCATGTCAAAAGGCAGAGGTGCGAAGACAACAAAGACGTACGTGGCGATATTCATTTGCTTATCCGTGAAATGCATACACCTTGAATTGGTTGGCAACCTTACATCTGAGGCGTTTATAGCTGCATTCAAGAGGTTTGTTGCCAGAAGAGGGAGATGTACTCATTTGTGGAGTGACCAAGGAAGAAATTTCGTGGGCGCTAATAAAGATTTAACCACTGCATGGAAAGAAGCACAACTTGAATTTACGGGAGAGATCTCCGACTCACTAGCTCGAGAAGGTACACAGTAGCACTTCATTCCAGCATACAGTCCGAACTTTGGAGGTTTGTGGGAGGCTGGTGTAAAATCTGTAAAATACCACCTCAAAAGAATAATTACCACGCACCTTACATTCGAAGAAATGATTACCGTACTTTGTGAAATTGAGGCTTGTCTGAATTCTAGACCGTTAAGTCCAATCAACAATGATGACATAGACAGTATAGAGGCCCTAACGCCTGGGCACTTTCTGATCGGTGAAGCATCAATAAATGTTCCATCTCCCGATTTAAAAGACACCAGGATAAGCTCGCTATCACGATGGCAGCACGCGCAGAAAATGGTCAGAGATTTCTGGAAGAGATGGCAGGAAGAATACCTCTCACGTTTACAACAGCGACCAAAGTGGTTAAAGAGAGTAGAAGAATTCAAACTAGGACAAATCGTTTTAATAAAAAATGACAATCTTCCACCCGCCAAATGGGATCTCGGCCGCATTGTTGACAAACATCCAGGACCAGACGGCATTACAAGAGTGTACAGTGTCAAAAGTGGTGACAGTGTAGTTAAAAGACCTGTGACGAAATTATCTCTGATGCCAATAGAGATTAATTAATGTTTATCCACATTCTGTGTCAATTTTGCATGCATGAAAGTTACAATTGTTTATTGTAAGTGCTAGTAAAGGACTTAGTTTGGCCGGCGGTATGTTAACGCCAACTCTTTAAGCTGACAGCATTATTAGACATGTATTTATTATTTAGTCGCATTACAAAAATCATACCAACAAGACGTGTTTTCGTTCCTCACACAACTATCATCTTTTCTGTCATAGGTACCGCCATCAACTACTTAATCATCGCGACGATTCTAACGAGCCCAGACTAGGGGTTACGTCGGTTAGCTACTGAATTCTCTTGGCTTTCTCTCCGTCATTACCATCAGATCAGCTCGATGGTACCGTAATATTGAATTTCCATCCAAACTAGGTATACTTAAACCCAACATTTCAGCTAGAGGTTAACTAGTTCGAAATGCAGTTCTAAGATTAGTCCCACACTAGCAAACAAACGAACAGGTTAAAAAAAAGACCGGGTTGCACTCCGGGAGTGCCGACAGAAGTGAAAACTCAGACATACCTTAAAAACTCAATATCACTAGTTATAGGAGTCTTACGTACATGCAATGCAATCCATTATGTAGTCATACTATGTATTCGACAAAATCAATGTTAATGTTTGCAGAAGAAATAGCTCAAAGGATGTTTTGACCTAGCGCACTACAATTAAGGTTCAGTTTCTTAACTCTGTTGATGTACTCGTACGTCGCAGCTCGCGCACAGTAAATGGTTACGCGTCTCGAGCATCGACTGTCTCTGCCGTTCCCCCGGGCCCCAAGCCTCGTCCCGAATATCTCACCTAACGAATCTTACGGTCACGTGACCTATCGAAATCTGTGGCGAGTTAAACAATTTTTCCCCATCCCAAAAAACGCACAGCGCCGCTAAAGAATGTTTCACTTGGAAGCTTGAAAAATCTCAATGTATCGCGCAAAGACCAACCTCCATTTCCATTCTTATCGTGGGCCTTCTGCTTGCGCCTAGCATTATCATCGGCCCGAGACGTGCTGGCTGGCCGCCTCCGGAACCCGAACGACGTGGCCACGCCCCGGCTCGGCTTCCCATTCCCGTTGCCACCCGCGCTCTTGTCGCGTTTCTTCGCTCCTTTCGACTCTGAGTGACCCTGTGGAAGAGTAAAGATGGTTAATTTTGTTGTGGAAACGTGTATAGGTTCAGTTGGGGACTGAGGGTGGGTTGGAACGAACCGTCTGTGAGTAAGCGGTGTTCGTTAAAATCTGAGTTTCTACGGAATGACCGAGCTACGAGTATATTTAACGTTTATCGCTCTGACCCCGTTTCACGGTCGGCCTTATCACGCGATAAGGTGACAAGATAGGAGCGTCGTCTCGTTCTATCGAACGGTGTCAGCCAGTGACAGACGCTCTATCCTGTCACTTAAGGTCATAGCTCACTACCCGCTCCTCGCCGCCTCGCCTCGTAAATGTACTAACTACGGAGTTGATAGTTGATGTAGTGAGCGCATGCACGTACAAATCCATATAAATAATACCTAACCGCTCCAGGCGAGGCGGTGAGGAGTGGGCGAAGGGTGGCTCTAGTGAGCTATGACCTAGTTGTCTAATAAGATGGCTCTTATTAGACAACTTAGAGGTACCTATAGTGCGAGAAAAATCTACATATATAGCGGTGCTGTAATCGTAAATTGGTGCAACCCGCCCGTAGAGCGGGTTGCATTGCATCCTATCCGCTACACTACACTTTAAATATGGCGTCAGCAGCTGTCATCTCAAGCTGTTAAACTTTACAATGAGAATGACATTTGAATGGAATTAATTAAGATTATCGACAGTTAAAAACAGCCGGCCTTTAGGGTCGGTTAGGTGAGACTTGAAATTGAGAGTTGAATCGCTACCTTATACAGTGCGTTACCGGCAAGCTTTTTTAAGTAGGGTAAATTAACGGAGTTCTTTAACTTGACTATAATTCTGACTTCATAAACTTTCTAACAAAATTTGAATTGCCAGCAATTTACAGCAAAGTAAATTGACAAGTAAGTGTAAATGACAGCTCTTCATACTTTGTTTAGTACGGCGTCATACATCTAGTCCATTGAAGGTTTGTATTTTGGAAAATTAATTGCGCAGTGAATTTTCGTAATTGTGATTTGCAAATACATGCAAACAATTGCGTATGGAACATATTATTATCAGTTTGAATAAATACCTGCATGCCGGTAACACACAGTATAAGTATAAAGAGATCCTTGCTAACTAGTACGTTTTAAGAAAGCTGCCAAACAGATACTGTTCTTCTGCAATGCGTCAAGAGAGGTTGTCAGTTAATTAGTAGGTATGCAAACCTACCTTTGATTGGAGTTTTATAAGCGGTATTTATATCGTCCAAAGGATAATAAACGCCGTTGTTACACGAACGAGTTTATTATATTCGTAAACAATATCTCTTCTTTCCTTATATACTTAACGGAAGTAGTTATCTGCTATAAACATTAATAACGTTCCTAGGCTTATTAAGATCAAGATTAGATCTAGATCCCTACCAATACCTTATTTATGTTTATTTTATTATACAATATTGTTACGTAAACGGGAACTTGCCAGGAATTAAAACATAGTTTTTATCCTAAAAAACAACCGGGAGGTAAAAACTATGTTGTACTCCCCTACACGCGGACCAATTCCTGTGCAAAAGCTAGTGGCTTATAAATATGAAGCTTTGATTTACCTACTGTCGTGTAAATAGCAACCGCCTCCGTAGTACATAAACAAACACCGTTTAACTTATTTTGCTTTTTATTTAGGTATTTTCCATACCGTTCAAGTGTGCCGTGAGATAATAGCATCGCGTGACTTCCATTTTAACTTTCTTTCGACTTTCCGCCGGTCAAGGTTAGGTTAGAACTGAGCCTATTTAGAACATTCACGTGCTGAAACGTTACTGAAATTACTAAACATTGTGTTTTTAGGTGACATTGAACTGGCCTTTGGATTAACTACTTTTGTAGGTAATTAATTAATTCACGTGAAAGCTAAATTAAGTATAATACCTACTAGGTACTAAAATACTATGTTCATAAGTTTATTTAAGGTAAATCTCCACATGTTTGAACACCCTACTTTCAATAATTGGCATAGCCATGTTTTCTAGTCTCTATATTCACATCGTTTTTTTTACGTTATGGGAATGCTTTGACGCACCGTCCGCCCGTCAGGGGGGACCAGACGGGTGTGTGGGACTCCCGGACAGAAGGCCCAGACTACCCACTAAACCCCCTACGATTGTCCAACCAATACTTAGGGTGAGTTGCACCAAACCGTCTGTAATCGTAAGCGGTGTTCGTTAAAATCTGAATGTATGGAAATTTTGACAAGTTTCTATGGACTGACAGCTGTCAGCGCCATATTTAACGTTGATCGGTCTGTAATGTGGTCGATGCAACCCGCCCTTATCTTATAAACAAAAGACGCGCGCTGGTAGCAGTGGCGTCGCCGGTCAGCCTTCCAGCACGGCTATCACGCGACGGCGCTATAGCTCTCTCGATTTCGACGAGAGTATGTCGCGGCCATCCCATGATAGACGTGCAGCGCGCGAGCACTGGTGGGGGTTGTTGTGGGTGTGTTGCACCGAAACCGAACCGTCCGTAATTGTAAGCGGTGTTCGTTAAAATCTGAATGTATGGAAAGTTTGCCAAGTTTATATGGACTGACAGATGCCGGCTCGGCTAGGGCGGTGTCGAGCATTGGGGCATTTAACATACATATATTAAAGTTGGTAAACTATTCAGGACAAGGGCGGCTATTTGAGAGTTTCAGTGTAACTCTATTATATCTTACAGTCCTGACTGTATAAAGCTACTGTGCTGTAATAGGTAGGTACAAGATATGTTTACGAGTAGTTTGTCTGTTAGGTACCTATTCGTACATACCTACTTAAAAAGCGCGTGAACTTATAAAGATGGCCAAGCTAAACAATGGCGTTGGCGGTGACGCCATTCACTACTTATACATAAATACATAATGCCATTCACTACTCGTCCTTATCACAGTATGTCCTTATGCAATGTGTCAACAGTAATTATCATGCTATGACTTACACTACACATGAGTTTGAAGTAACATATGATTTGATCTAGACCTTGGGTGTCAATCACAGGACACGCCACTGAGCCCGCTGGAGCAGCTTATGTTATGTTACGTACTTACTAACGCCTTAAGATTACCTATATTCATAAGCATCCATATAACTACCGCCACAGTGAACTTATCAATCATGAACCTTATTACACCGTAATAAAATAAGTTATGCTAGTGGGCACTCCGGCTAACCATCGTTTTATGAATCGATAATATGCAAAAAGTACTATGTATGTTTTTCTGGTTGTCTGATTGTTATGTTTTTCACGCTTTAGCGATTTAGATATGTCAATGTATATGATGTAGGTATATAAATGGATATGACAATAGTCCTCAATGGATTACTAAAAACATTATTTGATTCAGAAAACTTTGCTGATGCAGAAAACTACGGATACCTAGTTGTAGAGTCTATAAAATATGCGTGGCCCAACATGCACTTGCTGCCTAAGCCCGTTTTATGATTAAGAAACAAGTGTACAAACACTAGTAACCTCATAGAATGCCTACAAAGGTATTCTATGAGGTTACTAAATCCTAATGAGGTCTATTGTCGTTAAGGATATCTCAACGGCCTAATCTAAACGACTAGGTATAATGACTTTAAAATGTGAAGTTGAAATAATTATTTCTGCGACTTGAAGGCTGTCGATCGTATCTAATACTATAATTACAACTACGTACCTATTAAAAGCTTTGGTGTTTCATCGTATCGAATCGTTTCAGATTTACGTACAAATTAAACTGTAAGTAATCAACTCATTTAGTATAAGTATTCATATTATTATATTTATTATGCTCGTGTTTGTTACGAACGACACCCTTTATCCTGGGGGAAATACGGACCATACTTTAGAATTCAACCCCCAATTTCCCAACGGAAGGCGTTTTACCTAGTGTTAAAATATTAACACGCAATTCCACCCCACTGCAGTCATCATGCTTCGGGGTTAGAAGTGTGAATTCGGGGCTTGTCGTCTGTTAAGTAATTTGGATTTAAGAATGTGTATGTATGATTGTTGTCAATATCTGAGCAAAATAAGGTAGATCCATACCATAACGCTTCGGTAAGGTAATCCACCGTTGTTGTTGCGTACCTACAACTGTAATTTACTTATTATTGAAATATGAAGCGGGGAGGTAATAGGTGCATTATAAAGTAACTATGTTACTTTTTATTTAGTCAAAGGTACCTAAGTATATTAAGTAAAGTATAGCATAGCATAGCAAGTTTACGTGTGAAAAACGTGAAATAAAAATATCACATTTGACGTACTAGGTTTGTGCATGGTGCATTAATTACTCGCTTTATTACCCGACTGCCCGAAGGAGAGGAGGGTTATTTACTGTAATACTTTCATCATTTAATTCAATTTTGATGGGACAAAAAAGGTACATTCGAAAATGATTCGTTATATATCGGGATCAGTCGATTTACTGACTAACGACATTAGTCTGAAGTACGAAGTAAGGAATGATAACGATGAAGATAAAGATCTTTACATTTATCACGCTACGAGGGCCGCCATTAGGCCTTATGGACACCGACGCGTGCCACTCGTACATGACCATCCGTCATCGTCCTATACACACTCTCGGAAGAGTGGTCGTGATCGTCACGTCAGGGTAAAAAAAAAGAAGGGTCGTGGCAAAATTCACAATCCGTTGCCAAATCCTCTCGTACTGTTGCACTTCTGGCCGGCACGACAGATTTTATCGTACCTAGTTTTACAGCGAAAACGAAACTGAAACGTCACGTAAAAACTAACGATACAACGTATCATCCTACTAGTACTTAGATATCTATTTCCTGAAACTTTGTGGGTACGGCTATATGGCCTTGTCATGATGACTTATTTCATTTTGTTGTCTATCAGTGGCGCCAATAATATTCGTAGCAAGCCAGGGATAATTTGATTAACGTTTTATCTAAAGAGTAGTACTATAACTTGGATAAGAGCTCAATATCATGAAAGCAGGCCGACAAGAATTTAATTATATGGACACTAGGTACGTCCTTGAGGTACACATCTTAAGGACGTGTCACTCGCTCACGATGATAATTCATGATCAACAAAGCTTATTAACGTGTCACTGCTGTATGAAGTCGCATCAATGTGATCTTCCAGTGAGATCTATGTCGCCTCATCAATGTATGTACGAACATGAACACGCAACAGGCAGGTTGTGAGGCTATTCTATGTTAATGACTGCATGTCTCACACTGCGTACATACATACTGGTACGAGATCCGATAAAATATATATATATAGAGTAATGAATAGTTTTTAATGTTCGATTGTTATTGTTAATAGTTGAGCTTTTTCCTACAGTATTGAAACATTACAAAAAGCAATGCAAACTATGGAGGTAGGTAGCGCCGTTGTTAAAAAGCCAGTTTCCAGTGACAGTACGTGTTCTATCTGGATTTCATATTATAGGATTATTACCTCACAGCAGGCCGTGCTCTTATTTGCCACCGACGTGGTATTAAAAATATGTATGAAGTAAGCCTTTATTTTTTCCCAATTCTATAGATATTACATACACGTAAAACACTTTAAACACTGTAGGTACCTCATGTAGATATAGGTACCTACATGATTTAACACAACATATTTTTTAAGCCTCATCATTAATTTAATGGTCATTCAAGTTTTTGTTTGCCTAAAAACGAACCCGTGAACCGTGGTTCATACCACGATTATGCATAATTGTAGCATTTTAAAATATCTTAATGGTCGTGTATTTTACCTTCATTAAAACAACATTAATGCTAGATATTAACCGTATTTTTCTAAGGGCGTGCTTTACTCAGTCAATTACAGAGTGATAAAATACAATGAACTTTAACACCAAATACCGATACGCCACGAGCTACAATCCAATATTTGGATTATACTACAGTCTAATATAAAGGTACAGTAAAGCAACTATCATTAAATTACCATATCACGGACACTTGAATACTGAACTTTCGACTGTATAAAATAATAAGTAACAAAACAACTTGATTTTCTCACGATAGGCGCTCGACGTTTTGACATTGTGTATAATGGGACGCGACGGCTCCAATAGCTTCGTAAAATTAAAGTTAAAGTAATATAGCCAGTACCATAAAATTACATAAGTTTCTGTCAGCAATTAATTTTTAGGGTTCCGTAGTCAACAAGGAAGCCTTATAAGTTTCACCATGTTCGTCTGGCCGTCCGTCCGTCCGTCCGTCCGTCTGTCCCTCCGTCTTCGGCTTAGCTCAGTAACCATTACTACAAGAATATTGTAATTCGGCATGGGTATATACAAATCAATCAAAGTGGGGATGTAATTTTTTTTCTCGTTAAAGGCAAAGTGTGGGGTATCGTTTTATAACTTATTCAAAAATATTATGGGTTTCGTAAAACATTTTTTCAAATTAGTGATTCTATAGCTTTAAAACCCAAATTTTCGTTCGATTCATGTGTCCTCTCCTGCCGGCTGGCATGGCTGCTACTGGGAATGTTAAAAATCGTGGCAGTAGTACATATATGAATTTAAAAGGAAAACTATCACTGCTTAAAGAAGGCAAAACTAGTTACCGAGTAATAGTTACAACTAAAAATGTACTTAGAAAGGCCAACTTCGAAAATCGTACAAATTCGGCCGACGCAAACATTCAGTTGGCGCGCGCGTGTCGATGTAACTAAGAAAGACAGGCAACTACGGAACCCTACACTGCGCGTGGCCCGACACGCACTTGGCCGATTTTTGGTACAAGCTTTTACTGCCAACTTTACTTTAATGCATACCGTCATCAACTACTCATTGAGACGGATCTAGCGCCCCCAAACTCAACGGGATTACGTCCGATAAGTACTAAATTCCCA
Organism: Epinotia demarniana; assembly: GCA_945867215.1. Taxonomy (NCBI): domain Eukaryota; kingdom Metazoa; phylum Arthropoda; class Insecta; order Lepidoptera; family Tortricidae; genus Epinotia; species Epinotia demarniana. The sequence continues at coordinate 7,895,641 of OX244267.1, forward strand.
TGGCCACCTTCTGTCTCCATCATCAGATCAGCTCGATGGTACCATATAATTAAAACCTTGTAACATTACAAATGAACTGACCTCCTAGGCTCCTAACCTATTTGAATTGAACATTAAAAAGCTGAAGGTTTTCCTATAATTGTTGTATAGTACTTCTATAATTTTGAGCATCGTTCTATGCGGGACATAAAGATACATTTAAAGATATACTTATGCCTTATGCACAAAATGTAGTCATAATTTTTGCACAATTACGATTCTATTCCACGTTAAGACAGAATGGACATGACTTAGACTAGACATGCTGTCCATGAAAGCCGTACCGTTCCTCCCCTCCCTCCTAATCTGGACCGTGAGGTTTAAACGCCCTTAATTATAAGAGCGTTTATACCCACCGGTCTTCCTTAAAAATTACTTTGCCATTACAAAATGGTTGGTTGGAGTCAGAGTACTGAATCGTTGTATTATACATTTCTATAGTAAAAGCACATAATCAATGTTGTAGACTGCCGTCATTGTTGATCGAGGTTGCCTCAAAGCTCCAAACGAAATGAGATTTGTGCGAACTTCGAACGCGAGCACTCACTCAATTTGACAGCCTTTTCGTAAAACGTGACACTCCGTATAATAACCCTCCTCTCATTCGGCAGTTGGGTAAAAAGAGCACGACGTAAAATCACCTTTACGAACACCAATATTTTTATTATAAAGTAAAATGGTTTTGTTAGTGAAATAAGTTTCGACTTACTGAAATTTATCGTGATCGAAAGATCTTAATAAAGTAATAGTACAATCACGTATAGTGAAATGCATTACATAAGCGTTTTATTTCTTTGTTTTCGAGCTATGTCCGAATGCGCAAAACGAATACTTATGTTTGGTTCAGGTTATTGCCCTTTGGGCGTCGACCACGCCGAAAGTGATACAATAGATTTAGATTTTAGATTTATTTATTTCGAGATAAAAATTACAATATTCAGCGAGCGTAGCATGGTACAGCGGGCGTAGCATGGTTGCTATTTTGTCAAACTTTCCAAACAAATTATCCGATTTTTCAACACAATTGCTCGTAACGTACCTCTTATTGTGTCGCTTTTAAGCTTATAATCCTGGATATTAAACACGCGTGCTTTATAACATTACAACACAGGTGTGTTATGGTTATATATCCCGATTAAGTCACGTTGGCACCAAGATATATGCATGAACACGGTGCATTCTTAAATTAACCGGGTTGTATAGAATGTACAGCTTTTTTTTTAATTCTCGGCAAATTAAATCCTTTTGGTTAATTAATTAACTATATTTATTTTTGTATATGATATACAATGTGTATTGCTTATACTTGATCAAACGAAATGTGCGGATACTAGACAAAAAAATATCGATAAAAAAAATTAAAAAAAAATTATAGGCTGACTATTTAAAAAATTAAGGCGTTATAATTTTTTTTCTGATGAAAATTTCCGAGTTTGGTTTTTAATTCGTATCTTTGCGTTTAAACGGTGTAGTTTCTCAAAAGTAGTCTTGTTTTAAAGCTAGAAAATGCAGCTAATCGACCAACCAAAAAATAACACTTAATTAGTTATTTTAATTCATATTTTTTTTACTAAAAAGAAACAGTTTAGATTCTTTTTGATTTTTGCTCATAATTTGAACGGTGAATATCATAACAACGAAAAGCGATAGCCCCATTGTTACTCCGGAGAATTTGTAGACTGAACTGTAAAATTTAATAAAACGTGCAAAAAAGTCTACCTCAAACTGCCAGTTTGAAAGTTACAGACACTAATTAAAAAAAAGTTCTTTTTCACAAATTTCTACTAATTACTTTTTTTTTGTAGGTTTATGTTTGATATTGTTATTATTTTTTGGTTGGTCGATTAGCTGCATTTAGCTTTAAAACAAGACTACTTTTGAGAAACTACACCGTTTAGACGCAAAGATACGAATTAAAAACCAAACTCTGAAATTTATCAGAAAAATAATTAAAACGCCTTAATTTTTTAAATAGTTACCCTATAATTGTTATTTTTATTTTTTTATCGATATTTTTTTGTCTAGTGTCCGCACATTTCGTTTGATCAAGTATACACATTGCAAGCAATACACATTGTAGAAACGTTTAATTTAGTAAAATTATTCACTTTTGATAACATTTCACATGAATTAAATACAGATAACATTTTAAAACAAAAATATTATTTTATTTTGTATTGGCTATGTAAAGATTTCTGTGCCCACACTGCGCAAACTTCACAAAATAAAACTGTTGCGCGCCATTATAGGTTATTTCACAAATATTTGTAAAATTAGTTTATGCGTGTTTGGTTATTATCAAAAATGTTGACTCGTGGTGACTAGAAAAGTGATAAATAGAATGGACGCCAATGGAAATTCTTGGCGATGTGCAATTATGAGTAAAAACCTGTTGTCATCTTAATGATTTACTTAATGTAAAGAAAATAATTGGGCAGGCCTATAAGATTTTCATCTTATGAAAATGTTTTATTCCTCGCAAAATGTGTTGAAAAACGTCGTATGATACGCGTGAGCTTTGATAATTACATCCTCGGCTTCCATATCACGCTCACCTGCGGATCGCGTGAACAATTTCGCCTCTGATGTAATTATCAACATACCTCACTTGTATCACAATGTACTATTAACAGACATCGCTTACGACTACGATTACACACGGTTCGGTGCAATCCGCCCTTAATCCTTTAAGTTTTCAACACAGCAAAACCCCCTTGACCATCCCTTGATGTTTAGGTAACCGGCAATGTGACACTGACTCCCTTGAAGTTACATTCCAGTTAGTACGTAACATAATTTTTGTACATTAATTTTAAAGCGTCCGTACGCTATTTTGCAAACAACGCATCAAAGAAAAAACAGTATGCGATACTAGTACGTATACTGTTTCGTGGTAAGAGTACCTATATGGGGGGTTATATGCCTCATTTTTTGTAGGTTTTCGACTGATGGTCACTATAACACCTTCCGCAGCTATTATAATTAAATTGGCTCCTAATCAGAGTATCGCAAGTCTAGTGCAATGAGTTAAGGCTGTGTTTATGTGATTATGGACTCGCTGCATGTTCGGTGCGCATGCGACGAGACCGCAGACCGCATTGCTGGTATTCACAGCGCTTACCGACCGACTACTCCCCTGTGTGAACCAGTCTATCTCTGTTCTGCGATTGCACGTAGTTGTTAAGAATGCTGGGTTCAAGATATAAGCTTTGAGGATTGTGAGACAGTTTGTGAATAACATAACAGGAGCTGCGGTCACTGTCGGCATCCGGTACACGCCTGCTTACGACAGGTTTAATAGTATAGGTAGGTACACTTGAAGCTGATAAGACACTATCGATTAAGAAGAATTCAGCGCAAGTATTGCCTACTGCTCTCATTTATCATTAATTATACATTGTTATTTAGACTCTTGTCAGCAATGATAAATTATTTACTTTAAAAACAAAGTTTTAACCGACTTCAATTCAGTCATCTACATTTCCTTTCCACTTTACCACAAGAACATTGACTATTAGAAAACTAAACCAAATCACTGTATGTGGGTCGACAATATTTGAGGAGTTCCATCGATTCATCAAGAAAGATACCTTTAAGACCAAGACCTTTGGCACTTCATTAGTTGCTATTTCAACGGAATCATATCAGAAGCTGCTGACTTGCTGCTTCCCAGTTTTAGGCCGGTACCGCACTGGTGGGGCGATTGACTGCGATTTCTATACAACTTGGGCGAGTTGATGTATCGTATGTATGTATCTAACTGGCTTAACTTTCTCCTTAGTGACTAAAATTAGCTAATTTTAGGACTTAGGTAAGTACTTCTGTCTTCCTCCTCATATAAGTAAAATCGGGGATGCAGTAATACATACGTTATGGTCAGATTTAACAGAGCTTCCAGGCTCCGTCGAGCGGTTGCGTGTTGCGTGGGTGTTACTCAACTATGAGATTTAATGATAACAAATAATGGATGACTTGCCGGCGGCGCTGGAACCAGTTTTCATTCAATATTTTCTTATAATGTGGTAGCGATAAAAATAAGAACAGAATAGCAGTTCACTTGTAATTTTAATCAGGCACGTATTTATTAACTCCTCAAAAATATCTCTACGCCGCCTCTATTTTTGTCAAAATAGACTATGCATAATCATGTTACTGCAATTTCACTATCCCATTCGCCAAAATCATTATAATAAAGCTTTTCTGTACCTACCTAGTACTCGTAATTATTAAAACTTTATTGATCACTTGTCGAAACTGTACCTAAGCATAGCAGGACATAACAACAGCGTGAACTTTAAATATGTAGCTACTCCAACATATCATTTTATTTCATATAAAACAGTAAAATAGCGATGCTAATAGCTGTAGCGATTTAAATTGCAGTCCAAACTAATTTAAAACTGTCCTCGTACTGAGAATGGACCGAAATAAAACGAACATTTAAATTGGATTGAACCAAGCTAATTTATGGGTGAGCGCTGCCAAAATTGCATATTGTTTCCGTGGAATACAAATCCACCGTTAAAACTCAAGTCCTGTGCTGCATTTGTTATGACAAATTCCTCAGTTATAAGTAATCTAGTCCTTCAATTTGAGTCCATAATGCCATGGATGGATCACACTTCTCCGGTGTATTTTATCATAATTCCACCTGTAAGTATTGGGATAATTTTAACGATCCTATATGAGCGATAATGAGCCTATCTGCTTAGCATCTGGATCTACTCACTTACTCACACATTTCATCCGTTTTAAAATTGCGTTTGCACTGCACTACCTTTAGTTCCCGGCCTCATTGCTTATGCAAATTGAGCCAACATAATTCGATTTATATTAGACGAGCTTCTGTCCGCGACTCTGTCCGCGTGGAACTCGTGTAGCTCCGTACAAACTTTCACCACCCAGTTCACCCCCCCCAGGGGATAATTTCCGAATAAAAACTATTGTTTATCCTTCCCCGGGACTCAAACTATCTCCATACCAAATTTCATCTAAATCGGTTCTGCGGTTTAAGTAACAGAGAGACAGACAGACACACTTTAGCATTTTTAATATTAGTATAGGTAGATATCGCCGTCATCGTCACAAGCCTAAATTAAACGTGAAATAGAAAGAGACAATTGGTCAAGTCAAGTGCATGGCGGGTTCAACCCTTCATAACGGTAAGGCTTCATTCATAGCGATACCGTATAATGGAAAAGGGTTTAAGGAGCATCACAATACAAGTTCATTTACGTCGTTTTAGAGTGAATAGCGTGTTGAATTGGTGCTGTTAGCAAATCGCAGGCAACATTAAATAAATTGTTCCTGGTATACCGTTTCAACACCGGGGCGAAGCGAAGTAGGTATGTATTGAAAAGCCTTTCCAACTCGCCTCAGAAACACCAGTATAAGTCTATCCTCCGCTTGCGTATAGGCGTTGTGAAGCTCGGCCTGTCCTGTCATTTGGCTGTCAAAAATGCTTTGTGAATTAGGTACAACTGTCAAATCATCTCACCCCTAGTGGTGTTCTACTTATCGATACACACATCGACGGAAAGTATGTATTAAAACTATTCTAATTTGAGTAGTTTAAGCGGCTTATAAGCAACAAAAATTTATAAATTGAAGTAACAATTGAGCTTTGCTAATCGTATGTGTGAAACATAAGTACAAAGCCAATATTTTCTTAAAATAAAGATAGAAGACGTATCGGGGTAACATTATCTTGTCTGTCGCATTAGGCGTGAGGCGTGAGGTGAGAGGTGAGGTGAGAGGTGATGTGAGAGGTGGGGTGATGTCGTGGAACGCCGTCTCGAAATATATCAATTATATTTGTGAATTAGACTGCTGAAGTTATGCTAAGGAGGAGTGGTGAGGAGAATCAAGGCAGGCTCTGAAGCGCATGTAAAGGGCTGTATGTACCGTAAAGTCGAAGCAAGAGTAACAACATAGACAACTGTCACCTGTAAGTCATAATCAGGAAGCAACTATGCGTTAAAGCGAGGAAGGCCTATTTCATCATTCCACCGCATAATAAATGTTGGTTGGCCCCTTAGTTTAGAGGAGCCTTAACATTTGTAACACAAGGGCTAGTAGCCCCGCTATTCTCAGAATAGGGGGGCTGTAATGACACAGGTTTCTGTAGACATAGATACTGTTTAGACAAATATGACCCACAATAACGATTTCTATCTACTTCTGAATTCATTGTTGTCGGCGTTCTTATTTGATATCACAGAAAAGATGTTTGTTGAGGGTTACCTACTAATATAACTGAAAAGATCGACTTCCTCTTTCATCGAATTAGGTGGTATTCTGCATCGATTGGTTTGTATAACTAAGGCCCGTAGGCTTTCCATCCTTTAGAGTAGCTACCATTGAATTAGAAAAAAATGAATTTGATTTTTTTTTAAATCTGTTCTGTTGTTTCACCCTGACTTTTTGTTGGTTACGGTTTCCTATTTGCTCCGATACGATCCAGATAAGGGATCAAGAAAGGTGTACACCTATTACCGCTGATACAAAACACTGTCATTTTGACGGTACCTCCTTCTGAGCCGTTTGGGACAACACAATTAACTTCTGTAAGTCATACATATGGGTATTCGCATTTCACCTCTATTCTATTCGTCGATCAACCTCAGACAATCCAACTACTTATCTATAATATTCAATTAGCCGATTTAATAAGGAAAACATATAATAGTAACAGTAAACAATTCCAATTACATTATACAATTAAACCAGATGAAGATATATGGAGTATAGGTACAATCGAAATTCCATTTATAACAATGCGTCTAAAGTAGTATCACATCAGCCGAAAGACGTACACTGCTGGACATAGGCCTCCCCCAAAGAGTGCCAAAGTGACCGTTTCTGCGCCACCCGCATCCAGCGGTCTAAAGTAGTATTGGGTACTATTTCTTAATAAAATTAAGTAAGGTATGTTTATAGGTACAATTATAATGTTTAATCTTCAAGTTATGTTGGTTCTGCAGTCACACAGTGTTTTGGACGAAAAGAAAAAGATTGCTGATTCTAGCAGGAATATAGGAATAAATTAACAAATACATACAAAACGCTGAGCCAGATACACTTCACAGAGAGAATACATACAAAATAGGTCGATTAATTGGAACAATAAATCACCTTGTACTGAGATTGTTAAGCGATTAATTGCTGTTAATTTAGAGCCAATAGAAAGTTAATTTCTCTTCTATTATATTACGTAGGCGAGAACATTTAATAAGATACCCACATTGTATTACCGAGAAGCATATCAGCGGCAATTAATTATGCTATAGGCTCGCGGCCAGTCAGTTTAAATTGTATCTATTTGTTTGATGTTCTCCGTAGAAAATAGTTTATGAATAATATTGTTTTATTTTTGACCAATTAACCATGTTTTGTAAATTCTACGTATTGACACGCTTATATTGCAAAAACTCCTCTGTGGAAATTTAGTTTATTATAATGAGAGAACAGTGTATATCGTAAACGAACCTATAAACAATATCATGAAACCTCCATTTATAATGAGTAATTTAGATAAAATGGGCATCTGCAAAGTTAATAGACCAGAATCTTCTGACTCTGTGAGTAAGTACTAAGTAAGAGTACGCAAAAAGTAGCAAAGTTTTATTGCGTAGTTACTGCATCCATATTTCCTAAGAACCTTAAGGTTTTCACATAGTAAGGTAGGTATATCTTAGAAAAACTAAGTTGATTGTTGCCTACGAGAACGATTTTTTTTCAATCAAAATATGTAAGTTTATTCTTTACAATGGTCAACGATAGATATTTAAGTTCACACTTTTGCTTTGTATTCTGTCGAAATAGGCGATTTTTAATACAAGTGATAGATATGTAGGTATCTTTCACGACAACTGTAAATAAATATACCTACATGGAGCACAAGATTGTCCCTTCGGTTGACATGAGTGTCTTACGGTGTTAAATGTTATTTGATCTCAAACGATATAAAATTCGACTGAAAATAAAATAATAACCTATATCTCTGGGGCTATAGTTTGGTTTCAGAAAAACTGGTAAATAATTAATGCCTTAGACTTGGATACATTAAATACTCCATTGTATGACCCCAATGTACTGAAATATGAGAAGCGTTCGTTAAATTATACCTCAGCCAGGTGGATGAAATAACATTTACAACGGAGCAAAGGTGGCTTTATTGCGCCTCACTCATTGTGTTGTTAATTACATTTTTAATTGCTTCCGCAATCTCACAGGTTCATTCGCGTTTGCAAACTGTTCATAGGGCACCTAGTAATGTGACTTCTGTCAACACACTCCCCCACCTCAATTAATTGAAGTCACAAAATGAACCTCACCTTTACAGAAGAGCAATGTCTGTATGGAAGGTTTGAGTGGTATGTACGACACCAGTCCGAACTGCCCGACCAGCGTGCGGAATAAAGCATTCTATATCTTGTCACTTATCGCGTGATAAGGCCGACCATGATACGGGGCAGGTTCGCTTGTAAAGTAGGAACTCAATGGTGGAGGGCAAGTGGAGGGATAAAGAACGCAAACAGCCTAGTATAATTTGATAACTACACTCCATCCTTGCATATCGGATACTTAATCATATTTGGTATCAAAAATACATTTTCCTTCTTAACTATTTCATAATACTTTTTCATTTCAAACAGGCAACTTTTACAAGTCATGAGCAAGTCGCTGAAGTTAAAATGTTCACCAACGATTTCAGCTAACCTTGTTTTCTAGTATTCTTTAAGCAGTTAGTTAGCAGATATTAAGCCAATTCCAAACATATATTTAGAGTAGCGTAGTTTTAGTGGCCAAGAGGCAACATGATGGCTCGCGCGGTATTTGAGCTTCCGAAGTGTTGTGTAACCGCCCTGTGCAATCCGAACTGAGCCAACTTGATCTGAGGCGGAAATAGAAAAATGTATGAAAAAGTTTTTTGAAGTGAAAACTTCTTTAGCGGCGCTGTGCACTTTTTGGCATGGGGAAACTCGCCACAGTACGCTTACCATGAGTTTGACAATGACGGCTTACGCTAACGAGTATCGAGTTTTCTATCTGTGCATCTCTTTTGCACTTTGACAGTACGAGCGGGATGCACAGATAGAAAACTCGATACTCGTTAGCGTAAGCCGTCATTGTCAAACTCATGGTAAGCGTACTGGTGTATGAACGAAGTGAGCGTAGGAACGAGGAAGACATTTTTTTTGCATATCTTTTCTTTCTTCTCGCTTTTTTTGTTGCGAGCCGATTGAAACAGCGGTAACCTGGAAGTGTACCTACTGTTTTACGCTGTTTATATAATGAAATGCGGTTTGAATCGAATACCTGGTGACCATTTTTTTAAATGTAATAATAACTTAGAGGTTTGTCAGAGGTCGAATCTCCCAAAACTAAGTGATAGTTAAGTTAAGAGCAGCAGAGTTTACTAATGTTTTGTATTCATACGTTATCTTTTTAATAACAAATTAAAACATACAGTCAACAAAAACAGTGTTTTCCTGGTTATGCTTCCTTCCCACGCTGCCCACGCTGATCCAGTGCGGGTAAAGGCTTCACATGCCATTCAATTTTTTTCTCAGTCCTAGCAAACGCATGAACGGATGTGTTTTTAGGGTTCCGTACCAAAAAGGCAAAAAAGGAACGCGACATTGTCCGTCTCAAAAATGGAATGCAAAAGTTAAACATGCATTTTAGTGATAGATAAATTTCATTTGTTAAGTACAAACAATTAATAAAAACAAACATAATTGGAGGATATCAGGGGATAAGGGGGAGGAAAAAAAGAGATTTTATTTTAGAGAAATGTAGATTCACCGAGCGAAAATTTTAACATTATCATAAATATTATAGGAAATACAAACCGGTATCTCTACAAAAATCGGTCACGTCACGTGTTTAAAAAAACAACTTTCTAGGTTAGTTTTTCAGTGAGTTTTTGATCCTACAAGTTAATAACAAAATGCACCGTCAATGGCGCTGATGATGGTAACTTCTGCTATGCGTTGTTAAGATTTTCCAGAATTATAAAAGGCGGGAAGAGTTGGGGTATGTGAAAGTTTCCTCGTTGCGCGACTCTGACGCGCACTCGCGAAATCTCCTGTCATAATCTACATATAGAATTCGTGAAGAAACTACAACAGCCTCATTTTGCAAATCCACCACCTCCACAGGTAGTTAATAACCTGAAAGTTAATAAACAAACAAAACAAACAGGGTTGATTTTTTTATTTAATGAATAAAATTTATGTAGGACCAACTTCGAGGTATACCCTTTCTAATAAAAAAAGAATTATCAAAATCCGACTACTCTGTAAAAAGATATGCGTGGTCATAAATAAATAAAAAATATACGCGTTGACTTGAGAACCTCCTCCGAAGACTTCCTGGCTGGTCATCAACGCAAAGCCGCAACTACTGGGACTAGAAATTAGATATTTACACCAGAACTTCCTTTAATGACGTAGGCAAGGGATGAGACGGGATTTTTGGAAATTCCATCCAAGGTTTATAAGGAGAGCAAGATATTTTTATAGTAAATATTTGTAACTTCGGTCTTAGCCTATATGTTAAATAAAGTACTAGAAAACTATAATGGTTTAACTTTTGTGAAATTAATAAGGGTTTAAGGGGGTTCAACATTTAAACAGAGAATAAGATATATTTAAATTACGGGATTTGTTATTCGGTCAGGAGCGGGACACACCGCGATTTACGGTCATCGTTACAAGTACATTGCCGGTGCCCCAACGTTGGGGAACCGGCATGTACTTGTAGATGACTTGTAGCGATGAACGTCGACGTCGTCGTCGACGACGTCAGAGGGCCATAAATCTTAATGTTTTGGCTGAGAAAAAAGCGCCTTTTGTCATCAAAGGAGTGTCCCTTCTGTACTTGTACTATTATCTATTCCGTGCTTCTGCTATTATCTATCTAAACTGTTTGTTTAAAGATTAGAAAACAATTTTCAGTGTTTTTGAAATTGCTTCCATAATTAACGTAACGTATTTGTTGCATGGGAGTAAATTTGCGGACAGTACATCTGGCCACTTAATTACGTAATCGTTATACAAAAAGATATCTTAATATGTAGACATATTCCTCATATTACTTGTCAACTTCATAGGTATCGTCTCATCGCTGATTTTTTTTTGGGATAATTGGGTAAGCGCATCAAATTATTTATAAGTTTAGTTTAACTAGTGGCTCTGTGAGCTGTAGAGGAGACCTCGCGGAAGTTTAGTTTAACTAGTGGCTCTGTGAGCTGTAGAGTAGACCTCGCGGCGTTGTTTCAAAACGGTTGAATTTAGTTATTTTTCACACCACATGCTCGACAATGCCGAATTATAGGTCATGTAAACCCTACCGAAAGCAAGACATTAAATCCCTTGGTATTAGCCGGGTTATAATGTTGTACTGAATTTCATTATAACCCGCTGGTTAATAATATGATTTCACTTTTCATAATTCTTATTACTATATGCATAAAGTTTAATTTTGCTAAACACAATTTGTCCTAGGCCATGGCCTACTTGATTTGACAAAATAAATGAAGTTTGCCTCCGTGTGAACCCCGGTCCGGAGGAGCGCGGTGTTCGAAATTCGAATTTCGAATCTAGGACCACGGCTTGTGCTTTCGAATTTGGAACGTCGCGCGCCTTCATTTGTTCACGCGTGACGAACAAATCGAGTTCTTGTAGGTGCCTATAGAAGATTTAATTTCAAAAATAATATTGAAAATGTCGAGTGATGAAAGTGTTTTGACTCCTGAGTTTATCAAATTAGACAACTCAACCTCAATAAACGTACCAAATAAAAACATTACCTTATCTTTCCATAATTGGACTAACGTGTCTAATGTTACTATGTACTTTTAATTTGCTAAATAAACATTATTTATCTACTGAGCCTGTTTTTTTGTCTCGCATAAGGTGTGAAAAGTAGAGTATACACCTTGGGGATAAGACTGTTTTAGTCTTGGGCGGTTGAACCCCTCACTGCACTCAGGACTCAGTCTTAATTCCCTCGCTTCGCTCAGGAATTAACTTATAACTCCCGCGCTAAGCTCAGGAGTTAAATTATGAGTCCTTCGTTACGTTCGGGATTCAATTCGCTCCCGTGACATAAAACAGTGCTTTATCCCCTTGGTGTATAATCTACTATTATATACCTTTTTAACCCATGGGGGTTGAATTGAAATCGTAGCCATTATCAAAAAAACCGGCCAAGTGCGAGTCGGACTCGCGCACCGAGGGTTCCGTACAAACCTATAACAAGCAAAAGTTGTACTGAGTATTTATTTTATTTATTTATTTAAACTTTATTACACAAAAGAAAACTTATCGTACAAAAGGCGGACTTAATGCCATATGGCATTCTCTACCAGTCAAACCTTAAGGTAAAGCGGAAAAAGTTTGTGGGCAGTGCAAGTAACAACAAAAAAAGTTATATTACGGTATTACTATATACATACAACATATTTACACAAATACATATACATAAACAAAATAAATAAATACATATCCAAATAAATATATACATAAATATACACTACATGCATACTTACAAGCGAAATTTTCAAACTTGAAACCTACTACTACTCGAATCTGCCAGCAAAAAAATTACGCACAGATTTCTAGAGTATGTTTATTACTAAATGATACATGAAAATGGAATCCGTAACATTACAATGTGGAAAGCTGGGGGAGCATAAATTTAAACAGGGTCACTTTATCAATTTAGTAATCATTCTTTAGGCTTTGATTTCCTTGCGAGTAGAACTACTCGCAAGGAAATCAAAGTTGCGAACGGCAAAATAAGCGGATTACTTAAATTGCTGTTTCTTTTGAATGCTGAGTTCACGGGAAAGTAACTTTAGGTTTTGATACCCTTGAGATTGCCTATAATATATAATAATATAAACCAGCCTCAGCCTATATACGTCCCACTGCTGGGCACAGGCATCCTCCCATGGATGAGAGGGAACGGGCAGTAGTCCCCACGCTGGCCGAGTGCGGGTTGGGGACTTCACATACACCTTTTTCAGTTTTAAATTATGCGACTTATATTGCTATTTCTTATGATTGCGTGGACATAAAACTTTCGTTTTGCTACAGCTGAAAGGTATTATAGACATGAGTATTTGACATGAATTTCAATTTAATACCTCTACACATTTACGAGAAAAAAGGTAGCAAGTTGAAAATTAAAAAAAAATGATTTTTGTATGATTTTACTAAAACTTTATACTTTTTGTAATTTTTCCTTTGTCTGTGCTATATGAAATTTCTTCGTGCCAAGTTTCAAGTTTCTGTGTTAACGGGAAGTACCCTTTAGGTTTTGAGTTTGTTGCGAGTACTCAATTTCAAAATGTGTTCAAAATATGCGACTTAAATTGCCATTTCTTTTGATTGCGTTGACATAAAAGTTTGGTTTTGCTACATCTGATTATTTGACAGTATTTGACCTAAGTATTTGACATGAATTTCAATTTAATACCACCACACGTTTACGAGGAAAAAGATATTAAGTTTAAAATTTAAAACGTATTTTTTTGTATGATTTAACTAAAAATGTCTACTTTTCGTAATTTTTCCTTTCTCTGTGCTATATGAAGTTTCTTCTTGCCAAGTTTCAAGTTTCTGTGTTAACGGGAAGTACCCTTTAGGTTTTGAGTTTGTTGCGAGTACTCAATTTCAAAATGTGTTCAAAATATGCGACTTAAATTGCCATTTCTTTTGATTGCGTTGACATAAAAGTTTGGTTTTGCTACATCTGATTATTTGACAGTATTTGACTTAAGTATTTGACATGAATTTCAATTTAATACCACCACACGTTTACGAGGAAAAAGATATTAAGTTTAAAATTTAAAACGTATTTTTTTGTATGATTTAACTAAAAATGTCTACTTTTCGTAATTTTTCCTTTCTCTGTGCTATATGAAGTTTCTTCTTGCCAAGTTTCAAGTTTCTGTGTTAACGGGAAGTACCCTTTAGGTTTTGAGTTTGTTGCGAGTACTCAATTTCAAATAATGCGACTTAAATTGCCATTTCTTTTCATTGCGTTGACATAAAAGTTTGGTTTTGCTACATCTGATGGGTCATATAGCCCTAAGTATTTGACATGAATTTCAATTGAATACCACCACACTTTTGCGAGGAAAAAGGTATTAAGTTTAAAATTTAAAAACTGTTTTTTTGTATGATTTAACTAAAATTGTCTACTTTTCGTAATTTTTCCTCTGTCTGTGCTATATGACAATGCTTCATGCCAAATTTCAAGTTTCTGAGTTCACGGGAAGTACCCCGTAGGTTTTGCGAGTGTCGAAAAACTCTAAAATTTGCAGCATAAACGACTGTATCTTTTGATTGCGTTGGCTTCTAAGCTTGATTTTTTTACAGCTCCAAGAGACAATAGACCTGAGTATTAGATATAAATTTCAGCTTGATACCTCCACGCGTTCCTGAGAAAAATGGTCTTGACAGACAGACAGACAGACAGACAGACAGACAGACAGACAGACGGACAACAAAGTGATCCTATAAGGGTTCCGTTTTTTCCTTTTGAGGTACGGAACCCTAAAAAACGTCGAAATGTCGAGGTAATTAAATAAACACCCTTTTGAACGCAACTTAGTCCGATTTTGATATAATAATGTGTGAAAATCGTGGCCGTTACAAAAAAATTCGAAAATTGATGTGATATAAAGAAATAATTGTACCTATAAATTATTGAACCTGCTAACAAAATTTCACAAAAATCGGTGGAGAACTGCAGCCTGTAGTTGACGTGCGCAAACTTATGCTAGGTGATGTCTACTCTAGTAATATAACTCAATGGTTGTTTTAGAGATTTATTTGAAATTCGAACATAGGAAACCGTCATCATAACGATGCCTTAGTCCACACTCGTACTAATTAAACAATTTTTCAGTTGAAATTTCAACCTTAGATTTTATGCACTTAGGTAGGTACTTCCGAAAAGTTAGTACGAGTGTGCTCTAAGGCATCGAAATCGGAGTTCAAGATACAGTGAACGGAGCATAAAATTTGTATTAAGTCAGTAGTCAACGCTGATCCCTTTCTTGTATTTTTTTACGTTTTCAACCCATATCTCCGCCATTTTTAAAAATTACGAAAAACTGCCAAAAAAATTCTGTATAGGTACTTACCGAACCTACTCACAAAATTTAATGAGAATCGGTTTAGAAATGTGAGCTCTAGGCGAGAATAGCCGGGAATCCAAACATCCGGACATGAGGAAAAATGACTTTTCGTCCAAGCTGAAGCATAGACGCTTCGCTCGCTCGGTCGACTATTGGTGTTAAAACGTTCTGGTATCGAGATAAATCATTTCAAGCAATTAGTTAGAACAATTTCTATCTGATATTTTTGGTATGAATTAAAATAACAGTAGGTCTTGTCTTGTTGTTATCAGACTTGAACATGTGGGCGTGGGTGTTACTGTTGGGTGCGCTGGCGGCCGGCGCGCGCGCCGACTGCGACGCATGCGTCGCGGGCCGCTGCCACTCGCGCAGGACGCTACTCCAGGGCTTCCACGTCTCCAACCAGCTCGCCATCGACCGGACTTCCAACGTCGTCTACGCCCAACTACAATCTGACACTATCACAGCGTTGTACCTCGACAAACCGAAACTGTCGACCTTCAAAGTCGCGAATAGTACCAGGGGCTTGGCAGTGGACCAAGAAACTCAAACGGTATATACAAGCCACGATGGTGTTATATATAAGCACAAATACAGAAAGTTACTCAATGGTTACACTACCGAGGTGGCTTTTACGCTTGGTGAAAACACTGCAACACCAGCCAGACTTCGCTATGAAGATACGCTTTACATAGTCCACGCAGACGGCAGTAGCGCTTATTATAGCAGAAATCAAGGAACATTTGCCGGATATGATAACCTAGAAAATTTCGAGGTCACCGACCTGGTTAACGTGGCAAATATAACAAACTGGTTCTTTGTTTCTAACAACAAACTTTACAAATTTATCTTGGACGACGGCAAAAGATCGCATCTCATCTTCCGCAAGAAACATGTTCTGTCTATTGGTAAATTAGGTGACGTGTATGCTGGAGATGTACATAAAAAAGTTATATACAAACTAGATACGACAACGGGATCTTTCGTGAAATATGTTACTTATAAGCACAGCTCGGTGGAAGACTTTGTTTTCGATAAAGAAGAAAATATCGTGTTTCTCGACGCAGAAGGAAACGTGGCCCAGTGGGTGCCGGATGAAGTTGGCCGTTGCTTTTTTGAAATTTAAAATCACTTTTTAGAATACCTCTTTTATTAAATACTTAATTATTCACATTGGCAATATGTTGTTCTCATCGGTATGGTGCGCGAAATGCAAATACGTATAATTTTAATTTAAATATAAAATGAATCTGTTTACTGGGGAAGTTTAACAGTTCTCTATGAGAAGCCATGGTTAACCTTTACCGGTCAGTAAATAGCAGGCGAAGCAACCCGTCTTTACTACTGCAATAATATTTTAACACTGGATACACGATGAACGCTCGTTAAAGGTTTGTGTTCACTAACGCAAAATGGATCGTGTTTGGGCGTGGAAGTGCTATTTGCACTTCATATTGTGCAATGTGCTTTGTTCCATCACTGTATAAAGACTAGTTCACACGCTTAAAACTAAAATGCATTGTGTTGAGAGAAACACTAATACCTTATTTTGTTTCGTGTAGAGGTGAAGAGCCTTCACTTGATGCAGCCGCGGTGTTTCATTTCATCTAGCATATGGAATAAAGGTGTATCGATCGGGGTTCGGGTATTTGTTCTTACAATTCGCAAGGTTCCATTCCACAAAACCAGCCAACGAAAAAAAACATAGAAGTCTAAGAAGCGCCGCAATATGGCCCCACAGAATGGGGTGTCAAAACGATTGCCAGGCAGCCGTTTAGTTCGAAAATGCACATACCGGTTTTTACCGGTGATTACCGGAAATTTGTAAGGAGCGCGCATTCTATGGTTTTCTCTGGGCATCAAATATAATGACCACCAAAAAATGCTTTGATACCCTAAGATCTTTTACCAAAAAAATATACTGAACACCAAAAATAATAATTCTACCATTACAATAGTACTAGCTGTTTTAATAAAAAGTGCACGTTAAATTTTATTCGAACACCAAATTTACTAAATGATCACCAAATCTTTGCGACCAAATTAATACAATACTTTTACCTAAATAACCCACTATGATTGCCATAAAATATATGAGTATTACCGAATAAAGTATAATGATGCCAAAACAAGTGTTACCAAAACCCGAATCAGCACACCCTACTTCCACGTGGACTTGTCTTGTCCTACCCCTAGAGTGTATATGTCGTCGGCCGATCGTAAAATCCGCCAGATCACGAAATTCCTAGGCATATCGTGAAACGCCGCCATTTCATGTATGCCTAAAAGTTGGCCAGGCTTATCACGATGTGCCTGATAAACAATACGGCAGATCGATTAGAGCAACGCATTCGTCGATATTCCTAGCTCTATACCGGGCACATTGTAAAATAGTTTATTTCTTGGCCAATGGTGGCGCTGCGTATGCGATGGCGGCCGTGTTTATTGGGAGCCAATAATCAGGGCGGACAAAAATGGCTTGTCATGAGCGAACTTTGTCTTAGGTCGGTTAGGTTAGGGTTCACTTATGCCCCTCAGACCAGAAATAGACACCCCGCGCAGCGGGGTGGCGTCTACTCGCTGGAGATTATCAGTAGAGAGCGAAGCGTAGGTCTGATTCCTAGAAACGAAAGCGGGGATCCGTCGAATTTAGGAAATTATTTTACTATTTTTAATTTAGCAATGATTTATTACGATATCATTTTCTTTAATAGGATAGTAAGATGTTATAATTTGGGTTATGTTTTCATATTAATAGGAGATACAATTTTGGTGATCACTTACTATTTTTGGGTTAGCAATGATTTATTAGGATAGCGTTTTTTTAAATAGGATAGTAAGATGTTATAATTTGGGTTATTATTTCACATTAATAGGAGATAAAAATTTGGTGATCACTTAACTATTTTTAGATTAGCAATGATTTATTTGGATAGCATTTTCTTTAATAGGGTAGTAAGATGTTATAATTTGGGTTACTATTTCATATTAAAATGGAGATAAAATTTTGGTGATCATTTAGTATTTTTGGCAGTAAAAAGTATTTTTTTGGCGTTATATTTTACTATATCTGGTGGTCCGTTAAACATATGCCTTTTCTCTGTCGCTGCAACAATCGGTAGTACCACAAACCTTGAATAGTGACAGTAGGTAGTCTTAGATCACGACATTTCTGTTGACATCTTCAACTCGTGACGTTGTAGGACAAGTTGACTTATATAAGCATCCCAACAAATGTCTTGATTGATTAACACAGCTAGTGAAGTAATGGATAAAAAAGTAAATATGTTTCTTCTGAAAAATAGGTAGTTTTCAACTGTGCCCCTTTTCCCAGGACGCGCGGATATTTTGGCACTAATTCTTTTACCTAGTAAATTGAAAACTTTACTGTAATATAACGGTGGTTATTACAGCATACAGCATAAGATATATTTCGCAATTCGTTTCGTGTGTTCTATGAACTTGAGATGTCGAAACTGGAATGGAATACCGTCTATAATGATGATTTCCATTCACCATGCCAATCGGTTCTCATGCTCAATTAGTCATCAACAGTTTTAATAGGAAGGTTTTGCTCAATCGTTCCAGTTACGGCACTCGGTACTAACTAATAACGAGTGCACAAGGTGATAATGTGATCATACGATACACGCTTTTACAGATAGGTACCTACTTAGACGTCCCTTACATAAAGGGTATGTAGATAATTTCCAAGTATATAACTTACTTTAAAAATTAAGTTTCAACTGACTTCAATTCACTACTCCGCCAAGCCACTAGAACATTTCCGTATTAGATTATTTAGATACGTATTATATAGAAAAAAAACAAATCGCTGTATGTGGGCTGATAATATTTGAGGAGTTCCGTCGGTTCATCAAGAAAGGTGATTCTGAGACCTTTGGCACTTCATTAGTTGCTATTTCAACGGAATAATATCAGTCTGCGACGTACCTACTTTTACAGTTTTAAGTACATTATTGGGCAGTTGCAGGAGACATATGTGGTCTTCATCATCATTTCCACTTCACCACATTTGTGATTTCCGGGTACAGTACCTACATGCGTGCTTAATATACATTATTGAGGAGTTCCCTCAATTCCTCATGGGTCCCATCATCCAATTGGATTTTTGAAAAGAATGGGATGCATACTCTTACAAAAAAAATACGAATCGGCTCGTAAATGACCGAGTTCTGAGGCAACAAACCCGAATTGAGAACCTCCTTTTTTTAAGAAGGTTAAAAAGTATATTTTTGTTGTATACTGCTTAATTGCCCATCCGTATAAGCCTAATGTTATTTACTCGTATTAATTAGCCAGTCAGTTTGTTACAAATCCGCTGATCAAACCTGTCAAGTTATATAGCACCTCTAACTGTACTTGTGAACAATCGTAACCCTGAGACCCAAAAAACGTCACGTCAGTATTGTTCGCTGGTCGTGGGTACGTACGTACTGACATGATGGAGATTAATATTCCACCTTGCGCTCTTAGCTTGCCGGGGCTTTCACTATGCAATTGAACTCAGAAATAGGTACATCACGCATAGCACACTCCAATTTTCCATTTCAACTGTAATCATCATTTGTTTCGTCGGTTTGTGCTGTGAATGATCATGTGCTTCAAGAATAAGAACTATCTGGCACTGGAGAAATGAATTTAACTTTATTCATGTACAAGAGCAAAAAGAAGGGTGCGGTACCTAGTTACATTTTGTTCTTAATTTCCACAAAAAGAGTACCTACACGTATTTTTGTATTGAATGTAGCTTAAGGAATTAATTAACCAATATTCATTCGTACGACGATTGAAAATAGTCACTCACAGTAAAGCTCTCTCGTACTAGAGGGACTCCTTCAAACCACATTGACGGACTGTACTTCTAGTGTATATGTAGAACCTGAATGAATTAGTGTTTCAGCAGTAGATATTTCAAAGGTGATTCAATTCATGTTAGTCAAGTAACAATTTCGAAACGTTGGTTCTTCCATCTCAATTTTACCAGTAAAAACACAACACATTTAAAGTGACAAAGGTTTTCCTGTCAAAGCCTTTATGACATTGACATAAGATTGTATTCCACGTGGCCTGTGTTTTTTCATTACTACATAGTAACATCACATCAAACTCGCTACGGTGCGGTAATCATTTTAAGCAACCGTTTCACATACGCACAATTGTTTGCGTAACCATTAATTAATTTCGCTAGAATGGTGGGTAATTAATTCTTTCTCAGTTTAATTTAACCGCATTGCAACTAACAAACAAGCATCTTGGGTAACAATGTAAGTGTTTTGCGATACGGAGTTTCCTTATCGTGCTATTAAAATGATCGTATTAAAATACTTTTTTAAAGCGATTGCGAAGTAATGGCACCACTGCTTAGTAAAACGTTACTCAGATAAACCGATCACACATTAACCGATCGTGAAAAGTTAATGTTTCGTAACGTCATTCCACGTTAAACGAAAATATCCAACTAGCGTTTTGCATTTGTTTTATTATAATTCATTAGACTTAGGAACAAAAGAAATACTTAGCTCGTGCCTTCCGCAAACCGTGATCTCACGATAAGTGTTTATGCTCTACGTGCTTAGTATTAGAATAACCGGGTGGTCAAACGTACCAAAGTGCATCGCTTTACAAATATTCAGTGCATCGTTTTACAATAGGAAGAATAGAATACCGTATACCTTGAATTCTTTTTGATGACATTGACTTATGCAATCGGCATGTTCGGGCGTCCATTTTGTAAACACCTACACTTTTTACAAATTTGGTCATTTCATGAACTCAAATCGTATATGACTGCCCGATCCTGTTTGGTAGGCAGCATGTGACCCGGTCTCAAACTGGGTGATTAATAAAGATTAATCAAGGTTAACAATGCCGGATGCCAGTTGATGTCTGGAATTACGACTGTTGCTCTCGAGATAGTATAACTATTACTATTGTACTCATTTAACTGACACAGTCACCCTATCTATCAAGTTACGGAGCACTGACAAAAAATCTATTACACTTTTACTTTCCATCAGTTGAGCGAGTAATACTATTAAGCTGAGAAAAAAGGCTCTCCGCATGACGAAATCTCCCTTCCAGAATAAGATTCGACTTCCCATTGGCTTGGGAATTAATTCCACGTACCATATCGCACTGCGCGTCAGTATCGTCGTCATAGAAGATGTCTGTACAGTCGTCCATTCTGCGGCTTTTCACTGGTCCGCCAGGCGCCGCGGCCCCTCGCAAGCCCGCCGGGCAACCTGCATCCGAACAGTCCAAGCACGCACTGATACCACCAGCACCACCACCAAACGGTATCGGACCGAATCCACGTTGGACAATCCGATGAGTCACGCGATCACACTGGCGAGATGCAACAGACAGACCCCACGGCGGTAGCGTGTGGGTGTCCTTAACGAATCGAATGAGACGCGACGAACCGAGTAGTCAGATTGAATAGTCTAGAGTTTTGTAGGATTTTTTGCCGATCGCGGATGAGTGCGGCTAGGTTTTCCAGACAGTGTTTTTGTGATGTACTGCGTAGAACGCCGAGGCCGGGGGCGCGCGCACCGCAGGGGTGCATTGATCGCACTTCCACTGCGCATGTGCTCAACAATTCCTGGCGATTTTGACATTTGCCACGCCGACGCAACCAACCATTTATTTGTATAGGTACCATTAGCGCTACCTAATAGGTACCTAGTAGTTACGTGGGTAATATTTGCTGGTAATAAACAATTACTTATTTTATTTGAAAGTAATCATCCTTGTTTGCCATAACAATACGTCGCCTTGAAAATGAATAGTTTCTATTACCTTCGCTTCTGTAATTGTGTTATACAATTTTTATCTTGAAAAGAATTCTATTATACTCGACATCTCACGCTCTTACCAACTTGTTAATAGTAAAACTCCATTGTGTAGGTACTGGTTATGCATCTGATAACTTTTTTTTAATACTTTAATCATTAAGATCTATTTCTGTTCTTCTCAGATACATAATAAGCGCGTGAATGCTGGTTGCCCTGTATGGGAAATTTCTTTGCCCATGAATAGGGGCTTGCTCAACTGGGTACACTTTTATTCTTAAACGAGCTTTATAATCAGGTGGGCGCTCACTCGGGAACTTGGTCGTTATATATAATTAAACAGACTGATTAAAAATAAGTGCCAGTATATAAAAGTTTCCTTTAGTTAAGTACATAGTTTATCGTGGGATACATTGCACATTGCACGTAGAACCGATTGCCAGTGGGGCGGAAAGGTTCTCGAGTGGTGACCACGTACCGGAAGGCGCAGCGTGGGTGGGCCCCAAGGTGGACTGATGACTTGTTAAAGGTCGCGCGAATCCGCTGGATGCGGGTGGCGCAGGGCCGGTAATTGTGGCACTCTTTGGCTTTCGGCTGATATGATGACGATGATGACATATCCAGACGCATAGGCCACATGTAGTCCTTATGAAATTATTAATATTATAAAGAAGAAAAGTCACTGAGGTTGTAGCTTTGTAAGTGTGTACTAATGTTGGGGTAGTCTCCGGAAGTACTCATACCATTAAAAAATCGTCAGTAGGTATATTAGAACGGACCTCCGGGATTTATCCCGCGGTTTCGGCAGCGTTCTTTGTAACACACGGGCGGAGCTTGTAATCCAAATTTGCAATTTATTAACGTAAATCCAGCTAACCCGCGCTTTCAGACTAGTTAATCCAAACCTCGCTTAGACGGCAGGTGCAAAGTTGAACGTTGAACTATGTCAAGGCACTCGGGACCCGCGGGCGTTCACTCGCCTAGTTGGGTTGGTTGATCCCACTTTAAGGCCGTGGCCTGGAAGTTAGCGTTCCGCGAAACGACAAGCGGGCGTTCATAGATGTACTTCATGAAATGTGTGAACTGCCGTTCGTCGCCCCTCTGCCCGCTGGCGTCCAGCAGTTATTCACTACGCGCTAATGCGGCTCACCCCGACGGTCCCCCGGGCCCCGTCACGAAACTAGACCTCTACCTATACGCTTAGTTACTACGCATTGCGGTGTCACAAGATATATTTGTGTGTGAGCGTCTTGTGATGGCTCCTCTACATGATGGCCCATCCTAGTGGCCCACTAGGATAGGCCAGCGTGTAGAGAGGGTAGTGGTGTCAGATGGCTTATGGCGCGTCGATATCTTTCTCCGTCTAACGCATATCGTGATGGCCCACTGTATAGAGCAGGCTTGATAGCCGTGCAAACAGCAGTTTAACACTTTTGAAGCGCAAGTGTCGCACTACATGCAGCGGCGAAGCAAATCAATTATCTATGTACCTGCAGTCATTTTGTTGTTTAAAGGATATAATGGCTAATTTAAAAAAGTTTAAAATATGAGCGATTATGCCTATGCCTCACTTTTATCTCTGCGTCGTTCGATAGAACGAGACTGAAGCTCTATCTTGTCACTTATCGCGTGATTAGGCCGATCATGCTACGGGGTCTGATATTGACCGTGATCAATTATGAGGATAAAGTCTATCATAAATGTAGTTGGGGTGAAAAGAGCGAAGAAATAATATTGGGATTTGAAGTCACGAGGAGTTTTGTAAAAAAAAACTTATGTTAATAGCGACGAGCGATATTGGTGTCAAAATGTCTGATAAATTATTTTCGTCTCGGGCGTAAACACTTGTATCCCTCACTACGCTCAGGATCCTACGTTAGAATCCCTCGCTACGCTCAGGATTCTATTGTAGGATCCCTCGCTACGTTCAGGATTCAATACACCGCCCTCGCCGTAAATATACTATTTTGCTCCCTTGTGACACAAATAACTATTTCATCCCGCGTTCATTGCCGCATTGATATAGGTGGTAGGCTGGGAAAACTGGATTTCCGAGCGCGCGTGTGAAATTACGTGATTATAAACATGTGTAAGATTACGAAGTAATTTAGATTTAATGACAGGCAGGATACGGGTGCCATGAGACTGATGAGATTATTGATTATTACGCTTCAGTTTCGCATGGGTAAATTTATACTTAACTATCGATTGAACTATACAATGAGATTAACTGGGATTTCTAGAAACAAATGTACGTACCAATTACGTAGGTAAAGGCAGATAAGCAAACTTTAAACTTTTTTTTTATAAGTTTGCATAAATTTATTAACGTGTTTGATAACTGATAGTCCGGGGTTAGTAATAAATAATCTCAGGACATTGTAATTAGAAATTGCTAATAAAATTTGCAACTTTTTAAGAATGCTCCCACTCTACATATCCCCTCTTTCATGCCTTATTAAGTTGAACAACGAGATGTCTACACAGTTATTATAAGAAATTAGATGTTAAACACTAGGATGTTAACTTAATTACGTGACTTGGAGACATATTATATGCCCATGCGCGTGCTCGCTTATTTTATTCTTACAAACGTGGTACCTAATACAAGAAAACTCACAATTACGCTACTAAATTCGCTCACGATCGTTGCACGATCTTCAGGTTACTGAGTAGGTACCTACTCGTAAGTATTGGCCGATACTTTGTGTTGCTACACCCATCGGCACCCATTTTGCTCTATTCATTCAGTAACCTTGGCATTTGATTTATCATTAAAGGAGTTTGTACATACAGTCAGGAGTAGAAGGAGCTACGCGGCCCTGGTCAACACAATCTACACACGGGTCGAGTCGCAAGAGAATAAGATTTTTTTAGTTAATTTTAAGCGTGTTATTTTGCGTGGCTTCTTCTGCTGCCGACTGTCAGACCTGATTCGGCTTCCTTTACCGCTCGGCCACGACTTTGGTCTTAAGCGACCTGCGACCAGCGTTTTATCTGTTCATTGCGCGGTCGAGATGCGCAACGCACTGTGGTTAGTTGGGATCACGCGCAATGAACAGATAAAACGCTTGTTGCAGGTCGCTTAAGACCAAAGTCGTGGCCGAGCGGTTAAACATTTTGATATGTTGGTAGATAAAGATAACTTATCTAAAGCCGGAATCAGAAGCCGTTTAATTACAAAAAAACTTTACAATTTATCTCCAAATGTCATTGTATTACTTTATAATGCAGTACAATACATTAAATTGCAAGAACCGTTAGTTTGTGATGCGACGTACATATATTTAATCACCCATGTTAGGATGCTATATACTATACCCAGACACACACTGGCACATAAATAAGTCAATGGTGATGTTGATTTAAACAAATATAAACAACAAATCATGACACATCAGGCTCGTAGGTTTGCGAAAGATGAAGTTGCATCAGTGTAATGACATGCAGCCCGACTGCAACTGTAATCGCCGCAATTTCCGACCCGTACATTGTCCGCAAACAATACACCGTAGAGACAACCTGAATCCTCTCAGCCGTGTAATGTACTAAATCAACAGACTACCATAAAAAGCCTGTAATTTGAATATTAACTATAGATAGAGTAATCCAACAGCTCGCGTATTTGACAAAATTACCTATACCTCGAAGCCACGGTAGCACCTCAGCAAGCGTTTTTAAAGCAATCTAGAATCGTTGTTCATGTAATAAAAATTACGATTACATAAAAGTAAGGGTTTATTTGTGTTGCGAAACTAGTACACGGTTACAGGCCGTAAAAGAATTTTGAATTCAAAATTATACTCTGTGTCCAAATTGCATTGTTACCGAATATCATTACCATCCTAAGTAGTGACATAAGAATATGTCCTTTTTTACAGCCGTTTCTTGGTGGTGATTATGAAAAGCATGTTTGTTGGCATTCTACACATAAAATCTTTACTAGATTAAGGTCCTAAGTGATGACAATATCTGTAGACACATACGATATTATTCTACTGGGGCATTAGATGTAGTTGTTGGTGGCAACGGCTGGATGGCGGTCATTCCCCCGCTTCCTGCTCGACCGCATTCCTGTCCTACGTGCGTATAAAACTCCCGAGGGATTTGAAATTCCATTATGCCGCTGCATTGCGCTGTGTTACTTAAGATGTCGTGATTTAATTCATAATATAGCTGTTACGAATCAGTCTAACTTTCTATCAATACCGCATACTTTTTAAATCAGTTGCTTGTTAATGCGCTCTGAGAAATATCACTTCATTCGAACGCCATTATTATCACTCAAGTACCGTCCAAACACTATAATCTGTATAACTATTACAGTACTAACTACCTCTCATAGCTTCGTCATAACCGTTGTGAACTTATGTCATTAGGTACCGGTAGTACATTTGATGCGCAACCTCAAATGCCGCGATTCAACAATCAATTGAATAGAGTAGGTAAAGCTATGACGCGTAGTTGCAGTATTCAAGAGCGCAACCGGATGGCTCACGGTATTTGAGCTCCTGAAGAGTTGTGGAACCGCCCTTGTCGCACCAAGAGGAATGAGAAACATTTCATAATATAAACAGCGGACACACTCGCGACAATATTTTTTTCCACCTATATTCCAATTGCCGCCCACGGGCCAAGTCGGCTCTGTTCCGGCAATGCGGGTTGCACAGGGCCGTTCCACAACAGTTCGGGAGCTCAAATGCCTTCAGCCATCCGGTTGCCTCTTGGCTTAGCCTCTTGGAAACCTACTGCAACTACGCGCCATTTGCTTTGCTATTGTTTTAAAGTTAAATTAAAAATTAAAAATTAAAATTATTAAATTAAAATTGTTATTTTTAAATTATCGAACAGATTTTCCGCCGTTGACGTCGGTATATCCACTTATTATGGTGTCTTTTAGGTGTACAATAATTGCGGTCACGTTTAATTTAATGCTTCAATATTTACTCAAGCCTATCAACGTTTGATCTTTTACGTGTGCGTAGCAAACAATTTGGAATGCTTTGATTGCTTCTTTTCGTTCGTTTCGTTCGTTCGTTCACACAAATAAATATCTGGTTAAGGCAATAATCAATCATGTATTAAAATAGCTTATTCCTACCTTGGTGGTAACATCAAAGTTGTTATCACTGATAACATATGCCAGCAATATTTCTAGACATTGCCTAGGCAGCTGAAAAGTGGCTGAAAATAACCCATTAAAACTGCCAATTATGCCAAAATGCATTTCTTAGACGATCGTTGGTTAAATGGTTACCTACAATACCTAGACGTACCTAAACGACAATATCAAAATTGTATGCACATGCGGCTGCGAAACGCTCCACAGTCGATATAACACTAACACAGTTATTAACCTGATGTGCTTGTCTCGCTCTTGAATTTTTGATTTCGCGATGGGACTTGGTTAACAGTTGTAAATTGGCTCCATGATCGGTACCACCGGTGCCTACATGTCGAATAGAGGTTTGCATGACGCATCCCTAATCGGGAATGCAGAAAATGACGCAGCGGCCGGCGCCGGCGCAGCCTCCGTCTTGGCCTGCGCTAAACACCGGTTGTATATGCTCAATTGCTCACACAGTAAAGTCAGAATCGTAAACATGAATACACTTTTCAACCTTATCCGTAAGCAATAAGGTCCTAGGACCACCTAAAATATACCTATAGTTATGATGCCGACTGTACTGTGGGTAAAGGTATATACAACCATTGGAAGGTTTCCTTGGTGTAATTTAAAATATTAATGTTTTAATTTCATTTAATTTATTTGTAATTATTAATGATGATGATGGTGTATCTAGTTTACTCTACTTTATATGGACTAGTATGTTTCCGGAATAAATAATATTCATTCATTGGAATGTGGAGTCCCATTTGTCTATCCTGCAGTCTCAGCAATGTCAACTAATTAAGTAACATCACGACCCCGTATCATGGTCGGCCTTATCACAAGATAAGTGATAGGATAGAGCGTCCGTCACTGGCTGACGACACCGTTCGATAGAACGAGACGACGCTCCTATCTTGTCACTTATCGAGTGATAAGGCCAACCATGATACGGGGTCTGATAGTATCGTCTTTTAAATTAGATCTAGAACTTCTAGAAGCTCATCAGCGTGGTCGCGGTGTAATGGTTGCTACGTTGGTCTCGTGGCCGGAGTTACTTGGTTCGATACCAAGCTGCCTGTTTGCTATAGCTGCGATGTGATGAACTAGATTGTGTTTTTAGTAAAATATTTGGTAATAGAGCTCGTATGTGAATGCAATTTGAAATAAAATAATTACATATAATAGGCACACTGGATGTCGACTTGCGGAAACGCCCAGTACAACTAACTACATATAATTCTCTGATGTGAACCTAGTTAAATAAAAGCTTAGCAATTAACGCATTGTTTTTTTCTGTAATGAAACGCTGTAGTGTGGACAATTAAGTGCCGTAGGCTGATTGTCAAGTGACGTTACGCAATGTGAAGAGTACACGGATATGTAAGAGAAATTATAGTTGGAAGCTTCCCATCGTTGATATCATCAATCATCAATACTTACTCTTTTGCAGAGTGCAGAGTTATTCCAACAATTACTAAGTAGTGAGTGTTTGTAGACCACTCAATCCAAGAGAATGCAGCCCACTAATTACGAGTAGGTACGAAAAAGTAGTTTGTTTTTTCTAAATAGCGTAGACCTTGTTTCTTCGTGGATTGATAAGTACTTATACATACGTTTCTTGATTAAGTATGTAGGTAAAAAATCTAGCTAGGTTCCTATTCCTAAGCTTAAGACCTATTAAAGTCGTGATAAGGATGTGTGTATTGCTTAGTGATCCTCTTTTGATTGTACTATAAAGTTTATAAGCTATGGCCTTTTTGTATTTAATTATAATTACCTATTCAATTCCTAGTTAAATGGAAAGGTCGACAGAAAAGCGAAAACGTATACAAATGCCGAGTTTACGATCACGATTCTCACTTTAGCGAGTTTAATCGAACGCGGTGGGATCACGGCTATCGTCATTAGAGGCAGATTTACCGGCAGGTAAGATAATCTTGAGGGAGCGGTGAAAGGGCTCTCGAAAGTTTTGCGGCATAACCCCGGAGCCTTAGCCTTCTGAGTCAAACCAATGATGCACTATTGGATATATACCTACATCTGATTTAAACCCAAAACTAAATGGAAACGCTTTAGTTGTATTGGCATAGGTACCTCAGTCATTTTGAACATGTAACAAAATAAACAGAGAATTGATTTCAGACATCATCAAGAAGGAATTGGAAAGAATGGATTGTGTGAAATACTCGGCATACTTAGGTATGAATAGGAAGGAAGGAAGTGAGTGGCGAGGCGGCAAAGAAGTATGGAAATAGAAATGGCGCACCGACCTGAATGAACTAAATGGGATAGGGCAGGTGAATGATAAAGTAATACGAAGACTTATTAGTCTCATAAAAATGATATTGTAAATACTGTGGCGGCCAGCCACCTGTCTATGGTCTTCGACTTCGACGAATGTCATAAAATGTGATGTGAAAATGTTTGATGTACATATTTTTGGTTGTCATAATTATATCTTCAGTTAATTCATTTAATAATAGAAGACCTGCTAATACAATCGTTTAATTATTCTCCGCCTAAAGGATCCTCCTATAATACTCGTACAATACTAACATTAGTAGTACAGTCGAGTGTAGCAAACCTGTACGAATATTCGTTGGAAGCCTTCTTTTTCATATGTACCTACCTATCCTCTGCCCCGGCTCGGCTCCCGTCCAGAAACTCTGCGACCCCGATGACCCTCTTTAGGGTCTGCCCACACGTATCGACGCGGAATCAGCGTTAGCCGATCAAAAAACTCTTCATGTCCACGCAAAAAGACGCCGATCGGCTCGGCCGACGCGAAGCGACGTCCATCGACGGGATTACGAAAAAAACACGAGGAATGTGGTATAAAACCACTCGGCGAAAGCCGATTCCGAGTCGATAGGTGTGGGGAGACCCTAAGTCGCCTTCTACGTCAGGTGGGGGAGAACGTAGACTTATTTTTGTCCGACTCGGGTACTCTATTCGTAACCGTGTAGGCTCGGACAGTCCGAGCCTACACGGTTACGAATAGAGTACCTACATTTTCCAAGGCACAGGCCGTTCTACAAGATTCTGAACTCCTGAACCGGGGACTTTTGGGAGACGAATACAGGGGTTCCAACGAGCATTCGTACCCGATTTCATCAAAATCCCCGGGATTTCGTGGTCAGCCATCTCGACTGTAGGTATATTAAGTACGAGATGAACCTAAACAAAATACAAAATAGGTATAAATGAACTATAGTTTTCTCTCGGTGAATTCAAAATTGGCATCCATATTATGTACCCACTTATTATTCAAATAACACGAAAGATATGCGGTTTAGATAGCTAATACTTAGTTACGACCCGCAAAATGATTAGGTAGGTGTACCTACGAAGCAGTTCTCCGAAAACCTCACACGATATTATCTTTTTGCAACGGGAAATTCTATGGAAGTAAAACGTTGGTCAATAGGTTCTCATGCCCCCTTGCACTTCCAATTGGTGCTGTAGAAACTAGTAAGTAATTACATTAGGAAACTTAGTGTACCGAGACCGAGATGTTTTGGAGGCCTAGTGTTCCTCTGCTGGTTATGGCAAGCCTCTATCGAAATTGTGTGTCTAGACCTAATCATTAAATATACCTTTTTAATGCGAATTGCAAGCACGTAAGAATTTGATAGAGGTACTAGCCCTAAGTGCCTAAGCCCTTCGTGGTAAGTAGGTCAGGTAATGGACGACCGCTTTAGCCTAGCGACCCTGCCTACCAAGCAAGAGTTCCTGGGTTCGAATCCCGGTAAAGGTATTTATTTGTGTAATAAGCACGAATATTTGTTCCTGAGTCATTTATCTATATAGAGAAAAGTATTTATTTATCTATATAAGTATGTTCATCGTCGTCTAGTACCCATAGTTGGGGCCTACCTCGATTTGTGTAAGATTGTCCCCTAATATTTATTTATTTATATTAGGAAGAATTAAAAACACTAAAAAGTTTTTCAGTTGTGGCATATATCGTCGTCTAAGCAACGTCTAAGTTCTTTGAATCAGCTTATATATGTATGTTTAACATGAATTATGCAGTTAGCATAATATTACAGTTAAATAGAGTGGACAGTTCAATCCTATCGCACATGAAAGTAACGTTGCAAATTATGGAAGGTAAAGTACCGACAAGATTATTGCGTACTTATATTACTTATACTTACGTATGTTGTTAGCCCAGAAAGCAGCTTGCTGCAGGAAAGCCGTCTTCAACTTCAAACAAAACAGAGTTCAAGGCAAATTTGTAGGTAGGTACTAATGTATGCAGGAACTGATACTTGAAACGTACTAGGACAACGTTAGTATTCAGCTAAGCTTTCACTTAATCAAGGAAGATGATCTCGCAGATGCTTTGCGAGCAAGACGTGCCTTATTCAATACTAAAAGGCCCAACTATATTCTAGTTACGATGACAAATAAGTCTCTTTGTAAATACATATGAAGACAGAATGTACTGTCATTAGTATAACCACGCAGCACTTATTATAATGAAATACTTGTCTCTGTTTCGTTATGTCGCTAACAGGCTAACAGATGTCATGAAGATAATTGTGGTATTTACTAAACATGCGAGTTTCGTAATCATAATGTTTGACGAGTGCTTCTTTGATATTCCGCATACCGTTTTTGAGTAGACGATATTCCTTTATATTTAGTCATAGGTACCTAGGCATATAGCAGTGTTAGATCTCAATGAGGGGAGTCGAAATGGAGACAAATTAAACACGGACCGTTCACTATGACAAGTATATTTTGACTAACTCCGCGCGGTACGCAGCCGCGCCCTATTGCGTCTTAAAGCTACCCACATAACATCCCTCCACCTTTATTCTCAAAATAAACACTGAGAACTATAGTTAAAACACTAAAAGAATTGTCTGTAATTGATATTTTTCCGAGGTCGTTTTCCAGTTGCCTCAGGTTCCTCTGAACCTTGGTTCTCGTGTTCCGACGTCAAGCCAGAAGGCGCAGTTAACACGGCAGCAACCAGGCCCGGTCCAGTATCCTCACACTCCAACCAACGCTCTCCATCTGTCTCGTGCTCCGTGGTACCTTGGTTTATGTTGCCTTCG
This sequence comes from Epinotia demarniana, assembly GCA_945867215.1. Taxonomy (NCBI): domain Eukaryota; kingdom Metazoa; phylum Arthropoda; class Insecta; order Lepidoptera; family Tortricidae; genus Epinotia; species Epinotia demarniana. The sequence goes on from OX244267.1 coordinate 7,927,837, forward strand.
ATTGACTGGTCATTCAGCGTGTGAGGAACCACAGGGTCGGTTGGCAAAGACGGGTGCGCCAGCACCATCGGCATCATCTCCGCGGTGGCTGCTTGGCCGCTCAAGTTGGGAGGACCGTGCAAATCCTGAACCTCAAAATTGGCTGATGTAGAAGGGTGCGCTAGTAGTACCGGTGGCATCTCGGCCGGTTCGGGCGCGTCGGACACGGACGTCGCCGGGGCCACTCTAGTGCCACAGTCTAGTCCATGCTCCTCCTCCCCCTTATATTTTAAAATCTGGTTGGCGTGTTTTTTTACACTGCGCTGATCGTCTTTTAAACTTACTATATAAACTGACGAACCAAGTTTTGTTAGTATTGTTCCCCTAACTAAACGTTTATTTTGGTTCTTATACACTTGCACTAACACTTGCTCGCCGATTGTGAAATTCACTTTGCGAGAACCGCGGTAGTATCTACTCTGCTCACATTGTTTATCTTTGACATGTACGCCGAGTGGTTCGCTGGATGACGTTAGACTTTGTGGAGCTATTAAATCCAGCCTACTTCTTAAATTTCGCCCAAATAATATTTCTGAAGGGGATCTGTCAGTAGTGCTGTGTTTTGAGTTCCTGTAATGGAATAGAAATTCTTGTAATTTTACATTTAAATTCTTTCCGCTGTTCCCCGACAATATTATCGCCTTAATAGCCCGCTTTATTATTTTAACATATGATTCGGCTTGTCCGTTACTAGCTGGGTTGTAACTGGGAGATGTAATATGTTCTATTCCATTACGTGTGCAAAATTCCTTAAATTCTTTTGATACAAAATATGATCCGTTATCCGAACAAATTACATTAAATATTCCGAATCTCGCCATTACTTCACATAGTCGTTCTATAATTACTCGAGTACTGTAACCACTGGACACATCAAAACACTCGACCCATTTAGAAAAAGCGTCCACGATAACTAAATACGTTCTATTGTTAATGGGTCCGGCCAAGTCAACGTGCACGCGATGCCAGCTGTGCGGCGGGAACGGCCAGGGCGTGAGCGGCGCGCGCGCCGGCGCGGGGCGCAGCGCCCAACACACTCTGCACGACGCGACGCACTCTTCGATATCCGTTGACAGCCTAGGCCACCAAAATCTATCGCGTGCCTGTGATTTCATTTTATGTACCCCCAAATGGCCTTTATGTAACTCCTGAATTATTTTAGGTCTCATGGATGTAGGCACTACTAATTTATGACCTTTCATAAGGATGCCGTTTTCGACATCTAATTCGCTACGGTTTTCATAGTACGGTTTAAGAGATAAATCTTGTACTTTATTAGGCCAGCCCTCTAAAACGAAATGTATCACTTGTGACAATATGTTGTCTAACTGTGTACCTACTTTTATATCGTTTAGTGATAAAAAACTGTCGCCTTCACAGACAAAGTTTACGTAGTGACCGCTGCTGGCGGCTGCTTCGTTTATCTGAAAAACCGGTTCCTCGCGCATCGCTCGGCTCAAGAAATCAGCTGAGTTGCGTGAACTTGATATATATTCAATGTTGTATTTATACGCGGATAAAAATATTGCGTACCGTTGCAATCTGTTCGCAGAAATTTCCGGAATGCCTTTATTCGGATTAAATATCGATAGTAAAGGCTTATGATCTGTTCTCAACGTAAATGGTACATCTCGTCCATATAGGTACTGATGGTACTTGCGAACTCCGAATACGATAGCAGTTGCCTCCTTTTGGATTTGACTGTATCGTTTTTCGGCATCAGACAATGATCGCGATGCGTAAGACACCGGTTTTTCTACCCCGTCTTCCACTAGGGATAAAATCGCTCCGAGACCCCGGGGCGATGCATCTACTGTCAAAATCAACTGTGCCTCCGGGTTAAAATGCGCTAAATTTTTATCGGACGACAGTTCATTCTTTATTGTTTTTACTGCTTTCTCGTGCTCCTGTTTCCAAATCCATGGAACGTTTTTTTGTAATAACTCGTGCAGAGGGCTGAGTATTGTTGAAGCATTTTTCACAAAACTCCTGTAATAGTTTACCAGACCCAAAAATGATTTTAACTCCGACACGTTACTAGGTACTTTCGCTTCCAATATGGCTTGTACCTTCTCTGGTGATTTGTGAATACCATGCTTATCAATAATAAATCCTAAGTACGCTACCGAGTTCTGGAAAAAGGAACACTTTTCTTTTTGCAGTACAAGTCCGGCCGTTTCTAATCGACGGAACACCTCATTAAGTTTATCAACATGCTCACGTTTATTTTTCCCTGTGATCAAGATGTCATCCAAATAAACAAGAACCCCGTCTAATCCTGTTAATAACGTCTCCATGGTTCTCTGAAAAATGGCTGGTCCAGAACTTAAACCAAATACGAGCCGAGTATACTTGTATAGGCCTTTATGCGTATTTACAGTCGTTAATAATTGCGAATCCTCCGATAACATTATTTGATTGTACGCGCGCGATAAATCGAGTTTTGAAAACTGTTCACCCCCATTAAGTTTAGCAAATAATTCATCTATTCGGGGCAAAGGATATTTTTCTACAAGTAATTGCTTGTTTAACGAGACTGAATAGTCCGCGCACAATCGTAATGATTTATCTTGTTTTAAAACTGGCACGATCGGACTCGCATACTCTGAGTATGAAATGGGAACCAAGATACCTAACCCTGTCAACCTATTTATTTCTTTTTCCACCTTTTCCTTTAATGCGAAAGGCAACGGGCGCGCTCTGCAAAAAATTGGCCTTGCGTCTGGTTTAATTTTTAATTCAACTACTGCATCCTTGAAACAACCTAATTTATTTGAAAACAGCTGTGAGTACTTTGACGTTAAATCTTCTATGTCCGATTTGCAAAAGTGTACCTTACAAAGTTCAAGTTGAAATTTTGAAATAAAATCTCTGCCTAATAGTAAGGGGCCCTCGCCACGTACCACATGAACAGTTAAATCCTTAGTTACCGACCCATACCTAAACGGTAAAATTAATGTGCCGAGTGTATCGATGCGCCCTCCGTTATAACTTTGCAATTGTATATTGCTAAGTTGTAGCCGGTAATTACAGAACAAAGACTTGTAACTACTTTCTGGGATAATCGTCACCCCGGAACCGGTATCTATTTCAAAACTAAAAGCATTTTTATCCACTACTACAGATTCCTTCATGGGTTCGCCATGAACCGTACGGATATTGCAAACAATACGCTTACCGTCCACCTCCTCGTCATCACCAGCGCCGCACTCGACGTAGTAGTGTCGAGAAACACTTTTTGGGCACATTCGCTTTAAATGTCCCTTAACTCCACATCGCTTACAAGCGTGATGCTTAAATCTGCATGAATCCTGCTGATGACCGGTGTAGCCACAGACCTCGCAGACCGGCGCGCGGCCGCCGGCGGCGGCGGCCGGCGCGGCCGCGTCGCGCGCCCCGTGCTGCTGCTGGCCGCGCGGCGAGCCGCCGCCGCTGCGTGCTGACAGCTTTAGTACTTGCAACGGAACATGCGTGGCCTCCGCTGAGCTCGCCGCCTCATGTCGACCTTGCTGTGCACCTATTCGCGCGCTGCGCACGCCTTCTGCAATCTCCAACGCCTTCTGCACAGTGAGATCCGCCATTTTTGTTGTAAACAGCTTATCCCGCTCAGGACCGTGCACCATTCCGAGCACGAATCGGTCGCGCAGCAGGTCGCCGAAGGAGGCCGCACTGAACTCGCAATGCGCAGCCAGCCCGCGCACGCGAGCCGCCCACTCCGCCATAGTTTCGTTCGCATATTGTACCGCACTATGAAATTTATAACGTTCCGCGAACCCGCACTTTTTACTACCAAAGTGTTCATTTAGCAATATCACGACGTCCGCGTAGCTTAACTTCGTTACTGATCCCGGCAAGGCAAGGTCACGTACTAATTTATATGTTGACTCCGTTAGACAACTTAGCAAAATAGCACGCCTTTTTGCACCGGATTTGTGTCCACCCTCATCGAGTTCGTTTGCTAAAAACCATTGTTCTAGCCTATCTTTATAAATTTCCCACTCTTGCACTTCGTGATTAAATGTCGATAACGATCCAACTGTTACTTTGGCCACCGTCACACGCGTTACCCGAATATAGTTTTGTCGTCGCCACTGTTAGATCTCAATGAGGGGAGTCGAAATGGAGACAAATTAAACACGGACCGTTCACTATGACAAGTATATTTTGACTAACTCCGCGCGGTACGCAGCCGCGCCCTATTGCGTCTTAAAGCTACCCACATAACAAGCAGTTCGCATGCTTGTGCAAGTAAGATGAAAAGTATAATATCACCAATTTGCCTTCGACACGGTGTATACCCAGGTGCAAGTAGGTAAACTATGAGAAAAATTTCGAACGGTTAGCAGTAGCGGAAAAGCGCACGCGCACCTTAATAAGGAACATAATCCTGCCTTAAATAATAGTGTATCCCTCTCGCTTTAGATTATTGTTGTCTTTAAGGGCATTCTGCGCTGTTGGCTTCGGCCCCAAATGCATTCCAAAGGTCCGGGCCACCATGGTCCCGAGATATGATGGCAAAGATGTACTTATTTTGAAATTTAACCGCATTCATACCCTTTTTGGTCTTGGCCATAAAAGGATAATTCCAGCTGTTTCGACCCCAAAAACTTTAGCAGCCTTTCGCCAATCAGCAGCAGTCGCCAGCAGCCAATATTATTATTACGAGTAGTTACTTTTAACCACGTCGTGATAATGTCTGATACTTTAGTAAAGTTCATTATTGTTGGATTGGTATACCCAAGTTATTAGTTATTACTTATATTACCCACCAGCACGGCTATCACGGGACGGCGCGCGAGCTCTCTCGATTTTTCTCGCACTATCTATCTCTCTCTTATTAGAACATTTAGAACAAGAGCAATAGTGCGAGAAAAATCGGGAGTATGTCGCGGCCGTCTCATGATTTATTTATTTATTTAAGTCATTAAACCAACAATTGATAGACGTGCAGTTGATAGGTACTTAGATGAAGTAGCTGAGCTGAGATCAACCAGTTCATATACACACCTTCTGGACTACCTACGCAGCCAGTAATTGTGATTTTTTTGACAATATACCGAATCAATTTCCCATATATTTTAGTATAATTGCACAAAATACTGCACCTATAATGTAGCACGACGCCGAAACTTACAAATTTAAGGCCTCCTGTGCTCACATTGCTCCACAACCCGCAAGTAAAATTAAACCAAGATTAACGATACATGGACATATCATATCGGGCAAAGTTGATAAAAACGAAAATCAACATTTTGTAAACAATCGTCTCTCTGCTCCTCTCTAGAACAATCGACAAGAAATTCATGTCAGATATGGGAAGGCGGAAACTATGTTCTCTATGTTGCGATGCAATTAGGTTTTTGCTTCCAACAATGCTTGAGACACGAAGACGCAGGCATTTGTATCACGGAGGCATTTAGAAGTGAAAGAAGAGTGAAAGTAATAAGTACCTGATCAAAATGTTTCCTGTTGTAATTAAATTAAACTAATTATCACGTGGTTACGTTTACAATTCATAAATTATTAAAACACAAAGAACAGACCCCACTTGGAATACTACGTAGTCGTCCATGCAAAAAGAGAAAACGTTTTTCCACTTCTAAATATTTTCTAATTTCAATGACTTCTTAGTACGTTATCAATTGACAGAATGATCGACTAGGTTTATAAAAAAATATAGGTGTTACTTTTTTTAAAGCGGAACGTTTTTTTAAAAAAACCTAGATAGTATTATGCTGAAGCGATCGACATCAAAATCCAAGTGATTTGTTAAACGTTTTCTCCCTAAATGGAAATGTTCACCATATGTTAACCAGTAGATAACCGGGTCCTCTTAAAATTCAGCTATGTTCAGGTAGATATACCCTACCACAGAATAAATATTAATGTCCTAACTTAAGCAATCATCGCACCCCCTGATTTAGTGGATAAGCCCCTAAAAAATTATGATCAAAATGATGACACAGTTTAGAGCCTAGACTCCATAATGTAATATATCTAGAGATATCAATCAATTACGAAGTCGATAATATTTTCACAGTCAACCTACTGCCATCAGCACCAGTTTTAATTTCCGTTTTAATTTACCGGTACCGCCGATATAGCGTCAATTGAGAAAATTCTGTGAAAGTACCCACCTCTACGATATATATATACTTATACTAGCTTTTGCCCGCGACTTCGTCCGCGTAGAAGTTGAGAAAAATATTTCTATTAAATTATTTTAGGCTTAACCTTAATTATCCCTGTCCCAAACAAACTTCTACCATTTTGAGGGATGATTTTCGAGGTATAACTATCCTATATTCTTCCAAGAGTCTTAAATTTTCTTTACGCCTATGTTCATGTAATTCCGTTTTGGGTTTAGGCGTAAAAGGCTTAAATTGCTAATGCTAAATTGAAATTTCAGTTTTTTTTTAATATACACATGTTTGTAACTACTTAAACTGTTTGTTTTTCATAAAGTATTAAAGTAATTTTATATGTGTACTAAGCTACAATACCTACTGGTTTTTGCTTACACCCGTGTGGTGTCGGGTTAGAATTTCACCACCCCCTTTCTTCCTGTGGGTGTCGTAAAAGTCGACTAAAGGACCAGGGTTGAAGTGTGTTGTAGGCGATTTGCTAGCAACCTATCACTGCAATATCACATTTTGTCGATCTTTTATACCCACATTTATGCTAAAAGTGGCGCTGGAACAAACGTTTCATATGCTCTGCCTACCCCTTTTGGTAGTTCCGTTTAGTAGTTTTAATTACGTTAGTCCGGGGTGCCTGTATAGTTTTGAAAGTAAAATTATCATATGCCAAAAGACGTAGAAGTTTCCATCTCCATCCCCAGTCCCCATTTAAAGATGTGACAGAATAAATTATATTTTTCCCCAAAATTAACTTCTTAAATTAAAAAAATGATCCGCAATTTTATCTAACATTATCTTCTTCTCGGTTTGTGAGCATCGTAGTTCTAACCTAACCTACTTTTCTGGTAGCTGTTCGGTTCTGTAAGGATCGCAGTTCTAACTTAACCTAACCTACTTTTCTGTGAGCGGTAGGATTATGTATTCTGAATTAATGGCTCACCAAATAGTATATATGTCTGACCGAAGAATTGCCTTTCTTCAAAAAGTACTTGTTGCCCAACCCCTTTATGGACGACAACATCAACACGCGACGGCAGAGCTACGCATCGCGTCATACGAAGATTATACGTAAGAAAAATATGTGATTATTTATAAAGACTTAGATTGTTTAGAGTAAATAAAAAACCCAGTAGTTAGAATCCCCATAGTAATTATTTATATAAAACACCCTCTCATAGCATTCATTTGATATTGTAAACATTAAAGTAAAATCCTAATACAAATTGTATTAGAAAGAGAGAGGAGATGTTGCCTATGCGCGAGCGCAGCACGGACTGGCCGCCATGGAGGGGAGGGGTGTATCGCGCCAACATGACCGTAACGAGAGCCGCGGCCACCGAGCCTGAATTAGAATTTAGTACGGCGCATTTTCACTTTGTATTTAACATGTTTACATTTATAACTTTACAACGGCTCATCGTATTAGAATGATTTATATATTGTTAGAAAGCTTATTAAAAGTTCTATTAAATGTTTAAACTTACAAATAAGTAAACTCAGTAGGTTCAGCGCAAATAATGAATAAGTGTTAAGAAAGGGACCGAATTACGGTTTGCCCGATTTCCATGTACGATTATTCAGATAAGAAAATATTTACGAACCCTACTGTACTTATAAGATCTCAATCCATATTAGAACTTTGTAAATCAGCTTAGTCTTCCACCCATTTAAATGTATAACATCCCAATAACATCTTGCAATGTAAATTAGTCAAGTCAAAGTGGGCGTAACCTCTATTGTCTCATTCAGCACGTCTTGCTCACCCACTAGCAGGTATAAATAGCAGGTACGGCCCGGAGCAAATTAGTGTCCGCTCGTCACTCCTGGAAGTAACATCTCTACAAGCAACAACTAGTGTCCGCTCGTCACTCCTGGAAGTAACATCTCTACAAGCAACAACTAGTGTCCGCTCGTCACTCCTGGAAGTAACATCTCTACAAGCAACTAGTACCAGCAAGAAAATCAGCAAGCAAGCATCAGTTCCAGTAATCCAGTTTCATCAACGCCGGCTGCCGCATCGAGCAAGTGGGAGTTTAGTCGATCGGGTCCTTCGACCGGATCAATCTACGAGTCACCGATCACGCCTGGGGCGATAGCGGGCCGTTCCCCTCGTCCAGGACGATGAATCGAGGTCGAGCTCGGGCCGGCGCGACGGGTGCGCACGGCAATCGACTCGGCTACGCGGGCCGCGGGCACCGCAGGAGCAGCACATCGGGCACCGGCATAACTTCGAGTGAAGATAGTACGAGCAACATCACATCAGGCGTCAGGTCCCTCACATTCCACGAGGCTCACGACCGAGCCTCGCCATCTGAGCGGGCACTCACGAGGGACCTGGACCCAGTCGCGGCGGAGAAAATGAAGAAGGAGTTGGAGGAAATGGCGCGTCAATTGGAAGACGCCGAAAAGAAGATAGCCGTCCAGAAGGAGGACTGGCGCAATAAATTAAGCAAGCTCAGGGAAGCTTTACGTACCAAGGAGTACAAAAACCCGGGTAAGGGTTCGGTTATTAATAGACAGGCCGCCGGTCGTCTATCATCGGATTTGGGGGGTCCGATCAATCTACGTGTACACACACGCACACCGTTCGAGGCAACGGTACCGCACTACGGGGCACACGCAGCGGCAGCGTGCGCGAGCCCGACTTCGCGGAAGCCCATGGAGGGCATCAACTCCGTCGCGACATCAGCATCAACAGTGGACTGTTTCCACACATCCGTAGAGCAGCCGGGAGACGCCAATGCCGCGGCCGATCTCCCAACATTGAAGCCCAGCGAGAAGAGGATAGCGTGGGCAGAGTGGCGCCGCAGACGCAGCGACCACCGGGATAAGGAAAACGAGGCGCCGAAGGCGCGGAATAAAGCAGAGAGGAAAATATACATAGCTCAACCATCAAGGGAACTAGTTGAAGCAGCCTGCAGGAAGGCCAAAGAAAGAAAACGGGATCAACTAAAACTGAAGATTACCATACCAGTCAAGCAGCCACCTGAAGCAAACTCATTAGAAGTCGTCGAACAATCATCGAAGAAATTTAAACCCGGAGAATGGGAACTTTAACGTAGCGTCAAAATAATAAGTGTTAGAATCAGTGAAAGAAAAGTTAATCAGTGAAAGTGCCTAAGTGATAACACCGTTGCAACCAATAGTGCGAGGCTTCGCCTCACACTAAAGGGGGAGAATTATGGACGACAACATCAACACGCGACGGCAGAGCTACGCATCGCGTCATACGAAGATTATACGTAAGAAAAATATGTGATTATTTATAAAGACTTAGATTGTTTAGAGTAAATAAAAAACCCAGTAGTTAGAATCCCCATAGTAATTATTTATATAAAACACCCTCTCATAGCATTCATTTGATATTGTAAACATTAAAGTAAAATCCTAATACAAATTGTATTAGAAAGAGAGAGGAGATGTTGCCTATGCGCGAGCGCAGCACGGACTGGCCGCCATGGAGGGGAGGGGTGTATCGCGCCAACATGACCGTAACGAGAGCCGCGGCCACCGAGCCTGAATTAGAATTTAGTACGGCGCATTTTCACTTTGTATTTAACATGTTTACATTTATAACTTTACAACGGCTCATCGTATTAGAATGATTTATATATTGTTAGAAAGCTTATTAAAAGTTCTATTAAATGTTTAAACTTACAAATAAGTAAACTCAGTAGGTTCAGCGCAAATAATGAATAAGTGTTAAGAAAGGGACCGAATTACGGTTTGCCCGATTTCCATGTACGATTATTCAGATAAGAAAATATTTACGAACCCTACTGTACTTATAAGATCTCAATCCATATTAGAACTTTGTAAATCAGCTTAGTCTTCCACCCATTTAAATGTATAACATCCCAATAACATCTTGCAATGTAAATTAGTCAAGTCAAAGTGGGCGTAACCTCTATTGTCTCATTCAGCACGTCTTGCTCACCCACTAGCAGGTATAAATAGCAGGTACGGCCCGGAGCAAATCAGTGTCAAACGGAGCCTCCTGGAAGTCACAACAAGAAGAAGAAAAACTACAAAGTAATAGGAAATTAGGGACTTGAAATCAAGTCACTTAGGGCAGTGATAGGGCAGTTAGGGAAAAGTAAATAAAAAGTCTATTTCTCGTTATTCCTTCTTTTATTTTGGTAACATCGATTACCCAAAGTGTCTGAGGACACGGGCAAAGCCCAAACACACCATTCGGGCGCCGAGTGGTAGTACGCGCTGTCCGTACACATAGGGGCGGAGCTCGTCCGTCGCCGACTTGTGTCACGGAGCGTGGTCGACGCACTGTCCGAGCACATAGGGGCGGAGCTCGTCCGTCGCCGACTTGTGTCTCGGCACTAGGTCATTCTTAGGTGACTGTGAGGGGCGAGCATTGCCGCGGCCGGTAGCGCGCGCGCTCACTCGCCCAGCCGACGCCGCAGAGAGCGGACGTCGCTCACACCCTTTTAACCTCCAACCTTCGAGGAAGAGTATTAAAAACGCAGTAATTTGTTTTCTAGTCCTTGACCGAAGTTACAGTTCCCTTATTTTAAAATTCTCTTGTTCCACGTATAAATTTCCAACTCCTATTAGCCCTTTAGGGGTGAATCTCGTTTAACACCCAGTATTTTTACCCCTGACGCAAAAAGAGGGGTGTTATAACTGTTATAAGTTTAACGTGTCTGTCTGAGTATCTGTGCTGTGTATCTATCTGTGGTATCGTAGCTCCCTAACTTCTTAGCCATGTTTCATGAAAATCCGTTCAGCCGTTTTTGTGATATTGGAATTTAAATGAAAATGTCGGGGGTTTTTCAACTTTTCTAAGTATTCAAAGAAACAGTCTAAAATTGAAGTTACAAATCTCTTACTTTAAAAATGTCTTGCTCTCTATACAAACTTCGAAGCCCCTTTTAACCCTCTTAGGGTAAGATACAACTTATACATCTCTTACTTTAATATTTTCTTGCTCTCCATACAAACTTTTCACCCCTTTTGAACGTGGATTTTTCCAAAATGCTTAAAGTGCTTTTTTGTATTTAAATAACTAATATGTCTACAACGTTTTAAATTTTAAACTCAAAATGAAAAGTTTCCTACTTAACCGCCCTAGGGGTAGAATTTTGTAAAACGCTGACAGTTCTTTTTTTGTATCCTAATAAGTAGGTTTTTTACAAAGTATCAAGTTTCCAGCTCAAGAAATAAAGTTCCCTTCATACAAATTTTGCACCCCTATTGAACCCCCTTAGGGGTGGAATTTTCTAAAACGCAGAAAGTACTTTTTTGTATTCTAATAAGTAATCTTTCTACAAAGTTTCTACAAGTCTCTATTTCAAAAAATAATGTTTTCCCCATACAAATATTGCACCCCTGGTTAACCCGCTTAGGGGTGGGTTTTTTCAAAACCCTGAAATTACTTCTCTCGTATTGTTATAAGCAGTCCATACACAGATTTTCAAGTCTCTCACTTAAAATAGGTAATAACAGGTTTGCACGGAACCCTCGGTGCGCGAGTCAGTCTCGCACTTTGACGGTTTTATTGTATTCAAATAAGTAATCTGTCTATACAGTTTCAAGTCTCTAGCTCAAAAGGAAAAGTTCCCTTCATACAAACTTTGCACCCCTATTTAACCCCTCTAGGGGTGGAATTTTCTAAAACGCTGAAACTGCTTTTTTTGTATTTTAATAAGTAATCTTTCTACAAAGTTTCAAGTCTCTAGTTCAAAAAATAATGTTTCCCCCATACAAACATTGCACCCCTATTTAACCCACTTAGGGGTGGAATTTTCTAAAACGCTGAAAGCACTTTTTTTGTATCTTAATAAGTAATCTTTCTACAAAGTTTCAAGTCTTTCAATTAAAATTTTACTCCATCCCCATACAAACTTTCAACCCCCTTTTTACCCCCTTGAGAGTGGAATTTTCAAAAATCCCTTCTTAGTGGGTACTTTCGTTATATACGTTATAACGAAAGTATTATATACCCCACCTGTTGTGAAAAAATCAGCTTTCTAGGTTCAACGGTTTAGGCTGTGCGTTGATTTAAGTGAGTGAGTGAGTGAGTCAGTCAGTCAGGACTTTTACGTTTATATATTTAGATTACCTGTATCGAGGCGTTTCCTTTTCCAAAGATTTACACCACTGTCAAACACAAGGGCCCTGCCCAGAAAGACTGAGGACAAATGGTAGTAAATGACATCACGACCGCACGAGCTGGGGCAGTCGTGAGGCCGGTCATCGAGAAAATCGACTCAAACTATAAAACCCATCTCAAATAGTACTTACTATCCCTTACAATATCTAAGAAGAACGAAAGAGACCGTTAACCTGGAAGCTCGAGTGACACAAACTAGTAAATAACACGTAGACTCGATACAATTATTGTTTGTCTTCTTTCTAGCTAACGGTGTTAAAGCAAGGTGCAATTGCCTAGATGGTTTATTGCAACAGGAGAAAAACTAAGTACGTTGTACAGAGCGATTGAGTATTTGTGCCAGATCAATCTTTTCTTAGTGCCGCTACCGTATGAGGTATAAGTAAGTACTTGCTTAGATGTACGATCATACAAAAACATTATAAAACTACCAAATAATTCAAATAATTATGGGTGAACAACAGAGAGAACTTTCCATACAACCGTTTGTTTTTACCGGATCCGAATTACACCATAGAAATTAAATCGCTTCTACATTCATTTCATATTGAATACTCGTAGTGTATGAGAAGCATGTACATAGTTGATAGACATAAATGAGACGTAACCAGGTTTTGCGGTCCTCTTATACGGAACAATTTCCAGTTTCGCTTATTCGGAGATTACATAAAAGACTGCCTCCATTTTGAGACTTCGATGCCGATGCCGTGCCGACTGATGATTGGGCAGACGTGATTTCGAAAAATAAATTCATCGATAACAGGAAAGCAGTATGTATTGCAGAATGTAATGTAGTGATGGTTTGTACCCAGGATGGTAGCGGCATTTCCTCGCTGAATTGCAACGCCAGCTCTTGGTCACCAAAAAGGTATATTCAATCAGACGTTTCGCGATTTCCGCAAATAAGTAAGTTATGCGCACTGGGACCTAACGGACTCCCGATGCGATAGTTGTACTCTCTGCCGTGTTCTCTATATTTATTAGGAACGTTTCAGATTTTCGCGTTTTTCAGAAGTTACTTAGATGTTCTGGAAAAAATGTCTTTCGGTTACATTTTGTTTGTAGTATTAAAACGTGTTCCACATACGCCAAACGATTTTCATCTATGGTACTCTACTTATACTAGTTATACTACATATATTATCGTACCTTCAAGCCTTTCAGTACCACACAATGAACGATGTTACCGATGCGAAACTTTCCCTCCCATAATGGATCAATTTACCTTTGTATCCGTGTAGGGAATGTTGGTTTGTTTAAAATAAGATCTGTACGTGTTTTACTTTCACACGGAATGAAACGGGAGACGTTTAATGATCCGCAATGATTTATTTGTGGTCGATATGCATCATTGCGTTTATCATCGAATTACACATTCAAATTGAAAAAGAGAAATACTTAAATGCACACACTTTCCTCAATAACTATAACGCATTCCTTTATCGCACATTGTGCACACCGTGTGGTTTCACCTATGTAAACTGCAACATATGTTTGTGCCTTATGGAACAAATGGTTTCTTTCTTCTTCATATAACCCCTCCATCAATAACAGAACTTCAATTTCTGACTAAATAAACAAACAGTTTGATTAAACTGGGCTCTAGTCCAAGAATATACATATTGATTGGATGAATAGTTGTATGTAACTTTTATTCATATTAGGCGATCAATGAACACATACGTAGTATTACGTAGCTATGATCGTATGCCAAGCCGTCCGGCTGCTCTAATATAAAGTCGCCGTCAATGGAATTTGCTAACTATGTAAACAAACCGCCATAGTTAAAGACAATTTCAATATGGCGGTTTGTTTACAAAGTTAGCAAATTCTATTGACGGCCACTTTACAGTTCGCATTTCTCAATCGACTCTTGAGAAATTATGTGAGCATGTTTTTGGACGTAATAAAAAAACCGCACTCAAAACGGATGGACCGATTTGAGTGCGGTTTTTTTTGTCATAGATAATTTTATCCCGAGTTAGAACACTCGGGATAAAATTTTCTATAGCCATGTTTCATGAAAATCAGTTTAGCCGTTTTTGAGATATTGGACTTTGAAATGAAAATATCGGGGGTTTTTCAACTTTTCCAAATTATTGTTATTTAACTAAAAGACAAACTCGCGAGTTCTACAGCTCACAGAGCCAACTATAGTATTATTGGTACGAAAGGCTACACGAATACCGTTATATTTTTAAACCTTTGAAGCACCGTATTCACGGTTATTACGATTCCCAGACACGAACCAGACAAGGAAGGACCGCGGAAAGAGAAGCCTCATTCCAAAGGTGATACGCGCGGTGAATCACATAAAAACCTGCATTTTATTGCTGTATCCAGTTTGTTGCGCATTTAATTTGCATTAATGCGTGCCGTCATATCATCGTGAAAATAGAAATTCGCCTCGGAATTAATTTTGAATCTTTTATCGTCATAAGGTGGTGTAGCTGCAGTACTATCCGTGTCATAATCTGCTGTAATTTTATTATGCACTAAGTATATAAATACTAACTGCCCTCGCGACATCGCCCGCGTATTGCTAATGCTGGGGCCACACTCACGAGAAATGCCATTATTTATCGCGATAATGGATGTTAACCGTACGGCCATACTATGATAATCGCGATAATTAATGGCATTTCTCGTAAGTGTGGCCCGGGCATAAGAACGCAGCCAACGCAGGTAAACCCGCAGGATAAAAAATAACCTATGACCATTCAGAGAAACATTCTACACATGGGTGATTTTTTTAAATCGTATACTTTAAGTAGTTCCGGAGATTACCCATTAAAACCAAACATCCATCTAAACTGAGTAAATAAATGCGAAAGTTTGGATGTTGGATACTCAATCACGCCGAAACGGCTCAACCTCTGGATGAAATTTTGCACGAAGATAGTGTTATTTATTAGCCTGCATTAAAAATATAGGATAGCTTTTATCCCGGGTCCATGCAGACGAAGTCGCGGACGGAAGCTAGTATTATAGTATATATATCCTCCAAGGCATAATTTTCGGCATTATTTCCGGTAAATATGTCATGCGTTTATTTGCAATGGAAAGTTAGATTTGAGTAAGTAACTTATGAAAAATTAGCTCCTACAATTACACGGAGCATCGGTTCGGAAAGTCTGTGTCCACGATACGATGGTGAAAACGTAATTACTCTCTAATGCCGTCACTTGTCACGGATAATTATTCGTAATGGTACACCACACGACCCTGACTGAGGATGGAGTCCGCGATTCTTCGAAAGTTTGGTTACATCATGTTTGTTTGACTTTTAGTAGGGGGAACTAACCGAACGCAATCTTATCTCTAAAAAGGTTTATTAAGGAAGCATCCTATTGATTCTTGATTGAAAATATCCTGTCATACTGATCGGGTTTGTCTTCCAAACACTAATGTATGACCAATGTAATGGGATGAATGGGACCAATGTAATTATTATGGAATCAACCCACTGAGTTATTTTAAAAAACGAACCTTGACATTTGTCTCGTCTCAACTATATCATCTTTGTAACAGAACATTATTTCCGAGTCAATTTCACGAAACATCCGTGTCGCTCTCATTGCTCAAAGATGCCGAGAACTAGCAATATACCTCAGTTAACTTAACCGCAAACTTGATATTACAATAGAAGGGAGAAGAACAGTCCTAGAGCAGGTCAGTGCTCCCCATTGTCCGGCCGCAGTGTGATACGGCAGTTAATTGAAACCCAGGCACGAGAGATATCGCAGCTCGCCATCAGGGCCGTTGTTCACAAAGCTGACCACTCCTTCACTACTGCAGACCGGTGTAACTCTAACCCCCGACTACCTATACTTGTTATGAATCAAGGTGTCAAATTATAAAAGGATGTTGAGTGCAAAATGTTTTTGAACGGGTAAACGCTGGTGCCAGCCTCCATTCATCCCAAGTCACGCCTCGCGGCTTTGGAAATAGATGAATGCCTCTTTTTGTAATTACCTCCGAGCATACCGATATGATCGGATTTGAAATGCTGCGATGAAGCATCATGTTTGCGGCAAAATGGAAGCCTTGTTCAGTTTTATCGGCGATCTTTGGTTACATGCAATCTTTACGGATTTGTAATCATGTGTCCATGTTTATCCGTTAGTAAACATACTATTTTTTTTACGATTTCTCCAAGGCAGACCAAGATAAACTAACGGCAGATCTTTTATGGTAGAATCAAGCCAAATAATAGAGGATATTCAGTTTTAATAAGTCTCCATGATCAGCCGATAAGTGCCTCACTGCCAGGTTAATCAAGTGGAATTCATTATGCCCATGTTCAGAATCAGGAAATAACTGCTTGCTTATAGGTAGTAGTTCACACTAAGGTTCTTTTTAATTATAATCCAGTTCTCCACAGTGTCATCATCCGGCTGGCGAAAAAGAAGTAAGTAGTATCTACTTATTGTATTGCATGGTAATCTTGTAGTTATCTATAGTGCGATATATATGTCTAATTCCTTGGCACGGTGTCACCGATTTTGATCGTAAGATCTTTGTCAATTATATTCAGAGTGAGAATTGATTTGATCATGCAGGGAAAAACAATCAAGTGTTAGGTATATAACGCGCGCAGATAAAGAATGGATCTGAAAATGACTGAAAACACTTTAACTGTGTGAGTATAGATAGACAGCGATAGGGTGTGAGCGAGATAGCATTATGCGAGCGGACGTCACTTTCAGGTCCATTCTTTATATGCGCGCGTTATAAAACTTTTTTATTTCTAAAACAAGACATTTTCGAAACCTTTAGGCATGAGATTGAGATAGAAATCACGTAATATCGTTACGTTCCGCCGATTGTCAGACGAGGTTATCGAACTGGAATATATTAATGTTAATGTCCCGGAGCGCAGTGTTGTCTGGACGACGAAATTTGAACGAGAAAAATTTGGCTTGTAGATATTTAGTTGAAGCTAAAGCTTGAGAAAAGTTCGCAGATTGACGCATTTTGACAAGAAAAACTATTATTAGTAGGAATAGATTATGAAGACTCACAGTGACATGCTAAATTGCCTTGAGGATAGATTAACCTTATTAGGTACCTAAAACGTTTTTGATCTATAAGTGATTTTACTCCATCAATTAATATTTAGATAAATAGCGGATTAGAAGTAGTAGTACAATTGTGAATGAAATGTAATGATAATGAATGTACATTATATGCACAATTAAATTAAATTTATGCAATGAAACATATTGACATTTTAACTTGCAAGTACCTGAAGTACCTAATCTTACCTACACTTATGTTATAATACAGTGTGTAAGTCTAATACGGGCGATAAATTAAATCGGACATAGTATTCATTAGTGTAATCATGAAGTAAAAGGATTTTTTAAATTGCAGGTCATTACGACCCCATAATTATTATTTTTTAAATTTCTCAACAGCAATGTACTGTAAACATGGTTGGGGTACCGAAATGTCAAATGTTCATCAGCAACTGTCAACGAGCGTTTAACGTGAGTGTGTTTGCATTACATTGCGGGCGGAATTATTTTGTATGGACAAAATTATTGTTGCAACTTTAAGTAAATGTTATCTAATTACCTTTACTTTGTCATGTACTAACCACCGTTAAGAGATTCGCCCGTATTAGACTTACACACTGTATATCCATGAATAAAAAATAACAGCCAGTATCCAACTAAGCATTGTTCTGTCACGAATGATCTCAGCTTCCCATGACCGGAAAAACATGAAACTTTTTTTTATTGGTTCTTATTATTCTAGCTTCCGCTTCTTAGGATAGTTTTTATCCGACTGTGATGATTAATTATTTTCGAAACATTTGACCTTATTACATTTTTAATTTTTCTTGAAATCCTAGTTGCCTTACCTGATACCTGCTATTCTGTCAACTTTAAGTGACGGCAAAATGGCGGACTTAATCTGAGACCTTAGACCTTCACAAAACGAATAAAAAAAGATTATATGGGAACTTACATGCGCTAAATTCATATTAAGGTGTATTTAATTTCAATCCCATAAAAAAACATTCCATGTAAAAAAGAGGCCAAGAATCGTAACGCTTCTACCGTAAAAAGTTGTGAGATAATTCGTGGAGCCAAGTCTCAGGCAATCTTATTAGATTATTATTCTTTATTTGCTTGCTAAATAGAATTCTCTAACTTGACAAGACTGGCAAGAGTAATAATCCAGACCAATCACTCTAAGCATAGTAAGACTAATTAAGCTACATAAAGTAAAAGAGGGACGCAATACGTACCTATAAATCCAATTATGCTGCCTTGCTAGCATTATCGTATGTAATAATCATATACCTACCATTCGTCCCTTTCTAGCATACGGTAGGTACATGCTGTATAACTAAATAGACATACCTTCACAGCTTGTCGGTATCCACTGATGCTGCTGGCGAGGCTCTCAGCGTCATAGTGCCGGGAGAAGGAGTATGGGCCCGGATGGCTCCGGGACACGCATTGCCCCATATGACCACACAAACAAACACCGAACTTGTCACATCACTTCACAAATCTTTTAGTTCTTTCGAAACTGCTTTTTTTTAAAGAAATCCTAGTAAAAGTAGATAACAGAACACCAACCAATTAGAGAATGTTACCTCTAAGTGTCGCTGTAGATGGTAGATGTAACGCCAAGGATGGAGGGGTGAATATCAGTGCCGGATTAAGACCATTTGATGCCCTAAGCAATCCACGCCTTGTGGTGGCGCTACATACGCTAATGCGGCTCACCCCGCCGATCACCCGTCACGAAACTAGAACTCTACCTACGCTTAGTTATTACGCATCGCGGTGTCAAGATATATTTGTGGGTGAGCGTTGAGGTGAGCTTAAAACAAGTTACAGAATAGGGGGGCTGGACATATGTATTGTATACTGTATAGGTGGAATTCATCCTTAAGGTAGTCATGTACTTTAACTGAAGAATTTAGTTGCAACGTAAAATTTGGCATTGATCTGGGTATTTACCAAACAAAAATGTCTAATAAATTGATACCTAATACTTAAATAACCAACAGAGTTCAAATTAATTCAGTAATAATTTTAAAGTTTACAGAAAATCTGTAGGCGTCTGTAAAGTATACTTAAACTAGTGTTGTTAACCGACTTCAAAAAAAGGAGGTTTTCAATTCGGCTGTTTTTTTTTAATGTTTGTTACCTCAGAACTCCGTCATTGATGAGGCAATTCAAAAAAAAAAATTTTTGTTTGTATGTATATACTTCCTACTATACTATATAGTTAGATGATCTCCTCAATTTTATTAGGCACGCGTGTAGTGATTTTGGTATTTTCTATTATAACTCGTATTTACATCCGGAATCATAAATTTGGTGGCGAGGAATTGATGATGAAGACCACAGATGACTTATCGAATTCCTCAATTATATTCTTAAAAGTGCAAAAGCACGTCACGGGTTCTGACAAGATTCCGCTGAAATAGGAACTAATGAAGTGCCATTGAATGAATGAATGAATGCTTCTTTATTTCAGGCAAAAAACCCATTACAATAGTAGCTATCGGTGATGATCTTGGGGAATCGATGGAAGTCCTCAAATATTATCGGCCCACATACAGCGATTCGATTATTTTCTATAGTAATCAACGCATTTGCTATCAGAAATCAGTTCATGTGGTAAATTGCAAAAAAAAATAGGAAACCTTCTCGTGGCTTGGCGGAGTACTAAATTGAAGTCGGTTAAAATTTTGTTTTTGAAGTCAATTATTTTGTTTTCTTGATTAATTGATGATGTAGGTTATTTTATTTTTCATATACTTACTGGCAAAGGTTTAAAGGTCTATACCTACCTAATCATAATTAAGAATGCCGTTTATAAAGCTTTACCGCGCTTCGGACTCCGGCTCCAGAAATGATTAATGACTATGACTACTAGTTTAACTATTTTGTATGGATAAGTTGCTATCTCGTTCCGAAGCTGTGGTCTTCGCTTCTGACTTGTTTGACAACAAACTGGACTCATGGTATTAATAACTGAAATAGGTGCATCAAAACTAATATTAGTAACATCCGTAACATCTACTTATTCCATTATTTGTCTATGGTAGCTAACCAAGTGTATGGTCCTTGGTCAAGTGTATGGGACCATTTGCATTGCCGACCAATAGGTACCTAAATGAAGATTTGTTGTATTGGCCGCCTCACCGTCGACACAGACATCATCAAAGGCTATTCGGAAGCCTTAGTGACCCCTCCCAGCATACCCGAGCATAATACAGAGTAAGTCACTATTGTGCCCATATAGATTCGATATAGCAGGCATGTGTAGATAGGTACCACTAAAAACTATTAACATATACTCCTATTTTTTAGCGCGAAAACACAAACAAACACCTACTCCGATTAATGATGAACTGTTCAACGTAAAAAAAGTGTTATTTAAATTGAATAACGCACTCGATATTTACCAGAAATATAAGGAGCTACCTATAAAAGTCATTCAATAGAACAATTAAAATTACAATATCCACGTCAATTGTATATCGCAAACGTCCTTCACAGATCACATGAACTCCGATGGAGCGTGTTGATACGCAGAGGCGCGTTGCGCGCACTGCGCCCGGCGTGCGACTGCCTGCGCTGCGCGCTGCGCGTGCGCCGCGCTCGCGCAAAGCCTCCAAACAACCGCCAAAACCAACCAACTTGGCCTACCACTTGTTATTACCAATCCTAACCTTATTTCCATGATCAGAAGGGTGATATGTCGGACGATCGCATTCAAAACCGAATTCCATCCTTCACGTTAGCTTCTTAGGAGTTAGCCAAAAACGGCAGGTTGAATATCCGGCTCAAGGGACCAAGTCAGCTGTGATGTTGACACACGTGGTGAGCATCTTAATAAGATACGTACCTAGGTAAAGTATCACAGGTAAGTATAATGCATTATATAATCTGTGATAATGCGCCCGAATGTGAATAAATAAGTACATAGAGAATAAATTAATGTTAGATACTCGTAACAATATCTTTCATTTAATTTCTTGTCTCAATCAATGCTTTCTTGTTGCTACGTTGTTTAGCTCCGTCACATAACAGTCAGGATACACAGGATAAATTAAGTTTTTTTTATTCGTTTTAATACGTTAGTCGATAAGTAAAATAACGTGTATTGCACTTTAACTATAATAACCTTGATTCTAATAGGTACCTACAGGTAGTATCTAAGTACTTAGATAATTTCTCAGACCAACTCAAATGAAAGACAAGTAGTTTCTTACAAATCTCAAATAATAAGATTAACGCGCCGAAGGTTCATTGGTCTTCTCACCCTCACACTGAGCAAAAGCGTGAGCGAGATGGAAGTGCGTGCTCGGAAGCGCGGGTATCATGTTTATTAATTTTATTTTTTTGGCCGTTAATAAATAAATAAATAAGTAATCACTGAGTTCCCTCAAACATGATATTGCCGATGTTTAGAAACCATTTTAACATTTTTAGCTTTTGTGCATAATTTGTTACGAACATTTTAAGTGTATTTTAGACCCTTTTTAGTCCATTGAATAAAAAGTTCTAGAGTGCGTGAGTTAGTAACGTAAGATGTTTCTTCGGAAACATGTCAAGAGTCCCTAGGTAATAAACATACTAAAACCCCGGGACACTAGGAGGAGCCCCGGAGTGGGGGGAGGGGGGGAAAGGGTCCATTTTTTCATTATTCGCTTAAATCTCAAAAACGGTACATGTCAGAGAAAAACTTTCAAGGAAAAGTTGAAAGGCCATAAAATTATCTACAAGTTGTACCTAAATCATTTTTTCCTATATCCTACCGTTTCTGAGTTACACGCAGTTAAAAATGATTTTGGCTCAAACAATTTCCCCATACTAAATACCCATGTTTATCACATCAATCGATCAAAAAATATTTCTTTCTTCCAAATAACTCAAATGTGCAACTTGTGACCGGTACTGATAGATTGCTCTTAATTAGGTCTATAATTGGTAAAGTAAACACATTCCTCCATGGAAGCCTTTAGGAGGAATCGATTGTCAAAATATTATATTAGGGTATTTTGAGTTACTGAACTTGATCTTTTTATTTTTTCTTCCAAAAAAACTCAAAAGTGCAACTTGTGACCGGTACAGATAGATTGCTCATAATTAGGTCTATCATAGATAAAAATACCAGATTCCACGGAGGCGTTTACGGGGAATTGAATTTTATTAGGGTAGTTACGATACTTGAAAAGTGCAACTTGTGACCGGTACAGATAGATTGCTCATAATTAGGTCTATCATTGATAAAAATACCAGATTCCACCACGGAGGCGTTTACGGGGAATTTAATTTTATTAGAGTAGTTACGATACTTGAACTTTTTATTTTTTTTCTTCCAAAAAGCTCAAAAGTGCAACTTGTGACCGGTACTGATAGATTGCTCTTAATTAGGTCTATCATTGGTAAAAAAAACACATTCCTCCATGGAAGCCTTTAGGAGGAATTGATTGTCAAAATATTATATTAGGGTAGTTACGCAACTTGACCTTTTTATTTTTTTCTTCCAAAAAGCTCAAAAGTGCAACTTGTGACCGGTACTGATAGATTGCTCTTAATTAGGTCTATAATTGGTAAAAAAAACACATTCCTCCATGGAAGCCTTTAGGAGGAATCGATTGTCAAAATATTATATAAGGGTAGTTTGAGTTACTGAACTTGATCTTTTTATTTTTTTCTTCCAAAAAACTCAAAAGTGCAACTTGTGACCGGTCATCATCGTCATTTCTTACAATCCACAACAAAAACGGAGAAAAAAACGGTCGTCTGCGGGCACCCTAAGTTGGTAAAATAAAAAGTTTTCGAATTTTTCACCTTTCATGGGATGTAGCTCGAAAACGGCTGCGAATAGAAAAAAATGATTTAGGTACAACTTGTAGATAATTTTATGGCCTTTCAACTTTTCCTTGAAAGTTTTTCTCTAACATGTACCGTTTTTGAGATTTAAGCGAAAAATGAAAAAATGGACCCTTTCCCCCCCTCCCCCCACTCCGGAGCTCCTCCTAGTGTCCCGGGGTTTTAGTATGTTTATTACCTAGGGACTCTTGACATGTTTCCGAAGAAACATCTTACGTTACTAACTCACGCACTCTAGACCCCCCTTGGAGGGACTCATTCAATGGACTATTTAGACTTATGTTCGTGATTTTTTTCTATAGTGCGAAAATTGCTTAATCATGTTTTGAAACACTGATCTCCCTGCAGATAAGCCTCAAGATTACTATTTTTTAAAACCATATTATTATAAACAGACGCATTATATTTTTTCAAAAATTATGTTCGCTTAACTTCGCTGAACCTACGGCGCCTTAAGCCTTATCGTTGGAAATGTAACATATTTTTTCAAAGAAATACCTAAACCGTTTTTTTTTTACTAGTTAGCTAACGAAGTTGTAGA
Source organism: Epinotia demarniana (assembly GCA_945867215.1). NCBI lineage: Eukaryota > Metazoa > Arthropoda > Insecta > Lepidoptera > Tortricidae > Epinotia > Epinotia demarniana. The sequence goes on from OX244267.1 coordinate 7,951,564, forward strand.
CTGACTCACGATCACGACTATGGAAAAAAACGAATGTGTCTAACTAAAGTGAATCATTATAAAGGTAACTATTACGGTAGGGTAGACCGGGGACAATTGAAACAAGTCAAATTTGCGCCTGACGCAACACTCAGAACACGCGGTCTGCCATGTTTTGAATCCTTGGCCAGTAGCGGTCGAGCGACGGTGCGAGATGGGAGTTTAAACGAGCCGAATCAGTTTTTCGCGGTAAAAACTGAGTAGGTATTTGTGCTGTCGTATATTTTCTTATAACTTTATTTACTTCTGTATTTTGAAAATGAAATTATGGTATTATAGTTAGGAATAAAGGAATGTTTATATTGGCCGTTGATCAGCGTTGGAGTCGCTTTTATATGTAATATTTGACCTAAAAGTTAAAAACGTCGTTTAGGGACGGTAGAAACCACTTGCTTGTGGATGATTGAAACTTTCAATCGTCCTCGCGTTTTAATCGTCCCCAAAAGTAACCGACTTGAAAATATATGGAGGTTCTGTTAATGTTCACTATTATTTGTTTAGTTTTTGATCTTGTTTAAAGATTATGGAAATGTAAAGTTTTTTTTAGAAATTTGCACACTGCGTGTGATTGTTTTTCTTTATTCGAGATTTTATGAACATTTGTTTTTAACCGGCGTCAAAAAAAGGAGGTCCCAGTTTGACCTGTACCTACATACTATATATATCAGAAAGAGTCGCACATTCACATCACACATTTTTTTAAATTTAATTTTGCATATCGCAAATGTTTTGTGTAGTAAAACAATTTAAACTGATTATTTATTGCATCTATAATTTCATTTTACATCCCGACGTTTGCAACACTCTTTGTCACAGGGTAGGTACACGGAATAGTTATGATTGAAACATTGTTATAGTTGAAACAAGCTTTTTTGTATGGAGCATGATTATGCTTATTTTCTGCATATCCATATCGTTACGTATTATAATTGCATTAAAACTACTTTGGTTAAGCTAAATGTATAAGGTAGCAGCAACAAAGAAAACTAAATGTCATATACTTTTTTTTTACAAGCGCGTTTTTATCGAGATGTTCAGATCAGCTCATAAATTGAGAAATGTTTATGATATGCTTGCGAACTTTCGATGAGCTCATTGTATGCCGTGGTAGTGATGAAAAAGATTACTACTAATACTACTACTAGTACTTTCATTGTCCCGCAGATTATAGAGTGTTTCAATTGACCTCACATAGTGTTTCAATTGACAGTCACGTGAGGTCAATGGAACTATACTGCCCCATTCTCTTGGTTACATTATTATCAAAAAACTATGGATTATAGACCTACTAAATACATTTAATTTAGGAACCAGATAACTAACCTTGAAATATTTTGGGCGTTCATCTTTCTACTCAAACATATAACGGTTACAGGCGGTTAAAGGCAAATTGTTTTAATTGTCCCTGGTCTACCCTACCGATGAAAAACTTTGACCACTGAATTTGCCTATTCGCTCTGTATATATACGTATAATTTTCACACATTTTTTTACCGCACGGGCGCACGGGACTCATATAGGCAGGTAACTATTTAAAATAATTATTCGGAACTAAGAGGTACCTATGACGCTACTTCACACCGCTGATGAAAAAAAAAGTTGAATAATTTATACCTACTTTCTTGATATTTTTGTACGACGGGTGCCCACGGTATACACTTAACGCGTTTATAAACTTCACACAATGTTTCAAAGATTTTAGATACCTAATTAATGACGAAAATGTTAGAAATATCTTTAAACTTGCCATGGACAACTTTGTCTTAAGGGGCTCCCATACGCCAATGACCTGCGATATGAATCCTTTAGATTTCTTATATTTTTTTGTAGCTTATTATATTAACAACAACGGCTTTAAGTAATATAGTATCCCATATTTACTTCAAAGTCGAGATATTTGGCATCAAAGTTGAACAATTTTAGACCGAAAAACCGGTTTTCTGGTTTTCTGGTCATAACTTTTGCGTTAACCCTTCGTGTGGCAGCCGCCATTTAGCACTTTCTGCACTTATGGCAAATTCCCGTTGCTGCTAGCAAAAAAAAACGCTGCATCTGGCAGTCTCCCGCTGCGGGACAATGCTTAGGTACTCTGTTTCGACGTGAATTTGAGTGCTTAAAACTGTTTTTGCACTGCTCTAACATATTAACAATGCTAGATCATAAAACAAAGACAGGCTACAGTTGGTCAGTATCGTCAAAAAAGTTATAGGTATTTTCATAGAAACTTCTTTCTTCCGTGTGCACTTGCGCGGTGGTGTTTACTTGCGCAAAATGACTGTGTTTTTTATTCGTTTTCGACTGTTAAATGGTTTTTTTAGTCTATGTTTTAAATAGTGTATATTATTGTAAGCTACGGTAGCCCAGTGGTTCAGGCATGCGGCTGTCAAACGGCGGTCGTGGGTTCGAATCCCGGCTCGTACCAATCAGTTTTTCGGAACTTATGTACGGAATATGATTTCATATTTACCGTTAGCTTTTCGGTGAAGGAAAAACATCGTGAGGAAACCTGCATACATCTGCGAAGAAATTCAAAGGTGTATGTGAAGTCCCCAATCCGCACTGGGCCAGCGTGGGGACTACTGCCCGTTCCCTCTCATACATGAGAGGAGGCCTGTGCCCAGCAGTGGGACGTATATAGGCTGATGATGATGATGATATTATTGTAAATAAAATGCAAATTTGAACGAAAAATTGTGTTATTTAAAAATTCTGGAAGTGTTTATAGCGAAAATTTGAAAAATGTATTTATCTCTATGTTTGTTGATTAAAAAAATACAGATACAGATAGATTTATTGATAAAATTGTACAATTTTTTACTTAAATTTACCGTATGAGCATAGGTTTCATACAAAAAAGCAGTAATAGCAATTTTTCTAAAAAGCATATGTGCTAGAACGAAGTGCCGCGCCAAACCCCTGCCAGATGTGGCAAAATGTGCAAAATGGAGGCTGCCAGAAATGGTATTTTTTTCGTTGTCCCGATGCGGGAATTTGCCACTTGAAGGGTTAATTGGTTTAAAATGAAAACCTTGGACCAGTTTTTAGAGACGTCACTGACGAACCCAAATATGTATAGATTTCGTTTATATGTTAGATCTTTCATGTCAATGGAGATACGAAATTAGTGTTTTTTAGACAATGTTAAAAAAATCATACAACATTAGATATTCATTTGTTTCAAAATCCAGTGGACCAAAATGGAGATAAAAGATTGAAGAACCGATAACCGTTTGATTTATATTTCTATCTGTAGTGCAAAAGAAGGAGATACGATTCAAAACTTGTCAAAAATCGATGAAAACCTCGGGTAGCCCCTTAAAAGAAACAATTTAATGTGCCAAAAAATGGGGTCGGGCCTCCCGAAGGAGCGGGTACCTAATGATATTCGAGCGTATGTAAGTCGAAATCTGTTATACGATTTAGGCTGCAGGGCGCGCCAAAGAGGTGTCGTTGGATTCCTCTTAAACGTATGAGTGACATAGGCTATGTATTTGTAAAAGAGCAGTCGGGTTTAAAATAGTTATTCACGATACAAGTGCCGAAAATAGGAAATTCACAACGAGTGGTGATAAATTAAAACAAGACCGAAGAGAGTGTTTTAAATCGACACGAGTTGCCAATTACCTATACGCACGTGTATCGTACAACGTTTTGGCTCTTTAAAGTTTCGATATATGCACGGAAAGTGCTCTTTTCCGCACTAGTGCGGGAAAGTAGCACAATATGTACTGTAAAAATACATATTTGGTTTTATTTGCCCTTTGTTCCATTAGTGGGACGGACAAAATAAGCCGAAGCCATACTGTTACTGTCTTTGTCTGAACATCATATTTGAAACTTTTTGTTTTTTGTTTTTTTTTTTTTTTAAAATTCGTCCATTCGGACAGGCTAATGAAACTTTTTGAATGCAGCGCCAACTGAAAAAACAATGGTGCGTTCATATACCAGATTACGTAGTCGTTATTCACATATCCAACGCTTAAACATTTACCCACCATTTGCCATATGCCATCCTAGGCAAATTGTATTTAATTTTATGTTCATTATTTTCAAAACCCTGTAAGATTCCAAGTGTAAGCGTTTTACAATTTATATTATTCAATATCATCGGTATTAAACTGGGTGGAGTGGGTGGCGTCAAAGTCAAATCGAAACTGAATGGCTAGGAATGGCTACTGTCAAATTGGCAATGACAATTCAACTAATTCACATTAGTTGTGCACACACAAAACGAAACAAATAAAATAAATGATAAATCGAACTACGGGGTTTGCATAATTACGACGCATATTCTTGGCGTTCCGTAATTCTAATCTTCGTCTCTTCATGTCGGGAATGATAACACGAGCAGTGGCCAGAGCTTTCTCAACGGAGGCATTACGTGTTGTCAATAATGTTGCTACGCAACAGTTCACGGTCTCACTACAAAACGGTGCGCAGAATTTACTTTGTTTTGTGTTAATTACACATATATAATTTCACTGCTATTTTCGTTATAACTGTTACTTTTCAGAGAACGCTGTGTTAAGTTATCAACAACAAGGAAACATCATTACTTTTACCCATACAGATGTGCCGCCGGTATTTCAAGGCAAAGGCGTCGGTAAACTTCTAGCCAAGGTTCGCATTAATTTCATATAAGTATTATAAAATACCCTGTGACTATATTATTTTGAAAATTTAGTTTGTATCTGCCTAAACTTAATATTGGAAATTAATTAACTTATCGTAAATCATAGCAAGTTGTTCGAATCAATACTTGTTAGATTGCTCCAACCTATGACTTGCTAATTATAATTACTTATAGTACAAGTCAAACTGCTCCCAAATTCGGCAGTATGTAGATTTGGTAATACTTATAATAGAATTTTAGCTGAACTATACTTATTTCTACTTTTAATGTGTGGCGATATCAAATTAACAGCTGTGCTACATTTTTTACAGTATGCATTTGATCATGCTCAAAACAACAAGCTGGATGTAATATGCAAGTGTCACTTTCTGGCCAAATATTATGAAAATAATATTTCAAAGTATAAAGGTCTAAGCGTTAAAGTAGAGCTTGATTAAAATGTTGAGTATGGAGGCAGCTTGGCATAGATGTAATATTAACTACTATCTAAGAGAAAAATGTTTTGGAAAAGCCAAAGGTATAGCTAAACTTGCCGCATCCCAGTTTCCTGATACAACAGAGTTTCCTTTTTATTATGGTTTAGCAAATATACTTGAGGGACAAGTCCAGAAAGGTATCAATGAACTAACCCCATTGCAATCGGACAAAGATATACAGCTGGCTGTTGTTATTGCACTTATTTATGGCCACAAACTGGCTAGTTCTGTAGAAAGAGATGCCTTGTATGGCTTAGAATCCAAACTGAAAGAGGAACGGAAACAAGCGACTGCCACCTCCTACTACTATTCCGGATTGTTTCTTTCTTTGGCCGGAAAATACGAAAAGGCGTCTGAGTACATCAATAAATGTTTAAAAAAAGATTCAAACAATGTGAACGCTATAATTTTGAAGGGATGGAACGACATGTATATGTACATCGGTGACATGCAGGTGGCAATATTGGATTGTTTGGAGCTGGCTCTAAGCAAGAGTGACAGGAATGTAGAAGCTTTGCTAGGGCTGGCAAAATTTAAATACTTTGCTAAGGACCATGAAGCATCTAATCTCACTTTGGACCGATTGATAGTGAGCAGCCCTGGACAAGTTGTTCCTTTAATTGAGAAGTTGAAAAATGAATTTGCCATGCAAAAATGGGAGCCTGTGTATGACACAATGGAAAGAATTTTCCACTTGGAATGTGACAATATTGTAGCATTGAAAATCCGAATTTATATTGCTTTATGTAAAACTTCAGACTATATTGAAGCTGCTGACCAACTAAATAAGTTTTATGGAGTACTAGAGAATGAAGAAACATACAATGGCTATCAATTTTACAATACAACACAGATATTCTCAAGAGTTTGTGGCAGATCAAGTGCGGTACTTTCCCAAGTTTACAGATTTTCACAGTATGCATCGGAAATGTATTCTAACAATGTTGATTATTTAAGTGAAGTGGGATACCAGTGCCTTCTACAGGGGAAGTACAAAGATGCGTTAAGCTTCTTCAAGGCGGCTAGTAAAATTGATAGTAATTCTATTACAGCATTATGTGGGTTGACTCTTTGCCAGATGTATGAGAACGGACCTACGGAACAAATCTCCCAGCAGATAGAATTGTTGTTTGAAATGCAGGGTTCAAAAAGAGTGCCTATTTTGTACTTACTGTCAGCACAGTTGAATTTAAAAAATTCTTCAGCAGCCATTGGTTTACTCAACACAGCTTTTGAAGCAAAAGTGTCTTTAGCGAACAAACATCCTTTTGGGTTGACTTATGCAAAAGATCTAGATCCCGACTTTTTGCTTGAAATCTACAAAGAGTACAAAAAGCATTTGCCGAAGAAACCATTCCTTATAGTTGGCTACTTGTTATATTCCCAAGAAAGCAGTCCTTTGGTATCAAGTTGCTTGAACATTCTCGAAACTGCTTGCAAAGCTTGTCCCGGCCTGATAAATGGGTTATACGAACTGGCGAAGTTAAAGTTTCTCTTTGGATATTCAAATGAAGCCCAAAAGTTAGCCCAACAAGTTGGCGAACTTGATAATACACATGCCGGGAGTCAAGTGCTGTTGGCTCAAACTTACATTCAACAACAAGATTTCACTAAAGCTGCTCAGGCTTTGGAAATGTGTTTGAGCTACAATTTCAAAGTTCGAGATAGCGCCATGTACCATGTCCTGAATGGAGTTATTCTGAAGAGTGCCAACCAGCTGCAGGATGCATTATTAAGTTTCAACACCAGTCTGCAGATAACTACTAGCAAAAGTACCAGTAATGCAAATCGCCAGTTTGAATCCGATTTAAATATCATTGATAAGGCTACTTTGTATCTGCAAATCATAGATATACAAACCTCTTTGGGACAGTTGGCTGAAGCTGGAAAAACTATGCAGGTAATTTAAAATTTAAATAAATATTTGGGGATAATCTTATACAAATCGATCTAGTCCCAAACTAAGCAAAGCTTGTACTATGTGTACCAGACGACGATATACATACCTACTTATATAGATGAATAAATACTTAAATACATTGAAAACATCCATGACTCAGGAACAAATATTCATGCTCATCACCGTTCCGTACCTCAAAAGGAAAAAACGGCGCCCTTATAGGATCACTTTGTTGTCCGTCTGTATGTCTGTCAATACCCTTCATCTCGGGAACGCGTGGCGGCATCGAGTTAAAATTATAAACATGTACTCAGGTCTACAGTCCCTTGAAGCTGTAAAAAAATCGAACTTCTTAAAAAAAGATACGACCGTTTATGCCGCACAAAAAGTATATTTCGACACTCGCAAGGGAATCAAAATTTATAGGGTATTTTCCGTTGAACTAGAAATTTGGCAAGTAACAACGTCTACAAGTACAGCGAAAATCTGAAAACTATATAAATACATTTGTAATTAGGTACGGAACCATCGGTAGGGGAGTCCGACTCTCACTTGTCCGGTTTAATTTATTTTATAATTCAACAGAATCCTCATAATTACACATTTTTCACAGGAAGCTATACAGGAATTCTCTTACACCTCAGAAGAAAGTCGCCTCCTCATAGCTCGGGCAGAGTTGGCACTAAAGAAAGGTGATGTGGATGGAGCGATTGACACCCTGAACGAGATTAAACCGGGCCAGCCATATTACTTCCAAGCTCACAGCAAGATGGCCCATATATACCTTAAGGAAAAGAAGGACAGAGCTATGTTCACAACCTGTTTTAAAGAGGTAGTCAGCAATCACCCGATGGCTGATGCTCATACTATGATGGGCGATGTTTATATGTCGATTCATGGTAAGACGATTCTAAGTAGCGTTATTCCCGGTTGTGCCCCTAAAGGAGCCTAGGGTCCGCTTTGACACCTACATCCAAGGTTTGGCTAATGCACTAATTTTACATGGCAGTGGGCGGGGCACATAGTATGTAGAACCGATGACCATTGGGGCGGAAAGGTTCTCGAGTGGCGACCACGTACCGGAAGGCGCGGCGTGGGTAGGCCCTGGGTTGTAGCAAACCGGGTCATCTACCTTCGTAAAATGCAAAATTTACAAAAAGGGGCAGCCGCTCGTTGCATTGTATCCTACAAGGTGGACTGATGACCTGGTAAAGGTGGCGGGAGTTCGCTGGATGCGGGTGGCGCAGGACCGGTCACTTTGGCACTCTTTGGGGGAGGCCTATGTCCAGCAGTGGACGTATTTCGGCTGATATGATGATGATGATGGCTAATTTTACGAAAGCGACTGCCAAATGACCTTCCAACCCAGAGGGAAAACTATCTTATTGGGGTTGGACCGGTTTCCCCACGATCCTTGTTTTCCTTCACAATTCTACGTAGTGTAATTCTAGAAATAAAACATTTTTTTCATTTTTTCCTTGAGTTATTAAATTACAGCACCATACACAGATCACAACACTATATAGACAAAAGATTTGCATAGGCAATCAATATAATTAACTAGTGTTCGTTTGTTTTATAGTCTTAAGCGTATGGTGTTCAAAAGTCCGACTTTAGAATATACCTTGTTACCGAGGCTTATATTGGCATTTACCCATATATTATTTTAAAGAAACTTATTCATGAAAACATTTTTTTCTTATTACGTGTTTTGTAAGGTTGCTAAGACGATATAGCATAAGCATAACGGTTTAAAATATATAGAGTAACATCTAAAACCAAGGAGTCTGACGATGCGTCGTCAACATCAACACCTACTAAGTATCTAAATTCTTCTCTAATCTTGCTTTATGATAAAAAAGAGACGCCGATACAAATATAGGCAGCAACCGGACTAAAAATGGAACAATACACCAGAAACCGACAGAATTCGCTAGACGTGTAAGTTCATACTACTGCCCGCCTAGCTGGCTCAGCCGGCATCTGAGCAAACATTACGAGTGCCCAGGCGGGTTCTTGGTTGCGAACATGAGGTCGGTATCTAAAGATTACAGATACATTTCAGAGCCAATCCAAGCAGTGGAATCATACGAAGCGGCCCTCCAGAGCAACCCCAAGGACGTACAACTAGTCCGCAAGCTGGGCGGCGCGCTGGTGAAGACACACCGATACGAGGCAGCGGCGAAGCATTATGAGGCACACATCAAGCTACTCGAAGATGACACACTCAGGACTGAGTATCTGGAGCTGCTCATTAAGGTACGCTTGTGGACGAGCTCATCTAGATCAAGTAACTCTTTTTAGAAGCCTTTTCAAGCTTCTTATTTAGGCATAGGCTTATCTAGGCGGACAATACACAGTGAACTAGTCATCTGAGGCGCACATCAAGCTACTCGAAGATGACACACTCAGGACTGAGTATCTGGAGCTGCTTATTAAGGTATACGCTTGTGGACGAGCTCATCTAGATCAAATAACTCTTTTTAGAAGCCTTTTCGAGCTTCTTATTTAGGCACAGGCTTATCTAGGCAGACGATACACAGTGAACTAGTCATCTGAGGCGCACATCAAGCTACTCGAAGATGACACACTCAGGACTGAGTATCTGGAGCTGCTTATTAAAGTACGCTTATGGACGAGCTCATCTAGATCAAGTAACTCTTTTTAGAAGCCTTTTCAAGCTTCTTATTTAGGCATAGGCTTATCTAGGCGGATAATACACAGTGAACTAGTCATCTGAGGCGCACATCAAGCTACTCGAAGATGACACACTCAGAACTGAGTATCTGGAGCTGCTCATTAAGGTACGCTTGTGGACGAGCTCATCTAGATCAAGTAACTCTTTTTAGAAGCCTTTTCAAGCTTCTTATTTAGGCACAGGCTTATCTAGGCGGACAATACACAGTGAACTAGTCATCTGAGGCGCACATCAAGCTGCTCGAAGATGACACACTCAGGACTGAGTATCTGGAGCTGCTCATTAAGGTACGCTTGTGGACGAGCTCATCTAGATCAAGTAACTCTTTTTAGAAGCCTTTTCAAGCTTCTTATTTAGGCACAGGCTTATCTAGGCGGACAATACACAGTGAACTAGTCATCTGAGGCGCACATCAAGCTGCTCGAAGATGACACACTCAGGACTGAGTATCTGGAGCTGCTCATTAAGGTACGCTTGTGGCCGAGCTCATCTAGATCAAGTAACTCTTTTTAGAAGCCTTTTAAAGCTTCTTATTTACGCACAGGCTTTTCTTGGCAGACAATACACAGTGAACTTGTCATCTAAGTACAGGGCTTTCTACATTAAAAGATGAGAACTTTCAATGCGCGTGTTTCAACGATGTGCGAGCTTCTGATCTAGTTTCAGGCCTTTTGATTGAACTTTAGGCAAGTGTAAAAAAAGTTGTAGCAGGTGTTGTTACAATAAGGATAGTTTAGAACCAATATAACGAATAGGTTAATGGGTAGGTTACGATTTTATATATAGATTCTTAACCGACTTAAAAAAGGAGAGATTTGTATGTTCCACTGTATGTAATTTTAACAGGCCATGTCTCAAATACACGCTGGCCATCTTGACATTAGAGTTCAAAATGCATTGTTCTGATTTCAGTTAAAACAATTTGACAAAGTGGACTCGGTGATATCAGCAGACTTGAACGACATGTACAACAAGGGGAAGGATATCACGACCTTGAAGAGGCGGGTGAATCTCTTGCTGCTGCAGGCCAGGAGTCGGGAGCTCAAGAACCCCATGGCTGGGAACACGCATCTTATACTCACGGAGGCGAGGGATTCGCAGGTAGTAGCGCCAGCTGAAGTCTACCAAACAATGTGTTGAATAGGGTAGTTGCGTCATGTTAAAATTGATAACGTACACATACATACATATATACACGCCTTTATCCCTAAAAGGGGTACACAGAGCACATGAAGCTTGTGTCCAGTCACTGTTAGCATAAATGTGGGTATAAAAGTTGTAATTGCTCCAATACAAACATTTGTTCCTCTCCGAGAACTGGTTCGAATGGCATCGCAAATAAATAAACGTCACAAGTGTATTCATGTGTTAGTTGAAAATACTAAATTTAAACAGCGTCCCTTCAGGTCTTTATTTTCAAACAAAAATGAACGTATCGATGAGAGGTTTGGACCTCACGCTCAACCTCACTATGTCGTTCTTATTAAGGGAGGTTACACACTGCGAGTTTTTGCAGCATATTAGTTAGTGCTGCGTGCGGATAATGCGATGGATACGTTCGTTTTTGCCATATAATAACCACAACTTAGAAAAGTTGAAAAACCCCCGAATTTTTATTTCAAAGTCCAATATCTCAAAAACGGCTGAACAGATTTTCATGAAAAATGGCTAAGAATACTCTGGATAAAATTATCTATGACACAAAAAAAACGCATTGAAATAGGTCCATCCGTTAGGAAGCTACGCTACCACAGACAGATACACAGATACACAGACATACACGTTAAACTTATAACACCCCTCTTTTTGCGTCGGGGGTTAAAAAGACATTTTTCTTGGTCACAGTACTCGACATTAATATTTTCCATTCTATTTCCTTAAAGTTACACGATTACACGATTAGTTACTAGGATTACACGATTTAATCCCGCCCTCACCATTTCGCCATCTTGGGACTAGGCGCGGTCGTGGGTTCCACCCTTATGTTGTTGATTTACCTCTGATTCGCACGAAGCGCTTTGCATCCAGTTTTCTCGCGAGGACAGCCAAAGAGTGGAACTCGCTTCCGGCTAACCTTTTCCCAGTTACATATAACTTGGATCTTTTCAAGACGAGAGTGAATAGACACTATTTAGGTATGCATGTAACACCCTCGACCTCATCATCACTTACCATCAGGTGAGATAGTGGTCAAATACGTACCTATACGTAATAAAAAAAAAAAAAAAAGTTACTTTTTGTATTAAAATAACGACGTCTGTATAAAGTTGTGGCACACCCTGTAGCGAGTTTTTAGTTATTATTTGACAACAGTGAAAATAATTTGTTATTTAAGCAACAGATAAAAATGACGAAAATAGTGGGAAACTATCAATCTTTCATTTAAGTTATCAATATTAAGATTTTTAAATTCATAAAAACTGACGTCACAAGCCTGTAATCCCTACAATTTCGATACTAAGGGAGCGTTTTTGACGTTTCATAAAAAGAAGCTGATTTGACTTTTGTCAAATAGTCTATTGTATATTTAGCAAACTTGCAGGCGGCCATAGTGAAGCGAATAGAGATAGACTCGAGAGGAGACCTAGTGGAAGAGAGACGGCAACTGTCCCACATCCTCTGTTGCCTTGCGAAGGTGAAGACGACGAAGGAACCCGCTGTAGCGGCTAATCTGTACTCTGAAGCGCTGATACAGACTCCTAGGGATCCTGATACGTTGTTGGCTTTGGCTAAATTGTTCGCACACGTAAGTATACAGTTTTTTTGAAATGAAAACTTCTTTATCGGCGCTGTGCACTTTTTTGTGATGGGGAAAAATTGTTAAGCTCGCCACAGGTGTAGGAGCGTAGGAGGTCACGTGACCGTAGGATTTAGTGTTGCCAATTGCCGGAATACAAAAAGCGGGAGTTGCGCTTCAAAACGCGGATTTTTAAATAAAAATGCGGATTGGCGGAATACGTTTATAGGTTTTTTTTGATGAAAGACGGGGGGGTTTTTTCTTGCAAAATTAAAATTATTCAAGTTTCCTCTTCTGCCGGTTCTCCCGGAGTGCAACCAGGTCTTTTTTTTGCAATATCGTCCCAATTCCTCAACCTGTTGCAAGGTCTATATGTTCCTCATATCCAGTTCTGAATATGTCTAGTTTTAAGACTATACTAGATTACTTGGATCGCGTTCTAAACTCATCATCCTCCTAGCGTTATTCCTGGTAATGCCCCTAAAGGAGCATGGGGTCCGCTTTAACTAAATCCCAATATTTGGCATAGGCACTGGTTTTACGAAAGCGACTGCCATCTGACCTTCCAACTCAGAGGGAAAACTAGACCATATTGGGATTAGACCATTTTCCTCGCGATGTCCTTCACCGAAAAGATGACGGTAAATATTCCGTACATAAGTTCCGAAAAACTCATCAGTGCGAGTCTGGATTCGAACCCACGACCGCCGCTTGGCAGCCGCATGCCTGAACCAATAGGCTACCGTAGTTCTAAACTATGTCATATTAATAAATATATTTTGTTTGTGTTTAGATGAACAATCCAGAGAAATGTGAACAAACTTGCGCAATTCTGTTAAACACTGATCCGAACAACGAATCCGCAGCAGTTATGATGGCTGATCTTGCTTTTAGAAAAGTAAGTATGGTTCAAGTTATTTTAATTGAATGAAACTTATATAGACTGATATTAGAAATATAAACCTTCTTATTCACAATGTAAGCTGCTATTTGTTGGGTTTGTTACACATCTTCAAAATGGTAAAATTGTTATTTCGAAGCTACCATCAAATTCAACAAAGGACATAGGACCCTATTTACCAAAGTGCAAGTCGCAAAAAAGATTGGAAGAAAAACAGATTAAAAACTGTATATATATATATACTAGCTTCTGCCCGCGACACCGTCCGCGTGGAACTCGTTTGTATCGCAGCTTCATACAAACTTTCACCCCCTCATTTCACTTCCTTAGGGGATGATTTCGGGGATAAAACTACCCTATGTCCTTCTCCGGGACTCAAACTATCTCTATACCAAATTTCACCTAAATCGGTTCAGCGGTGAAAAGGTACCAGACAGACAGACAGACACACTTTCGCAATTATAATATACGTATGGATATGGATATACGTCCCACTGCTGGGCTCAAGCCTTCTCTTCTGGATGATAGTGTGAGCTGTAGGCCCCCACGCTAGCCGAAAGCGGATTAGACACGTACACCTTTAAATGTCTTCGCAAAAGTTTTCCCTCAATATGTTTTGTCATCTCCCCAGGTAGACCTGGAAACCGCCCAGCGCCACTTGACCCAGATCCTGTCAGTGAAGCCGACCAGCTGGGAGGCGCTCGCGCAGCTAGTCGAGGTGCAGTGGCGACGCGGGAAGCTGGCTGATGCGGAGCAGGCGCTAGAGGCGGCCAAGCTGGAACTGGGGGAGCATGATGACACTGGTACATCATTACTTGTTGCTCCGACTCTAGGAATTGTGGTGACCGATCACCAGTGGCGTGCACTCCATATACTTAGGCAAAAAGGCGCTGCCTACCCTATCAATATATAATGCTAACACAACACAATACCTACTATAACGAAAATAGTATGGCACGATAATATTATTAATAAACAATCACAGTTATTATTTATTGAATTTTAAATTTGAATTTTGCGGTGACCCACGGCCACGCGCACTTGAATGTCGCGAATTGTTAACCTCTGATCCGTTTGCCGCTTGAGGCGTACTTCGGAAAAAGTACGACTTCAACGGTATAAATTACGAACACACGCATACATAACTCACACATCTGTAACCCAAATCCTCAAGTAAACAGTTCTTCATTTCCGACCGTCTGGCTTGCGCGATCATTGCGCGTCATGTAGGCTAGATGATATATCATGCCCACAATAAACAAGCAGTGAATTTGCGATCCGATATCTTCTTTCTCTTTCTTACATCCGAATAGTTCCGACAGCGCCCGCCGTTGCCGAGCGCCACCATCTTCGTGATTTTAGGCGACCAAATTTAGAAGTATGCATTCAACAAGCGATCATTTCCCATTCAAATATATCGTAATTTTATCACCTGTTTGTGGTGTTATGGTTTGCGAACTTGGGATGACACGCGCGCGCGCGAAATTGTACCTATTTAGCTTTATAAATTTGTTTCGTGGTTGTTAATGCGTTGTGAGTTTATAAGTATTAGCGAGGTGAGAATTAGTGCCTATAAAGTCAGAGGACGAGTAAAATGGAGGTCGAGGAGTTATCTTGTGAGTTGTGTGGTGATCTTGTGTGCATGAAAACATTTGTAAACGGCAATTTCGGCAAATTACCTTTTGCTTCAAAGGTGAAAGTGGTTCAAAAAGGAAGATGCATGCCGGAATTACCGGATTTGCATCAAAAAACAGCTAATGTTACTCGGCGTTTTCATTTTCGACATTACGAGACGTTTAGGTGGTTGGCCGGCTGTTTACATTCAAGTAGATTGTTGTGTTTCCCGTGTGTTTTTTTCTCGAATTTTAAAACAGTCTGGGTTGATACGGGATTTTCCGATATGAAAAACTTGTCTACTGCTGCTAAAAAACACGAACAGTCGGAAAAGCATTTAAAAGCGTGCCTCGCACTTCACACTTTCAGTAAACACAGAATCGAAAGGTTGGGGGGGTATAGTTGGTACCTACTTAGAAAAAAATCGGTATCGTGAACCGAATCGGATGGCGGATAGGTTAGAAGATGGTGGCGGGAGCCCTCCCGCCGCCGTCTTCGTGGTTATTTTTTTTATAAAAGAGCGGAAAAAAAATGATCGCGCCCCCAAAACGGATGGTCACAGAGAAAAGTTTATTTGACTTTTTATGCTTATCTGAGCACGTTTTATAGGATACATTAATAAAAACTTTTGAACCCAAATATCTCGGTAAATATCGATCTGAGAGAAAAAGTGTAGAGTACATCATGCTTATTTTTACGCTTTTTTACGATAGGAAAAGAAAATTAAACAAAAATAAAAAAACTATCAAATTTTTTAAAAAACCTTAAAAAAAACCTTGATAAAATAATAGAGTATAGGAAAGGGGGGCACCTTTCCTATACTCTATTATTTTATCAATTACTTAGTGGGATTTACGAGGTGGTCAAAGTTATCATCGAGATCATCGACCTGCATGTACCTCTATTGCACCGTGAATGGGTAGTATGCAATGCACGTGTAACAAATTTTCTATTGAAGTTAAACTGGTAAGTTAGTGTTCTTTACTTTTCAATATCATATCATCCCACTGCCTACCCTGTCCCAAAACCCTGTGCACGCCATTGCCGATCACGATGCCCTTTCTTCATACGTGTGGACTGAACAGTCCAATACCTATATCCGTTAATTTCCGTTCACTAACATCATTTGGTTTTTCTCATCAATAACAATAGGCATGATGACACATTTTGAAAAACTGTTCTATAATGTTTAGAAACATTTATTATGTACAACGAATAAGATTTTTCAAGAAAATTTAACAGTTAAGTAGGAAAAAAATGCATTTTTGTTTTTAAATTTCAAATTGGCGCTAAAACGCTGGTCAGTGTCATGGCGTCCCGAGTGACGTCACGTTTGTATAAAAAGAACGCAGACCTTTGATGTTTGCTACCTAGATCGCTCAATTGCTCATTGAATGAACATAAATTAAAAAGTTTACAAGTCTTGCGCGGCCGTGCGAGCGAGACAGCGGGACAATGACGTATGAAGATCTGACAGATAACATGGTTCTTTCCCTGTCTTACTATTCGTTCAGTACGTAAGTTTTCTCTGTAATCTGTGGCAATGGCCGTTATGGGTATGTATTTCTACAAACGTGACGTCATGCGCTCTGATTGATGTTTAACATATCATGGCGGGCGTCCGTATTTTTCAGTTTAATTTTATCAAAATAAATAATATTCTCTTACTTAATAAAAAAATATGAGCAATTTTCGAATTCTACGATTATAATTTTACTAATTTCACTAAGAAAATACCATATTTCAGTGATTTTCAATTACTGTCATCATGCCTATTCAACGTAGCCGGGACATTGATAAAGACTGTCTCAAAGAACTGTCTGTGAATATTTCTAAATGCGACTAGGGACGAAGAGTCTCGTCAGTTATTAGTCTTTGTTATTGTGAACGCCTTAAACTCTTTTTGGTGAGGCGAAATGTCATTCCGCTCGAATTTGGAGCAGCCCAACTGGTTAAGTACCTCCGCCTTGCAGAAGACCACAGCCATAATAACACTACTACTTGCTCTGTAGTAGTGTCGTGTTCCTGGAGGTGAGCAAGGTCGCCAGAGCTCCCGAGGATGCGTTGTGTTGAGAACGAGGGAATTTGTTCCTTCAGCTGTCAACACGGCGAATCCTCAAACATATCAAGGGTCGGCAACGCCCATAGGCTGCGGTGTCCGCTTACCATCAGTCGGGCCGTACGCTTGTTTGCCACAGTCGTTGTATTAAAAAAAAACTCAATTTGATCTCTGTTTTAACCAGGCTACCAGTACTGTGCAGGACTATTGTCCGTGTACTCTGGACGCGCGAACGCAGCACTCCGTCAGCTCAACCAAGCTCGACGCTCGGCCCTCTGGGGACACAGTGCGGCTCGCCGTATGGTGCTGCTGTGTCTATCGCAGCATGCGCCCGATGCGCTTCACGAAACCTTCGTCAACGAGGAGTCGTGAGTACCAGGCTACCAGCAATGTGCAGGAGTTTCCGTCCGCTGAACCAAGTTTGGCGTTCATGCAGCGGATCGCCGTATAGTGCTGAGACACACAGACCTGACTTTCTTCGTCAACGAAGACTAGTCAGTACCAGGCTACCAGTAAGGTGCAGGAGTCTGAGCTTAACCAAGCGCGCGACTCGGCCCGCCGGGGACAATAGTGCCGCTCGATGTATTTTATCTTCTCTTCTCTTTCACTCGTCGAAAATAGCGTAACCAAAATTAGTGTTCCTATGCATTGATGACCCAAATGTGACGGCTCATCTCTCAAACTATCCCAATTTTCCTGCAGGTAACTCTTAGACTAAAGCGCAAGTACTAGGCCGCCATAATCTTCACTGTATGCTGTTGTATTTAATCTTTATTGCAAACAAGTTTCTGTCAAAAATATTTTCTTTCGGTTGCCGACTTTACTTTTCTGTATACCATCATCAACTACTCATAGAGACGATTCTAACGAGCCCAAACTCAACGGGGTTACGTCGGTTAAGTACTGAATTCCCATTGCCACCTTCTGTTACCATCATCAGATCAGCTCAATGGTACCATAATATTAAATTGTCATCCAAACTATACTTATATCCAAAATTTCAGCTAAATCGGTCACGGAGAAGTGGGTCAAATTTAACTTGCAAGATTGGTTTAGACAGACAGACAACGGGACAGGTGAAATTGAATAAAAGCTTGTAAAAAGAAGAGCGTATCGTACAAAAGGCGGACTTAATGCCGCATTCTCTACCCGTCACTCACTTTCACGTATTAATTCCCCCTGACAGAGACACGAGAATGTTAGCGTTGAAAACTGCAGAGAAACTGTTAGCGGAGGTAGCGCCTGGCGAACGCAAGGCCTTGCAAGCGCTGATCCAGCTAGCCACGCGACAGAAGAGCCAAGCCGAACGCGTTCTGCAAGACCTCCTGCCTATGGTCACCGATGATACTCACCAGGACGATCCTTACCTCATCCTGGCCATTGCTAACGCGTGAGTTACTGAATGAAAAAATCTTGTGTCGCTTTACTTTAACGCCAACCGCGTACCTTTTGTCATCTATCATTAGGCAATTGCTAAATATTAGCCCCCTTATTCTTAAAACTTAAAATGCCTCTGCTAAATAAAATGTGCTTTGTCCCTTTCTTTCGAACACAAATGGCAAAGTGACAGATAAGGACAAACGAATTTTAACGCCACTTTAGTTAAAACAGGCTTATAGGACGTTTATGAATACGGCCGTAAGATTCTAAATCTGACCCCGTATTATGGTCGGTCTTATCACGCGTTAAGTGACAAGGTAGGAGCGTCGTCTCGTTCTATCGAACGGTGTCAGCCAGTGACGGACGATCTATCCTGTGACTTATCGTGTGATAAGGCCGAACAGGGGCCTGTAGGAGATAAAAAGCCTTCATCATTCTCAGCCAGGTAAGTCCCACTGCTGGGCGCAGTTCTCCCATGTATGATAAGAGTTCTGTTGATGTCAGACGCATATTGAATTATGAGCATTTTCAATCATTCGTGCACCCAATTAGCGTCAGTTGTTAAACAAAAATTAACTCGGTGTCAGTTTTTTTACGAAAATTAAGTATCCAAATCATGTGAAAATGAACTTTTTTCATATCATTCATAAATGAAACAGAAAAAGTTAGTTTTTATACAAACTGAACGCTTAATTGCCGTTACAAAACTGACACCGAGTTAATTTTTATTTAACAATTCACGGTAACTGGTGACTGGCGACCACAAGGTGGACTGATGACCTGGTAAAGGTTGCGGGAGTCCGCTGGATGCGGGTGGCGCAGGACCGGTCACTTTGACGCTCTTTGGGGGAGGCCTATGTCCAGCAGTCGACGTCTTTCGGCTGATATGATGATGATACACATTTTCACCCCCCATTGCATGCGATTGCCAGGATAAAAACTATCCTAAGTCCTTCCCCGGGACTCAAACTATCTCTATAACAAATTTCATCACAATCCAGCTATTTAAGCGTGAAGAGGTAACCGACATACAGACACACTTTCGCATTTATAATATTAAGTATGGATACATACAATCTGTGATTCCAGGTACAATATCGTGAAACAGCCGACCAGGGCGAAGAACATTCTAAAGCGGACAATTTCCTCTATACCCTGGACACCAGAGAAAGCTGACGGTTTAGAAAGGTATGTTATGATTATGAATTATATTGCAGGTCTTTGGGGGAGGCCTATGTCCAGCAGTGGACATCTTTTGACTAATATGATGATGATAACTATGTCTTGAATGGGTCCATATTGCCTTGCCAAAAAAGCATATTTTCGAATTATCGCTTCTCTGTATACCAGTTTTCCGCCCTTTGCACCATAGCTTTTTGTATCAAAATCAAAACATACCTAATTTAACTTGCCTACATTTGCATACCTAAGTTTTTCTTCAGCAGTTAATAGTTTCCGGCGGAATGAGTTCGTTGCATACGAAGCTACTTCAAATTTGAAAACTATATGAGCTACATTTGACATTTAGCAGTAGGTTTTCGGTGAACATCGCAAGGCAACTGATGATCTAATCCCAAAGAAAGTCTCGTTTTCGCTCTGGGTTCGAAGGTCAGATGGCAGTCGCTTTAGTAAAACCATACACCGAATCTTGAGATTAGGTGCCAAAGTGGACTCCGGGCTCCTTTAGGATACAACCGAGAAAAACGCTAGGAACATGCCGATGAGATGCCCTACTAGGTGGCGTAAAATGTTTGTTAACACATTCTAGTGAATCTACGACCGTATCGCGTAGCGATTCTTGGTAGTCCAAGAATACGCGCTACGCTCGTAGCCGATCCCGTGGGTATCCCGCTAAGGCGCCCGCTAGGCGGGTTCCTGGCAATGAAAGTGTGTTCTGACCAGATGTGTGCTTCCCAGATGTTGGTTAGAGATTCTTGGTATTCCAAGAATCGCTACGCGCTACGCTCGTAGCCGTGGTTATCCCGCTAAGGCGCCCGCTAGGCGGGTTCCTGGCAATGAAAGTGTGTTCTGACCAGATGTGTGCTTCCCGGATGTTGGTTAGAGATTCTTGGTATTCCAAGAATCGCTACGCGCTACGCTCGTAGCCGTGGTTATCCCGCTAAGGCGCCCGCTAGGCGGGTTCCTGGCAATGAAAGTGTGTTCTGACCAGATGTGTGCTTCCCGGATGTTGGTTAGAGATTCTTGGTATTCCAAGAATCGCTACGCGCTACGCTCGTAGCCGTGGTTATCCCGCTAAGGCGCCCGCTAGGCGGGTTCCTGGCAATGAAAGTGTGTTCTGACCACATGTGTGCTTCACAGATGTTGGTTAGAGGTGGCAGACGGGCAAGTGAGCTCCGGACGCGTGGACGCTGCCAAGGAACTGCTGACTAAGGTCCTCAACCATAACAACTCGTGTTCCGCCGCTTACCAACTTTTAGGTAAGTTTGCTTAAAGTGGCCGTCAATAGAATTCGCTACCTATGTACCCTTATATTATATTGTCAAAACTGTGTACATAAGATCTCATTTCATACATTAAAAGGTATCAACAGCTTGCCTATTTCGGACGTACAATAATATTGGACCCGATTCTACAGTGGCCTCTAAACTTCCTAATTATAAAATTAAATAAAATTATCTCATGTTATGTTACAAATTAGTCTTTAAGTATGTTGCTATGCCCTTGCAGGGCGTCACATGTAAACCTATCCTTAATTCCATCTCTAACTGTAATGTGAGGTGCAATAAATGATTTTGAATTTGAATTAATTTTATTTAGGTCTCGCTAAAACACTTTGCTATTCTTTGAGCAGCTGTCATAATCAAATGACAGCGCTAATTTGAATCTGACGTTTCTTATTTTAAGCGGTCCATTCAACTTACTTAGCTGCCTAAATGCTATTCTAAATATATCGTTTTTAATCTGCCGCCTAAATTATGTCTAAAAATTTGACAATTTAGTTTTAGGCTAGTTAAGCCAGTGCACATTGAATCGGGTCCATTATTTAACTTAAAATTAAACTTAATCATTTGTGGACCTATTCGAAATATTCATTATATTTTAAAAGCTTTTAATTGCCAGCCATTACTTCACTTCCATTTTTGACCTTAGTCCCGCTTTTATAAATGATGCGTTACGCCTAATGTCAGATCAAATTTTTGTAACTCATTGTTTTAAAGGTATTGTCAAGAGACCATGGCGTATGATGGTTGTCATTTTATCACTTATCGACGTGGATAAGACATAAGTATGCGAGTGTGGGAGTGATAAGATAAGTGATAAGTGGCAAACCAGACTGTATTTACGATTGCAAGTTACGAGCGTTACTTTATTTACTACAGACCCTAAGCTGCATGATACTGCATTTTGGTTGCGATTTGGCAGTCGGTTGTGTCAATACCGGAGAAGCTATCAATATGCTCATTATCTCCTCTACCGGTCGCATTTCTCAACCGATACCCGTGAAATTTTGTGACAACGGGCAATAATTATAGTTTTTTTTGTCGATCCACTTTACGAAATAAAAAAAGGCATGCGAGTTTTACAGGTCACAGAGCCACTAGTAATAATGCTGTTGTAAAATGTGTTTTCATATATTTGACACCTCGCATGCTAGACAGCTATGTGTCAAATATATACCCTACTAGAGAGAAATAGATTAGTTTCCACGCTACGCTCCTGTGACATTTGAATTCCCGGAACAGCTATAAACATAAACTCATCTCTTTTGCATGTCTTTTGTTCGAATTCCGAAGGGCTTGGACTAGTGTCTGGACTACTGTCCATTCGTTTGTTTATTATGAATATTTATCATTGCAGGATACTTGTTCGAAAAGGAGCAGAACTACAAAAGTGCCGCCCAGAACTACGATAACGCGTGGACGTTCGCGGGCAAGTCTGACCTCGCAGTCGGCTACAAGCTGGCCCACGCGTATCTGAAGCTCAAGAAATACCCGGAGTGCATCGTCGTTTGTCGACACATACTGAAGGCGCATCCAGACTACCCCAAGATCAAGAAGGAGATATTGGAGAAGGCGAAAAGTAATTTACGAACGTAGACGCCTTATTTAAGTCTGACCTCGCAGTCGGCTACAAGCTGGCCCACGCGTATCTGAAGCTCAAGAAATACCCGGAGTGCATCGTCGTTTGTCGACACATACTGAAGGCGCATCCAGACTACCCCAAGATCAAGAAGGAGATATTGGAGAAGGCGAAAAGTAATTTACGAACGTAGACGCCTTATTTAAGTCTGACCTCGCAGTCGGCTACAAGCTGGC
This sequence comes from Epinotia demarniana, assembly GCA_945867215.1. Lineage (NCBI taxonomy): Eukaryota > Metazoa > Arthropoda > Insecta > Lepidoptera > Tortricidae > Epinotia > Epinotia demarniana. Next base: position 7,974,278 of record OX244267.1, read on the forward strand.
CCACGCGTATCTGAAGCTCAAGAAATACCCGGAGTGCATCGTCGTTTGTCGACACATACTGAAGGCGCATCCAGACTACCCCAAGATCAAGAAGGAGATATTGGAGAAGGCGAAAAGTAATTTACGAACGTAGACGCCTTATTTAAGTCTGACCTCGCAGTCGGCTACAAGCTGGCCCACGCGTATCTGAAGATCAAGATATACCCCGAGTGCATCGTCGTTTGTCGACACATACCGAACCCCGAGATCAAGAAGGAGATATTGGAGAAGGCTAAAAGTAATTTACGGACGTAGACGCCTTATTTAATGAAGCGAGCGAAGCGAACAAAGTTCTATGCTTCCGCTTGGGCAGAAATCGTTCGTTCCGGTGTCGCCCTGTCCGGCTGTTCTCCTGTACAGGCATTATTCAACCGATTCTCGTGATAGTTTGAGAAGATATTTTGGTTTGGAAGAGATTGCAGATTAACAGGGGTGCTATTCAGAGACGTAGAAACGGTCCTTTTTGTTTGAGTAATCTTATTAGAAACAGCCGTTTGCTTTTGATGTGAAAACTTCTTTAGCGGCACTGCGCACTTTTTGGGATGGAAGCATATACATACGAACAAAAAAAATATTCGATTCGGCTCATCAATGAAGGAGTTTTGAGGTAACAAACATAGAAAAAAAAACATTAAAAATAAAGTCCACTCCTTTTGTTAGAAGCTGGTTAAAAAATAGGAAATGTTCTCGTGGCTTGGCGGAGTACTAAATTGAAGTCGGTTAAAACTTTGTTTTTGAAGTAAATTATTTATACTGATCATTAAAGCAATTTGTGCAAGATTATTCTCTAACCGTTCCAAAATATCAAAAATGCACAATGTTAATGTTTGAGGACCGGTTAGCCTAGTGGCTAGTGACGCTGCCTATGAAGCTGAAGGTCCTGGGTTCGAATCCCGGTAAGGACAAATATTTGTGTGATGAGCATGAATATTTGTTTCTGAGTCTTGGATATTTTCTATGTATTTAAGTATTTCTATCTATTATATATATCGTCGTCTAGTTCCGGTAACACAAGCCTTATTGAGCGTACTATGGGGCTAGCTCGATTTGTGTTAGATTGTCCTCTTATATTTTTTTTATTTATTTAATATTCAAGTTTTCACTTCTGCCGGCACTCCCGCAGAGCAACCCGGTCTTTTTTTAACCCTTCGGATGCTTTGAGGCTGACCTTGCTGAAGGATAATATATTTTTCGCTTCTTTCATAGTCAATTTTCAATAGCACTGTCGAGTGCTAATGCTAAGATATACGAAGGGTGTAGGAACGCGGTTTGGTAGCAATAAATACGAGCTAGTGAGGTGTGCAAGTGCCTTAAAAACTGTGAAATTACATATACGCTATGGCGTCCGCAGGACTGAATGCACACAGTAATAGATTAAGTGAGATTTTTTTTGTATGTCCGGTGGTTGTATCCATGTCCGCTCTTTTATTAGCTTTTACTGGAACACACTTTCTCCAACTAATGTGTTTATAAAGTACAATAGGTGGTAGAAAATTTAGCAGCATAAAACGCGGTTCGATAGGGACCTTACTTATTTTTTGTAACAATTATGGATTTTGTACATCATTCAATTATTTGTATAGCTGTAATATGTTGTTAATGGACTAACCGTTTAAATTGGTTTAAAAATTGTTTAGCCAGGGACGTGTAGCGGTATTATTTCAATACAAAAATACCCGATTGAATTCGGTGTCTTGTTTATTATCTAATATTTTTGTATTCCAACCAACTTAAATAATCTCAGAGCCATTGGCTAAATACAATTTTGGAGTACCGAATAAATAATATAAATATGGTGGAATGAGGAAGATATTGACTACCGGTATAAAAGTCTCTGGGTGTAGTGTACAACTAACCCCCGGTTCCCACTTGTCGGCTGTCGAGCCCGATTTTTTATCGGGTGTCGGCGCACGCGCACCATACAAATTGGTGTTCGACAAATGTGAATAGGTTCATATAAAATGTTCTGCCACTGCAACATCCCATTAACACTTTGGCAACCGGGCTAAAAATGGAACAATACAGCTCCTTGCCCGTGGTCCACCTAATCTGTTCACCTGGGTGGACCACGAGAAGTTTTTTCTACCCGTGGTCCACCTAGAAGGACTAAGGTAAAACCTTATTGGTGGTGGTTCACCTCGGTAAACTTTTCCAGTAGACTGTATAGATGAATGCCCCAAAATTACACGCAAATTACCAAATACGTGATTTACCAAAATGTTTTTACGCGTAATACCAAAATTACTAACTAAGTCAGGTCGGTGTAGGTACGACGACGAGCGAAGCGAGGAGGAGTGTTAGGTGTACTGCGACCTTATAGCGCGAGCCGAGCGAGCGAAGCGAGCGTGCCGCGGCAGCGGCCGGCGAAGCGCCAGAACCGAAAATGTGATATTTCACTTCCTCATATTAAAGAAGGTCTTTTAGCAAAGTTTACATAGGTGTACCACGGGTAAAAAAAATGCCCGTGGTTCACCTTAGTCCACCTAGGTGGACCACGGGTAGAAAAAACTTCCCGTGGTCCACCCAGGTGAAGAGATTAGGTGGACCACGGGCAAGGAGGGGAACAATACACCAGGAACCGACAGAATTCGCTAGTCGTGTAAGTTCATACTACTGCCCGCCTAGAGGGCTGAGCCAACATCGAGTGCCTACCAGGCGGGTTCTTGGTTGCGAACGTGTTAAAATCCGGGTCGGACACCCGACAAGTGGAAACGGGGGATAATGATTACAAATGTACGATAGCGCACAATAAAACAAATAATGAAACATGCATAAATATTTATTTCATCAAACTGTTTTGTGACCTTGCTACACAAAGATTAGTCAAAATACTGGTGTGATCTACACTAAGTTAAAAGTCGAATGTTTGTTTGTGTGTTTGTTTAGTCTTCGTCCTCGGCGGCGGCGAGGATTGTCTTGAAGCAGAATGGCTGGAAGATGTAGCCCAAGCCGGAGTAAAACTTGCTCATGAATTCCACCCTGAAATAATACAATAGATAATCAATTACATGTTATAAAAAAGCAAAAGGTTCGGCAGATGGTTTGTCCAGTGGTGACCTATTAGGGTAACTGATTTTGCCACCAACTTAAAGCGGCAATTACACTGCGTCGTTCACCTAATGCGGTCGCCGAATTCATTTTAAACTACTTAGGCCAACAAACGTCTTCACATTAGTCTGTCCGTCTACTAAGCGTTGGCAGCTGTCGATCGCCGAATGCGGCCGACTAACGTGTTCTTTACACTTTTGCGGTCGCCGCATGCAGCATGCCGCGAACGACGAAGTGTAATTGTCGCTTGACACTTTCGCAACCTGACTAAAAATGGAAACATTCACCAGAAACCGACTGAATTCGCTAGGCGTGTAAGTTCATACTACTGCCCGTCAAACGGGCTCAGCCGGCATCTGAGCAAACATTACGAGTGAACGTGTTAAAGTAAATTATTTGCGATCATCGTTCCATGTTACTCTACACGTGCGAAACAAAACTTGGTTATTGAAGTGAAAAAAGTTCAAATTACCAGTGCAAACGCAGTGTATGCAGGAAAGCTGAGAGCCCCTCCATCATGACGAGGATGGCGAGCGTGAAGAGCGCCCAGAAACAGAAGGCCACGTACAGCTTGATGGCTCCTATGTAGGTGTGGTCCTTGAGTCCCATGGAGAGCACCATGCTCCACAGCACTTCGGACAGCTCTGGGGACAAAAGCGACATTAGTGACAATGTGTATCGTGAAAGTAAGCTGCTGTCAGGCCCGGACGTAGAGCGACAGGGCACCTAGGCACTTGGCATTTGCTGTTGGCCACTTTAATCCCCCAGCCTGATCCCCCAGGGGAAGAGCGATTAGGTTGTTAGGTGAACGGCGATCATGATCTCGCTGAAGGGCTCCTGGGACTATGTTTTATGATATTGTAAGGCAAGGAATGTTCGAGACTCACCGGCGTGAGCGAGCGAGAGCGCCCACAGTCGCAGATACGAGGCCGTGTGCGAGATGGTACTGAGCACATATTCTATCGTGTGGATGCCCTGGTGGATCATGATCTCGCTGAAGGGCTCCTGGGACTATGTTTTATGATATTGTAAGGCAAGGAATGTTCGAGACTCACCGGCGTGAGCGAGCGAGAGCGCCCACAGTCGCAGATACGAGGCCGTGTGCGAGATGGTACTGAGCACATATTCTATCGTGTGGATGCCCTGGTGGATCATGATCTCGCTGAAGGGCTCCTGGGACTATGTTTTATGATATTGTAAGGCAAGGAATGTTCGAGACTCACCGGCGTGAGCGAGCGAGAGCGCCCACAGTCGCAGATACGAGGCCGTGTGCGAGATGGTACTGAGCACATATTCTATCGTGTGGATGCCCTGGTGGATCATGATCTCGCTGAAGGGCTCCTGGGACTATGTTTTATGATATTGTAAGGCAAGGAATGTTCGAGACTCACCGGCGTGAGCGAGCGAGAGCGCCCACAGTCGCAGATACGAGGCCGTGTGCGAGATGGTACTGAGCACATATTCTATCGTGTGGATGCCCTGGTGGATCATGATCTCGCTGAAGGGCTCCTGGGACTATGTTTTATGATATTGTAAGGCAAGGAATGTTCGAGACTCACCGGCGTGAGCGAGCGAGAGCGCCCACAGTCGCAGATACGAGGCCGTGTGCGAGATGGTACTGAGCACATATTCTATCGTGTGGATGCCCTGGTGGATCATGATCTCGCTGAAGGGCTCCTCTTCGTGGTCGTGTCCGCCGGCGACGGGCTTGGCAACGGGTTTGGACGGGTCCTCGCCGATCTCCGTCTGTTCTTGCATTTCTATCCCGGCGTTGACGCTGCCGTTTGTGTTTTCAAGCTGGAATAAAAAGGAAACATTCATCATGAACAACATCTTCCAATGGGAACCGTACAACCAAAGAGTGCTAGAATTACCGGTCCTGTGCCCCACCCGCATCCAGCGGACTCCCGCGACCTCAAGAGCCCCCGCAGACTGCAGACTTTTAGTCGGCCGATAGTTTGATGTATGTATGATAATGTGTGTCGTTGTAATGTGCGCACTACCATACATCTCCATAATGATTAAGAGCCCGACCAAACTATCGGCCGACTAAAAGTCTGCAGTCTGCGGGGGCTCTTAAGGTCATCAGTCCAGTAGCGTGGGTGTGGACAATCACAATCAGAGTGAATAAAATTGAGAGCTTCTTATTGCCTGACAGTGAGGTCAGGTATCAGGATACCTAACATCACTAATAAATAAATTGTATCCGTATCATCGTTCAGGAACGATGATACGGAATACCATTTATTTAGTTATTTATTTTGTAAATTTACAAAATTGAATTTATACAATTTATCAACATAACAGCTTACGCCATGGCGTTGGTAAACTTAAAGTAACATCGAGTATAATTAGTAGCCTGAATAAATGGACTATAGTGGAAATGCCCTTACATCCAATATTTGACAGCTGTCATCCCAGTTTAAAATATGTCATCAACCATCATTGATGTTTATTCTACCGAGATGACGGCTGTTAAAAAATCTGACGGAGCTCCTATATAAATTTAATTATATTTAATGGATCGTTGGTGTATCTTTACCTAATTATAGCTTGCTTGTTGTCATGAACTGTGTGACAATCGATGCCCAAAGACCGAGATAATTGGCCGCCTTAATAATTAAAGCTTTATCTATACCGTGGCGTCTTGCTTCGTCTAACTGGTGGCAAGAAGCTTAGTTAGGTGAATCAACTTTTTCCCGTCGTTAGTTTCCGTGGTGGTTGGCATTTAAACCCCTTGTATTTGGGCCATCTTCTAACCTTGTTAGGAGTCCGTGTTGTAACACATTTTCGTCTACATACATACGAGTATCATATTATTGTCTCCTGCGGGACAGAATATGTACAAGAAATAGTTGATTGACCTTTATACCCTACTACATTATACACTTCGTTTCTCTGCGCGATCGCATCAGAAATGAGGCTATCCGCAGCAGAACCAAGGTAACCGATGTAGCCCTCCGAATCGCTAAACTTAAGTGGCAGTGGGCGGGGCAATAGCACGTAGAACCGATGGCCGTTGGGGCGGAAAGGTTCTTGAGTGGCGACCACGAACCGGAAGGCGCGGCGTGGGTAGGCACACAAGGTGTACTGATGACCTAGTAAAGGTTGCTGGAGTCCGCTGGATGCGGGTGGCGCAGGACCGGTCATTGTGGCACTCTTTGGGGGAGGCATATGTCCAGCACTGGACGTCTTTCTGCTGATATGATGATGATGATGACATTATACACGTACTTTCTTCTCCTTCTTCTTGCCGGCAGCCAGAAGATACAGCGGCTTGCCGAGCAACATGACAGGTATGCAGCAGAGCCCGCACAGCACGAACGCCCGCTGCAAGGTGGCCTGGCCCTCGAACATGTACGCCTTGCAGGGCTCTTCCGCCTCGCCCTTGGTGAACAGCATCATGTTTATGAAGAGGATCAGCACGGATGGCGCGCAGCCTTGCCGGTATGCGGGATCTGGAAGATATCATCGAAGGCCTTTATTAGGCGCCGTAGGTTCATGGTCTTCTCTCCCTCTCACTGAGCATTAAGCGTGAGCGAGATGGAAGGGCGCGCTCGGAAACACGGATATGTTTTTAAATTATTTTTTTGCCTTTACTTAAATAAAAAAGTAATCACCGAGTTCTCTCAAACGTGACATTGCCGATTTTTAGAAGCGATTTTAATTTTTTTAGCTTTTGTGCATAATTTGTTACGAATATTTTAAGTGTATTTTAAACCCTTTTAGACCTTAGAGCATTAAACCAACCGGAGTGGCCATGAGTGATTTTCTATACATAAAAGTCTGCCGATTTTTGCGGGGGAGGGGAACGTCAAATGTATGCGTAACGTGAAAATAGCTACGTCAGAATAAACGTTAGTCCATACAATGTACATGTATGACCACTGGTCATATACTTTTGGCAGAGGGGAACGCCTGTCAATGGCCACTCCGGTTGGTTTAATGCTCTAAGTTTTAGACCTATGTTCGTGATATTTTTCTATCGAGCGAAAATTGCCTAATCATGTTTCGAATCACTGATCTCGCTGCAGAAAAGCCTGAAGATTACTATTCGTATTTTTTTGAAAACATATTATTATAAACAGACGCATTATATTATTTCAAAAACTCTGTTCGCTTAACTTCGCTGAACCTACGGCACCGACGATTACAGATCGATCAACGTTAAATAGGGCGCCGGCAGCTGTTATTTCATAGACCACGTACTATTGGTTCGAAAAATGTCGAGCGATATTCCTCTAAGACGTGAGTGACCCGTTTCATTATATTTTCATACGTCTGACACTCACGGGAGTTTTTTTATATACCGGCTGGAAAGAAACGACGATCCTTTCCGCAAAAGGGGGATTGTTTAGATTGAGTACTGTATTTCCTCTAAAGAAACTAGGCTCATATTCATAAGTGTTTTGAAGTTATAGTTAACTTTTAATGCAAAATACTACAAGTGACAACTCTCATTAGGTTCAGTAACATTTTAACAATAATACAAGGGCCAGAGACCTTTATCAATATGTATATACAATTATTAGTACGTATTAATAGTAGGGTTGTCACTAAGAAGAACATCAAATAATTTTACTATTTTTACTTATTATTCGTAACAAAAATCTAAACATTACGAATCGATTCTCCATCACTTAAACATCCCCTTTGCGGAAAGGATCGTCGTGCCTTTCCACCCGGTATACTTGTCAAACTTTTCATCACACACACACACGGCCGCAAACCTGGCAGGTGAAGATGTAAGTAAGTATAGTGGAAAAACCAACGGCCCAAGTAAATTCAATCTTATGTCAATGTCTTAAAACACTTTGAGAAGGAAACACTTATCTCATTTGTCTGAATGTAAGTTTTAACACATTCAATACGACGCAATGATGCACGGTTAGGCATCAGCAATTAATTAAAGTGGGAAGAAAATGGAAACCAGTCGCGAGTGGTGAGGATTCGCCGTGTTGACAACTGGAGAAACAAGTTCCCTCGCTCTCAACACAACGCATCCTCGGGAGCTCTGGCGACCTTGCTCACTTCCAGGAACACAACACTACTACAGAGCAAGTAGTAGTGAAATTAAAGCTGTGGTCTTCTGCAAGGCGGAGGTACTTCCCCAGATGGGCTGCTCCAAATTCGAGCGGAACATCGCACCACATCCTTACTGTTACAGTAATAGGACGTGTACCGAAATATTCCTGTCATTAGATTTTGAACCTTCTAGCTTGGTAGGTAACGTCGGTTTTCAAACGGACTACTTTGTTGGAACACGGCCAACACGAATAATTATAACTTACCTTCGTTAAAGGTGCTGTAGGCGAGCCACTTGTAGAACATCATGAACACCATGTAAGCGAACAGTAGGCAGAGGAATATGATTTGGGGCAGGTACTCCAGGAAGATGCTGTAGCGACGCTTGAAGAAGCTGTGGAAAGTACGAATGTGGTTCGTATTACTAGGTCATTAGAGTCTATTCTTGTTTGTGGCCGGTGGTCGCCAGAACCATAATTACAACTTAAACAAGTTAAAAAACCCCCGACATTTTCATTTCAAAGTCCATTATCCCAAAAACGGCTGAATAGACTTTCATGAAACATAGCTAAGAACACTCGGGATAAAATTATCTATTACACAAAAAAACCGCATTCATATCGGTCTATCGGTTAAACTTATAACACCCCTATTTTTGCGTCCGGGGGTTAAAAACTCATCTTGAACGCTATCTTGATCACTGAATCATTTTTGAATATTAAATATAGGTATAATCAAGAGCAAAAATATGTTCCGATAACATCCGCTCATAAATAAGTACCAAAACCTTAACTTTTTATTTAAAGTAATCAGATTTATGTTCGTTGCGCCATTTCGCTACGTCCATTAAATCGAGCGGATCAGACACTGGCAAAGCACATTTTAATGGGGGTGTACACACCGAATTAAACAACCAATAATGATGAATTTTCTCGACAAAGAATTAATAACTACAACTTACAAAAGTTGAATAACCCTCAAAATTTTTATTTCAAAGTCTAATATCTCTATAACGGCTGTACAGATTTTCATGAAACATGGCTAAGAACACTCGGGATAAAATTATGTGACAAAAAAAACCACATTCAAATCGGTCCATCCGTTTGGGAGCTACGATACCACAGACATATACACAGACACGTTAAACTTATGACACCCCTCTTTTTTCGTCGGGGGTTAAAAATATTAATAAATGGAGAAAATAGTTAAGGGGATGAAATAATCACAAAGTTATACCTAAGTGTCCTAAGTTTAAAGATATGGTCGTATATTCTGCCACTTTTCCGCCAAACGCTGAATGGGATTTTCGTCACTAGGTATATTTTTTTCCCTCCTTTTGGAGTAATTTTGAGTCTACAAACCTCGTCTAATGATATGTGAATGACTTACTTGTAATTGACGACGCTCATGCAGACACCGAAGATCATGTGGATGACGCCGAAGATGATGGACAGTTTCATTTTGTACGAGTTGAGAAAGATGATCTTGTTATCAGCAGTCTAATAAACATTAAAATTCATCGGTTACAGATCTCAAGTACTAAATATAAATAAATTAATAGAATGAGCAGGTTTTTAATTATTACTATAGTGTAGGTATCAGAAAATGGAGAGTCAAAGCCATAGAAAACACATCGCGCCGTCAAAACCTGCCGATATCGTCATTACATTATCATTATATTGTAACTGATTATTACTCTTAACAGCCCACACTATCTATTTAGATATTAGTTCCATTGATGACGGTGGATTTCTTCCTAGGACTTTCATTAAACAAACAATGATAACACACAAGTATTGATTACGCTTGTACATGCAATCGCACTCAATCAGCAACGTAGCATGCGTGGAAGTGCACAGTTTATAATTTAGACTTAATAATCTGTTTATAATACGTGAGGGCAGAAACTTTGAACTCACGTAAGCTTGTTGTATATATTAGCTAATTATACCAAATAAACTCAGTTATCAAATAGTTCTCAAAGTAGTAGGTAGTTTCATTCAGAATCCCTTCTATGTCATGGTTATGGCTCGCCCTTACAACGCTTTTTAGGGTTCCGTACCCAAAGGGCAAAAACGGGACCCTATTACCAAGACTTCGCTCTGTCTGTCTGTCTGTCACCAGGCTGTAACTCAAGAACCGTGATAGCTAGACAGTTGTAATTTTCACAGATTGTGTATTTCTGTTGCCGCTATAACAACAAATAATTAAAACAAAATAAAATAAACATTTAAGGGGGCTCCCATACAACAAACTTTTTTACTGTTTTTATAGATAATGGTACGGAACCCTACGTGCGCGAGTCCGACTCGCACTTGGCCGGTTTTTAAAGATATAGTTACCTGCCAAATAGGATCGACACCTATGAAATAAGGTTCGTCAGCGTAAGAGTCCTTAGGGTCCAACTGGAGCGCAGCATTCGACAGCATATAGGGATCATCGTACGGAATTTTCCACGCAGACCCGAATATGTTCATCGATTTCGAGAATATGTCGTTGTAAACAATCCCGGTGTACATCGAGAAGCAACCCATGAACAGAATGATGTAGCGGCCAGCGAAGAAGATGTTCCAGATTTCGTTCTTGGTCTTTTTCGCGCCGAGCGACACTTCCTTGATGACCATCCATCCCCCGAACATCGCCATAATGGCTCCGTGCCCGAGATCACCGAACATCACGGCGAATAGGAATGGGAAGGTGATGATTGTGTACAGTGCTGGGGAGGAAAAAATTTAATTTTGGAACAAAGGTCCACATCGCATTGCACTCTAGAGCCTTGGTGAGTAAGCGGTCAGAAGTCGTTGAAGCAAAGTGTAAGACTTCGACTGTCTGAAAGTTATTTTTCAATATCAAGGTTGGCCTGAACTTCACTTTATTGCAAACGGATGTCCCGAAAAATGTCTAGATTTTAACATACATACATACAGCCTATTGCAGTTCACCGCTGCACGTAGGCCTCCCAATTTTAATAAATTGTAAAAAACAAACGGATGTCCCGAAACATCTCTAGATTTTAACATACATACATACAGCCTATTGCAGTTCACCGCTGCACGTAGGCCTCCCAATTTTAATAAATTGTAAAAAACAAACGGATGTCCCGAAACATCTCTAGATTTTAACATACATACATACAGCCTATTGCAGTTCACCGCTGCACGTAGGCCTCCCAATTTGAATAAATTGACAATATTTCAAAATATCTAAATCGAAAACCATTTCGGTAATTATGTTATCTGAACGTAATAAAGTAGTTTTCTGTGTTTTTTTCCTGCTCGCTTTTAAGAAAATCGCGAAAACGTATAAAAGTGGTTTTCACCGTGTGTGACGTCAGTATTATGGCTGCCATATGAAAGGTGTCCAAACTGCCATACAGAGTCGTAGTATTGAGGTCATAATTTACTTACAACCTTCTGGAATTCGCTACTTTTCAATTTGATAGTTTTGAATGAAAATTACAATTAAGGGAGAAATAAAAAAACACGTGTCGCTTAAAAAAACATTTTCTAGCGAACTAAATCATAAAATGGCCTACATGAAAATATGAAATGTTGTCAATTGTAAAAAATAACTACAACTTAGAAAAGTTGAAAAACCCCCGACATTTTCATTTCAAAGTGGCACACAAAAATGGCAGAACAGATTTTCATGAAACATGGCTAAGAACACTCGGGATAAAATTATCTATGACACAAAAAAAACGCATTCAAATCGGTCCATCCGTTTGGGGGCTACGATACCTCAGACAAATACGCAGATACACTGACTGACACGTTAAATTTATATCATCTCTTTGCGTCGGAGGTTAAAAAACAAGAGATTTGCATGTTCAAATGATCCAATGTTCCTCTCAAAGAACGGTGTTATTTTTCGTACTTACCAGGGTTGCATTCTCTGTAGGAAGCCACACCGTAGGCGTCGATAAGCGTTTGGAAGCCGCGCGTGAATTTGTTGGTGCGATTGAAGGTTGGCGGTTCTTCGTCTGTTTCGATGCAGTTCAGGAACGAGGGAATCGAGCTGCCGCATGCGTTCTGGGGAAATATGACTATATGTTAGAGACATAGGGTTGACATTACATTTAACGTCAACACAATTGTATTGCATGGTAGACGACCTCGAAGACGCATTCTTGATGTCGACTGTAATTATTCTGACTAAAGTTAGTCAGAATAATGACATTAGTCTGGCCTATACCCCAGGAAAATTACGTTTTTTTCAAACATTAAATCATAACAACGTTTTTTTGTTTGTTTAATTTTCAAATGTTATTCTAAGATGCCTTATTTGAGAATCCACCAAAATTTCCATCGGGAAGTAAATAAAAATGAATGACACATCCATTATATGTTTTTTGTGTGATTTATTTATTATTCTTAAAGAGCTGTAAATTAACCAAAACAAAAATTAAAATATCTATTGATATTTTTCCTCTTTTTTCAGGAATTGGTTAAATATCGATTTTTTTGACGACTAATATTATGGTGGATTTTGAGTGTACGTAATTGCTAAAATGATAATATATCAGTTACACACAAAAAAGCTGCTGTTATGAATTATTTCCAAATTTCCATTTTTTTCCATACGAATGAAAATAAAGTGCTTGGGCTACTACGAAATATTGCAGAAATTGCCTGGCTAAAGAAATCTAGGTAGTCTAGATGGATGAATATCTTTAGCCACTTTCTACTGTCAAGTTTCACCGGCCAGATTTGCATATTCAACACCCTCTTGATTCATGAGAAATAGTATACGTAGTTGGTACATATGTATGAGAGGATTAAATCGATACATATTTTTGCGCTTGACTGTACGTCACGTACTAGCGGCAACACACTTAACTGAATATTGGTGCACTTAAAGCCGTTGTAATAGGGTCCACAAATGAACGGTTGAGTGAGTTGTCGATGGTACACTACGTTCAATGCTAATAAAGCTGTTAAAGTAGATTATTTTGTAGGTATAACACAATCACGTTTAAAATTAGGAAAAGAGCGCACCTTCGCTGACAAACTGCCCTGCTGGCGATGAGGAAATGTATACTTACTGCTAAGATGTTTTTATTTAATAAATAAATATAGTTGAACGTACCGATCCATCAGCCAAAGCCTTCTGCACATTGGGCAGGTCAGCAGTAGGCACCCAACACTCGCCGATGAGACACTTCTTCGTGACATCCATGTTAAACAGGTTGAGGGTGTGATAGATGGCCTTCATCTTGCGCACCATGATGCTCCAACTGGTCAGTTCCTTGGCCACGCTGGCTAGCACGCGCTGCCTGTGGTCACGGGTTTGGTTGAGCACCTAAAACATATACGGAATACCTTGTGTTAATACAATTAGCGTTGCCATATAGCTCGATTTTTAATGCTGGCAATACACGATGCTTCTTATCGTCCAATCGGCATGACGCTACCGATTGGATCAGTTAGAACTGACCGTCTGTGGGAGTGGATGTGCACGAGTCATGAGTTGTAACTGATCCAATCGGTAGCGTCATGCCGATTGGACGATAGGAAGCATCGTGTATGGGCTGTATGGCCAGCATAAAGGACAAACGTGGAAAATGTTTGGTAAGCAGCTGATTATGGTGAACTTTTGTGTTTGGTACTGAACCACTACCTAAAACCTCCCACTCCTCCAATATCAGGTTCGCAACAGGTTCAAACGCCAACATTGTCGATAGTACGGTCCGTAGCTGTGATTTGATTCGAATTTAGGGTGAGTTGTTTCGAACAGTCGGTAATCGTACGTCACATTCTTTAAAATCTACTTGTATGGGAAAGTTACCGTTTTCTATGGGATGATAGCTGCCACTTGCCAAGCCCATAATTAAGGGGGCGCATTGGAAATTATCGCGTGCTTTGAAACGCCGTTCTGACTAGATTAAGAAACAGTAAGGTCTGATTTTCAGATATATGATTATTGACTATATGATTGTTTATCTGATTTAATCGATACATGATTGCCTAAACTTTCCTCGTTAGAAAAAAAAAAACCAAAGTTGGGTCTTTATTTTCAATTTTTTACTCAGTCTACTGAGACAATACATTATTTTACGACACAATTTAAGTAGTTACATCTAAAATCTCACTAAATGAAATATAAATAAAACTTCAGTAAGTTTCTACAAAAGTATTTATCGAAATTTGTACAAAAAAGCCATTCCGAAGAGAATCATCTCTTTTTCTAGTGCGCGGAAGGCAAAAGCGTGTCAAGGGGGCGTGGTCGAATCGAATCAAAGCATCCCCTTAACGTTCAAACCGGCCTCTCAAGTGTGGTTGATGTAACCCGCCCATAGTTCACGTTATTCTTTTTAACCCTCGACGAAAAAAGAGGGGTTTTATAAGTTTAACGTGTCTGTCTGTGTGTCTGCGGTATCGTAGCTCCCAAACGAACTGATTTGAATGCGGTTTTTTATGTCATACGAGTAGATAATTTTATCCCAAGTGTTCTTAGCCATGTTTCATCAAAATCTGTTCAGCCGTTTTTGAGATATTGGACTTTGAAATGAAAATGTAGGGGGTTTTCAACTTACCATGTTAAGGTCCTCAAGGCGAGTCCTGACGCCCTTCACCATGTCCTGTCGCTCGACGTTGGAGGGCGGGCACGGGTATAGCGACGCATGGAAGCCGGTGCACACCTTCTTGATGCGAGACTTGAGCTGCTCACCTTGGAAGAACGCCACGAACACCGTCTTGTAGATCTCGTTTCCCTGTTGAAATGTTTTACTATGAGTTTTGATAATTTACTTTTAAAAACAAAGTTTTAACCAAGCCACGAGAACATTTCCGCATTTTTTTACAATTTACCACATGAACTGATTTCCGAGGCCAAATGCGTTGATTACTATAGAAAAAAAAGCGGCCAAGTGCGTGTCGGACAACGCACAACCAGGGTTCCGTCCCTATTAAAAAGGTCATGTCAGATCCACCATACCCCCTAGCCATACCCCTGGGGGTAGGGTGGACTGAACCATACCACCGTTAGTAGTGCTGGGATTTGATGGAAAAATAGAAAAAGAAATAGGTACAAAAAATTAAATTTCATTAAACTGAAAATAACGAAAGCCGTTATGGCCACCCGCACCCGCCAATCGCATCGGCCGGTTCTTTTGCGTTTAGTCAGGCGCGGGACACTCCGCGATTTACGTTCATCGCTACAAGTGCATGCCGGTGCCCCAACGTTGGGGACGTCAGAGAGCCATAAATCTTAATGTTTTGACTGAGAAAAAAGCGCCTTTCGTAAAGATCAAAGGAGTGTCCTTTCTGTACATGTACTATTATCTATTTTGTGGTTTAGTCTGGTTTCAACATATAGAAAAGTACTCTGTGGTTTCAACCGTGAGACTTGTTGGTTGTCAGTTATGTCGAAATGTTCAGTCAATAACAAACTGCGTAAATACCAACAAAAAAACTTGAAAAAAGATGGGATTTATTTCTTTAAATAATTTATTTTCATAAGAGTAACATAACGAAATTTGTGTAAACTCATTGTAATTTAATAGTTTTGAACATGTTTTAAATAATTATTTTTGTTAGTTCAAATGACAAAGTCACGGAACATAAATCTAAGGAGTCGGTACCTATAGATACTTTTTTTATGATGTCGTTACCTACATAATTATGGTTTTCACTTTAAGATTTCCAAAAAATCCTCAGCGACGTGCAAAATGGGCTGCAGTCATAGCACGCGACAGTCGAGGTGTTTTTTTTGTAAACCAAACGACTCGCGGTCGTTTGTTCGGCTCATTTTAATGATTCGGATATATTATAGGTTATACGACAAAAAATGGAAGAACAAGTTTACTAAAACTGCCACACCTCTCATGAACGTACCTAAGCCCATTTCTTTATATTACATATTTTAATTTCAATTACTTCCAATATACTTAGCTTTATCTTCTGCCTTCTGGCAAAAGGTAATTAATAGCATAAATAAACTATAATAAAATTCTATAATACAATCCCAACACATCATTTGGATATGCGCAAATTGTTGCCAATTTTCATCATCATTCATTTTTGACCTTATATCTCGTAATACTCGTTTTATAAATGTCGAATGATCATGAGAGTGACGTTCAAAACCCATAGGATCGTTTTAATAAAATCGACAGCTGATCTCTACTTGACTGTACGCTTACATTACATCGCAAAAAAGAAAGCATTAAAAGTAAAGGCAGGTCGAAAATACAATTATTTAACAAACTGAATCTATTTCAAGGAAACTAAAATGACTTCGTTTTATGGACTCTGTCAGCTGTACTATGTGTACTAACGAAAATCTCATCAATTGTTTTGTATATAATATTTGTAAAAATATTTGAAACTGTTTATTCCCCACTTGTTAAATAAAGAAACCAGATTTATTTGTGCTTTCTGTTGAAATAAATAAAATTTATAACGCGACTCCATTCATTCGCTAAACGCTAACTAAAGTTTTGACGTGAGCAGTCAATTCACATTGTATGTCTCAATAAACTAAAAAGTATTTAATCTTTTGATGTTGGTTTGCTAATATGGTGCTTAAGGTCTAAAACACTGAGTTCTTTTTTTATGAAACATATAATATATCTTGATGCAGGTTATAAGTTAACGCTATTTTAGCAACTACTGAAATGTACTAGAGCTGTCATTCTGGGGCTCTGGGGCACATTTCTTGGCATATTTGCTTGACATTGTGCATCTACCTATTTCTATATACTAAATCAATGGTTACTACAGATAACGGTAGTCTAACTTTTTCAACTACACTGCGTGATACGATAACGGTAACAGAACATTTAGGATAAATATTATAAAGCATAATATAGTGCACAGCACTACGGTGGTATGGTTCAGTCCCACCCTACCCCCAGGGGTATTGCTAGGGGTATGGTGGGTCTGACATGAAAAAGGTCATATCGTTATTGAAAACTTATGGCACTTACGTCCTTTTCTTTAAGGAAGGCAGTTTTTTATAAATATCTCGAAAACCTTTGAACCGATCTTGTTCAAAACAAATATCGCTGAAAGAATTTTATAAGCCCTATGAGTATGATTTTTTTTCATAATTAAAAAGTACACGGTTCAAAAATTAGAGGGGGGGGGGGCACAATTTTAGTGACTTTCGGGGCGATTATCTCCGACTCTATTCACTTAATCCAAAAAATTGCTTAGAAACCTTATATTTATTTTGAAAGGCCTGTCGATTGATGTACCACACGTGGGCTTGCAATGAAAAAATAATTTTTGACTTTCGGTTTTGTGTATGGAGTGCACCCCTAAAAAAAATCTTTTTTAGTAATTTCATTGCAAAACTATGTAGCGGTTAACAAAATACACCCTATTTTAATTTTTTTATTCAAATACACCTTATGGTTTTCGAGTAAAATGCCTGTGACATACTGACGGACAGACAGACAGACAGATAGACAGACAGCCAGACAGACAGACATGACGAATCTATAAGGGTTCCGATTTTTGCCATTTGGCTACGGAACCCTAAAAACCGAATCGCTGTATGTGGGCCGATAATATTTGAGGACTTCCGTCGATTGCCCAAGATCATCACAAATGGCACTTCATTAGTTCCAGTTTCAACGAAATCTTATCAGAACCTGTGACGTACTTTTGCACTTTTGAGTACATAATTGAGGAATTTGATAAGTCATCTGTGGTCTTCATCATCAATAAAAAGAAAAACAATTCCTCGCCACCAAATTTATGATTTCCGGATACAAGAATTATAATAGGAAATACTAAAATTACTACACGCGTGCTTAATAAAATTGAGGAGTTCCCTATCAATACCTCATGGATCCCACCATCTAACTGAATTTTGAAATAAATGGGACCCACCTGGAAGCATATACATACAAACAAAAAAAAACGAATCGGCTCATTAATGACGGTGTTCTGAGGCAACAAACATTTAAAAAAAAATTAATTGAGAACCGATTTTTTTAAGTCAGTTAAAAATACGCATAGGCCATTTTAATATATCTTGCACACTTTTTTTATTTCACGTCGGTGGGAAACTAGCTTACGGCCTGATGGTAAGCGGTTAACGTAGCTTTATGACGCAACTGTACATTGGTTTCTTGAAGGACCCCAAGACCTAACCTATTTGAGACCGAAGGAAACAAAGTCAAGGGAAATTGTATTGGAAAATTGTAGAAATGTGTTTTTTACAATGAGTCGTGTTTGAACTAGGTGGCGCGGCCTATTTGTTCAGGGTACCAGGAACTAAGAAACTTGTAGGATGCTCGCAGTGTTAGGATACTCGAAGATTGCTGGATGTATAGAAACAGTTGCCGCGATATGCAAGAATACCAGGAGTCAGGAACTTCAAGGAGATTAAATTGCTTAGTGTTAGGGTCTTCAATTTGTTTGTCCAACTCTGTACGGTGCAGGAGCACGTTGTGGGTTTTATTGTGAATTCCAGCTTGAACTACGTTTGCTCGATTTACATTGGTCTATTTGGCCTATACAAAGAACTAAGAAACGTTTACGATGCTCGAAGACTGCTAGATTTATGGGAGCAGTTGTCACACGACATCCAAAAGTAGGTACCAGGCCCACTGACACTGAAAATTCGCCATACGTTGCCGCGGGAGATACGAAAGTACCAGAAGTTCAGAAACTCACAGTGTTAGGGTCCTCAAGTGGTTTGTCCAGCTCCGCGCGGCGCAGGAACACGTTGCCGCGCGAGATGCGCCACAGCATGCGCTCGAAGGCGGGCACGCGCTCGCGCTGCACCACGCCGGCCACGAAGCCGAGGCGGCCGCGGTTTGCGGCTTGCTGGGCTGACTCGTCGGATATCAGAGATCTGGTTAAATTGTTATGGTACGATAAATTAATCAAACAATTTATTAAAGAAAAACAGTAAAAACATTACATTACATTAGAAACCTAAACCTACGTTTTAAATACTAGCCTAAACTAAAGCTAAGTATCAAACAACCCGCCACGCGCCACACCAGGTGAAAAGGTGCCCATCACGCTAGCCGCATTGCCGCGCTGCACAGCTATGGCTAACCTTTGCACCAGAAATGACCCAGAGCGGGGATACAGGCCTCTTTCTTGCAATCGAAGCCCGACTATAAATAACCCTTCGCGCATAACCGCAAACTTTATACTTATATACCATCAAATTTTTACTTACATAACATGTGACACGCCGGGTTACTTGAGACACCGGTTTTCACCAGGGACTAGGGTGTTTGTCTGTAGGTATAGCTTTTACCTCTAGCTCAACATGCAAGATAGAGGGCGCGACTATTCGTACATACAAACACTCTAGTTGCTGGTGATAACCGGTGTCCCGAGGAACCCAGCGCATCCCATGTTACCCCATTTGACCTTGGAAATTTTAATTTAATTTATTTATTTATTTCATAGAGCGGTTAATACCAATTACACTTGTGTTACTTATAGTACATTACGTAACTAGGGCGGTGAATTCGTGAATGCCCCAGATCGCAGGTGTTTGTGGCCCGAACCGAAGGTGAGGGTCATAAATATGCGCTCTGGGGCTTTACGAATTACCGCCCGTGTTGAGTACAAAATTTTACGTCTTCACCTGGCCACAATGCGAGTTTTCCCGTACGCGCAGCGTGCAGTAAAACTCACATTATGGCAAGGTGTGAGTTATGTACCTACACAGTAATCTCTCACTTATAATAAATCTCTAAATTAAAAAAAGAATCAGCCAGTATAAAACTAACCATTTTTGTGTCCCCCGATGATTTCAGATTCCCATTGAACGGAAAAATATGTAACTTTTTTCATAAGCACATTATTACTCTAGCTTCCGTTTAGGACAATTTTTATCCGACTGTGACGATTAATTAATTTTCGGAAACATTTGACCTCATTAAATTATTAATTTCTTCTGCTTGAAATCGTAGCCGCCATATCTGTCAACTGTCAGTGACGTCAAAATGGCGGGCTTGCCATAACTATCGAATATTAATAATTTCGACCCGGTGTTGTGATAGACCTTCACAAAACGCATATTAAATTCTAAAGCGTAAAAAATAATCGATTCTGATATGGAAACTTATATGCGATAAATTCGTATTGAGGCGTAATTTCAATAAATGTATCCACAAATTTCAACGAAATAACGTCAAACGTCAAACGTCAAAAGTCTGACTCTCTTCCTTTTTTTTAATGGCATGGCGATAGCGCTGTTCTTGCGTTGAGTCAAAGTCTATTTGAGTTTCTGCAAGGAATCACACGCTGAGTTTTTAATTGTCACGATACTGCACGGCTATCACAAGACGGCACGCGAGCTCTCGATTTCTAAGTTATCTGATAAGAGAGAGACGGATAGTTGGAGAAAAATCGAGAGAGCTCGCGCGCCGTTTTGTGATAGCCGCGCTGGTTTGTCAGTATTTATATTTATCAGCAATAAACAGTATGTATAAAATCAGTATATTACGGGCCTTTTATAAACATTAATTATGAAGCGCGTCAGTATTAGGCCTGTATCACACTGACGCGGCCTGGCCGCGGCGGACAATAGTAAACTTGTCCGCCGCTGTCGAATTAAATATTGTCCGCCACCGCAGGCTGCGCAAGTGTGGCTGTGCCTTAAGGCGGCTTCAAGTTGAAATTCAGCCAATATAGAGACCACAATAGAGACACAGAAATTGACCAACATACAGAAAAATACTTTAATCATAAAGCCTGCAACACACATTATTATGTTGGCAAGGGCGGGAACATACACAAGATTTGCCAGAATGTGATAGTGCAATCTGAAACATTGCAATATGAAAAAAAAAAACATTTTGCTTTAACATTTTTAATAATTTCCTTTATTAGAAAGGGACTCGGACTCGCGTTATAGTTGTAGAACTTACCTAGTGGTTAGGTATAGTTTGGAAAATATAAATTGGCCGTCTGTTGTCAAATTAAAAAGAGATCTTTTGTTCTACGTAAACACTTACCGGTCAATGGGTACTCGAAAGGATTATCTATTATTCATTCCTAAACACATCTTTACCTGAGAGTCGGAGTGACTCAGAACTCAAGATCATTTCAGTCATCCATCACGTTTTTATAATGTAACATAACACAGTGTTAAAAATATGTAGAAAAGAAGATCAATAAACATTTAATACTGCATGCGTCCTGCGTGTGTCCTACCTGTTAGATCTATTGCCACAGACATCTACTAAACTTTTACACCATTATTCATAAAACTTATAATGCATTCACCCTTACTTGTCTTATTTGGTAAACAACATTCTAACCTCAAAATGCATCTTTTTAGGATAGAATAGCAATTTTGTGAGTAATTAGATCATGCCGAGACGACTTTTCAGACATCACTTCAAGATTTTTTTGTCTAGCAACGCTTTTTTTACGATATAATAGCTGCTATACTTAATCTAAAAAGATACATTTTGAGGTTAGAATATTGTTTCCCAAATAAGACAAGTAAGGATGAATGCACTATAAAATACCTCTGATAAATAACACGTGTTTTGTCCCTTTCTTAATAATTTAAATATCAGAGTGACAGGTTTTAACGTCATTTTAACTAAAATATATAGGTTTATTGAAAGTTTTACATGATAGGTTAAAATTAGAACTGCATGTGTCCTATTTCCAAGGGAAGAAATGCGTTAACTCCTACATTAACATGCAAACGAAGTCGCAGGTACAGCTAGTCATTCATAATCTCATTAATCATGCATTCTCACAATAAGAGAGGCACGTGGGCAGGCTGTCTACAAAGAGATCCACTTTCGGATCAGTGCACAGGTGCTAATTAAGGTATTATGTAAGCGTTAGCGCACGTTAGAGTGGAATACAAGCAATCAACATGCTATCGGTTCTTATTGGGAAGAAGTGTAATCCGTCCATTTATTTCAAACATAGCGCGACGAGCTGTAAGTACTTAGTTCTAACATTTTATTGAGTTCAATCTATGAACGCACGCATGTAAAAGGCCTTCTACACGATCGGGACCAACCGCCAACCACCGTGTCCTTGGTTGGATCAACGGTTGGCCGACAGCGTTCCAGACGGTTGGGACCAACCACCGACGCCGCCTGTCGCGAGGGATGCGCTCACGACCAAGGCCATTGACATCAACCAAATATCGGTTGGTCAACCGCTTTCTACACGGTCCATTTTTATATAAGAATAAGAATAAGAATTTATTTATTTAGCACACAAAACACGGAAAAAAGAAATACACTCAAAAACGTAACCTTAAGTGCTAAACGGGAGCCTCACTAAGCATGTTGTCACGGGGGCCGTGACGCTGGTTTTCAGTGAGAGCCCCAAAAATAAATAAAACGACTAAACTAAACAAACAATTTTATAATTTTTAGGCACTGTATGTCTAAAAATTACAAAAGTGAACTTAAAAACTAGCGGGTAACATTAGAATCATTCGACAGTGATTTATATGCATGCAACACTGAAATGTAATTGACTCTGTTCGTACTAAAAAATATGAAAATAAAAAAGTGGTAATAACCAAGCGTAAAACTACTATTACAATGAACAAAATCTTATACAGATAATAAATAATAATGATAATAGCTATGTGTTATGTAGCAATAAGATAAGTAAGCAGCCTACTGCAACAGTCGGATTGTAGGTACCTGTGTAAACGGTAAAAGTAAGTACCTGACCAAGGACACGGTGGTCGGCGGTTGGTCCCGATCGTGTAGAAGGCCTTTAACGCCGTTGCCCGCTGGCATAGGTACAAACCACGACTATAAAACCGCGACGACAGGTGAGTATAAAAATGGTAGGTACTAGTATAAGGTCCCATGAGGTTTTACTCGCCAAAGACCCAGTTTTTCATATGTAGAATATGAATCTAGTTCTGGGCTGTTATTCGCTTCGCGCTAAAGCGGCTCACCCTGCCGGTCACCCGACAGGCTTAGTTACTACGCATCGCGGTGTCAAGATATATTTGTGGGTGAGCGTTGAGGTGAGCTTAAAACAAGTTACAGAATAGGGGTGCTGAAGTCAAACGCCCAAATTGTCAGGCCTCAAGAGGTGAGATTGGGTGCAGTGAAAATGAGATCTTACTTAGTCAAGGAGTCCATTCCGATCTCCTCCTGCGCGAGGAAGAATGCCTCCGTTTTCTCCAACACGTGACGCAGCTCCGTCAACTCCAAGTAGTTCTGCTTCAAGTTAACTGCGTTGTGGGACAGCTCCAAGATTTCATTATCCGTCTTCTCCAAATGCGCCTGTAAACAAATAAAAGAGAATCAGATAGTCCATTGCCAACATGTGTTGATTTGAATGTCACGGTACTCAATTTTGAATCTAAAGACAATTACCGTAGGTGTGTTTTTGCAAGTATCTATTTTTAAACGAACTGATAACAGAAGCCCATTATTGTAGGTACCTACTTATAAAATAATGGCGATTGGTCGCGCTCTAGTTTTTTAAACAAGTATAATTTATTATGTATGTTTGACCCACATGAATTCTTATCGTTTTTTTTAATATTCTCGCACAATGACGCATAGTCGGTGAAGGCAAAATACTTAGAATTTACAAACGACTTTATATAGGTAAGTGAACTTAACGTGAGTAATATCTAATATCCACCGGAGATCTGCTTCCTCGCGTATTGATATATTCGACACCACGCATGCTTGAAAACTTGGAATTAAGTAGGTAGTTTTATGAAATCAGAGAGAGAGAATGTTCTGGTGAATACCCTCATTTTCAAGTTGTTCCCGCCGTGTACGGTGGGTGGTAGGGGAAAACTTTAAAAATCTCAACTCTCTAAAATGGATAAAGCTTTTCATTTATTAGTAGGTACGTCCATTGCATGGCAATGATCACTAAAGTAATACAAAGGCGTCGCAGTCCGAAGAGCAAACGGAATACAATACATTGCAGTTTACACAATGTATGGTACGTCTTTCATATTGATAGGGGGATAGGGTCATTTCGCCGGTTAGCGACCACCTAATTTCATGTGCCGGTTGGCGACCTGCTGAGCTTAGTTGAGTTGGTGAACTGAAAGGATATTTTCTCGGTTTAAAAAAAAACATGTACAAACTAATTGTCTCAATAGACTCTGTAGAATTGATGTTATCTTCAATAGAAAAAACCTTCTCCTTCAGGTGGTCGCTAACCGAAGGTGGTCGCGTAACCAGCGTAATGGCCCTATAGGACGGATGTTCAGACTACGCCACCTGAACGGAATGAAAATAATAATAATTATATCTTGATAAGTATTTAAGACGAATTTGTCTACTTCCGATGCTGGTTCAACCTTACTTCATCATCATCATCATAATCATCATCATAGCAGTTGAAATACGTCCACTGCTGGACATATAGCCTCCTTACTTGAAGCGGTGGAATAAAACAGATCAATTCTATGCCATACGACAATTTATTAACTATTTTTCCTTATAGATGACATAAGGAAAATTGAACTGTCTACCCTGAAGTCCAATGAGGATGATGACATAAGCTTTATATGAATCTCGGTTTTGAAGTAGTTACCTATTTATCGCAAGAAATCCAGAAAGGCGCCCTATCACAGTAAAGTTACAGTTAAACTTCCCTTGCCCCCAAGTCGATGCTCTCTAGGGTAAGGCGCGTGGCGCTCCGTCCTTGTGGACCTCAGTCTCGACGTAGCGCAGTTTATGCTCCATCTCGCACCTATCTAGTTATCTATCGGGCACAATTCAAGAGGCACCCTATTACAATACATTCAATGTTCGAATTCACTTGCCTCCAAGTCGATGATCTCCCTCGGGTTGGGTGCGCGCGGGGCCTCCTTGACATCTGGCACGTGAACGCCATCTTTGTGGACCTCGGTCTCGATGTAGCGTAGCTTGCGCTCCATCTCATCACAGCGACGGACTTCATTGACGAATTTGCGCTGGAACGCGTTCACGTCTGGGTTTAGCTGAAATAAAGAAAAGTTTGTCAAGTATTTATTGGGATATGTATCACAACTAGCGGTGAGGTGAGCTAACTCTGGAGATGGCACTCGGTCGTACATGAGAGAGTTTTTGTCTGTCTGTCTGGATATCAGGACATGATCGAGCGGACGCTATTATACCGGAGAAGGGCGTGCCACTACGCCTACGTACTAGCTTGAGGTGTCCGTTTGTCCATAGTGTAAGTAGAAGTTGAGCGTTTCTACTTGGATTGAACTATCTACCTATGGCTACAGGGAACACTACTTTATTGTGCAAGAGACTTGTTCAAATGTTTTTAAACGGTATGGGAATTCGACTACACTTATGCACTCGACTGTACCTACCTTCTATTCACTTTGGCTGCCATCTGGCCAAATACTAAAAAACACCGCGTCAGTCAGAGTTCAGACTGGAATTTACATTGGGAATCAATGATAATGTAATATAAGAAGGTAGATATGTTGCTTATGCAAAATTCATAGAAGGCAAGTGAAAGAAGAACGATATGCTAATTTTTGGGAGTAAACAGAGACAGTATACATCGTAAGGTTGGTCCGTTGACCAAGTTTTAGTATACCATTTTCGGAGCAAGTATCCTCTTTTTAGGGTTCCGTACCAAAAAGGTAACGAAGGAACCCTTATCCTATAATATTAAACGAGCAATATTTATGTTTATATTACTTACTTTATGTACGTATGATGGGGGAATAAACAAAGAAGCCAAATTCTGAGAACGGACTCAATCACCTTTGACCCTGTCCTTCCGTTTAGACCGCCCGCGTCTGAAGCCATAATCACTCAAACGAAGTATTTTCTAGTTAGATTAGGCACGCACGACACATTATGTGTTTAACTCTTATTCTCTACCCATATCCGGCGGCCGCGGTTCAAACCAGCAAATTGCCATAAGTGGCTCATGAGATTGCGTATAATCAAGGAAATGTCTTCTCTGCCTAGCAGGTAATAAGCAATCTTACGACATTTTAGAAGGGAGGACCGCAGCGTTGTCCGTCATCACATCACTCATCTTCGCGAATTACGATCACAGTATAGACTTTGGACTATGAACAGCCTATTTGTGAATGTAGTTGGTACAATCCTGCGGGATTGGGATAAATGGTAATATGCTTGCTTACCTATAGTACCTATGCATGAAAACAAAAGACAAACATTTTATCTCGTAACTTATGAACATGAAAATATCTATCAGTAGGGGCTAAACAAATGCTTCCTCTTCCATACAATACACCTACAAAATGGCATTGAACTTTGAATAATTTTACGTCGGAAATCAAGTTGAAGTTCTTTTGTTTTCAAAAGTGATCGAAACCAAACAAACACTATACCTATTTGAATTAAATATGCTAGGTATTCCTTCAAGAGAATAAGTCCTAAGATGAGTAGGCCCTGGACCTTAGGAGGTTAAGGTTGTATATATGGTCCTTCGAACCAGGTATCGATGTGATGCAGAAAATCATTGTACATATTATGGTTTCGATTTGTTGAGATTGTAAGGCACAAGTAGCGTGGCGATGATCACTAGCGAAGCTTGCCTAGAGGCCATCCAAACCTAATGTTATTTTCTGGTAGGTAGGTATAGGTACCTAGTTTTATTAAAGTAACTTCGGATTCTAATAACGGTAAGACATCTCATCAAACAGACTTCGTTTTGAGCTGAAGTTTCATTGCCTACAAACATATATCCTAAAAATAAACTAAGGAGTTTACTTACACGTTTAAGTTTTTAAAGAAGCCAGTCACGGACGACTGCCTTAGCCTAGTTGGTAGTGACCCTGCCTACGAAGCTGGAGGTCCTGGGTTCGAATCCCGGTAAGGGCATTTATTTGTGTGACGAGCACGAATATTTGTTTCTGAGTCATGGATGTTTCCTATGTATTTAAGTATATATTTATCTATAGAAGTATGTTTATCGTCGTCTAGCACCCATAGTACAAGCTTTGCTTAGTTTGGGGCTAGGTCGATTTGTGTAAGATTATCCGCAAATATTTATTTATTTATTTAAGGCCGTTTCCTCGTACTTGTAAAAGTGATAAAGTTTACGTTTAGTTTTTAAACCGAAAGTTATCCAGCTTTTCTACATACCAAATTAAAAAACGCGTAAACCCTTAGCATTAATCAAAAAATTATCCCGGTGAGACCTAAATCAATAAGGCTTGTGTTATGGGTAAGTACTAGACAACGATATATTTAATAGACATACATAAAATAAATAAATAAATAAATAAATATAAGGGGACAATCTTACACAAATCGAGCTAGTCCCATAGTAAGCTCAATAAGGCTCGTGTTATGGGTACTAGACGACGATATATATAATAGATATAAATACTTAAAAATTATTATTTAACATTTATTTTCTAAAGTATATACAAGATGATAACTATAACATTAACTAAATTAAATTAAAGCTAAGTTAAATCTAAAAAAGGCCCTCGAGGCATTGTACCGAGGATGCTGGCGGCATCCATGACTCAGAAACAAATATTCATTTATAGGACCTTCAGCTTCGTAGGCAGCGTCACTATCCACTAGGCTAACCGGTTGTCTTTCCTCCACACATTGTCTAAGTTAATTGCTAAAAAAAGCCACATCTTTGGTTGGGCTCTTAATATCTCTTTTATGCAATAAAAAAAATGTATACAAGCCCATCGTTATTAACAACAGGAAAGACGAATATTGTTGTTTTGACTCCGTATGACCCTAATCTGTGTCTGTATAACAACAAATGTGAAGCTTCCTATTTGGTGTCACAATCACAACGATGGAATCTAAGAATAAGTCTAAAGACAGTTGGTTATTATTATGTGTATAAGTCTTACGACACTCAACCCGTCTGGTACAAATCGGACTCGTGTCAAGAGCGGAGAACCGGTCGCGCCATGGCTAAACTTACGCACCCACTACATTTAATGCTAAAAGGCGCAAAGGACAAACAAATCCTGTCGAGAATGCGCCTTCTGGATTTAACGGTGATCCAGACGCTCGACATGGGAAAACAAAAGAGAAACGTTTGAATAGTGATTCGGGTGTACACGAATCGTGTTCGGACCGCAAATTAAAGTATACAAAGTATGCACCTGAGTCTTAACTATTCTGCAGTAGATTAGCCGTTTTATTGCGCTAACAATGTAAGAATAAATAACAGCTGATAGCGCAATATATTATTTCAACACACCATTGTGCAATAATACAATTGTAGCTATAGTTTGTATATGCTCAATAGGCGATCGAGTGCAATCCAATTCAATTATACAAACAATTCTCCAAACCTGCACAGGGCTGTTATTATCAACGCGCTAATACGGCTCTCCCCGCCGCTCACTCATCACGAAACTAGACCTCTACCTACGCTAGTTACCGCGCATCGCGGTGTCAAGATATATTGGTGGGTGAGCGTTGAGGTGAGCTTAAAACAAGTTACAGAATAGGGGGGCAGCAACGTCGGTGAACTGCATCAATGAGGAAAAAATACGTGATCATTGTATGAACAGAGGCCGAACAGAGCTAGAGCACTTGCGACATATGAATGAGATTGCAGGTCTAGTCGGCGACCTTCGAGGTGCTCCACGGACCGGATGACCTTTGATTTGGCATGCCTCTAGCCTCACATGTCTCCATATCTATAATGAAGTGGAAAATTGATCTAATCCAATACTTGGTTCAAAATTAACGAATTGAACATCCGTTTTTGACGTTCAAAGTGAAGTCAGATTTAATGTTTAAACTACAACGGTGGTAAAGCATACGATTCTATGATGGTGAGCAAACACCGTCGCGTAGGATCGCTTGCGACCCCAGAAGAATCGGGGGTGAATTGGGAAATTTTGTAATTATCTCGTGCTTTGAAACGCCGTGGTGACCAGATTAGGAAACAATAAGGCCTGATTTTCAGATACACGATTCTTGACTACGTGTATGGTTATAGGTATGTAACTGATTTAATCGATTCAAGATTGCCTAAAAATTCGTCGTTAAAAAAAAACAAAGTTGGGTCTATATTTTCCTTTTTTTTACTAGGTAATTTTATTTATCTGATCTAGAATCTCACTACCCAAATAAAATATGAATAAACTTCACTAAGTTAGGCATTTAACGAAATTTTTCCAAAAATGCCATTCCCGAAGAGTATCGGATCTGTCTCTTTTTCTCCTACGCGGAAGGCATACGCGTGTCTGTCAAGGGGGTGTGGTTTTCGCGAATCGACTCAAAGCAAGGCATCGCCTTAAGCGCGCCTTAAACGTTCAGATTATAAACACAACTGCAGGATTGCGATGCGGTGAAGTTTGAAGATGAAGCAGAGATTTATCTATTCTGCTTTATGAAAATTATTTAATACCTAAAATTTAATATAACTCAAACAAAGATTTGGGTTTTAAAGCCCAATATCTCGCAAACGAATCACTAAATTCAAAAATCGTTTTGAAACCCATAATATTTTTGAACAAACTAATCTAACGATACCCCACAATATGGGTTTAACGACAAAAAATTTAAATCAACAAATTAAACCTGTAATACCCCGGGGTATTACAGGTGTAGTAGGGGAGGTACCCCAAAAAAAATGTAACAAACCAAAAAAAGAAGTGTGAACCGATCAAGGGCTTAACAGGTATTGTGTTCTGATATCGGTCCACACCTAATATTTGGTACACCCTGTCTACCGATGCTGAATTACATTTTCTAGTAGTAATGGTTACTGAGCTAAGCCGAAGACAGACGGACAGACGGACAGATACGGACAGACGGACATGGCGAAATTATATGATTCAAATTCAGATTTATTTATTATCATAATTTTACAATTAAAATCATTTTTGCAGTAAATATACCAGATAAAAATATATATAAATTATGACTTGTCAGTTACAACAGATGTGTACAGATGTGTAAAGAATTGTTATTATTTTGTAAATAATGAAAATGAATAATTTAATGTCAGATTAATAATATATTGTGGTATGGAATAAGGAAGCGAAAGCAAACATAATAAGTATAAATATGTATAAAAGCGTCAAGCTTTTAAGATAGTAATTTTCTTGTTTTAATAGTCATTTGAAAGAAACTTTTGTACACTGTACAGTGTTTTTTCAAGCAATAGTTGTTTCACATGGTAGCGAAATGAGTTGTCGTTCGTTATGGTTTTAAGATTTGAGGGTAGTCGATTAAAAAGTCTTTGTCCTATTAACTTCGGAAGTTTTGTGCCTATTTTAAGTATGGACGAGGTTATTTTTAAGTTATTAACATTTCTCATAGGCCTGGAACAATTTTCTCCTCTCCTTTTAAATGCATTTGGATTACGGTTAACATACATCAAAACTTCCAATATATAAGTTGAAACTCATGTTAAAATACAAAAAAAAAAAAAAAATTAAAATGTTCCCGAGACGAGTCTCTGTACTTGGCATACGCTAGTACTCTATTTGCACGTTTCTGCATCTTTAAGATACGCTTATAGTCGGTACTGTTGCCCCAGAGTATTATTCCGTACGAAAGTTGAGAGTGTATGTACGCGAAATACATCTCTTTTAAGCATCTTTCTGACACAAGTGGTCTTAATTGTCTTAGAGCATAATATGCCTCTTGCTAACTTACTGCTTAATGTATCTATGTGGTCTTTCTATGACATTATTGGATCAATTATTATTTTGACCCGTGAATAATTAGTTCTTGGGTTTTTTTTTCATAGGTGGGGGGGTCACTGGGAGTGTACATTAAATCGTACGTACATTAAGATCCTAGAAGAAAAATTGTGGGGACCAAACTTGTAGAGAATCAAATTTCCTACAATTTTTGTCCTCACGGTTTTACTGTAAAATCAAAATGGCCGAGTTATTCAAGAAAAACCTTTTTTCGAATATACGCAGAAGCCCGATTCGGTCTACTTTTTGGTTTTCTCAGCATTTAATTTCAGGCCATTTATTGCGAACCACTTACTTAATATTCTTACCACATTTTCATTTTTTTCTATTAACAGTGTTTTTGTATTTGCATTGACTATAACTGTTCCCTGTTGACTACGGGACCCTAAAAATGACATGTAGGTAGAGAGGTAGACAACAGGGGGTCTTATTTCTAAAGAAGAAAATTAAATTATGCAGTAGAAATTACGACAAGACTAATCAAGGACTATTCTCGTGTTATCGACTATGAAATTACATAAGGGTGGGTTAAATTAAAATCTGATTGTATGGAAAGCTTGACAAGTTGCCGTGGAATGACAGAGCTGCCTCTGCCGGCGCCATCGGATCGGCCTGTAATTTATCAATTTTGTAAGTTAACCCGCCCTTAGTCTAGTTAGTCTCCATTCGAGTCGAAGTCAAACTTTAACTTAAAGTTTTCGCCTTATTGCAACGGAGTATACTTATCTAACGTGCAAATTGTCAACATATATTTTTGACGTTAACTGACGTGACGATAACATGACGACAGTATTCATTGCTTTGATTGGAAAAATGTCGTAATCCAGTCTGATTTATCAAAACACGCTGAGTTTTATCATAAACTTAAGTTTCAACCAGATTTTCTAGTGCCTACTGTTTGCGTGATCTCTGCGACTTAGGAACTTTCTTCCACGGTTTCTTAAGTTTACCAACAGCGAAATATTTGGATACGATTATTAGGTATGCATAGGTACCTACATGCCTAACTAAATATTGATGTCAGTGGATTTTTAACGTTTTTATAGGTCCGAGTATCTTATTAGTACTAAATGTTCTGTACGTATGAGGATAGGTATAGGTAGACGGTACTACACGCAACTCAACATACATGCAATTCAACAAAATGTTTTTACAGTCAGCATCAATAGTAACTGGGCAAGCGAAGACTTCAAAAGTATTTATTAAAAGGGAATAGAGGAAGGGAAGAGCTCTTGAAGACGTCAACTGAGCACTTACTTTTGATGCTGACTGTATAAGGAAGTTTCGCAATGATCTCTTATAGGCAGTTATTCACGGATTTTCCCGTGACCGTCTTTCTGGAATCACAATGACTTTTGTCAACGTCAGACATCAGACCGCGCAATAAGACAATTATTTACTTGTCACATGTACAGTCTAACATTTGGAGTTTATACGTGCCCGGGGCGCTACTCCGAAGTCCGCAGTTCGAAACGAAGCCCGCAACGTAGTCCGATCGAAAGCCGAAAGTAAATGCTACCACCAAGCATTTTCGGATCGGGGACCGCGTCGGATCCATAGACTAAATTGTTAATTTCTTAAAAAGGAAGCTGAAATCATGATAAATTATTGAATATTCATATCTACGATATTTTATTTCATAATAAACATTTATGGAGTGAATTTTAGAAGCAACATTGCATAATATTTTTCATTTACCAGACCTTCACCAGAATCAGTGAAGATAGAAACAAAATCCGAATAACACCAAAACTTAATGTTTTCAATACCAATAATTACATTAAAAAAGACTTCAAACAAGGATGCACAAACTACCAAGAAGGCGAAGAATACTACGTTACTTATCAAGGATTTGAGCTTGACATGACAAATGTCAAGTTAAAGGCTCAAACAATGAGAGAAAGAGACTGCGATATAAAAAATGGTGAAGCGGAGGCAAAACGATAGCAATTTACTTACCAATCGTTAGATTTTGACATTTCATTGCGAGTTTCGTCCTGTCAAATACGACGAATTTCGGATTTCAGAGTAGGCATTTTGGAAAGATCATTCGTTCATCACGAAAATCGATCCGCAAACGAAATTCGAAAGTGTTGGTGGTAAGAAACTGCCAAAACGAAACAGGTACTTTCGACTTTCGAAGTTCGGAGTAGCGCCCCAGGTTCGACTTGGTTGATTTCAATTAAAAAGGTTAAGGCGTGAAAGGGGGTGGTCAAAATTTACAACCGATACGCGCCCGTAAGTATCCATTACTCAAGGTAAGTAATTGTTAGTCACTACATGGTCACTACTAACCGCGTCATATGATAAGTATATATTAAAGTCAGCAGGAAGTAACCGATGAGCCAAGCACAATAGGTAGTTGACAAGGTGGCGAGAATACCGATGTTGAAAATAATGATAATTTCAAGAACTTTAATGCACTTTGCGTTTAGTTTCTAACTAATCGCGTGGTAACTCTGTAAACATTAAATAGATGGAGTAGGAAACGTCTAGACAAAAACGGATAAAATATTAATTGGATACTCGGATTACAGCATAATACTTAGGATAGTAAGAGTGCACGTGGTCAAATGTTCACGATCCCTCCGCGTTCCTCAACATGGCGGAACCGGCACTCGTTGGGTTTTTCACACGAGGGGATGCGTAAAGAATTTCCCCAAAGTAAAGAAAAGTATAGTAAGTGTACTCACATCTCTGAACTGCACAGTGCCGGCTTCTCCCAGCTCTGACACCGAGGTGTAAGCTGCCTCGGGCTGTATGAAGAGCTGGCAAAGAGCCATCTCCTCGCTCCGGAACATAGCCCCCATGGTGGCCGCTTATGTTCCTTCTTCTGCGAACAAACACGCTATAAGTTCACTGAATATTTAAACTTTATTGCTGGAATCAGACAAGTACAAAGGGAATGCCACAAGGCATTGTTTAATCGTAATCTGTAAGAGCCCTGCCTAACCGGGACGCCATGGCGACGTCGCTGGACGTATCCCATACCAACAGAGTGTTAGAGTTAACCTCCATACATTTCTATACTTACTAAAGACGGATTTTCATTGGTCGTTAAGTCCAGTCGGCTTCAATGCCATCCATCAGTCAATTCAATCTATCGTTTGGGTACCTATTCCCCGGAACGCGGCAGACGACCATTGAAATCTATCGGTCGACAAGCGAGAGAGTAATTCGTTGTGTGAGCATTCATCCAAGAGATCTCTCCGAATCACGGGTGAAAACGGCATAATATGGGCGTTAAGTTAAGAGCTTACGAGTATTGCAAGCCTTTTGGAAATTTCCCACACCTTGTATCCCCATGCACGTCCACCAATGAAAATGTACCTTAACATATTATTTATTGAGACGCCCACCCCCTAACCCTGTTTTTGTACCTACCCGACTACAGTAAGCCCAGTGCTTACTCATTTACACCTATCTAGATAAGTTATCGCTAAGACAAACGAAGGTACGGCGCGGTTTAAAGATGTGTCATCTTATAATCAAGTAGATACTTCTACGTAAACAAATAACGAGGTTTTTACATTTTTTGCTGGGTTCAACTATTTGCGTTTTTTCGGCAGGCGCCAACTCGGCATCCAAAAGTGTCTTTAAAATCAATCCATACCGTCGATTGCGATAAACTTGTGCCTACCCCGCTATAATTCGACACTTGTTACACCGATGTCAGCACTGCAATATTATGCGCAATTAAAATAACAATTTCCGTTCGCGGTCACATCTGAACGAAATGGGGCCAGCTTTAAATTACATGAACTGCTAATGTATCCGTAGAAGGTTGACTTTCATTGGCTACACTTGTCACCGACAGCAATGAATCGTTATCATTGAATGCAATATGTAGGTATGTTACACGTTTTTCCATTTGCAACTGGGTGAATGCTATAAGTACCTATAGGATTACTTATCTGTAACATATATCTAATGTCTTGCTTTTTGAAGTGCATTTTCCACTAAAGTGGATGTAAACTTCTCAACATTAGGTTTAACTAGCGCATATGTGGGACATCTTAGAAATCTATTCAGTGTAACGAAGTCAATAGTCGTCGCTGCTTGCTTTTTATCGAATTAGACTCGAGTTAGTGAAGATTGTGGGCGCCGAGCGTGTCCAATATTCGACACGATAACTCGTGCGTAACTTGATATAATTGCAGAGTTTGAGGCGAGTACCTACGGCTAGTAAAACAATAGTTTCGTTAGCAGTTAGGTATCCGAATTGGCATCGAAGATTATGTTGGCGTTCTCATTCAGTGAAGCAGGAATTAAATTCGCGGTCAGCAGCAAGGCCAATGGTTTTTGTCGTCTGAACGCGCTCGGCCGTTACAGTTTTTAGAGACAGTCGTGAATTAAATTGAACAAATATCGCTTTGGAACAATAGGAGAGCTTACGGTTCTAGAAAAAGGTTTATTTCCGAGACATCACGCGGTGATTAGGTGGCATGAGTGCGAGGACTGAATTGCAGTGCTCGCATAAGGCCCAGATATTTCATATTACTCGATCGTAAATCATGTCATGTATATTAAAGTCGCTCGCGGCATTCGATTAAACGACGCGCCCCTAACAGTGGACTGGCAATTAGAATGGAGTATTAAGTTTATTCGCTTTAAAGAAACTAATTTACTAATTTCATTTGACAAACCCGCGGCCATAACGTCTAGTTTACGATCTTAGCTTCTTGCCAAAACATTTGTCAAACGGTCAGCTTCAAGCCGAATTGGCTGCCTAAATATTTAAACAATCATGTGAAGTTTTTTTTAAATGTACCTACTGTTGGAAATCACAAATATAAATCCGTCCTGCTCTATCTTGGAGTTTGTATAACTTTCTCTTTCACACTTATGTGAATACTAATGCACTCTTAAGTGTTTCATGTTTTTCATTAGGGATGTTTATACGAAGCTTTTACTTCACACTAGTCGCGTGAGTTGCCTTGTATCAATAACAGCGTATAGTTAACGTGCACGACTCTCTTGATAAATAATATAAATAAATAGACTTTATACGTAAACTGTTCTATTAATTAATCACCCTAACCAATAGGTTATGGGCCCAGAAAATAAAATTATACAAATGGTAAATAAAGAATAGTTGGTTATGTGACAATAAAGAAACTTACAGTGAAGTGATTATTCTAAGTGACCTTTAATAAAAAATTATAATGGACAACTCAAAGTTGAAAAGGAACATTCGACCGTTTGATGGAGATAAATATAGTGTGTGGAAACTTAGAATGAGAAATTTATTAAATGAACTTAATGTTTTGAACGTGATTGACAATGATATTCCAGAAAACCCGGACAGTGAGTGGCTTAAAAATGAGCGGGTGGCAATGAATACTCTTATTGAGTATTTGTCAGATTCTTTATTAGGTCTTGTGAATGACAACGATAGTGCAAAGGAAATATTCAAGAAATTAGATAACATTTACGAACGAAAGAGTATTGCGACTCAACTAGCTTTGCGAAAGAAATTGCTAAACCTAAAACTAAAAGGTGACATGTCATTACTGAAACATTTTCAATTATTTGACGAATTAATGCTGGAATTAATGGCTGCTGGAGCAATTTTAGAGGAGGCAGATAAAGTGACTCATCTTTTTATGACACTGCCCAACGAGTATGACGGTGTCATGGCAGCTATAGAGACTTTAGCTGAGGAAAACTTAACTTTAGGTTTTGTGAAGACCAGACTTTTAGATCACGAAATCAAAGTAATGAATGAAAGACGTGACACGAGTATGAAAGTACTCCATGCCGAAATTACTAGGCGAGAGAATACAAAACCAAGACATACCTACATAAATACGAACTCAAACAAACCGCATAAAAACTCCTACATAAAAAAAGGATAAACTCAAGCATATTAAGTGTCATTGTTGCGGAAGAAAGGGACACTTACAAAAGAATTGTTTTTATAACAAATCAAGGAACCCTCAACATAAATGGGACAGAAAAAATAGAACGGTCCAGACTGTTACTATTAAGGATCGAGAAAATACTACTTCCGGATTTGCTTTTATGGCTGGGGATCACAGGCATCACATCAGTGAACAACGAGACCAGAACTGTGTTTCATTTATCCTGGACTCCGGAGCTTCTGACCACTTCATAAACCGCGACGACCTGGCGCAAGATTTTGAGCTGTTGGAAAACCCGATAAATATCTCCATTGCAAAGAATGGGACATACATAAAGGCGACAAAGAAAGGCAACCTTGCCGTAACCAGCGACTTAGGCATAAAAGGGAAACTTCATGATGTACTCTTCTGTCCTGAAATGCCGTACAACTTGCTTTCTGTCAAGAAAATGCAACTTGCTGGAATGACCGTTATTTTCAACAATGACGGTACGGTAGAAATCATCAATCAGGGTAAGATGGTAACAAAGGGTGAGTCGTTACAAAATAATTTAATTGGCATTCATTTTCAGCTTAATAAATGTGCTTTAAATACTGATAGCTCATTGAATAGAGACGATAAGAATAACTATGAGTTGTGGCATCAAAGGCTTGGTCATATTGGCAAATCAAAGTTGGCTGAGATAAAAAGCAAGCAAATGTTTTCTGATACCGAGTTATTAAATAAAGTAATAATTAATGATAAATTATGTGAAGCTTGCATAAATGGGAAACAAGCATGTTTGCCATTTAATAAATCTAAATCGAAAGTTATAAAACGACCTCTATTCAATGTGCATACAGATGTGTGCGGTCCAATCACCCCTTCGACACTTGACAGCAAAAACTACTTTGTTATTTTTGTTGATGAATGCACGCACTATGCGGTGACATACTTAATTGCCCATAAATCAGACGTTTTTGCTACATTTCAAGATTATGTTGCGAAGTCTGAATCCCATTTCGATTTGAGATTAGTAAATTTATATTGTGATAATGGTGGTGAATATTTATCAAATGAGATGAAACAGTACTGTGTGCAAAAAGGTATAAGCTACCACTTAACAGTGCCGCATACACCAGCATTAAATGGTATTGCTGAACGTATGATACGAACAATAACAGAACGAAGCCGTGCTATGATATCCGGTGCTATATTAAGTAAAACGTTCTGGGGCGAAGCTGTACTTACAGCGACATATTTAATCAATATTAGCCCGACAAAAGCACTGAAAACAAATAACACACCATTTGAGCTTTGGCACAGTAAAATGCCTGTACTAAAATATCTAAAAGTTTTCGGTTCAACAGTTTATTTTCTGAATAAAACTAAAAAAACCAAGTTTGATGAAAAGTCATCAAAAGGCATATTGGTTGGTTATGAACCGAATGGCTATAAGGTGTGGGATGTGGTAGATGAAAAGTTTGTAAAAGTCAGAGATGTTATAGTGGATGAGATTAATTTCTTATCTAGTAGGCCGTTAAAGCCTGACGATATTTCTGATAATTACCGTAAATCTGACGAGCAATCTTGTAAAAAGATGTGCATTAAATCTGATGGTCCGAAATCAGATGTAAGTAAACAAACTGGCAGAATATCTGCACCATTAGGTCAACCGCCTAATAAATCTGTAAGTAAAACAGATGAGCACGCAGACTGTGGTTCATTACAAAATAACTTAACGAAATCTCAAAACGAATTGGTTAGCGAAAATAATCCAATTGGAAAAAGTCAAAGGATTAAAAACATGCCTACAGTATCCTATAACGAATACGAAACTGATGACGATATTTCTGTTAACTATTTGTTATATGCAAAGTCATTAATTTGCAAAATACCATCTTGTTATAAAGAGATTGAATCCAGGAATGATAAACATTTATGGGATAATGCGATTAAAGAGGAATTAAATTCTCTAATTGAAAATGAAACCTGGACGCTCGTACAAAAACCCGTAAACAGAAATATTGTCGATTGTAAATGGATATTTACAATTAAAAATGATGAGTTTGGAAAACCCATGAAGTACAAAGCACGTTTAGTGGCACGTGGTTTTAGTCAAGAATATTTAATTGACTATAATGAAACATTTGCACCAGTTGCGAGAATAACTAGTTTCAGATTTATTTTAGCTTTTGCAAATCAATTTAATTTGCTTGTTCATCACAAGGACGTTAAAACGGCATTTTTAAATGGGAAATTAAAAGAAGAAATTTTCATGAAAATTCCTGAAGGAATCCCATGTGCAGAAAATCAGGTCTGCAAATTAAATAAGTCGTTGTACGGATTGAAGCAATCAGCGCGTTGTTGGTTTCAAATGTTTGAACATGCTTTGATAGATAAGGGTTTTCGGTACTCATCAGCTGATCGATGCATTTACATCCTAGACGTGGGTGATATCATGAAAAACATTTATTTAGTTCTTTATGTTGATGATCTTGTCATCTCAACTGCAGATATAATTACCATGAATAATTTCAAAAAGTACTTGATGAACATGTTTAAAATGGTAGATTTAAAAGAAATCAGATGTTTCTTGGGAATAAGGATCGAGCGTACCGGTAATGTTATCACTCTAGACCAAAAACTGTATATTAAAACTGTTTTAGAAAAGTTTAACACGGGTGAATGTAAACCCGTAAATACTCCCATGGAATGTCAAGTGGAGTATACAGAGTTAAACTCGTGTGAAACAATTGAAGTCCCTTGTAGAAACCTTATCGGTTGTTTGATGTATATTATGGTTTGCACTAGACCTGACTTGAGTTTTTCTGTCAACTTGTTGAGTAGGTTTACGAACAAAAACAATCATAAACTATGGTCCTATTTGAAAAGAGTGTTACGGTACTTAAAAGGGTCTATGAGTTTTAAATTGACTTACACACGAAACAACTGTGATGTTTGACTCGAGTTGGGGTGATAATGAATTAGACAGAAAAAGTACGACGGGGTACATATTTAAACTGTTTGAACAATGCACGGTATGTTGGCAAACAAAAAAACAACCAACAGTAGCTGCTTCTACGACTGAAGCGGAATATATGGCTTTGTTTGAAGCTGTTAGAGAAGGTATTTGGTTAAAGTCTTTAATGACTAGTATTAACATTCAAGTAATCAATCCAATACCAATTTATGAGGATAATAATGGTTGTATAAGCATTGCAAATAACCCAACAAGTCACAAAAGATCCAAACACATTGACATTAAGTATCATTTTTCTAGAGAACAGGTGGAGAAAAATATAATTAAACTGATTTATGTTTCCACAGGTAATCAATTGGCTGACATCTTGACAAAACCGTTGTCCGCTGTGCGTTTTTCTGTTCTTAGAGAAAAACTAGGAGTTAGACAAAATAATATGTAAAGTTAAATTACATAGTTGTTATGTCATTAAATAAGAGTTAGTAAATATATATAGTTAAATATATACATATGTTACGTTGTTTAAGGCGAAATGGTTTGATTAGGTTTTTCTGGGTTTCCCTAATCCTAGCAACAAATGTTGAACCATGATGAATTGTCCCCAGATAAAAGAGAGCGTGTGATTTTATTATTGTAATAAAATAAATAGATAATATTTATATTTTAGAGAAAGGATTTATTTTTGAGGGGGCGTGTTGGAAATCACAAATATAAATCCGTCCTGCTCTATCTTGGAGTTTGTATAACTTTCTCTTTCACACTTATGTGAATACTAATGCACTCTTAAGTGTTTCATGTTTTTCATTAGGGATGTTTATACGAAGCTTTTACTTCACACTAGTCGCGTGAGTTGCCTTGTATCAATAACAGCGTATAGTTAACGTGCACGACTCTCTTGATAAATAATATAAATAAATAGACTTTATACGTAAACTGTTCTATTAATTAATCACCCTAACCAATACCTACCATCTGCTGACATCAATACAAACACTAAGTAGAAGGCTGCCATTTCCTCTCCTCTCCTGAACTTTCCTTGTAGGTTAGTAAATTAAAGTAAGGAAGTTGACTAATCCACATTTACTTCGTCATTTAATTACTTTGTAAAATCTGAATGACTTAATATTATGTTAGGTAGGCAGGTAGTTAACTGATTCGCAGGTTTTCTCCAAGACAAACATACAAATGTTCACTGCTGGCACATGTTTAAAAAAACATTTTAATTATTTTCTGATAACTCTAAGGAGATTATCACTCACGGCTACTAAAATACAAACCCAAAGTCCCTACAAAAACAAGTTAAATAATTACGGTTCTTTAGAAAAATAAATGCACGATCTGCGTAAGGGTCCTTTGAATTAAATTTTCAGGCTATCCTAACTTATATCCTGCATTCCATTAAGTACAAACCTATTTAACGCGATACCATCTTGTTTTTTTAATCAATATTTCTACGCCCATTGGTGAAGGAATTGACATGGGCCAAGTCGACTTTGAAGGCCAACCGTAAAACATTAACGATTCTATTTCATAATAAACGTTCCTCGCATCTTTTATTTTATTTTTATTTTATGACTCGCGAGACAGTATTTATAAGAGGAACTGTGAGTTGACATAAAAACGGTAAAGTTCGAGTTGTTTGCCGTATCGTACCGTACATTTCCAGAGGTTGGCTTATCTAGCAATGTCATTCATGGTTGTCATGAAACGGACACAGACGGCGAGGTAGGCCGATTGGCAAAAGATTTCGGGAGATAGATATAGCGGAAATCCAGGAGGAGGTCTTTAACCCAGCAATGAAGAATAAAGCAATAAAGAAAGAATAATGGAACACACTAACAGGCGAATAAAAAAATCTAGTCGGCCTCGTATGAACTACCATGGATCACCATGGTTCCATTCCTAGCAAATAAGCGCCGAATATACCTACCCAGTAGTATCATATTCAGAATGCCCAGTAACAGAATACAAGTTTGTATTAAAGAAATAATAATATTACCAGATAATCTCAGCACCGCAATTTACATAATAAATGAAATCCCGAGATCGGCTGAGCTGCAAG
The DNA here is from genome assembly GCA_945867215.1 of Epinotia demarniana. Classification (NCBI taxonomy): domain Eukaryota; kingdom Metazoa; phylum Arthropoda; class Insecta; order Lepidoptera; family Tortricidae; genus Epinotia; species Epinotia demarniana. Next base: position 8,015,847 of record OX244267.1, read on the forward strand.
GTTGTTTTAAAAACAATAGAGGAGCACTAATTATGTTAACCATGATACTAACGACCAGTGGGTAGTTATCATAATAATAGGCGACAAGTAGCTACTGACGATTTTTGTACCAACAAATCCATTAATAACAGTCGTTCGGTTTGGCTCTCATCCCTGCCGGCTACGGCTGTGTCGCCGCGTATCAACACGTTAACATTTTAGTTGTTTACATTAATTATAAAAAAAAAAATATATAAGGGGACAATCTCACACAAATCGACCTAGTCCCATAGTAAGCTCAGTAAGACTTGTGTTATAGGTACTAGACACGACGATATATATAATAGATATAAATACTTAAACACATAGAAAACATCCATGACTCAGAAACAATTATTCATGCTCATCCACAAATATTTGCCCTTACCGGGATTCGAACCCAGGACCTCCAGCTTCGTAGGCATTATAATATTTATAATAGACTACTTATAGGGAGTATTTGCAGACAGACGTCAATCGAGCTTCCGTAAAGATACTTGGAACCTAATCTACTAAAAGCGCTAGTTTTTGAGTGAACTTTGGGTCTGAAAGTGCGAAAGAAAAGTGTAGTTCTTCAGTTAATCTAGGGCCCGATTAGATATTCTAAATATTACGCATGAGTATGTACTAGAACATTCAGAAAGAGACGTTTATCTCGCGCGCGACACAGCTTGCGTACGGTCTTGTGCCAGCCGTGTTGAGCATGTGGAGCGGCAAATAAAACCAGTATGGGCGTCGAAGGCCACAATACATGCTGTACGTAGTACGTAAGGCCACCCAGAGTGAGTTTCCGACCGGAACTGATCATGTTTCCTACAATCTGACCTTTGGTGCATGGAACATTCGAGAATCGTGAGAAAAAATGGGTAGTCACACTGTAATCATAACAAACTTAGCAACTTTGTCAATATAGGTGCCGGTCATTCATTTTATTATCGATAGGCATTGCTGGAATTAGCATAAACACACATATTATGTGTGACGCAAATGGTGTGTGATGTGTTTGCAATGAGATCAAAAGATTTTTCGAAAGACCCGACTGTTTTTATACAATCTCCACTCCTACGATTAAGAGGAATCCAACGATACCTCATATGTCGAAATCCGTCAAACGGTTAAGGCGGTAGGGCGTGCCAAAGAATATACATACAGACATATATACATACCTACTCTTGAAAAACAAACCTCTCCTTCGGCAGTCAGGTAAAAATAAGTATTACATCGGAGCTATAAGAGGTAGGTAGCATAGCGATGAGCGAGAAAAAATCCACCAATACCATTGGAAGTGGATACTCCGCAAGGTGAAACAAAATGGATACATCTCATCATAGTAGACTGTACTTGAGCCGTAATCAGACCTCCCTTTATAGCGAGGAGTACTTGTTGCAAACTTGGCAATCCCTGTGCTAGATGCCGATGCTGCATAAGGCTTAGGTACATTAAATGGGGCTGTAGTTAGGAGTAATTACTTTTCAATAAAAACTGCCACTGATCGTACCTAAACTGCTCATAGCAAGTCTAAAAAAATCTAACTACTAAATATCTATAGCAGGCATATTATTGACCCGACTGCCTACAAATACTACTATAGTAGTAATGCCGTAATGAGCTTACTAATGGGGGGCTAGTTCGATGGGTAAGGACCAAATTCTTGGCGAGTAGTTAGTTAGCCTGGTTAGTCGGTATAGTTAGCCATACAAACTGAAGAAGTGAACAAAGTGCCGTTGTGACGCAAAAATTAACCATAGAATTGTATGTTTAATTTTCTTTCCGTCCTTGGTCCATTTATGTAAAATTGTTCCCTAATATTTAGTTGTTGACTAAGAAAACCTCCTTCCTATAGGTACATATATTTAAAAGCGCCATCGCACTGTGCGCGTGTTTAGTCAGAAGTACCTCTCAATGGGACATAGCGGATAAAAGCTATACCTACTTACCTAAATAACTGATAGTAAACTATCAATACAAACTTGCAACGTTCCACTGCAACCTGGCTTCCTACTCATCATAACAAACACATTAAGGTGTAATCTGTGGGCTATTTCTTGAATACCAATCTATTACGGAATTTCTGATATAAACAATTGAAATAGATGAGGTAAACCGTAACGTGAATTTAGTAGCCAGATACTCAGCTTCCGTTGGCAGCAGAAATGTATTCACAAAGCTGCTGGCTACAGGGGGACAGGTGTATGGGTAAGTCAGGTCTCTAAATACATATAGGGAAATCTAGGCCAGGGGTCAGTTTATACTAGGGCCGAACTCACAGGCGAGGTAGGTTTGGACGGATGCGAAGTAACATCGACACGATTTTATTAACACTATTAATGGACACGGTAATTAGTAGTAGCAGCAAAATATCCGGAAAGATGTACTTACGTGTCGGTGACTTGATTTTACTGATATTATACTGAAAGTTAAATTAGACGTTATAATGTATGCTGACAGGACACGTTACCTAATAATTGTTTGAGTCATATAATTTGTATTGAGTTAGGTGCTCCCGAATGTTAAGAATATGGGCGAATGAAAAAAAACCGACCAAGAGCGAGTCGGACTCTCGAACGAGGGTGCCGTATCGTCGGTTCCTACCTAGTTTTATTTTTAGCCAAAGGGGGCATATAGGTAGGTAGTGGAGGGGCTTCAAAAATCTTTATTTTATGCCACTGCAATTCGCAACCAGAAATTAATTCAGCTTTCATTTACGGGTTGTTTCTTATACAGCTCCTTTTTCCAGTGTCTAATTGTCTATAAATATCAGCCACTAACAAGCGTTTTCTTATTTCTTTAATATTGCCCTCTGTCTTTTCATTAATATCACAATAAACCCAATTCGACCCCGCATGTTGACATGACAAATCGTTCAAAAGTCCCATTCCCTTTCTATAAATATGAGCCTGGTTGGTCTATCTATATTAACTCCTAGAAATGGTGTATATTTCTTCTAGTTAATAATAGCTGACGGCACATTACATGACGTCCACTGAATTCATTACCTTACTCTGTCGTGTTTATATTCAAAACCATAACTAAGTTTATGTTCTAGAATGTAATCGAAGTTTAAACTGTGTCGACCAATATTTGTTCAGCGGCGGTCGTTTATTAATTGCTTGCATACGGTAGGCAGGCACACCATCGAATTAAGGCGTAGGTAGGTATGCCCCGTTCACGTTGGCGGCTAAATTGACAGATTTTAAGGGTCCATGACCCTAAACGAATCCAACCAACTACCTATTTAATTACTTGGTATTAAAACTAGATAGAAGCAATATCTATACTTAGTTGAACTGTTTTCAACTTTAAATTCGCTATTGAATTCAAAACTATCACACAGTCAATCAATAAACCAATCAAATCATATATTCGTAAAACATAGGTGTTATGAACATTTTACAGTCTCACTATGCCTTCGCCATAACACAAATAATCATAACGACACAAAATTATTGAATAATCACTTTAATCATGATCATTTGATCATGCATCGTGCTTATGTCAATATACGCCAAATAAATGTAACATACATTGTCAATGTCTTATAAATATTCTTCGTATTCATATGCATATTCATATTCATTGCATATTTATGGGTTTTACAAGATTTTATAAGCAGTTTAATGTTCCAGCAGAAACCCCGTTAGGGCACAGCAATATTATACAGTACCTACTGCAGCGTTAAATCTTCTGCTACATTATCATATATATGTTGCAGGGAAATGGTCAAAACAGAGATTTGATCAAATATCTAAGGGATATGATCAAATCACGCAGGATGTTAAAACGGCGAATCCATTTTATCATATACCTAATACAAATCAGTCATTTGATCAAATCTCTGAATCTGTTTAGTGAAATGACGAAATCGGACAAAAAAGGCAACTCGTTTTTTCATTTCACTAGATTTGTTTAGTGATTTGATAAATCCCTGAAACGCGTCAGTGAGTTGACGACACTAATGGGATAAAGATTTTTCCGCTCTTTTATAAAAATAATAACCACGAAGACGGTGGCGGGAGCAGAGCTCCCGCCATCATCTTCTAACCTATCCGCCATCCGAGTCTAAGTCCCAGAACCGTTTAAATGACTAATGATTTAGGAGCCAATATCTGCGAGTTAGTTTCGTCAATTCACTGACGCGTTTCAGGGATTTATCAAATCTATTTCACTAAACAGATTCAGAGATTTCATCAAATGACTGATTTGTATTAGGTAAATGATAAAATGGATTCGCCATTTTAACATCCTGCGTGATTTGATCATATCCCTTAGGGATTTTTTCAAATCTCTGTTTTGGCCATTTCACTGCGACATATACATTGTCTAGGTATATCTAAGATCGATCTAGGTAGCTTATTGTAAACTCTAGGCGTCATACCAAATACTGTTCGCAGACTCCCACACACTCTATTGGCAGTTCTCCCGGGAAAATGTGATGCTGACCATTACACGATTGCCCAACGAAATTAAGTGTAATATTTTTTCGAAATATATATAATAAACAATGACCAGCTTTGGCAAATACGTTATACCGATTTATGCAAGTTTCCGCGCGCGGCCGAAGAGCATAGCGTATCGAGCTAACTACTCGTAAAGATTAAAGAGCAGAGGCTCTAGTATAAGTTTTACTGAAACAAAACGTTACGACCACGTTTGCGTTTAGCTGTCAAATCCCATACAAATTGAGGGTAAAACGCAAACCCGATCGTAAAGTTTTGTTTCGGTAAAACTTATACTAGAGCCTCGTGCTACAATTTGAAGGGTCACATTCGCCTTAAGCGCCACCACGAACTACGCCCTAATTGCCGGGTAAAATTACCTACACATGAAGGACAGAGTAGTATATTACCTCTAGTATCAGGTAACTTCAATAATTAATTACGAAATGAGTTAAGTTTGCTGTCAAAATTGACGTTGAATTTATGTTGTGTCATACATTGGATGAAGTGTGAAATTCAAGTTTCACATATATATGCAGGACAAATTTCGATTAGAGTGTACAACCCGGTCACAATATCTGTGCACCTGACCTCGAACAATAAACATTAAAAAACAAAACAACGATAAAGCGAAAATATCAAAATTATCGGGACGTGTAGCGGCAACGAAGATGCTAACCGTACTGTCGCACCGGGGAGTTTCGCTTTATTGTTGTGTTGTTTTTTAATGTTTATTGTTCGAGGTCAGGTGCACAGATATTGTGACCGGGTTGTAAAATTAAAAAAAAATATATTCGCGTGACATCTAGATTTCATCCGGTTCAAATCCCGCTAGTGGATTTACTACTTTGATCGAAATTTGGAATTTCGTTATAGGTAGGTATTCGTTAGCGGACGATTCTGCTTCGTAAACGTTAGGTACTTATACTGTTATTATGCAGGACACTTTAAAAGCCGGACCATTCATAATAATCATAATATAGCACTATAAATGCAAAACTAACCCTGTCTGTCTATCTATTCACTTTTCACGCCGAAACAATCGTACCGTTTTTAATGAATTTTAGTACGGAGTAGATGACAGATAAGTTTGATTGTATTCCGAAAATCATCTCTCAGCAAGGCAAGCGGGGAGCGGGAAGTGCGGGCCGCACCGCCTTGCCTTGCCAACCGCTGCACTAGTCACACAACACACGCACGGCACGGCACGGCACTGTTTTACTTGCGCTTAGCGCTCAAGTTTTAACTCGCGCCTCGCGCGGGTTATGCGGCCGCCAGGCAAAAAGCCTAACAAAAGCCGGACAGGCCGGACGAGTGAATATTTGGCCGGACGCGGACCTAAAAAGCCAAACATGTCCGGCTAAAGCCGGACACCTGGCAACCTTATGTGTATGTGTAATCAGGTCTGCATAAGTAGTAATGGGCGTAATGGCATAGTAACATCATTGGTGTTCAGAACTGCGAAGGCATTATCTAAGTACTAAGACTTAGCAACTAAGTAGACATTTTTCTAGTTAATTTCAAACTGTCTTCTGCCTGCGACTCCGTCCTCGTGGAACTCGTATATATTGCAGCTCCATACAAACATTTCACCCCCTTAGTTTCCCCACCCAATTCGTCGCTCCGTTTTGGCGTGAAAGACGGACAAACAAACACACACATACACTTTCCCATTTATAATATTATAAGTATGGATGACATACGGGCTTACGTTAAGAGGGGGCGTACCGCCAGGGAAAAATCAGAAATCACCCGCGCGCCCCGCACCTGCCGCGCTGATGCGTCTATTGCTGCCCCGCTCCTTCTCGCATAGTATATGCCCCGACAGTCAGATGAAACATGATGAATACCTATGAATAATAGGCATGATGACTCATGTTCAAATTGATAACGTAGTGATGCTAAATGTATAGTAAACCATCAAATTACCGTAATAAAGTATAAATAATAAAATATAAATAAAATCGTAAAAAGATATGAACCTTGAAAGTTTAGAAAAGAATTTTTTTTTTGTACAAGAGTATATTTAAAGGTACCAATAGAATCCTTAGGCTTTTATAGAAACAAAATTGTACAACAATTATGTACTTAAAGGCAGTATTCCGCGAATGAAACAACAATTTAAGAACCTGATTTTCCATACGACGATACATGTAGGTAGGTACTTTGTATTAACTAATGTTGGCTGTGACGTCACGCCTGTCTGTCTTTCAGTATTAAGCGTTTTGCGCTGCCGCCTGCGAGGTCAATCTTTGTCTCAAATTTTTGGGTATTTATGTTCTTTAATTGTAGTTCCTCCAATACAAACATTTGTTCCTGTCCAAAAACTGGTTCAAATGACATCATAAAAAAATGTAGTCATCATCCCTATTATAAAAAGTGGGAAGCAAGACAAAATCTGTACCTATATTTGAAGATATTATTTTCGCTATTAAGTCAGAGTTTCGAGAGCTATAACTGAAATATGACCTTCCGTTTTTTAGGGTTCCGTACCCAAAAGGTAAAAACGGGACCCTATTACTAAGACTTCTCTGTCCGTCTGTCTGTCTGTCACCAGGCTGTAACTCAAGAACCGTGATAGCTAGATAGTTGAAATTTTCACAGATGATGTATTTCTGTTGCCGCTATAACAACAAATACTAAAAAACAAAATAAAATAAATATTTAAGGGGGGCTCCCATACAATAAACTTTTTTTTACTGTTTTATAGATAATGGTACGGAACCCTTCGTGCGCGAGTCTGACTCGCACTTGGCCGGTTTTTTATTTACTAAATCACGTAAGGGTTACAATGGCTAGTAAAAACCTAAAGCAAAAAAAAGCCATAATCGAATTAAAACTTTTGTGAGACATGTCTAAAATACTACTAATAAAACCACGGTTAAATTCACGTATTAAATGTCACGACAGGCGACATGTTTCGAACTCTTCGGGAGTTCTTCTTCAAAACAATCATCGAAAACACTCATCCTGAAGAAGAACTCCCGAAGAGTTCGAAACATGTCGCCTATCATGTCATTGAATACGTGAATTTATTGTGAATTTATAAGTAGCATTAAAAAAACTGTTATTTATTATGAAACCTTCGATCATGTCTATGAAAGTCAGATTTTCAGGCCACAGTGTTGCGGCCAAATTTTTCAATTCTGATCTCGGATTCCTGCTTGGAGACAATGGAGACGCTCTGGCCCTTTAGTTATCAATTTTGAACATACTGGTAGGTACTAAAGAAAAACTGCTTAATTGTGTTCACTTTTTTTAATATAAAAATGACCAAGTTCGCAGGCAATAATTGTTGGAATCTGCACCCTCGATAACCCTAAAAGCGACACCCGTGATGACTTTAAAGAAAAACAATGTCAATAATGTCACTACGGGCGACATGTTTCGAAATCTTCGGGAGTTCTTTTTCAGGATGAAGGCTTTCGCGGCGGTGTCGCTTGAATCACGACAAGATTTAAGCGAAACCGCCGCGAAAACACTCATCCTGATGAACCCCCGCAGAGTTCGAAACATGTCGCCCGTAGTGACATTTAATACGTGAGTTGAACCTTGTATTAGTATTATTTCAACATGTCTCACGAAAGTTTAAATTCGAAAAACAATGTCCGCCATCTTGGAATTCAAAATGGACATCATTTCTCGAAAAGCCTGAAAACGTATGTTGTTCTTTAAAAAAAAACGCGCATCGTAATTTACAACAAATATTTCAAAAATGAAAATAATGCGACCACTTTTTGAATTATTTCCGACTTCGAATTCGTATTTAGAGACCGAGAGGACATCGATTTTGAAATTAACCGGATTTATTCTCAACTAGCGATCCGCCCTGGCTTCGCTCGGATACTATATTAAATTATATTATACATATAAACCTTCCTCTTGAATCACTATCTGTTAAAAAAAACCGAATCTAAATCCGTTGCGCAGTTTTAAAGATCTACGCATTCATAGGGGCAGACAGCGGGAAGCGACTTTGTTTTATACGAGTACTATGTTGTAGTGATACTGATAATCTTTCATAAAGTAAATACACGCTCGACAGAAAAAATGTTCGTGTAGTTTTGCATGTACTGCACAAATTATTCTAAGAAGCCGGTCGCCGGCCGATCGCTGCGTAATCTTATGGTTGTATTTTGAACTTTAAGGTTGTAATGTTAAGGTCGACTTTTAAATATATTATTTCAAAATATACCAAAATATCTACTGGAATGTAATGATACATTCATTCACTGGACGAATATACTGGGTCACAATATTATTGAAATAATTATGTTCACCGTGCTGTCGTGAGAGCACAGAACGTAGTCCTCTCGTCTCAGCGGAGCGATTGCGATTGACTCCGCCCGCGAACGGCAACACAAGATATACCAAACTGCACGAAACACGCGACGGGAGAAACAGTATCGCGCTAAATAAAAAAGACCTATACGCCAAATACGTTATACCTCAATAAGTCTGAAAAGGGACTACATAAAAAAACGCCGCTCGTCAAATCACTAGGCAATATCAAGAGCTATTTATACACTAAATTTTTACGTAAATTATATGCACGGGAACGGCACACAATTGAAATTAGGTAAAAATAAGACATGTTTTGGCGATTGTTTTCTATCGAGGCAATTTTGGTTTTGTATGGTTTTTTTCAGACAAATAGATTGCAAATATGATGTAGTTTCTGTATGTTCATTTTCCTGGCATTCGCTTTAGTTTGTCATAGGTAAATATTCAATCTAAGAACTCCGATTTCGCGGAGCGCTCCCTCTTAACTGGAAAAACACGATAAAAATACGTTTATCTCTATTATCATACGACGGTGACTCGGTGAGATTATTTTAAGAGTCTCTTGAAACCACCATGGTCATGTAATAAGATGAAACGGTATGTGACAAGCGTTATCTTGAATTTAAGAGATATCATGTTAAATTTAAAACACGTGACAGATGACAGTTACATAATGAATATAAAACAGACATATATAGGAGCATTTTCAATAATTCGTGCACACGTGCGTAGCGTAAGTTGTTAAACAAAAATTAACTCGGTGTCAGTTTTGTAACGAACATTAAGCATACAAATCATGTGAAAATGAACTTTTTTCACATTTAATCAACATGTATAGGCATATCATTCATAAATGAAACAGAAAAAGTTAGTTTTTATAAAACTGAATGCGTAATTGCCGTTACAAAACTGACACCGAGTTAAAATGCCCATAGGTACTTCTACATACATGTGAAATGAAGGGACTCACTGACTACCCAAAGGTACCTACTTAACGATAGATGGGAATATTAAAAGCGCACAAATAATTCGTATGTAATATTCTATAACAACTTAGAACAGTTGAAAAACCCCCGACATTTTTATTTTAAAGTCCAATATCTCAAAAACGGCTGAACAGATTTTGATGAAACATGGCTAAGAACACTCGGGGTAAAATTATCAATGACACAAAAAAAACCGCATTCAAATCGGTCCATCCGTTTGGCAGTTACGATACTATAGACAGATATGTGTGTAATGAAATTAAAGATAAAAAATGTAAACAAATGTGTTGCCACTGCAATAAAACCAATCCCAAGAAGTGGAAACTTAAAATTCGTTAAATAGGTGAGATAAAAAATAATGCGACTAATTTATACGTAACAAAATGCCTGGAAAATATTCATAAATATTTAAATAAGCAAAATGAAAACGTAATTATTTTATATTCATAAATATGTGCAGTTTATATTTACGCCACTGGCAATGGTTAGGAATTGTAAACCTTTGGTTCGTAATTTAATTAATATACCTACCTGGATATTCCTATTCCTTATTCTTAATTTTTTAGTAAAACCGAAAAATTAATTCAAGTTCCATTTATACTGAATCCACTTGTTCTGATCGTTCGTAGACCGCTTTAATATCTTTGCCCCGAGCTGAGGCTGCCATTTTCTGAAATCTGAATCGCATTCGTTTTCTAACGTTTGTCTTGATCGAAGTGTGTAAAACAAAAATGTGCCAACTCGACCACCTAATAGACAATGTAACAGAGACATTAATAATAAATGTAACTGAGGAGGATTCGACGTCTTCCTCAGAAAGCGAGAGTGGAAGTGAATAAATAAAAATATAAAAATCTAGTGTTATTTTCCTTTGTGTTTCCTGTCCTAATAAGACATATAATAATGGCACGTCTTGCTTCGATCGCTTGGCCACTTCTAGTGGCTGCAGGCAATAGGCTTTTGCCGTATATCGTACCCGGACTATCGTCACCTACTAAGTACCTGTTCATACCAACCTACGACATTAAAGTGATCATAGTAAAATATAGAATTGTTTTACAATTAGTGACGATATATGTATTCATTAGTTAAAACCAAAACCTGGTTGATTGCCCCTGAGACGTCACTTTGACGTTGACAGTTCTTTGTTTACATTTTTTATCTTTAATTTCATTACACAGTTTTTTTTTACACAGATACACAGACAGACCCGTTAAACTTATAACACCCCTCTTTTTTCGTCGGGGGTTAAAAAGCATACTAATACGCCTTTATTGCGTCTATGAAAAAAACTTTCATCTGGCCATAATGTGAAGTTTTCTTTCTTTTACAGTCCTTGGTGAGTAATGTAATATTAATTAGTCGGTAACCGTCGATGTAATGACCGCAATAAGGCCACCCGATTATGAATACAAGTTCCTATTAAGTTTAACGAATTACCTACTGTTTAAGGAAAAAATTGAATAGGTATAAAGTTAAGTAGTGATAAGAGTATTTCAGAGTTTGAGAGTGGTTCAAACAAGACCATGGTTGCTTCACTAAACGAGTCTCTGAACGCAAACAATGCTCTAAGTGGCTGGACGATAAACATTTATAATTGGTCGGAAGACTCGGAACTCGGAAGTACGTGGACGTGGTAAAATCAAAATTATGAATACCAATGGATACTGTAAAGTAAAGGTGCATTAACCATCTCGTATCATTTCAAACTGGCAAGTAAAGCGTAATAATAATAATTTATTAAAACTATATCGCACAAAAAAAGGTATCGTACAAAAGGCGGACTTAATGCCATATGGCATTCCCTATCAGGCAAAGCGAAGATTGTGGGCAGTTCAAATAACCAATTATAAAACAAAAATAATGTACTTAGAGACTAAAGATTTTGGATCATTATTTCACTATTGAAATCGTAGTTGACTCAGACTCTGTATTTTTGGTAAATAATCGGTTTGTATTGGAAGTCATTTAAGAGTAGGTATGTACAGCCTCGCCGTGTGGGGTTTCTCGTGACTTTGACTAGGGTGTGCCTCTCTTGAATACACAAAACTGAAAGGATGGCGAGACGCTATAAACTAGAGATGCAACGGATAGTTGTTTGGCCGGATACCGGATACCGGATATTCGGCCTGATCACCGGCCGAATATCCGGTATCCGGCCGCCGAATATTCGGCCGGCCAAACGACACCTACATTTTAGAATGGCGGCGGGCGCGTCGTGCTGTACGCTTACCGCTCGCACTGTCAAAGTGCAATAGAGATGCACAGATAGAAAACTCGATACTCGTTAGCGTAAGCCGTCATTGTCAAACTCATGGTAAGCGTACAGGTTTCAACCCGTAACGTATTGTAGGTTCGCGCGGACCGTTTTCTAGGCAAGAAACGAGTTTTATTTGGTCAGTGTACGGAACTATTTCGTAACTCGCAACTATCCGGTATTCGGCCGGATAGTAAAATAATGGCCGGATAGGCCGGATACCGGATAGCAACCGGATATCCGTTGCATCTCTACTATAAACTCTAGAAAAAATATCCTCGACAGTTTGGCACGTTGTTGTAAACCGTATTTGAAGTAGTTAAGTACCTATTATCAGAATCACAATTTTAATGCTTTTGGCACTGATAAAGGAAGACAAAATCGATTCGTGTTCGGAGTAACTCCAACCAACTAGCTAGAAATGTAATTAATTTACAGCCCTGGTGCATATTAAACTGGATAATTACGATGTGAATTTGTGATTAATTTAGCCACAACTAACTAGGCAACACTGTCTCATAGAGAATATTGAAAGCCAAGCTAGCGAAGGATTTTAATTTGTAACATTGAACTGAGATCGAAGCCAGTAGTTCTAGAGGTACAGTAGTACAATCCTGAGAGTAGAGGGATTATTTAGTTTTCCTCAATATTTTATGCCGATACTACATAAGTAATGGACCATTAGTATTGATGGGTACTTAATGGTACATGCTGACCTATGCGGGCCGGTCTAAAAACCATAAAATGATAAGAAAGTTCTCGAAAGTTTAGTCCGAGAGTAATCTAAATGTAAATCTATCAATAGAATCCTTACGCTTTTATATGTAGAAACAAAATTGTATGACAACTACTTATGGACCTGAACGCAGTATTTCGCCACCGACACAGCTATTTACTTACTTGATTTTCCATACAACTATACAAATAGCATGTGACGTCATTATTTTATGTCATTTCGTATGAATCGTTTCGGCTGCCGCCAGCGAGGTCCGTCTATGACACAAATTTTTGGGTAATTATGTTCTTTAATCGTAGTTGCTCCCATACAAAACCATAATGATTTAATATAGATAGTAGGTCTATATTGATGACGCGGTTATCTAAGCGAACTAATGTTATAGCTAGCATAGTTAGTGGAGTCAGTGGTGCGTGAAGTTGTACGCCATGTGCCACAGGGGCCCACTTAACTATGCACCCTTTTGCTATAGGTAGTTATAAAAACTGAACGTACTTATAGATGGTGTATAGTAACGCAACGTAAAAGTTACCTACTTTAGCTATACTTAATAGGTACACTACATGTTTATTAACTTCGAAAACTTCAGAACTAGGCAACACTAGCCATTAGCTCTATAAATACAGTAGATGGACGTAACGTTGGTATAATATGCAGGTAATTAGAATGATGAAGATTAAAGTTTCAAATAATATCCCACACGAAGACGAGCTCATCCTTTTTAAAGGGAAGGCCTCTTCCAAATAATAAGTCCTACGTGAAGAAATTAGTCAAAAAAGTGGAGGCGTGTCAAAGCGTATGTACCTACAGCGACTTGGGTGATAAAATGTAAAATACTTTAAAAAATACACCTATTAATTATATACTCTTAAATACGTATCGTACCCAAGGACTCCGATATAAATAGGTATTTTTACACATCAATGTGACTATTAAGTACCTACTCGTTTAACATTCCTTCCTATGAATTAAAGTCAGCGAAATAATACGCGTTCAAAACTAAACATTGCAATACATGTACGATGTGGGCACAAACAGACGGTATCGGCATACTCGGCATGAATCACTTTTAAAACAATAAGGAAAGTATTGTTTATAAAACACCTCATAGTTATTTACATTCGACAACGACTTATAATAACCCATACGTTGATTTGTGTTTGGAGAGATCTTTAAAATTTCATTGATGCTTATCACGTTATATTCAAACTAAAGTCAAAACACCTTAACTAGTCAAGAGTGAAGTAATAAAGTTCCAATCAACAGAAACCCATAATTCGACAGCTATCAACTACGTTACTTACGTTGGAAATTCGGTCTTATTCCACTTAGAACTAGGTATAAATTGTTTTGTAACGCACCGGTTATCGGCTAGCACACACGTCTGGCGCGATGGTCGCGCGGGAACTGAACGCTGCGCGACGAATGGCGAGGTTGGTGCAGACTGCAGCGAGCATGTGACCGCCGCCGCCGCACATCATGTGTGACCATTGATGCGGTTTTTACGTGTTAATACGAAATTAATAGCAAAGTTAACAACTTTTTCACTCATAATATAAATAAATATAAGGGGAGAATCTTACACAAATTGACCTAGTCCTATAGCAAGCTCAGTAAGGCTTTTGTTATGGGTACTAGACGACGATATTATATAATAGATATAAATACTTAAATACATAGAAAACATCCACCGACTCAGAAACAAATATTCATGCTCATCACACAAATATTTGCCCTTACCGGGATTCAAACCCAGGACCTTCAGCTTCGTAGGCAGGCAGTAGGTTTAACTCATGATCGTAAAGTTCGCCTTTATGGTGCACAAAATGCAACTTCCAGTGTAGGTATCTACGTAGTATTTTTTAAGACTTAGACAAGTAGATCGTAAGCCTCAGAATAGAACTTATGAATATTTATTTTTGTTGTACAGTCATTGTTTTGTAACGTAACACAACAAAACCTTTTTATAAATTGGCAGTATGAAGTTCGACTAAAGTTCAATGTCACATGTCGACAAAAAAGTTATTTTGGCGGGAACTCTTATTTTGAAATTGTTTTACGATTGAACCTCCAATTGAAGAGTAAATTTTACACTTTCGCCAAACACTTGGAAAAGAACGCGGAAAATGTTCTTGCCGAAAGTAAAATGGCCTCTGTCGTACAATCTCATATTATACTGGGTTTAGAGGCAATCTGCTTTTCCAACATCCCTCTTATATCTACCTAGTTCCTAAATCTTAATAACTATCGATCGATTTAAAACATTACAATTTATAGAATAGTATACTTACGCGAACTAGTAAAATAAAATAAACTTACCTTTAAAAAACTATGCGCCGTCCACAAACAGCGGCAGTTTTCTCTCAACTCAGCTGATGATAAGGAAATCGAGAGCTATCTCGTGATCGCGCCGCGCGGTTGGCAGCAATGCTCCCACGCAGCCTCCGGCACGAAGCCATTGCGCAACATACATCGACTTTTCCATACACGCGCGTGCGTATCTCGAATAAGTAGCGAGCGTTGGAAATCCAATAAATGTTAATGCAAAAGTAGCAAATGTAAAAAAAAACATAATTAAATATATCATGCATAATTGTTATTTGAGTGTTTAACAAGAGTCGTTTGTGCAAATACTTTTACCATTAGAAAGTGTTAGTTTCTATGGACTAACATTACATATTAACTTGCTATAAAAAAACCTTTGTTCTGCTGCAGATTTAAATACAAAGCCTACTTTTGATCATAAATTAGATTTAAAAAGATAAGAACGGCCAGTAACGATCCATAATTTATAATTATAATATCATCATATCTAATAGATACAAGTACGGTGATACGTAATGATGTTGAGACACATGGAAAATGTGTGATAATTATGTACTTTGATTTATACTTTATACGGCATGTACCTACATAGTGAGAAGTGAAAACCTATGTGAATAATTTCTAGTGTAATTCGCTTCAATCTCAAGTGCAGAAATAATAGGTAATTAAAGTAAAAACTATGACATGATCGATTTACTCATAATTATTTTTAAATTAACGAACTATTCTAATCAGCGACTACTATTCAGTATGGAAATTTATGATTAATTATGGAAATTTATGAGTGTAATTGGTCATATCATTGGATCTTAGTTGCAATATTATTCCAACAAGAACATTAGGTACATAATGATACGCGTATGTTAGGACTAGAATCTATTTGTTACCTTTGGCACTCTATACAGCTTGTGTCTAAAATGGGGTGTGAACCGACCAAGGGCATATTCGGTAGCGCATAGCGATTCCAAATATGCTTTTTTTTGTTTATTTAATTTTCAACCGCTGCACGCACAGCAGTGTTATGAAAACAAATGTTTTGTGTATATTTTTTGACATGCAGGTCATACACAAGCAATTTCAACAAAAACGAAGACTAGTGTTAACAAAATAAACATTTCAATGAAAACAAAAAAACAAAAATTCCAAAAAAAATATTAATAAACATTTTGGAATCGCAACATACCCTTGTTTGGTTCACACCCCATTTTTGATACACCCTGTATACAACGGAGATGATTAAAAACCCATTTCTTACCTCTCATCTTAAATTATAATCAACCTTAATAATACTAACTATAAACAAACTGTACATAACCAAATTTACCAAGTATTAGGACATTACAAATATGTATGCTTGTATAGGTACCACATCAGCATCACCCATAACTTTAAATTTACAATGAAGTTGTTATGGGTTGTCCTGGGTGTTAAAATAACGGGCACTACTATTATAATCCAATCAGTGGGGACAAAGAGGCTTTGCCCTACGAAAGGTGGTGTGGAAAATGTTTTAATTTGTATTTCTTAAGTATAGGCTAGTCATGAAAAATTTAAGTTCTCGACCTCGAGGGGTCACACGTTTGCCGCCATCTTGAATTGAAGGGGCCAAAATTGGTTCTTTTTTACATAATGCTTTAAGAGTTTACTTTATGACAATAATGTCTATGTAAAGTATAAAGATAACAAAATTTCAATTATAATTGTTATTATTATTATTAATTTTTTTTTTTGTACTTCGTATAGATAAAAAGTTACAAGCGGTGGAAAAATTAATTTTCCAAAAAAATATGCAACTTAATTTGACCTCTGTAATATCGGATACCGCTACTAGGGTAGTGAGATATTTTGCCATTCCACAGTCTTCAACTTGAAAGAAAAGAGAACGGGACGCCAACATGCATGACGCCCTCTCGCCGTCCTGTTTTAATATTAAGTTTGACCTTGCTAATATTTCGCTGGTGAATGAAGTGTTGCCGTTCCGCGGTCTGCGACCTGTAGAGATTTTATTGTAGAAATTTTATTGTCTTTATACTTCTCACAGACACTTTTGTCGAAAAGTCAACTGTTGAAGCATTATGTAAAATAGAACCGATTTTGGCCCCTTCAATTCAAGATGGCGGCTAACGCTGCGAACCCTCGAGGTCGAAAACTTAAATTTTTTATGACTAGCCTATACTTAAGCAACACAAATTAAAACATTATCTACACCACCTTTTGTAGGGCAAAAATACCTGCTGACTGACGTATTACGTTTTATGGTATTTATTATTGCTAAACCTAGCTTAAAAATAAGGGCGCCAGGTGAATATTCGTCAGATGTTCGACTGGATATTCTGCCTAACCAATCCCGTATTTCATCTAGCTAAGCCTCGTAGATTAATGTTACGATTCACACCGACCGCGCCTGCGCGTTTTTTACAAGTTGCCAAAGGAATTGGAAGCTTTAATATAGACGTTAAATTTCATATTTGTATGTACCCGCCGGCCGGCAGCCGGTCGGCTGTGGTCGGCTGTCGTCACATGTGACCGGCTCCGTCCGGCTTTTGCCTACTGCACTATTAAAACGCGGTCGGCTGCCGCCGGGTGCTCGCGCACCCGTTGCGACGCGGTGCCAGCTCCGTTCGGTGGGAATCGTACATTAGCCGTATATAAAAAGGGCGTGGCGTTAGTCTCCAAAGAAAAATTAATCGCGTCGATATTTGCTAACGCACTGCACGTCTATCATGGGACGGCCCCCACATAATACTCTCGATTTTTCTCGCACTATACATAGGTATAGCTGAGGTATGCTGCTAGAGAGCAGCATTTTAAAATAAGCTAAAAAATACACTATTAGAATCACATAGTAACGAAAACATTTAACCGCATCCTAATGTAATATGCATGCCCTAGTTAAATAAGTTCACTATAGTAATAATAATAAATAACATAACTCACACTGTAAACAATTGACAATATTTCAAAATGTGTAATGACGCCTAAATCGAAAACCATTTCGGTAATTATGTTATCTGAACGTAATCAAGTAGTTTTCTGTGTTATTTTCCTGCTCGCTTTTAAGAAAATCGCGAAAACGTATAAAAGTGGTTTTCACCGTGTGTGACGTCAGTATTATGGCTGCCATATGAAAGGTGTCCAAACTGCCATGCAGAGTCGTAGTATTGACGTCATAATTTACTTACAACCTTTTGGAATTCGCTACTTTTCCTTCCTTAAGTTTCTCATACCACTCGCTTACTGCTGAGCAATGAGTATACTAAGGCCGGTTCCCAATAATCAATCCACCGATAGTTTTCCTTACCAACAGTTACATTTTGACACATTTTCTACGGGTAATCTGTCAAAATGTAACTGCTGGTAAGGAAAACTATCCGTGGATTGATTATTGGGAACCAGCATTAGACGCTGCCTCTAAAATGGACCCTTTGAAGCGGCAGACACAACTGTAGCCCGTCTGCATCCTTATTTCAAAGATTTAAGGTCTAAATTTGCTAAAATCTAAAAAGCTCCATAGTGCAATCTATAAACAGCATTGAGTACATGACCCGTATATAAATAATCAAATTTGCCACAACCCTATCTGTACGAATATACCTACCGTGATTCTATGTCCCTCTTCAACATTCGTTTTAAGGACACACATACAATAGTGGAAATTTCGCCGGTAAGCGATCACCTATTTTAGTGTGCTGGTTTGTGAACGTCTATCATAAGACGGGCGGGGCACATAGCACGTGGAACCGATGGCCGTTGGGGCGGAAAGGTTTTCGAGTGGCGACCACGTACCGGAAGGCGCCCGACAAGGTGGACTGATGACCTGGTAAAGGTTGCTGGTCGCTGGATGCGGGTGGCGCGGGATCGGTCACTTTGGCACTCTTTGGGGGAGGCCTATGTCCAGCGGTGGACGTCTTTCGGCTGATATGATGATGATGATGATGATGATCATAAGACGGCCGCGATATACTCTTGATTTTTCTCGAACTTTATCTCTTGTTCTAAGTGTTCTAATAAGAGACATACCGATAGTGCGAGAAAAATCGAGAGAGCTCGTGCGCCGTCGCGTGATAGCCGTGCTGTAAGGACATTCTGTTGTTTTTTGAGTAGACTTAAATTACTACAAAAGAATTACAATAGGCGGTTTGTTTAGAGTGTGTTGAAATGAGGTGGTCGCTCTTCAGGAGAGACCGATGCTAGTCCCGTGACCGGCATAATATTGACCCTAAAATATGCATAAGGAGGTAATGCTGAAAAAACAATTAAGTACTTACAGTATACGTTTAAAATTATTTGATATTATAGTTGATTTACGTAGCACCTTAGTATTTTCCTTTCATCCAAGAGAGGAGGCCTTTCCCCAGCAGTGGGACGTATCGTATATAGGCTGATTTATTATTATTTAGTTTATTAGTATTTTCCGTGTACTTACATCATTTAGACTGAAATTATACAAATGAATAAACGTTGAAGGTGTTTTCCTGTATATGTCCGATCTGACCATTGGTGGTTGTACTGTTTTCGATTTCATTAACCTGAAAAAAAAAATGTTATCAAATGTCAAGTGCGGTGAAACAATTGGTGGCATTGATTGGTGACAATGATTGGATAGTTGACATGGTCGTGACTTGTCCAACTTCAGAAGCATTCAATCTAGAGTTACAAACAAGTTACTGGCAAAAACTTCATTTTTGGTACAAGCTTTTAAGCAGAAAACTTTTCTTTACTTTTCTGTGTACCACCATAAACTACTCATTGAGACAATTCTAACGAGCCCAAACTTAACGGGGTTACGTAGGTTAAGTACTGAATTCCCATGGCCACCTCCTGTCTCCATCATCAGATCAGCTCGATGGTACCATAATATTGAATTGTCATCAAAACTATACTTACACCCGAAAATTTCAGCTCAATTGGTTACCGGGAAGTGGTTCAAATTTAACTTGCAAGATTTGATTAGAGACAGACAGACAACGGGACAGATGAAACTAAAGAAAAGCTTGTAAAATATGTATCATGGCAATAATTCAACTCTATTTGAAATCAGTTTTCTTTTAATTTAAATTTATTCAGGAACAAAAATAAGTTACATTACAGGGAATATCCAAAATCGTAGATAGATATCCACGTTCCGAGGTTCTAGGATTACGGTTTGTGTCTGGCTTTACCTTGATGAAAATGGGGGAGTCTGTCTAGCGAGTCGTGTCCCTGGAAAATGGAACCAAATTATAAAAAAAACGCATGCCGGTATCACGAATGTATGGCGGCGTCAAAATTGTTGCCATATAAAGAATTTCATAAAACGGGCCATCTGTCGACCTCCACTAAGAATTTTGGCCGAAGGGAGTCAAGTTCCGACGTTTTCAGGGTCGGTTACCTGCCACCACGAAATTGCGCAACACGCCGCAGTAATTGTGTGTATTGTATTTATTAATAAGTTTATATTGAGTCTTTAAGGTATTTGTAATATGGGCCTTGTTGCCTGATTTAAATAAATAAATAAATAAAAATGCTGTGGACACGACTCGCTTGACAGATTCCAATATACTGAAGCTGTTGAAATTACTTCGTATTTTCGGTGGGGAAAGGGCTCCACCAGAGCTGAGCAAAGAAATATGCACTAGGGAGAGATGCATGAGCGTGGCTGGCAATATTACCTCTACCGGTTACCTCGCACAGCAGAGGCGGATTGAGGGCGGGTTGCACCGACTTACGATTACAGACCGATCAACGTTAAATATGGCGCTGACAGCTGTCAGTCCATAGAAACTTGTCAAACGTTCCATACATTCAGATTGTAACGAGCACCGCTTACGATTACAGACGGTTTGGTGCAATTCACCCTAAATGTCAAGAGCGCCCTAGGTCAGCACCTCACCGGCGCCCATCTAGCGGCTTTCTATTTCTTTACAAAAACATCGCACGCGCGCCCCTTTGGTACCTACTTTGCGTCCCTAGGCACGTGCCTAGTTTGCCTATAGGGATAATCCGCCTCCGACGCTAGTATCAATTCAAAAATGTTGGTTAAACCAAGCAAAATTTTTAACAACAATATTATTTAATTCTAGAGGAAAAAATAAACACGAATAATGCTCTACTTACTTATTAAACTGGGCACTTTCATAGACCATAGGAGCGGGTGGCTGCACTTGACGGTTACAGCGTCCGATTCCGTAAACGCGTTGGACGTACTGACCAATTTTCCAAATCTTAGAGTACTATTGTCTGAAACAATAAACATCTTGTTGAAGACATTGAATTAGTTAACACACTAGCCGTATGGACTATCATCACCATCAAAAACTTAACGGACTCTTGTCGGTGGAGTAATCGCCCCTCTGTTCTTCTCTTTGCCAATGGTTTGAGCTCTTGATACGACATTACATTAACTTTATCTTTAGCTAGGTCCATAAATGCACGTCTTCGTCTTCCCCTTTCTCTCCTGCCTTCGACCTTTGTTTGAATGATAGCATGAACTTATATAAATATGGCTAATTACAGGTAGTCTTTATCCACGATGACGCGCCCATTGCCATCTAGAGATAAAGGTAGGCTCCTCAAGTCCTCACTCTGAACACAGCTCATCGCCTCTCTGGCGACTTTACACACCACTAGACGTACCACGTATCATGGTCGGCCTAGCACGCGATTAGTGACAAGATAGGAGCGTCGTCTCGTTCTATCGAACGACTTGGGGGTCGAAGTTGCACCACGTCCGTAGGAATTACCCATCGCTACCCTACACGTGACCCCCGGGTGGTGCTAAAAGTGCAACAACCTGGCAACCGTACTGTCTTTTCCAAGATCTCACGGTTCTAAATACTGATTTGCCATACGATAAATAAATAAAATAAATCGAACGGTGTCACCCGGTGACAGACGCTCTATCTTGTCACTTATCGTGTGATAATGCCGACCATGATACGGGGTCTTGAATACAACAGCACAAACCTATATCAACTGCACTTGCAGGACTCTCCCTGGACATGTACAAAGCAACAACTCACTCAACCTAAAGTTCCATTTCAGCCCAGAGTAGTAGTAACGCTAAAATGGGTTCTCCAACCGGAATCAAACAGCACCACGCCCTCGCATGTTTCCGGAACTCTTCCGGGACCATCATGACATGTTCTTTAGGAAACAGCAACCAGGATAGCGCATCCTCAGTTATCAAGTACGAAGCAGCAACCGATGAAAAGAGGTACTCACTCAAGTTCCATTTCAGCCCAGTAGTGGTAACGCTAACACAGGGTTCCCCAACCGGAACCAAACAGCACCAAGCCCTCGCATGTTTCCGGGACTCTTCAGGGATCATGATTACGTGGTCTCCAGGGAACAGTAGCCAGGATATTGCGTCGTCGGACATCAAGTACAGTAGACTATTGGGACTCAGGAGTTCCTTTTCTTTGGCGAGGAATAGGGTTTGTATGTTGCCAAATATTTGGTCCGTTCTTCTAGAAGATTGTGCTATTGCTATGACGTGGTCCACCTTCAATGAATAAGTAGGCATTTTAATCAATTTATATTGGGGAAGTTTCCTAATGTTAAAACTCATAATCATAACGTAGTGTTGCTATAAGGATAGCAAACCATCTAATTATTGCAATAAAGTGTAAATTGCAAAATCATACACAGATAATTAAAGTTGAAAGTTTAGAACAAATATGTATTTTTAGGGTTCCGTACCAAAAAAGGTAAAAAAGGAACCCTTATGGTACGACTCCGTCCGTCTGTCTGTCACAAAGTGAAATATCGCACTAACTACTTAAGCTATCTATTTGAAATGGTTTCAAATGAGAGTTATCCACGTGCATGAAAAATGCGAAATTTAAATATACATTATAATTTTCAATGAAAAATTACGATATGAGAGGGGGGCAAAAATGAAAATTCAACTATTAAGTCAAGTGGGTCATATGAAAGGGCTTGAGTTGCACTTTTTGAAACAGTTTTTCTTTTTTTCTACATTGGTATCTACATGGCTATCTATGAAGGAAAATGTAAAAGAAATACCATTCCCCCCTTTTCTCCGAAGTTATCCAAGCGAAAAATTTGAAATGATTACTTGTGATTAAGATAAACCTATATATTACTGGAAAAGTACAACTTTTCTGTACTTAGCGTATGTTTTGTTTTATTTTCAAAAATCATTTCCTAGTAAAGTTTGCAATTTAATCAACTTTATAAGTATATTTTTGTCTTGCAATTTCTATAAGTCTATAATAAAAGTACTATCTTTCAAAAAAAAAAGAGATAGGTTCACGTGATACCCAAACAATAATCGCTAAAACACCAACATACATACTAAGCTGATTGCCCTTGCACGTTAGTACCAGATGGGGCCGATAGATGGCGCTACCCCATTCCTACTTCGCGCTGATTTTTCTAGAATTAATGGGGTAGGGACGGGTATATTTCGATAGCAGGTCAAAAAAAATCGCGATGCAATTATCTTGGTAGTTTGATTATCTTGATGGAAAAGTTATTTGTTGTTTGAGATTGAATTCTTTTGTGTTGGGTTAAAATAAGTAATTTAACAAACATTCGGACATTTAGGTACTTTACCCTCGATATGCGAGTCAGACCTCTGGAATGCGTGGTTAAAATCTGTCGGTATACTCCTGCCCGCCGTGTACATAAATAAATACATATTAACGATCCAAGACTCGGAAACAAATATTCATGTTCAATACCTACACGAATATTTGTTGTTACCGGGATTTGAACCCAGAATCGTCAGTCTCATAAGCAAGGTCACTCCCTACTGAGCTAAGCCGGTCGGTATTGAGATTAAGGCGCCGTAGGTTCATGGTCTTCTCTCCCTCTCACTGAGCATAAGCGTGAGCGAGATGGAAGTGCATGCTCGAAAGCGCGGATATCATGTTTTTTAATTTCAATTATTTGGCCGTTTAAATTAATAAAAAAGTAATAATCACTGAGTTCTCTCAAACATGATATTGCCTATTTTTAGAAGCCATTTTAATATTTTTAGCTTTTGTGCATAATTTGTTACGAATATTTTAAGTGTATTTTAGACCCTTTTAGACCTAAGTTCGTGATTTTTTTCTATAGAGCGAAAATTGCTTAATCAAGAAAGCCTCAAGATTACTATTTGTATTTTTTAAAAATCATATTATTAGAAAAAGACTCATTAAGTAATGAATATAAGTATATTGTTTCAAAAACTTTGTTCGCTTGACTTCGCTGAACCTACGGCGCCTTAAGTTACACTCGTATTGTTTGGTGTACAGTATTCATGCCCCGGAAAATATTATAATAGTCGCCCGAAGTTAGACTTAGGACTCGATTCTTGAAACATGACATGTATGATTAAACAAGGTATTTTACAATGTATAGTGTAAAATACAAGATCATGATTCAATAAAGCACCTCGTCGAAAGTCGTGAGCGTTGAATTATCTACAATTCTACATGAAGGCGATAATATCGTGAGGTCACGTCGAGAATGTGGTCGCGTATGGATCAAACCACTGTCGTATATTTTTAAATGAACATACTGTCTTTGCAATTTTAAAGCTTTACTTAGACCGTGAAGTACATATTTGAATGATTTATATTGTTTGAAATTTTTTAATGATAGTCTGTCGAAAACTATAGGTACATGGAAACATGAATATACTCTAACTACGTTTACATTACATGGCTTTACCACATTGACGGAAAACTAGCGTACGGCCCGATGCTAAGCGGTCTCCATAGCCTATTGACGCTTGCAACTCTAGGGGTGGCACATGCGCTGGCCATCTAAAATATACACTCCTTTCGGTAAATGAGACCATATTATACATATAAACATAGATTCACGACTTTATTCCCAACGGGGGTAGGCAGAACACGAAAAACTTATGTTCCAGTACCACTATTTGCTATGATCATTGTAGGTATACAAGATCGACACAATGTGATATCGCAGTGGCAGGTGGCAGGTTGCTAGCCCATCACCCACAACACACTCAACCCTGCTCCCTTAGTCGACTTTTACGACACCCGCGGAAAGAAATGGAGTGATGAAATGTGAACAGCAACATATAAATGCATTGCCGCCGGCCTAGCTGGCATGATATCAAGTTTATTTGAGACAATGCAGCCATCCCTTACTAGCCAGTAAGTGCGAGCGGGACGAATATTTTTATCGGATTCGAAACACCTGACAAGCGGGTTCTGGGGCTTAGAGAATAAATCACATACAACTGTGTTTGTCTGCTGGCAGTGCGTAGTTAATCCCATTAAAGCCTTCGTGAAGTCCGTGTGGTCCTGGTCGGGGGTGTGGGTCACCTGTAATGCAACACACATCTTAAGTTGACTTACAATTACTGCTAATTATTAGCTTCGATCCGCGACATTGTTCGCGTGTCATCCATATCTGATACTACGAAAATCGAAATTCGAAGTTAGGCTCTCTCCATATCTGCCATACGGACGGAGTGAAACAGACGAGCTCATACGAATTTCGATTTTAGATTTTCATGGCGAATGCAGTATGCAAATGAGAAGTTGGTTAGTGATATAATGATTTATTTTATATTCGTTGTTATTCAAATGAAAATATGCAATTTGTTTTCATCACACACCGAATATGTAAATGAAAAATAATTAGTATCTAAATAACTTCACCTTACATCCTTTCTTTCTGTATTTCTCTAACATATCCACAGGAATGGAATCAAAGTCCCCAGTGATAATTTCCGGCAATTTGATACCTGCTTTTACTTCTTCTGGACACATATTTATAAAGGTCTCCCATTTATTGGTACCACCATCTACAGTTATTCTTAAATTTGCTGAAAATAAAGAAATGGGTACTAAAATACACAACTATAGACAGGGTGGGTAAAAAAATGAAAATAGGTAAGCATAGAAGATGACAACAGGACAAAATATTATATATTTACATTACCAATAAACAAAACATGCAAACTTACTCTGAAAAAAAAGCAACACACTGAAAACATCACATTTCATAAATCATTATATTTTCATTAGTATTATTTTTTTAATGGAAGGTTGTTCTTAAAAAATGCTGATTTGATTATCAGTCGGTAATATATAATGATTTTATGCTTTTGTCAACTTTCTAAGACGGTTTTTTTTATTATGAACCATCATCAAAAGTTTTGCACGTGAAATCTTAGGTTAAAATTGAGCTGGTAAGCACCACTTGACAGACAGGCATTCATTGTCACCTCGATAGGAAAGTTTTGGTGTACATACATACATGCAAACTTCATCTTTCTTTTTAGACAAATTGTTTTAAAGGGATCTGAATGTGCTATTAACCCTTCGTTAGCTTCTCAACAAATGCAACAGACTAGGCTACAAGCTACATTTGGGGTGTAGATACTAAATAAATTAATAAATTATGTCACATTTTCTCGAAAAAGGATTGAAAATCAACGTCATTCATCATTCTCCTAGCGTTATTCCCGGTTGTGCCCCTAAAGGAGCCCAGGGTCCGCTTTGACACCTAATCCCAAGATTTAGCATAGGCACTAGTTTTACGAAAGCGACTGCCATCTGACCTTCCAACCCAGAGGGAAAACTAGACCTTATTGGGATTAGACCGGTTTCCTCACGATGTTTTCCTTCACCGAAAAGCTAACGGTAAATATTCCCTACATAAGTTCCGAAAAACTCATTGGTACGAGCCCACGACCGCCGCTTGACAGCCGCATGCCTGAACCACTAGGCTACCGTAGCTCGCTAGAGAAAAAAGAGGTTAATAATCACGAAGTTATAAGTGTCCAAAGTCTTAATAAGAAAGTGTATGTTCTGTCGCTTTTTCGCAAAACGCAATATCATATGAAACGATGACGCTTGTAGATAGTGACGTCACTAATAGACAGCAACGTGTCATGCCCCTTTCGTGTTTGATGTCGCCGTCGACGCGCGGCTAGCTCTGCGGCAGCCTCGCATATTGTGAGTGTGACGTCACACACTGTTTTCGTTTTCTCTCTCTCTAACAAACAATATTAAAACGGTTGTAGCTTCGTATTTCTTTGCGATATCTGAATAGGATTTTCGTCAATAGGCATATTTTTTTGCCTTCTTTCTTTTGGGGTAGGTAATAATAATTTTCGAGTTTCGAGGACTTACCATTATTCCATAATCCAGTGAAAAACCTCTGACTTTGTGTGATTGGAGTATTAAGTACTAAGACTGCATAGTTGACAGGCTTTTTCTGATATATCATCGGGCTGAGGTCCCATTTCCAGCATCGTACAGGATCACATTGGGAATTGCATGGGTTTTGCTGCACATATAAAATTTGACAATAAAGTTATAGTTTACAAATTTAAAAACATTTATTGTTTGCACGACACTATCAGTTTGTCTATACATACACCACCTACTTGGAGTCGCCGATTACCGTAACAGATACAACACCAGCTTGGACTCGCCGATTAGAGTAACAGATACAACACCAGCTTGGACTCGGCGATTACCGTAACAGATACAACACCAGCTTGGACTCGCCGATTACCGTAACAGATACAACACCAGCTTGGACTCGCCGATTAGAGTAACAGATACAACACCAGCTTGGCCTCGCCGATTACCGTAACAGATACAACAGCAGCTAGGAGTCGCCGATTACCGTAACAGATACAACACCAGATTGGACTCGCCGATTAGAGTAACAGATACAATACCAGCTTGGACTCGCCGATTACCGTAACAGATACAACACCAGCTTGGACTCGCCGATTACCGTAATAGATACAACACCAACACGTCTATCATGGGACGGCCGCGACATACTCTCGATTTTTCTCGCACTATACATATTTTTCTAAGTGTTCTAATAAGGGAGAGACGGATAGTGCGAGAAAAATCGAGAGAACTCGCACGCCGTCGTGTGATAGCCGTGCAGCTTGGACTCGCCGATTACCGTAACAGATACAACACCAGCTTGGACTCGCCGATTACCGTAACAGATACAACACAAGCTTGGACTCGCCGATTAGCGTAACAGATACAACACCAGCTTGGACTCGCCGATTAGGGTAACAGATACCATACCAGCTTGGACTCGCTGATTAGCGTAACAGATACAACACCAGCTTGGACTCGCCGATTACCGTAACAGATACAACACAAGCTTGGACTCGCCGATTAGCGTAACAGATACAACACAAGCTTGGACTCGCCGATTAGCGTAACAGATACAACACCAGCTTGGACTCGCCGATTAGCGTAACAGATACAACACCAGCGTGGACTCGCCAATTAGCGTAACAGATACAACACCAGCTTGGACTCGCCGATTACCGTAACAGATACAACACAAGCTTGGACTCGCCGATTAGCGTAACAGATACAACACCAGCTTGGACTCGCCGATTAGCGTAACAGATACAACACCAGATTGGACTCGCCAATTAGCGTAACAGATACAACACCAGCTTGGACTCGCCGATTACCGTAACAGATACAACACCGCCTTGGCCTCGCTGATTACCGTAACAGATACAACACCAGCTTGGACTCGCCGATTAGCGTAACAGATACAACAACAGCTTGAACTCGCCGATTAACGTAACAGATACAACACCAGCTTGGAGTCGCCGATTACCGTAACAGATACAACACCAGCTTGGACTCGCCAATTAGCGTAACAGATACAACACCAGCTTGGACTCGCCAATTAGAGTAACAGATACAACACCAGCTTGGAGTCGCCGATTACCGTAACAGATACAACACCAGCTAGGACTCGCCGATTACCGTGACAGATACAACACCAGCTTGGACTCGACGATTACCGTAACAGATACAACACCAACTTGGACTCGCCGATTACCGTAACAGATACAACACCAGCTTGGACTCGCCGATTAGCGTAACAGATACAAAAGAAGACTCTGTTGTTGTAAAATTTGTCTATAACGCTGGCACAAAGAAAGCTCTCGAAAGAAGAGTATTTTTGAGAAATTTATGAGGATAACCTAGGAAGAGTTAACCTAATTAAAAATGTAATTTTAAACATTCCCAAAATGTATAAAAGAATATTCATGTTCGTAAATTGTGACACTTATTGTAGTTTTTTCAAGATTTTTTTATACATACGATTTTCTAGATACTAAGCAAAAAAGGTCCAATTTAATATTAAACTCAATTATTAATTAAGTTGAAAGTAACTAAGAGAAGAAGTAACTATTTTATACTTTGTATATTTTTTACAATGTGAATGCAGCTTTACTAAAAGGCACTTGTCATTTTTTTTAAAGACTTAAGGCTTCCTAAGTTGCCTCTTTAGCAGTGTAACTTTGATGTATGCCACGGAAACGTTGGTGTCTTAAATTTCCCCATTCTATGTTCTAACTTGAAGTAAAAAAAAGATAAAAAATATGTACATAATTGTTAATATTAAATTGCAATGAATGAAAAAAAATGGGAAAGTAACTATAAGTAAAGACTGCAACCTGAGACCACCAATCAGATTGCTAAATCTATTATAAGTATGTTGTTTTCGCCCGGGAATTCGCAACTCATCACACTTTCGCCCATTT
Organism: Epinotia demarniana; assembly: GCA_945867215.1. Taxonomy (NCBI): domain Eukaryota; kingdom Metazoa; phylum Arthropoda; class Insecta; order Lepidoptera; family Tortricidae; genus Epinotia; species Epinotia demarniana. The sequence continues at coordinate 8,045,413 of OX244267.1, forward strand.
GACGGTACATGACTATTTTGAAAAATAAACTATATGAATGCTAAATTTTCAGCTCATGGATTCCAAACTTGGGCATATGACAAAACCACATTAGTATAAAACTTAAATACTGACTTAATTTATCCATAATTAAAGCCAAATCAATTACAAATATTAATCCATTACAGGAAAATACACTAAAGGCATAACAAACAGCAACAGGCAAAGGATGATTAACTCAACAAAAAACAATCCAGCAATTATGAATACCATCTACAAAAAGAGAATGAGTAAACGCTGCACGCTGGACATGGCAATCACACTGTGGGAAATACCGAAATGAGATAAATTATATCCTCACTACCTACATCTCCATGTTCATTTAAAACATAGACGTAATATCTAATTTCATCTTCAACTCTGACCACAGACTACTCCAAGGTACAATTTACGGCGAAGTAATGAAAAAGATGAAGAAACATATTACAAAAAAGAACAAAGAAATACAAGTGCACTTACCAGAAACTATAAAAGACGAATTTGTGAAAAGTATACAAGAAGTTAGTGACGGAGACCACAGAGCAGAAATATAACAAGTTTGAACTAGCTCTATGGACCTTACATGCGAGCAAAGGAAAGATAAAACAGGTGATGAAGCAAGATCCCTTACCTCTGACTCAAACAAAAATTTGGGCTTTAAAGCCTTCTTTAAAAAAAAATTGTATTTGAAATGTTTAAGAAACCCATAATATATTTGAACAAGCTATCCAACGATACCCTACACTATCTTTACTGGCACGAATAGTAGTAGTGCCAATACCCACACGCAAAATAGGCGCAGATATGACGTCGAGTTGCGGAAACTCAGCCCGCGTACACCTATAACCTATAACCTACCCTACAATATGGGTTTAATGAGAAAAATATATAAACATATAAAATAAAATAATGTTAAATTGTAGAAAGTCAGCAAATAAAGGCTATTTGTAAAGCAAAGAGCATTGGTGGTAGCACTGGACAGGCAACATGATGAGTCAAAACTTAGATAAATGCACAAAAAGAAATGGTTGAGTGATGATAGGACATGAATAATCTCAAATAGGTAGAGAAAAGAAATCACTCATTATCAGTCATTAATTAAAAAATGGACTCAAGCGATGATTTGTCAATTGTAAATTTAATTTAAATTTAGTGAATTTAGTGAACGAATTTGGCATTGTTATTTATTTAATTATTTAATGCAGATAGCAGACTTGTGTTTCGCATTGCATGTCGATTGTTTATGCCTTGTTATCAAATGTAATGTAACTCATTAAAGTAGTAGCTCAGAAAAAAAAAAATAGCCATGGAGAAATGCAAACTTTAATAAATTAAAAAAATCGGTTGCAACCCCTAAATTTATTTCAAATATAAAAATCAAAACATATTTTCACGTTTTAGAACTATATATAAGAGGGTGGGTTGGACTAAAGCAAAGGGGGTGCAGGACTTAGAAAAAATTTCAGAGGGTGCCTCATTGAAATTTCAAATTTGAAACTTGTTCCTTATATGTAAGTTTATGTATTTGGCACGTGGAGTGGTGCTGGGATGATAATTGCGCCCGTAAACTTCTTGAGACTTCGAATGTTCTCAAGGTTATTCCTAAGTACTGAAACAGAAAAAAACAGCCTAACGACATTTCGAACCGTATAAAGGAGGATTGTACAGTTTACTTACTTACAATGCCATTCACCTTTAATCCTCGGATATCCATGCCAAAATGTCTACGTATTACGCACGCAACTGAACGAGCTGTCTTAAGTTTCGACAGCATTCATAATATGTACACAATTTATGATGTTTGATAAAAAATCACGAGGCCATAACGATAATGACAATATCATTTGCAACTCTTGCAAGTGTAGTTCAATTATTCATTGAAAGAGGCCGGTTTTGATTTGACTTAACCTGTGTTTTTGATATTTTTCAAGTTATTTAAATTGACATTGACACTTTTTTTTTTTTTTTTTAAATTCATCCATTCGGACAGGCTAAGACCATGGGCCATACTGCCTAGTCTTCAGTAAGTGTAATTTCATTTGATCGAATTCAGTAATAACGTCTTCAGTAGTTTCAAATCAGAAGTCTCTAGTCCAATAAATATGTCTTCAGTTATTTCCAATTCATATGAACAAATCTAGATATTAAGTCATCAGTATTATCAACATATGTGTCAAATCCAAAAAATAAGTCTTCAGTTATTCCAATCCAATTCATGAAGTCAAATCCAGTAATAAAGTCTTGAGTATGTTCCAATAAAAACGTCAAATCCAATATTCAGCTCTTCAAAAAAGCTTACACCTCATCCAGACATTCCAAAAAGTCATTTGACCAACAAAATATAGGTACAATGCTTCAATAAAAATATATACAATTTTAAGCAAGTTTAAAATTTAGCATCATATTTACAGCATACACACAGTATTATGTACAAAATTAAACAAAGGTAAATAAGTAGACGACTCCTTCAACAAATCAGTTACTGAGAGCGGGATTCGATTAGAAGCTCCATAAATCTCAAGCAACTCATCCATCAGCACTAGGCGCTGAATGCCAAAGGATGAGCAACTAAACAGAATGTGATCTATAGACTGAACCTCTTGCTTTTGACAATGATCGCAATAAGGGGAAGAGACAAAGTTTTTACGATGGAGATGAAAATTTAAACGACAATGACCAATGCGCATACGAGTAATTATGGTGTAAAACCTACGATGCATGTAAGTTTTAAACTTACAAAACCAAGGCTTACTATTAACTTGGTTATCTAACAAAGCATACAAATGAGCCTTATTCTCAACTTCTGTAAAATGATACCAATGTCTTCCCCAAAGAACAGTCATACGCTGTTTTAGATTACTTATAATATCAGAATATGGCAAGGTCACAGCTAAGTCCCTGCTGTCGGGAACCAGGGACAAGTCAGATGCATTAGCAATAGTTCTAGCTAGGTAGTCGGCGTTTTCATTACCAGAAACTCCTTTATGAGACGGAACCCATACAAAATCTATTTTAATACCAATTAAAGATAGTTCTAACCATAATTCTTTAATGGAAAAAATTAGATAGCAAGTGCTAGCATTCATTTTGTTACTCGATAAACTTATTAATACACTCATACTATCGCTTACTATGACCCATTCTTTACTATATTGATTATGTTCTTTAACATGTTTCAAAGCAAATAAGATGGCAGTTGCTTCAGCAGTAAAGATACTTGCATTTTTATTGATATTAAACCCAATACCTTTATTAATTTCAGGTTGATAAATTACAAAGGAAACAGCATTATTATTTTTGGCACCATCCGTATAAATAAATTTACAATTAGACCATTCTGACAACAATAAATAAGCCTCCTCTTTGGAAGTTAGCTTTGAATCTATTACAATTTTTATATCGGGATATTTACTCTTAAAAGAGCCTGTGTAACAGGGAAGAAGGTCATTATCAAGATGTATATTTAACTCCTGCAAAGAGTGAAAGAAAGAAGTAAAATCCTGAAGAACATACATGCGCCTTTGAAAAGGCGATGATTGGAAAGAAATCAAGTTGTGAAGAAGATCGTTCTTAGGCAAGCTGTATAACTTTAAAATAAATCTTTCTTTTAAATAACGAAATCTAATATGAATAGGAGGAAGATTCGATTCAATTTGCATAGCAGCGATAGGACTAGTTTTAAATGCACCCAGTATTGTCCGCATACATTTGTTTTGTATTTTATCTAATGAATTTACAATTTTATCATCTCCAGCAAAACATAGAAAACCATATTCAAAATGACTTCGAACTAGAGACTTATACAAGATTAACAAAATTTTGGGGTCTGCACCCCATGAAGTGGCGCACAGCGATTTTAACACATTGTATGCTTTGTTAGCTTTGGTTATAATACTGTCAGCATATTTTATCCAGGAAAGTTTTGAAGTAAATATAACACCTAAAAACTTTATTAGATCATATGAAATAGGCAGTGATATGTCATTGTACAAAACTGTGGGCAAACACAGGCTTTTGCGACCAAAAATAAAAACTTTGGTTTTAGTCGAATTTACATCTAAGTTCAGATAAGCAAAGTATTTATGTAAGTTGATTAATGCCTCATTAATAGTCAAAGCTAATTGATTTAAATCAGATCCTGACACATAAACAACCAAATCATCTGCATACTGCAGATTTTTAACCTTTGTTCCTAGAATAAGATTTAGTCTCCTAATGTACAAAATAAAAATTAAAGGGGATAAGATACCTCCTTGAGAAACCCCTAAAGAAGATAATCTTGGGCCATATAAGTGATTGTTAAATTTAACAAAAACCTGCCTGTTTGTTAAAAACATTTGTAAGAAATTTATTATTTTGCCAGGTAACCCTATCATTGACAGCTCTCTACATAAAACCACAGACTAATAAGAATACAGACGCGCAGTATAAAGCAAGACGATGTTTCATATAGTTGTCTCTGTCACTGCTTATGGTCAGCTGATGTGAGTTAGAATGAGACGAATAGTATGGTATTTTGAGTCTATTGACGACTTGTCTCCAAAAACTGTTAACCACGGTGTTAAATGCTAAACAATCTGTCAAAGTCAAATCATAGTCAAATCTCTTGTGAATCTTGAGGAAAGTTGGTTATTTCAAGAATATTGTGTTGAAAAACTAAATATTTCTGTAATAAGTTAATGATTTAAGTTGTATGAAGTGGCACAATGGCTTGTGCAGTTCCGTACTGCCGAAGTTACGCTAGATTGTTAAAAAAGACCGGAGAAACAATCGGATTTCATCGGTAAGAATCAATTGGTTATTTTTCAAATATTTCATGTACATTACGCAATATAATGGTCTGGGATTACAGCAGATGCTTGATACTATCGGATAAGTACTTTTTACATGGATCAAACTTGATATTTGTGGGATTTTTAGTAAAAATACAATTGTCGTAAACATGGGTAGTGTTGTTACCATGTGTATATCGATATTTCGTCGACATGAATTATTCATGTAGGCGTTTAGACAAAATATTTTAATGTTACATGTCTTAACTGTTAACTTCAGGTTTCCGGTAAATAATAATCTTCGAAAAAAATGGATTGACGCAGTAGGGCGCAATAATTGGACGCCGAAAAAACACCATAGAATATGTTCGAAACATTTCGAAACTAACTGTTTCGTTATTATAAAAAATATAAAAAAACACTTGCTGCCAGATGCGATACCTACAGTTTTTCAGAGGCCGCTTGAGGTAAGTTGGTATAGTGAGTTTTATTTATTTTATTACTTGACATTTCTGAGGTCCCTCCAGATGAGTTCGTTTCATTTAAGTTTTGTATATGCAAAGAATTTGTATTAGTACATTGATTTTCTTTATATATCCATAACTACTATAATATGTATTATACATGCGAAAGTAACTCTGTGTCGGTTTGTTGTTTACCTGTTCATACTTAAGCAGCTCAACTGATAGTAATTGTATAATAATGTTTTCGTTACTGTATTTAATGCAGGGATCTCACCAGGATCAACAATTAGAAGGCAACTACAACAAAATGATGCTGAGCAGTAATGAAAGGCTACCAGATACAATACCTAAGACATCTGCATTGCCTCTTCAGGTGATGCAAGTTTACTGATTGCAAAAAGTTCTATATAATTGGATATTTATTATTTAAAGCATTAGATGTAACTTTCTTATTAAAATGAGATATTTTCAGGAATATAATTGTGTTGTTATTTTGTGTTAGCTTACTTTAAAAACAAAGTTTTAATCGACTTCAAATCAATACTCCACGAAGCCACATTCCATATTACCGCATGAACTGCTTTCTGAAAGCAAATGCACGATTTCAAAGTACCCAAATCGTTCCAAAATAAGATTTGAAGATTGCCCTGGATTTCTCCAGGATCCCATCTTCAGATCCTGACCTGCCTAGGACCACCTTTTCTAACAAAACACCATTCTTATCGGTCCAGGCGTCTAAGAGTAATCGAAGAACATACATAAAAAAATAAAGAGCCAGTGGAATTGATAAGTTTCAGAAGTCGGTTAAAAATAAATGTGTTCCACTAAAGATCCACAAAATAGTGAGACTTAAAAAGTAACTCGTCTGACTAACTATGTATTTGCATAATTTAATTTGTAGCGAACATATGAAACATGAATGCAGTTTATTATATTCGTAGTCGTGTAATGGTTTTTGTTTTCTATTTGGTAAGTACCATATTAATTTTTGCATAGTATGGATAGAGATACAATTTACTTACGAGTATCGCATATTACGAATTTATTAACAGTTAATATCGATATCGATAACTTGTAAGAAAATATCTTTCTGTGCACTAAATCTCGAGCGAGCGAGAGAGCGAATTACATCGTGCGAGCGAGAAAGCGGAGACAATGACGTATGAAGACCTGTCAGATAACATGGTTCTATCCCTTTCTTACTCGGCGTTCAGTACGTAAGTGAGAAGAGATCGGATGTATAGAAAACGTTCAATTTATTAGGCCCTATCTGCTTTTCTCTGTAATCTGTGCATAAAACGGAAATATTGACACTGTTAAATGCACCTGCAATGTCAAAGAATACCGAAAGAAGATACTGATTATTATATATGCTGTTAAGTGCATCAAGTTGCAACTGACAAATACTCTCACGAGAAGACCGACCTTTACGAAAACCAAACTGATTGCAGGGTAACAGACCATTTTGTTCGACAAAAAATTCCAACCGTTGCTTTAGAAGCTGTTCAAAAACCTTTCCTACACAAGATGTGAGTGCTATAGGTCGATATGAGTCGGGTAACAATTTATCTTTATCAGGCTTTAAAATTGGGACCAAGCAATCTGTTTTCCAATCATCAGGAATTAAGTTTTCTTCCCACAGCTGATTTAATATGTTTAAAAAGGTCTTTAGATTTTGTGAACTTAAATTTTTCAGTAAAATATATGGTATTCCATCAAGACCAAAGGATGTATCTCTTCTTGAAAATAGGGCAGATTTAAGCTCTTGCAAAGAAAACGGTTCAGTAAGATACTTATCATTATCATTTTCTGTGTGAACATAATTTAAAGACTCATTAAGCACAAAATCAGGAGTGTATTTCTTAAGAAAATCTGATATCCAACTATTATTACTAGCGTGTTTTGAAATGAATGTTTTATTAAATTTCGGCATGTAATTCCATATTAATGTCAAAGGAGTGCACCGGTTAAATGAGTTACACAGATTTATCCAACTATTACGCCGTTCAGTCTTAAGAACAAGCTTTTTAAGGGCTCGAAGTCTTTTAAATTCTATATAATTCTCTTCACTAGGTTCACTTTTAAATTTTATATAAGCATGTTTTGAATTAAGTACAGCTTCTGAACACTTTTGATTCCACCAAGGCAGCCGGGGAAATTTCAAAGATTTTGGTGTACACGGATTAGAACTATTCAAAGACCTATGTCTAGGGATGGACTCTACAGCAGTAGATCGCAAAATATTACAAAACAGATTGAGCGCATCTATCGAAGACATATTTTCAAAATCAATATTAGCCAAACAAAAATCAACTGATTGCCTGTACATTTTCCAATTCACCTGTTTGTAATTTGGGTGAATGGGCAAATGTACATTATTACATATTGGATTACTTTGTGAGATATTTTCATTACCAACTATCATTTTTATCATTACAGGCAAATGATAACTGCTGCCAAGAGGACAATCCATAACAGACCAATCACATGAAAGTGCCAATGATGGAGAAACGAAAGTTAAATCCAGAGCATTAGGACGCCAAGAAGAAGAACCAGTTGTAGTAGTTTGACCATTATTTAAAAGAACCAAGTCATTGCCATCAATAATATCTAAGACATCTCTACCTCGAGGCAATGTATCAACACAGCCCCATGACATATGATGAGCATTTAGATCGCCTCCAAAAAGCATTGGCTGCGGAATAGATTTTATCAAAGCATCAAATTTACTTTTATTAAATGGGGGATCAGAATTTGATGGACTATAAAAACTTACTACACTCAACTGCTTGTTGTTTATAATTATTTGTACACAGATATTTTGTAGAGCATTGTCAAAATAAGTTTTAATATTAGAATATACTATATTGTTATGAATAAGTATTGCTACACCATTATGTTTATTACCACAGTCATTTCTAATGACATTGTATCCTTTAATTGAAAATTTTTGATGTTGTTTTAACCAGGTTTCAGAAATTATTGCTATGTGAATGTTATTTTCATATAAGAATCTAGTAAAGATTAGCCTATTGCTTATTATACTCTGAGCATTCCACTGCACTATGTTCAATATGTCCATAAAGAAAAAAAATTAAGGTTGTTTCCTGAAAGTGTTTTTAAGTGTTTCTTTTATATTGTTAGAATTTATTGGCGTTTCTTTATCAGCACAAATTTTAACTATAGCTTCCACAAGTAGATTCATAAATCTGTCAGATTTGGTCAGATTACTTAGATGGGTGTCAATATATTTTGAGCCGAGCTGCGGAAATGCAACGTCACAAAACAAATCGGAATATTTAGCACTACGTGATTTTAACTTATTTTCCTCAATTTTCTGTTTTTTAATTGGACATGCAGCAGATATAGCCATGTGATCCCCACCACAGTTTGCGCATTGTGTTTTAACCTTATTACAATTTTTGAAATTATGAGGTTCAGCACAAATTGAACATACTTCATTATTTTTACAATACTTTGCTATATGACCAAATTTCATGCAACGAAGGCATTGCTTTACTGGAGGAATATAGATCCCTACTTCGTGCCTCCAATGGTCAAGTGTTACATATTCAGGCAACTGTACAGAGGCAAAAGTCACGGCAACCGTCTGAGTTGGAACCATTGAGACGATACCCAGCGTGTCTTTTACCCGCCGCATAAACCGTCTTACGCTTATCACCTTTTTACTGGAAGCTATTAATTGGAAAATCTTCTGGTTCGAATAATCAATCGGCACTGAAGTGAGAACACCCGTAACCTCGGTCTCAGATGCTGGGATTGAAGCATTCATGTGAATTTCATTTAATAATTTTTCATTTTTTAGGAAGACATTGGCGTGATTTGGGAGATCGAACATAATCCCAACTTTGTATGCATTAATTGTTCTTAGATGCATCACGCCCGACACGCGATGCTTTCGGATTGCATTGGACAAAGCAAGTCTATCTTTGTCAGAAAATTTGTGGTCATCCTCTCTGTGATTCAGAAAAACAATAAATTCTTTCTTAGCTGAATTTTCGTCGTACAACCTGTAATAACTTTTGGCCCTGAAAGGAGTATACTTCTCTTTGTCATCTTCTTTAGTCTTCTTTTTTGCAGGTATGCGCTCCGAGGGCGCACCTGTATCCGCATCAGAACTACTTTCAGATTGAAGATCTGGCTCCGGCTCCAAGCCCTCCAACCGAGAACGCTTTCCCGTACGCTTCCCCATGACTGGGGAAGCGCACCAAACCGATAACCAAATCAACTATGAATTAAAATTAAAATTAAGACTAAATATGTACAAATTAACACCTAAAATTAATTTACAATAAAATATTTTATCAAGCGCGCCTATCACTTTCAACGTTCCCGCCAAAAAAAAAAAACTGACATTGACACTATTGACAGTGACTGTTTTTTTTTTTATATAATTCTTCCATTCGGACAGGCTAAGACCATGGGCCATACTGCCTCGTCTTCAGTAATTGACAGTGACTGCTGGCATGAACGTAGTAAATTACTTGAGTATGAATAAGAACGTTGACTTTACTGTAGCGTTCAATACATTTTATGGCGTTTTAAACAATAGCTGGAGTATTTTAAAAATACATTTCTTGTCTATGGCTGCTGTCACTGTCACTCAATAAAATATTGTTGTTGTTAGTGGTTTTATTCTCTTTGGTTGAGTGAGATCAGGGAAATTTTCGTAGGTACTTTGTTAACAAGTAATTGTTTCTAGAGAAAAATCTCTTTAAAATCATCCAGAATGAACAGAATATTCGGTAGAGGTAAAGCAAAAACTCCGGGTCCAAGTATTACAGACTGCATTACCACTGTAAGTAACATTAAAGGAATTACATAGATGAATTTTATGTTGATGATTCATGCTGTCTAAAACAAGTTGTTGTTCTTAGATTACTTGCTAACGCAATAGTTTTAGTTATGCTGTAATCCTACCTCTTTTAGACTATATGTAAATATGCTTCTCTCCAAACCCTATACCTAAATTTTTTTTTCGTATTTATTTTCTCCATGTTTTGTTTTTAGTTTGACTGTTCCTGTACCTTGTGTTTTCAGTAGATCTCATTTTAATTCTCAGGTTGATGGTCGAGCCGAAAACATAGAGCAGAAGGTTACAAAATTGGAAACGGAACTGAGGAAATACAAAGACCAAATGGCTAAGATGAGAGAAGGGCCCGCTAAAAATTCAGTTAAACAAAAAGCTATGAGAGTTCTCAAGCAGAAGAAGATGTAAGAATTTTACTTCTCTTTTTATTACTATTATCTATCTATTCAGCCCATATCCACCCACAAATGAGTCTATGTCTCTTCTTTATTACTTGTGTTGTACTGCTGGAGGATTATGTAGGTCAGGTCCTGTTTAATATCCTCCTAGCGTTATTCTCGGTAGTGCCCCTGAAGGAGCCCAGGGTCCGCTTTGACATCTAATCCCAAGATTAGGTCAGGTCCTGTTTAATGAAATATACAGGGTGGAAATAGATTTTGGGTCAGTGAGGGCAGCTACCAGAACCTGTGTTGCTAGGCGAAAATGGTCTTCTTCTAAGACCCGGTCTTAGAAGACCTTTCTTCGATTTCAAATTAATGAATAGATTTTGGAAAGAACATACAGGGTGCAAGAAAATGGTCATTTTTGACAAACTTTTTTTTTTATCCCAATCAATCCCATTCCTGTCCAGCATCAGAAGCTTGTATGCAGCCAAAAATAAATTTCCGGTTAGAAAAGCCATAAATCGAGAAAAACTTTCCCCTCACAATTTGTATGAAAATGAAAAAGTTGTTTTACATGTAATTTTTTTTATGACAATCGATTTCATTTCTATCCAGTATCAATAGTTTCTTTGGGGTCAACTTTCAGTAATGTACAAAAAAACCAGTAATTAACGAAAACTGTTTTCATACATTTGCTATTGAGAAAAAGTAAAACTTTATTCTCATTTATCTGTCACGCTAATCAGTTCTGTTTTATTGAAGGAGCATAATACGGTATGAAAATCACAGTAATAATTGCAATCAATCTGATTCTGTTTTTTTTAATTTAAGGTGAATTGGGTTCAAGCTTTCCAGCATTGCTGTTTGTTGTTAAAAATTTAATCGAACCAAGAGAAATAACTCAATATTCCCTTTTATTTTTATTTAAAATTTTGGTAGTCTAGTGTTTTCATACAGTAATTCAGCTTAGGAGGACGAATTAGATAAGATAAGAAAAGATAGCCTTTATTTGCTGAGTTATTTTGTTACATTTACGACGGACGAATTAGGGTGACAGATTTCACGCAAAATAGGCACACTGTATGTCGACTTGCGGAAAAGAGCCCAGTTTAACTAAGGTGACAGATAAATGAGAGCACATTTTTTATGACAGATTGTCAAAAATTACCATTTTCTCGAACCCTGTATGTTTTTTCCAAAATCTGTAAACGCCAATTTTCATTAATTTGAAATCGAAGGAAGGTCTCCTAAGACCATTTTCGCCTAGCAACACGGGATCTGGTAGCTGCCCTCACTGACCCAAAATCTATTTCCACCCTGTATACCATTCAAAATAGGCATGATGAAAGTAATTGAATATCGCTAAAATATGGTATTTTCTTAGTGAAATTCTAATCATAGAATTCGAAAAATGCTCATTTTTTTATTAATTAAGAGATATTATTTGTTTGTTAAAATTAAACTGAAAAACACGGACGCCCACCATGATATGTTAAACACCGATCAGAGCGCATGACGTCACGTTTGTATAAACAAATACCCATAACGGCCATTACCACAGATTACAGAGAAAACTTACGCACTGAACGAATAATGAGACAGGGATAGAACCATGTTATCTGTCAGATCTTCATAAGTCGTTGTCCCGCTTTCTCGCTCGCACGGCCGCGCAAGACTTGTAAACTTTTTAATTCAATGAGCAATTGAGCGATCTAGGTAGCAAACGTCAAAGGTTTGCGTTCTGTTTATACAAACGTGACGTCACTCAGGACACCATGACGTCCATGACACTGACAAGCGTTTTAGCGCCAATATGAAATTTAAAAACTAAAATGAATTTTTTACTACTTAACTGTTAAACTGTTATATTCTCTTGAAAAATCTTATTCGTTGTACATAATAAATGTTTCTAAACATTATAGAACAGTTTTTCAAAATGTGTCATCATGCCTATTATAAAAGAGTTGCATTTGTTTTGCAACTCAGTCTATTTTGAAAACAGAACAAATTCCACTTGAATTCTTATTTTGAATTGATCCAAATTTTATTGCCAATTTTTCTAGTACGGAGGATACCACAGGTAAAATAAAATACTTGTAGTCTCTATTCTTGACATTGAACTGTATGTATAATTTTCGAGAAATTAGCAGAATTAAGTTCCATAGGAAATGTATGGGAAAAGAAAAAGTCTTTTATTTAAAAATTCGTCTTTTAAGTAGTATGCCTTTTTAGGCAGCATGTTTTTCAATTGATAATTTTGTTTTTGGTTGATTTGGAATCTTATTAGCTATGCCACATTGAAATTGAGGGTCTGTTCTGATATCAAAATACATTGACTGAAATGATTTCGGGAGTCTGTGGATGGAACATAAATTTGTTAGAAAAGTTAGTGATTAATCAATGATAATGAAAAGTTTCCACTTATTATTTATGTTCATTAGGTACGAACAACAATTGGAAAATCTCCGAGCACAATCCTTTAACATGGAGCAAGCAAACTATGCCACACAAACACTAAAGGACACACATGCAACGGTGCAGGCAATGAAAGATGGTGTCACTCAGATGAAGAAGGAGTTTAAGAAGATCAATATAGATAACATTGAGGTATGTGTTCTGAAGACTGACGGAAAAAATGTGTTAGGTGGTTTTATGATGTGCTTCCAAGATCCGGTTTTTTACCAGTTTTAGCACCGAATAGTTTATCAGACATCCATCACATACATACACAATATATATCCTAATCGCATGGCACTTTCGAAAAAAAATGCGCGTGTGATAGGACCGACGTATTATGAGCATCTACCCGCCAAATTAAAAAACGAATCATCTGACGAAGCATTCAAACACCAACTAAGAATCTTTTTATTGGAACATAGTTTTTACTGTGTTATTGACTTTATGAAAATAAAATATGTTTGACATTTTATAATAATATTGATTTGTATTTGTATTAATTGTATTTTAATGTAGTGTAAATTGTTATGCAAAAAATAATTGACTATCTTTTTTGGGATGCCTTATTTTAGTAAAAATTAACATGTATATTGACATTGTGTTATGTAATTTTTAATTTAAATATTTAATCAACTTTTTTATTTTTATGTGACGATCATAATATCAAGTCGTGTAAATTGACCAAGGGTAATTTATATTGTATTTTTATAATACGAAATAAATCAATCTAATCTAAATCTAATCTATCGTCACACCTGTATCCTAAAGGAAGAGGGATAGGCAGAGGTCACATACTTCCATCGACGGTCCTGACAAACTTCTTTCGCTTTATTTACTTTCATATCATTCCTCATAACTTTGTACACATTTTAATGTTTTAGGATGTGAATGATGACTTGGCAGACATGTTGGAACAAGCGGACGAGGTGCAAGAGGCGCTGGGCCGCCAGTACGGCGTGCCAGAAATCGATGACGACGAGCTAGCTGCTGAGCTCGATGCCCTCGGTATGTAAATAATGTTGTGATCTCCACTCGCTACAATTCTTGGCCAAGTCCTGCCATGGATACCTATGATACTCGGGACAGGCTATACGTGATGCCACAGCAAGGGACGGAAAATCTCCCATGCAGCTAAATTAAGAACTGGTCTTAAAATGGCGGATGACTTGCCATAAACAACCTACTCAATTTGGACGGGTAATGCTTTATGTGCCACAACTTCATACTAAATCAGTTGTGGCAAATAAAAAAAGTGGAACTATGAGAAGGACAACGAATGATATTTCCCTTTCTGTCACACTTATCGAGATGCTACCAGCTCGCTCGCACGCGGTATTATTATTACCATAGCCTGTCCTGAGTATAAGGTCCATGAGTCCTGCTGTCTCAAAAAATTGGAGAATTTGACTGAACTCGAGAAATTAGATCTCTTCCAGGGTAGGATGTGTGTAGGCACTTTCAACTTCTTATTATTTACGATACAAGTGCCGAAAATAGGAAATTCGCAACGAGTGGTGATAAATTAAAACACGACCGAAGGGAGTGTTTTAAATCGACACATCGTACAACGTTTTACTGTACATATGGCTCTGAAATTGGCAAATGAAATTTTGGGAAACATTTTTTGGGAACTGAAATTTTGGCAATTTCTTTTTGGTAAATCATTAGGCGCTGTAGGGTCGCAGTTCAACCTAACACTCCTCCTCGCTTCGCTCGTCGTCGTACCTAACTGGGCTCTGCCTTAGACCTATATAATTACCCTATTCATTGAATAAATATTGTTATGGCCATAGATCGTTAGGACTAATGCCCATTAGGACAACACCACTTAGGATAAATGACGCGGTCGCGGTCTACCTAACACGCTCCTCCTCGCTGCGCTCGTCGTCGCACCTAACTGTACTCCGCCATATACGAGTTCTTTATTAACCTATAGTTCTGGTGGCAGTTAAAGTTACTTTACACAAAATCTCCAATTTTTGTCCTTATAATATTTTGTCATAACAAGTAATTTGACTAAATGTTTATTGTGTAAAGTTTTTTTGCCTTAACAAAACATTTAGCAAATGACCAAATGCTTAAATGCTATTTTTCGTACTAATATTCTGCTTAAAGAAAATTTGACCAAATGAAAATTTGCGTATTGTAAGTTTGCCAAAGATAGCATTGACAAATAAGACATTTGCTAAAATTTGTTTGGGTAATGAAATTTGACCAAAACCTTTTTGAGAAAACGGCAGGATCCCGCCCTTTTCCGCACTAGTGCGGGAAAGTAGCACCATATGTACTGTAATAGTACATTTTACAACTAGTGTGAAAAGAATGTCTTTTTACCACTAGTACCGAGGTATCTTGCCACGAGCTGAAAGCGAGTGGCAAGACTCGGTACGAGTGGTAAAAGACATTTCACACGTGTTGTAAACGACGTTTTTTAATACAATTGCGAAAAATAATAAATTAAAATATCATTGCGATAAAATATGCTTGCCTACTGCCCGCTAGCGCGGTCCGCACAGGTCGCGCCCCGCCAGCAACCCGCCGCGCACAGGCCGCGCACCCGCGACGGTCGCGCCGCGCGACACCCACTTACTGCGTTTCGAAAGTATAGTTTGGAACTAAAAAGTAAAAAGCACTAGTTCGAGAAATTGAGCTTCTCGTACGCTACGCAGCCACAAAAAGTACCACTTTTCGAGCAACTGTATTAAAAAAGAAGTTTTCACTTGAATAATCTTCCTGCCACGCTTCCAGGTGACGAGATCGCATTGGACGACGACGCGTCCTACTTGGACGACGTGGTGAAGGCCCCCGCGGCCCCGGACCGCGAGCCGGGCGCCGACAGCTTGCGCAACAAGGACGGCGTGCCTGTCGACGAGTTCGGTCTCCCTCAGGTGCCTAGCCCCGCGCAGACCTCGCGCTAGGGGGACGGAGAGCGTTTGTTTCTAGTAGGTACGTGGTGACGGCTCCGGTTAAGGGTTGCACCAAACCTTCTATAATCGAAAGTAGTGTTCGTTAAAATCTAACTGTACTAAAAGTAACTAGTTTCTATGGAAGAACAGCTGCCGCTGTTGATCGGTCTGCAATCGTGAGTTGGTGCAACCCGTATAGGTAAAAAAGTTTAGCAAAGTCTATATGTAAAGTGTGTTGGTGCCGTTTCAGAACTTGTAATAACTTCGCGGTAGATGTCTTGCTGGGACTATGCCTTGTTCGCACTAGGCTAGTATTTTAGTGCAAGTACGTTTAGCCTTTGTATGGACTCGCACTAAAACACTAGCCTAGTCCGAACAAGGCTTAAGGTGTTAATATAATAGTGGAAGGGATTGAAAGATTCGTCGCCGTTAGCGGACCCACGGTAGCTCAATTGGCAGAGCGACGGACGGATTCCAGAGGTTGTGGGTTCATATCCCCACGATATTATATTGACCTCTGTAGCCTAGTTGGTAGTGACCCTGCCTACGAAGCCGGAGGTCCCGGGTTCGAATCCCGGTAAGGGCATTTATTTGTGTGATGAGCATGAATATTTGTTCCTGAGTCATGGATGTTTTCTATGTATTTGTATTTATTTATCTATATAAGTATGTATATCGTCGTCTAGTACCCATAGTACAAGCTTTGCTTAGTTTGGGACTAGGTCGATTTGTGTAAGATTGTGTCCCCAAATATTTATTTATTTATTATTTATATCCCGCTCGCGGCGAATAATTTTTCAATTTTACACTATGATCGATGTTTGGAATTTCGTTACCGGATGTTTCTGCTTAATAAACATTTAATGTTAAAGACGTGTGAATTTTAAATATGTAATTTCCATTCGAACAGGTCACAAGAAACAACCTAACACAAGAAGGGCTTTACTTAAGTTTTTTACCCACATGGCCCAATAATCTGCGTTACGTATCTTTCTCGCTCTTCAAGCATGTGTTAAAAAGAAGCAGAGATATAGTGGACGCAGATTATTAGACCGTACATTAACTGGACCCGCGCGGGTGAGCGTTTAGTAGGCGGTGCGGTGAGAACGATGATACGGGCGATTTTATGTTAAGTAGCGTTAGACGCAAACTTAGGCAACATACAAGCGGATTTCCGCTGCGGAATTCCGTTGTGTAATTCCGCTGGACTGACCAAGTGCATGATTCTGCAAAACGGCTACACAGTGAACTGTTTGTCTGAGATGGAGCCGTAGATTTATAGAATAGCTCCGATGCGGAAAACCGCAAGTATGTGGCCGGCCGAACACAAGCAACCTTT
This sequence comes from Epinotia demarniana, assembly GCA_945867215.1. Lineage (NCBI taxonomy): Eukaryota > Metazoa > Arthropoda > Insecta > Lepidoptera > Tortricidae > Epinotia > Epinotia demarniana. The sequence goes on from OX244267.1 coordinate 8,062,583, forward strand.
TTTAGCAAGAAATTAACCGTAAGTGTAAAAATGCTCATCCATTCAATGTACACGATCTCAGAAGAAAGAGTTTTCTTTATCCGAGTATCTGAGCTTTTTTGAGTATGCGATAAACTTGAATACCACCGGGGCACATCGGACCATAGTATATTGGGAAATTAGTTGCCCAAATTGTAAATTTGCATGCTTTTTTGCAACACGAGTCTAGAATCTATTCTTACCTATACAACTACAATAATAGAGGGAATTTCTACGCGTTACTGGCTAAGCAAATGTATCCTGCGGTTATTTGAAGGCTTTATGGAAAAAAAAGTAACTGCCGTTAGCAAATGATGGTCAGAATTATTGTAGGTAGCAATCAAATTTAATGCAAATGCTGGCCAATGTGCAAAAGAATGTACATTCATTTACATTGGAATTTATACGTTTAACCACTATAAGGCATATTAAAAGTATCCTCCTCTTCAATACAATTTATAACATCCTAAATTGGAACAGAGTTTCATTTCTTGTTTCCTTTTATTTTAAAACAAAACAAAATCGACATTATTTCTTATGGTTTATTTTTAATTTATTTGTTTTTGTTGGTCGCCTCGGTGAAAGTATTTAGTTGTATTTCATTTGTTACGATAAATTTTAGAACAAAAGTAGTTCAACCTTTTTTCTGAACAACCTGATTATTCTTTAATGTTCATTTTACTTCACCAATGTGTTTAACAATCGTAATTTCTTAAAAAAACATGTTATTGGTCGTAAGGTTCAATGCTTATATACTTTAATGCTTTCGATGTAAAACGGCATTCACTTGATCGCTTTTCACAAATGTTTTTGAAATTTTTATGAAAAATTACTAATATTAACACTGAAAATGTTACATTTTGTTGCTGTACGTCTATTTATATTATATATTGTATAATCAAATCAATTTTAAATAAATTTAAGTTGTTTATACATAGGCATTTATTATCACAAAAAATACCTTTCTGAAAACAAACTGAGGATTCCTTATGAATAACTAGCCTATTTAAATATGTGACAGCATTGGTCAATTGTTTTAAAGATCTAAAATAGTAATTATTTAAGTACCAGGGGCCCGTCAACAACTTGCATTAGTTAAAGCCTTTTCAACTCAACTGCTATCTTATGAAGGAAACTCTAAATCGAAGGTGCCTCCCTCAGACCAAGAAAGAAGATAGAGCACTTAGTGAAGCCGATTTTCAACCAAGCCAAATAAGCTTAGCACACGCCCACGCACACATTAAAGAGATTTGCACAAAACTCTTCAGCACGTGTCACAACGCTGTCACCTATTTCGAGTTTTGCGCAATTTAGCTAATTTGTTTCTCGACATGTGTGACGCAGTTGACGAAGTTACATTTTCAATTAGCAACACAGGTCAAAACGCCAGTCGTGATTGGTTGAGCGCCTCAAGTTAGGCCTGGTAACTATTTCACCAACTTGCCAATTGTCACCTGACAACGACAATTCTTCGTGCATTGCTGGTTGCAATAGTAACCTAGCAACCACCTTAACTTCTAGAACAAGCAATGTATCGCGATTTGTAAGTGTGAGGTGACAATTGTCAGGTTGGTGAAATAGGGGCCTGGTAAGTCAGAGGTCCCGGGTTCCATATATACGGTTTCCATAAGGTAGTAGGTTTTTTCTTGGATCTTTCTGCCATTAAATTTTGGTTATACAATATTTGAGTTTTAGGACGACTATTCTTCAAAATTTGAAAGAAACGTGCAATGTTCTCGTGGCTTGGAGGAGTACTAAATTGAAGTAGGTTAAAACTTTGTTTTTAAAGTGAATGGTTTATGGACTATCTTCTCCCATCCCCAATTTCAGAGAAACTGTTTTATTGTCTACTGACTAACGGGATATCTATATCTATACTTCTATATCTATACTAGGTACTATTATAAAGAGGAAAGATATGTATTTTTGTATGTGTGTATGTTTGTAATGAATAAACGCAATAACTACTGCGCCGATTTCAAAAAATCTTTCACCATTGGAAAGCTACATTCACCCTGAGTGACATGGGCTACTTTTTACCGCGGGAAAATGCTTAATTCCTACAGGAAAACGGGTAATCCGTGCGACGCCGGGCCGGGCAGCGCCTAATAACCACAAGAAATAAATAGTGATTGACCCTGCGCTTACACTTACATGAAAAGGGTATATAAATAAAACCAAAAATGTATTTATAAGCCAAATTGACCTTTAATAATAATAATAATTTAATTAACGGCCACTTTAATATCAGTCAACTCTAAAATACTGTTACGTTCATTTCATACATTAATAAGGCATTAGGAAAATACTGCATTCAATCACAGTAATAGGTAACACGTCGGATAGGTACCCATTCGAATCGCGACACAAAATAACTAAGTATCTCAATCAATAAATAATACTTAAGTCCTCAATATTTACATCCTAAATGATATGTACAATAACTCCGGAGTGATCTACGCGCAGACAGTTTAAGTACTAGTGGGTGGGGCTCGTTTAGTCGAGCGCCTCTTGGCCTGTCTTTGGCAAGAAGAAACAGAGGAAGGCAGCCACTGGAATAAAAAAAAATGTTATATTAAAAACTACAAAAGTACAAAAACTACGGTCATATCGATGGGACTGTCATCAAATACGAACCTATAGGTACGAGAGCGACATACATACAACCAAAAGTCTCGCTTGTGGTGAGACCTTTGAAGGTGCCAGCACATTATTAACACGCGACGCGACCCGATACCACGCGACGCGTGTTGAGTCGAATCAAATTGTAGTATTTTCTATGACCAGAATCACACTATGAACGTGGCGTCGCGTCGCATGTGCATAGTGTGATTCTGGTCATTGTTTTGTTCAAATATACTTACATAAAAAGTAGATAGATCGTATATACAGAGTTTACCAAAAATGGTATGTGAACCGACCGAGCGCATAACAGGTATCGTGATCTGATAAGAAAAAACTATAATACTTTTTTTTTTGACGCGTTTTTTTACATTTGTATGGAGCAGGTCGCCACAGTCTGCCATCGGTCCAAAAAAATGTAAAAAAAAAATCGCGTAATTTTTTTTTATAGGTAATCCGGAGGACGTGAGTTATTAATATCACTTATAGGGTAAATCGCCAATAACGCTCCCCTCATACTGAAAATGAACTTTGTTACCCTACAAAGAGAATTCAATTCATTAAAACTTGGCCAGTTATTGAAGGGTAGCCAGTAATGAATTATGTTATAGGTGAATAGAGTTATTTTTTTTAGCATGAGGTGGCCAGTTATTGAACTGTTGCCAGTTATCTCGAAAACAATGAACTTTGAAGTAAATATGGGATACTATATTGCTTAAAGCCGTTGTTGTTAATATAATAAGCTACAAACAACATTAGAAAACTAAGGGATTCAGATCGAAGGTCATTGGCGTATGGGAGCCCCTTAAAGTCTTCTACCGTGTAAGTAGTATACTTACTGAAGAGTAGGAATGAGAAGATTGCGATGGGCACGACGCAGTTGATGTCGATGAGGTACCCGAAGGACAGGTTCCCGATCAGCCCACCGCCTCGGCCCGCCGTCAGAGATAGCGCGGCGGCCATTACCCTGCAACAAACGGATTTATTGTTTTGGTACACAAATACTGCTGCTGGGATAGCACAACAAGGTAAGATAAGATTTATTTGCAACCAAGTACTTATAAACAAACAAACAAATATTTGCGGACAATCTTACACAAATCGACCTAGCCCCAAACTAAGCAAAGCTTGTACTATGGGTGCTAGACGACGATAAACATACTTATATAGATAAATACATACTTAAATACATAGAAAACATCCATGACTCTGGAACAAATATTCGTGCTCATCACACAAATAAATGCCCTTACCGAGATTCGAACCCAGGACCTCTAGATTCGTAGGCAGGATCACTACCAACTAGGCTTAAGCGGTCTTGAAACAAAGATACATGGACCCTGGAAGGACGTAGCAACAATCAGGTAACTTATACTAGGTAAGGTAACATATAGTTCATTTTTAACCCCCGACGCAAAGAGAGGGGTGAGGGTGAGCGAATACTTCATAGTAATTGTTACTCGCGCCAGTAAAAGCGGGTAAGAATTACTATGAGAGTACTCGTTACTCGCCGGCGGTGGGACAAGTGCCTTACGTGTATGTCTGTGTATCTGTCTGTGGTATCGTAGCTCCCAAACGGATGGACCGATTTAATTGCGGTTTTTTTGTGTAATAGATAATTTTATCCCGAGTGTTCTTAGCCATGTTTCATGAAGATCTGTTGAGCCGTTTTTGAGATATTGGACTTTGAAATGAAAATGTCGGGGGTTTTTTTAACTTTTCTAAGTTATTAACCAAGTTAGTATCGATAGGTACCTATTGATATTAACTCTAAGCCCGTTGTCCCAAGAGTCCGGTCCCGCTCCCTTTGCGCATATTGGCATGAGGAGGGTAGATTTTAATCTGCGCGTCGCTTCGCATTATCAGAGCTCCACTGACTACTTTAGTACTTTCTGGTCTGACAGGTCCAAAATCAGGTATGAATTATGATATTAATAAAAAATATGATATGGAATGCTAAAATAATTGATATGCTAATGTCCGAAGATGTTCTTTACCATAATACCTTCATAGCTGCAGAAAAAGTAAGACACTATAGCTGGACTTGTGGAGTCTCTTCGCTTCGCCTCCCGTACGTCGCCCACACCCCGTTATCGTGCTATCCCCGCGCCCGCGCGCCGCGCAGGCAAGGACTGAGTTAAGCGGGCCACCTATCTACAACCTGTGTTCTATATTGCACTTAAAGAAGACATCATGAATGTTAAAAACTACTACGGTATTATTGTAGTACCCTTTTGAACATGGCAACCGCTTTAAACCTTACGACTTCAAATGTACCTACGTATTGTGGACTTATAATGAAAAATAAGAGTAGATCTCTTCTCTTACCTAAGGTTCGTAGGGAACAAGTCGACAAGCACGCAGAAGACGAGCGAGATGGCGAGCGAAGTGAGGGCTTCAAAAATGCAGGACATCACCAAGTTCTGGGTGGAGTTCTGCACGTAGTACATAGCGACGGTCACGATGCCGGCCACTGTTAAACTGAAGACTGGGAAACAAAGCATTGGAATGAGTTTTTAGGTAGTACGTGATAAACTTAAAATTGATTTAACTATGCTAACCATAATACATCTCATTCATCCACCGATCATCTGCGAAAATTGTACAAGTGATTCTATTGTAAACCCATTTAAGTAACTACGTATTGAGATCCGCTAAACTATAATCCGTCATAGAGTCATTCATGTTACATTCTGGTGTGTTACGCTACAAGGACATAGCTCTACTAGGGATCCACTGAAAACATTGTTTTGCTAAAACATTTGGCCCTTTCTCCCGGGGAATTGTCTAGAACCGGGTCATGGACACAGTATCCAATATCATAATGTAGAGTAATTCATAACACCAATTCTTCTAATAAAATCATCTCATTTCAGATGATTCATATGACGTCCAGTTTTACAAAAAAAAGTAGGTATTCCATATTTAGCAGCCAGTAAATCTCCCTCGTTACTATAAAACCTTGATCGTTCGAGTGTCACAATACTCACTTAAGAAGAATTTAGCTCCAAGCTTGTGGACACACAGCGGCAGCCACAGTGACGTGGGAATGCAGGCCAAACCAACGATCAGGGTGTGCATATACACGCTAGAATCGATGGTCTTGAGGCAGTCGAAGGGATCGTGGTTTTCTTCCTCCGTGACGATGCCAGAGACATCGCATACGGAGGCTGATACGTTGGGGAACTTGGTTTCGAACTCCTCGTACCGGTTGAACAGCTCGGGGAACCAGACCATGAGGGTGTAGTACCTGGAATATAAAAAATTGTAGAATGGCGGGGTAGATGTGGCGAGGCGTAAGGAGGAATCCAGCTCTAAAGCGTCCAATATGAGATTCCGCAGTTCTGCGCTTGATAAGGCAGATGTTGACCGTTGTGGAATGTTTGTTGAAAAGAAATACCGCATAACCCAGTCATCTCCAACATCTGCTGGGTACATGATGATCAGGTCCTAAAAGGGGGTAAAGTAGTAGTAACATTCGTTTCAATGGCCTGTCAATAGAGGGCCTGCCGGGGGGTAAGTGGGGTGCGACCGGGATCAATAAGATGCGACAGACGTTGAAGTCAGTTTGAGATTTAAGAAAGAAAGAATTTGAGTGGGTACCTACAACGTGCATGATCATGATCAATTAAGAATGACGTTGTAAGTATCGGTTTTTTTTATGGAAGCCATGCCAAACCATTTTAGCATGTTAGTTTATTTAGGAGTACCTAGTCCTATGTCTGCACACTTAGATGAGTTCGAAGCGAACAAAGTCGTTCAAGCGGTGGTATGACATTGAAAATGATGACATCTAATTACATACATACCTATTTCACGCCTATTTCCCGGAGGGGTAGGCAGAGATCAAGGATTTCCACGTTACTTGCTACGATCTTGACAAACCTTTCTTAAATTCACTTTCATTACTTGCTCATCGCGTTCGGTTTTTTTCTATAGTAATCAACGCATTTGCTATCGGAAATCAGTTGTAAATCAGTGTGGTAAATTGTAAAAAAAAATAGGAAATGTTCTCGTGGCTTGGCGGAGTACTAAATTGAAGTCGGTTAAAACTTTGTTTTTAAAGTAATTTATTCAAATACCATTTTTTTTACTTACATTCACGTTCATACCTTTCCTATCAAAAGATTCATACATTGTGGTTACCATCCTCTGTAACTCCAAGGCGACGACGCAAGTAATACTAGGTTGTCGGCATAGAAGACACCTTGACGAATAACCCACCCATCCTAAGTCCACTTTCAAACCTTGCAAACAACTGTCGATGAATAAATTAAACAGCCACGGAGACGCTACACATCCTTGTCTAACACCCTTTTCGATGCTAAACCAATGAGTGTACGACCTGTTTATTCTCACACAAGCACTGGAATCCACATAGAGGGTTTTCAGCGCCTGAATGAGGCGGCTGCCCACTCCATACATTGGCAGTACCGGCCAAAGCACTCTTTCAGTTCAAAACTAAAGAAAAGGTGTTAACTTACGCGGTAGTAAGACCGAACTGGATTAGGCAAGTCAGGACGGTGTATTTCAGGTAAGGGGGCTTGCAAAGGGCTTTGGTCTGGACCCAGATTTCACTGAACAGTCTCTTCAGGTCCTTGGGTTTGCGCATGCTGAGGCTCCTCACCGACTTCTGGGAGTGCTGGGACGCCACCGATATGGTTCGCACTTTCTCCTTGAGGCTCTTGATCTGTGATACAAAATAATGTTTTTAAGCGACGTACATTTTATTTCTTGTAGGTATGTAGAAATGTGATTGCTTTGAATAATTAAGTACTTACTGCTCCTAATCTTCTACGACTAATCCATAAGGCTTTCTATAAGATTCAAAGTGTAAAAGCAAAACCATATTTAATTTCTCTTCATTTACCACGTTAGTCGAAGTAAGTATTTAAAGGACTTTTCAATAAGTCACGGATTGCAACGAATTAAATAATGCTACAATCTGCAGTTTCCGGTTCTAGCTTGAAATTTTTATATCCTACATGCAACTATAATACTACTACCTATTTGACGAAATAAACGGGTTAATGAATACCAGTAGTACCGATTGATCGAAGAAATGAAAGGGTAATTACTGGATAGTTATCGGGGTCGTCACCGGTGTTCTGCTTGTAGATGCTCTTGAGGCATTTCAGCGCGTCGTCGTAGTCGCCGCACTCGATCATGAACTTGGGGCTCTCAGGGAAGGTGAGCAGCCAGAAGCCGAGCAGCAGCGAGGGTATGCCGCACGCTGACACGAACCAGTTCCAGGAATCGTAGGAGAAAGCGCCGCTCTCGATACGGATGCCCGTGATGGGGATGATGGCCCAGGCGATCACTGGAGATGAGACGTTCGGTTGAGTATACATTGGAGTTGATGTTGCGAGCCGGTGAGCGAGGAAAATGTGCACTCATAGGAAATGAGCGCACCCTGGAAGCTATGCTATTGCAATTGGAGGACGCTCGCCACCTCGCAACGTCGCAGAGCAGTTCTGTTTGAATGTGGATCCGCATACCGACAGTATAACGCGATTCCGTGCGTAAACGTTCTGACGTACCAAAGAGTAATAATGTAATGAAGCCTACTTATTGCTTGTTTGAAGTGATTTACACCTTAATGCTTCCATTGGCTTCGCAGCTTTGAAAGAATGGAAAGATATTCAAAAGTAAAATTATCTATTCGTACCTCAGTTGTTTACCAAATAGACACCTAGTCAGGCACTTATATGTTTGGAAAACTTAAAACCTGCCGAAATCTCAGTCGGATTGCCAATGCAACGATGCATCAAGATTGATATTGGAACACTGTCACGCGCCGTGAGTAAGTACGGTACCTACATACCTATAAAGGGATTCCCTTCATTGGCATATTTTTTAGGTAATATTGTTTCGCATAATTGATTTGGCATAATTTCTATTGGCATAATAATACTGTCGCATAATAATACTTTGGCCTACTACTTTATTTGACATACTAAGGTTTTAGAATACTCGTAATTTTACTTCGACTAATTTGTATTCGACTAATACTCATTATGCATACTATTGTATGGACTAATAATTATTTATCATATGTGTTGTAAAGCATAATTTCTGTTTTATAAATGAATAAAACACAGTTTCTTTGTTAGCATGCATTTATTATTTATTTTCAATCATTTAATATAGTGTACGCTTATTTACTTAAAGTATGTTTATCCTAATATGGATTACTCGAACATCAAATTACCTAAAAAGTAATAGTCCTAATTTTCATTGCTATAGTAATTATTTTGCCTATTATCAAGTTAGCTAAACAACCTATACTATTTTTTTCCTAATTTTTTTACTATTTTTAAACTCTGAGCAGACCCGACCTACATCTGGATAAATAAGATAAGTTCGATAGTTGCCTTTTATCCCTCAGAGCAGAAATAGGGGCCCCGCGAAGCGGGGCTCCGTCGACATGAGGGCGGGTCATAAGTAATTTAAGTAATAGGCAATTCTGACCAGAGCAAACCTTAATTTAGATTATGCAACATTTTTAGAACATTGAATATTAGTAACATCAAAGTTATGCACATCAATCATTCTAAAGAAAACTTCGACACTAAACATTGGACAATAAATTTTTATGCGTTTTGTAATGATGCCAAGTAATTATCATGACTTTTTGTATTTATGCTATGTGATGTTAGTCTTTGTGATGATTATGCTATGTACGTTTATGCTTTTTAATTTTATGCCTTAAAAATTATGCCCTAACATGATTAGTCTTAACGCTAATTCGGCTTAAAAACATATACGTTATTCTATTATTCCAAATGATTTTATGCGATCCAATAGAGAACCATCTATAAACGTAGCGAACATGTGATAAAAGATAAGTACCTACTCGGTACTAGGCATAAGTGTTTTATAAATTAAGGACTTTTTCATAGTATAGTGCATGAGGCATTTAGTGGGAATCTAAACTTTTTAATGCAGGAATTGGCACGAGTTAGTTCAATGTTCAAAATATTTTTGGCAGATTACTTAAATACCTACTTAAATAGATAAGGTTTTAGGTAATAATCATAATCATTTATTGCACCAGTAAAATACAAGTTGTTACAGTACGTATATGTATAAGCATCTCATGGACCCAGGCGGGTGTAGCAATTTTATTTAATATTTTCTACAAATTGTTATATAATTATATAAGTAGGTCCACTAATTATCATACTTTGAGTAACTAAAACTAACCTTTAATTTTTACATCTTATCCTAGTAACTAATTGGTATCGTCAAGAAAATCCTCCACAGTGTAATACGCTTTATTCTCTAGGAATGATTTCAACTTTTTTGCAAATACTGTATCTCTTTTCTCTGCTTTGATATGGTTTGGAAGGTGGTTGTAATATTTTACTGCTGCGTAATGGGGGCTATTTCGGTATATTTCTAAGTTTGGTACTGGTAATATTAGTATAGGTAATGAATGTAATGATACTTACAGGGGAGACAGATGACTCCGAGAGTCCAGAACATTTCCATCCAGCACAAGATCTTCTCTCTGTATTTAGTCTGCTGGAACTCTCCCAGGTACGGGAAACAGATACCCATGGCGCCGGCGACGCTGAAATCAATAAAAACATTCATTTCAGTTCATTAGTTACTTATTATCCTTGAATCATTACCCCAAGAAAAGGTACATCTGAATCTGCTGTCCATCTAGACTAGCTTCACAGGACTGTTTCAGTTCGAGGATTTTAAATGCTTCATCATGAATACATAGGTATATAGGTACTGGTTCATATCATGTAGTCGAACAGTAAGAGTCCAATTAGGTTCTTAATTATCTATTCTGCTTCGGTGTTAGCTACTAGAAAGATATTGATTTAACAAGCACGTAATGTCCTAACTGCAAGTAGAAAGTATGTTGGTGAGTAGATATATGATACTCAAATAACAGTCTAATTTTCGTCCTGCCTAAAAATTTTCTCGATTTAAAAAATGATAACGCGAGTATAAACGCTGAGATATTACTCAAATTAAATATTCAGTTCAAATGCCAACCCACAAGATGTCTCAACGCCAGCACTGTGTCATATCCATATCTATTCCTATGGTTTTTACTCGATGCCGGTAATTAAGACGTCACTGTCATTTTACGATTCTAGTAATGACCGTGCGAACTAACAGCGATGTTCAATAGAGTAAATCAGACGCGTGCGCCGCTCAAGCCCGGCTCATCATTGTTCGTCGCAAACCTTGGATATACTGTCCAACGTGACACTTTCCAACTCTGAGCTTGTATAGGAACAGTCACGTGTTATAAACGGATTGTATCGATTTAATCCATTTTGCATTGTCAATACTAAGTTGCAAGATATAATGCAGTTTTAAATTGAAGTATAGTTTTTTTTATGTTTGTTATCTCAGGACTCTGTCATAATTATATGAGCCGATTCCATTTTTTTTTGTTTGTAAGTATATGCTTCAAGATTGGTACCATCTTTTTCAAAAATCCAGTTGGACGATGGGGTCCATGAGGAATTGTGGGCACTCCTCAAATATGTGCATAGGCACACATGTAGTCAATTCGGTATTTGGGTACCATACCAATAGAATTGTACTTACGGCAAATTTTTGTATCACAACGGAACCCTTTACCTACTACCGATTAACCAGGCTAACTACTGGCCAAGAATTTGGTCCACACCCATTTTCTATTATAACTCGTGTATTGTAATTGTAACCCGGAAATGACAAATCTGGCGAAGTGGAAATGATGATGAAGACCACAGATATCTCCTGCAACTGCCCAATCATGTAGGTACCTAAAACTATAAAAGTAGGTACGTCACTCTCACAGATTCTGATATGATTCCGTTGAAATAGCAACTAATAAAGTGCCAAAGGTCTCAGAAGCACCTTTCTTGATGAACCGACGGAACTCCTCAAATATTATCGGCCCACATAAGTACAGCGATTTGTTTTTTTTCTGTACAAATCAATGTTCATGTGGGATAGTGGAAAGGAAATGTGGAATGGGCATATTGCGTGGCGGAGCCTACTGAATTGGAAGTCGGTTAAAACTTTGTTTCTAAAGTAAATTATGAAACTAGGTATATCGCTATAGCATATTAATAAGCATACTTATTGGACCCGATTCTACTCTCTCTCGTGCACATGCCTTAAATAGCCTAAAACTCAATTGCATAATTTTATTTAGACATAATTTAGGCGGCAGATTAAAAACGGCATATTTAGAATAGCATTTAGGCAGCTAAGCTAAGTTGAATAGACCGCCTAAAATAAGAAACGTCAGATTCAAATTAGCGCTGTCATTTGATTATGATTATGACAGCTGCTCATAGAATAGCAAAGTGTTTTATCGACACCCATATGACACCCTCAGACCAAGAAAAAAAGACAGGCACTAGACTGTTCGTAACGCTCCGTCTGTATATTTTCTTGGTCTGAGACGCCACCTAAATAAAATTAGGAAGCATAGAGGCCACTGTAGAATCGGATCCATTAGGTACTTAATCCAGAGCCCAACTTACGCAAATCCGTTGATGAACCGGCAAGCCATGAAGATGGGCAGGATCTGGACGAACGACGACGCGATCCCGCAGAAGCCGTCCAGCAGCAGTGTGGACACCAGCACGATCTTGCGGCCCTTCGTGTCGGCGAGGCAGCCCCAGAAGTAGGACCCGATCACCATGCCTGGAGGAGACATTAGGGGTTTAATAATAATAATAAACCATTTATTTCAGGCATCTAAAGCCCATAGTTACAAATACCTTAAAGACTAACATACGTATATGCAACTATACAATTAAAAACGAATTATTATTTAGGCAACGAAACAGTGTGGCTCAATTGCGTCGTCATATATTATCCGGTGTAGAATTCGGTAGGTTGCCCCGGAACCCTTCGGCCAGAAGTCAGCACACGCGATGGTCTCTTGCAGTGGCCTCGGCTCGCGCACCACAAACGAGCTGGAGTGCACGTAATGGCGCGAACGCAGCAGAAAAACCCTCAGCAAGTAGCCGGTCTTCTGGTGAATACACTCCACTATGTCATTAGCCCTCCCAATCATACATGAGAGGAGGCCTGTGCCCAGCAGTGGGACGTATATAGGCTGATGATGATGATGATGTCATTAGCCGTGGCGGAGTAATGCAGGCGCGACACGTAGGTACAGCGCCTTACTCGGTGTAGCAACCCGCAGACCAGAACCAAGTCTGCTGTAGCGCACTGAGTCTTTCGCGGCTTGCGTTTAGGTTGGAGCGATAAGGGTGAATATCCAACACATCTATGCGAGGTAGCGGAGCGGTGTTCGAGGAAAAACCCACTAATAGCAAGAGATGCATGATCGAGACTAGCAACGCTGTTGGTGATGTTTTTCTCGCACACCGCTCCGCTATCTCCCACAGCTTTGGTCACGCTCACCATAAAATTGAAGATAAACTGCAGTAGACTAAACGGCCAACACACAATTAGACGTTACGACGACGTGCCGTGGCGCGTTGCGGCGTCTTGTAAGGGCCAATTCGCATTTTCCTAGATACCTACAAGACGCCGCAACGTGCCACGGCACGTCGTCGCCGTAACGTCTAATTGTGTGTTGGCCCAAAGGGAAATCTTAAGCCGGATTCATACTTATCTGAGGTGATGCGTTCTGACGCCTGACACAGAAGGAGCCGATACGTCAGTCAGAGAGCATCAGATAAATGTGAGTTTACCGATATCATTCTGTCGCGTCACACGACACGTCAGATTAATAGAAACCTGGCTTTAAAAACTTCCTTGAAATTAAAACCGAAGCAGATGCGAAGACAATTGGAAAGATTTCAAGGTATGGGATCGACCAGAATATAGGTCGCACTTTTTATGATTTTCTCGCAGTTCCAACGGAAATATGTATGTATATTGAGGCCTGTTTCAGAATGTAGACATTGTGTCCAACGGGACGTCAGCGTATTATAAGCAAAGATTATAAGCTTCGGTTTTGTCGATCTTTATTATCACGAAAGTTATCTGTATCAAGTAGGTAGCATACCTTTATGTGCTACAATAGGCACTATCGTGTTACGGACAAAAATCTGCCGTAATTCTTAAAAAGGCAGTCATCTACAAGTATTTTGTATGAAGAAGACTGGCTTTTAAAAAAGTAGGCGCAGGTTTAGAAAGGTCTTAGCACTTTCGCTACCAAGAACCCGCCTAGCGGGCGCCTACGCCGTAGTCGCTTTCCGCTACATACGAAGAAACCCACACGATCAGCTAGGAGCGTAGCGCATAGCGATTCTTGGCAGCGAAAGTGTTAAGCGACGCTAGGTTGAGATACCGCTTTTGCTAAGATATTTACCGTGGCGGAGGTGTGTGATGTGAGAGAATTGTGTAGTTACCCAACATAGGGGCGGCGGTGAGCCAGCCCTTATCGGCCGAGGTCATACGGAAGTCGCATGTTGCCGCGGGCAGAACGAACGACACGATGGTGATGCCGATGGCGGTGTTGGCGTAGATCAGCCCGGTGATCGCCAGCAGGCAGAAGTGGAAGCGGCCGAAACCTGGAAACAAAATCATGTTGGGAAGTCAAAGTAAATCCGATGCTACGTACCTACTAATGAGCCACATTCGTACTCGTATAAGTGTTAGTATCTGGGGTTAACAAGCTAGTATAAAAACCTGCCAAGCTCGAGTCTGACTCGCGCACGGAGGGTTCCGTGCGTGCAAAAAAATCACGTTTTGTTGTATGGGAGCCCCCCTTAAATATTTATTTTATTTTGTTTTTAGTTTTTTTTTGTTATAGCGGCAACAGAAATACATCACCGGTGGAAATTTCAACTGTCTACTTATCGCGGTTCTTGAGATACGGCCTGGTGACAGACAGACGGACGGACGGACGGATAGCAAAGTCCTAGTAATAGGGTCCCGTTTTTACCCTTTGGGTACCGGAACCTTAACAATAGAGATTTATATTATTTAGACCCATTTGCTTGCATTCAGCTTTAGTCGTCATAGTCACTTACATACGGACATAAAGCAGCTACGGACTACGGCGTAGCGCTACGAGCGTAGCGTGGCGGTGGATGGGCCCTTTATTTTAGGACGTAGATATAATTAGACATTCGGTCATAGCTTAGTGTGGTTCTTGCTTGAAATCTATTTAGCATGGCAGTAGTAACAATATTTCCAAAAAATGCTCATAATCATAATCATTTATTGCACCAGTAAAATACAAGTTGTTACAGTACGTATATGTATAAGCATCTCATGGACCCAGGCGGGTGTAGCAATTTTATTTAATATTTTCTACTATTTTTTATACAATTATATAAGTAGGTCCACTAATTATCATACTTTAAGTAACTAAACCTAACCTTTAATTTTTACATCTTATCCTAGTAACTAATTGGTATCGTCAAGAAAATCCTCCACAGTGTAATACGCTTTATTCTCTAGGAATGACTTCAACTTTTTTGCAAAAACTGTATCTCTTTCCTCTGCTTTGATATGGTTTGGAAGGTGGTTGTAATATTTTACTGCTGCGTAATGGGGGCTATTTCGGTATATTTCTAAGTATGGTACTGGTAATATTAGTTTGTATTGGAACCTTTTATTTTTTTGCTTTGAGAACAGGTGAGGATTTTTTCGTGCAAACAAGCCTAGTTCTAAAATATATAAACATGGTAAGGTGTTTGGTAATGTTTAGCAAAATGGTGTCTACAACTATCCGAATTGCGTAGGCCCACAAGTATGCATTTTTTTTGCATGACAAATAAATCGTGTGAGTCCGTGCTATTGCCCCACATTATAATGCCGTACCGCAACCATGAATGTGCAAAGGCGTAATAGGCGGATAGAGCTGTGTCGAAGTTTGTAGTTTTGCGTAGTGTGAATAGTCATAGATATTTTAGTTTTAATATTTAAAATGTGAGTTTTCCAATTCATATTGCTGTCTAAATTAATGCCTAAGAGTTTAAAATTTCCTACTTCTTCTATTTCTCTGTGGTTTAGTTGTAGTTTGAGAAGTGGTGGTGTTCTTTGGTAAGGATGAAATTGAATTAGTTTTGTTTTGTCTGTATTTATTGAAAGATTGTGGTCATGCATCCAGTGACTAATTAAATCTAATGTTTGGGATATCTTGTCATTAAAATTATCAATATACATTACGCAACTTGCTTACAAAATTTCACGAAAATCTATTGCTAAATGCTTCCTGTAGACATACGAACGAATTTTGACCTAAGCTGGAGCGCCGAACTTCGTTCGCTACGCTCCCTCGTTCAAAAACACATGCTGACGGAGAAATATAAACAATACAATGAAAACAGCCTTGAGTCGCTTTAGTTTTGGTAGCACAACATTTCATACACACGTGTTTTCCTGCGAGTGAACTGCTGTTTGGTGAATGTGACAAAATACGTTCATCGATAAAGTCAAGAAATAGCTGTATTGAAATGGCTTTAGCGCATAATTATTGTTATGCGACGTCGGGAACAAAAAATAAAAGTCATAGGTGAGTAGATAATTGTATGAACCGTTTGATCGATGTCTTTGAATAAATATACAATATTATGATAACACACGCAACTTTGCAAATTACATATTCTTTGGTGGATATGTACCCCTCGCTATTTATATAATTAACTTTAAAAAAGTAGTTTTTTAGTTTAGTACTCCGCCAAGCCACGAGAACATTTCCTATTTTTTTTACTATTTACCACATGAACTGATTTCCGATAGCAAATGCGTTGATTACTATAGAAAAAAACCGAATCGCTGTATGTGGGCCGATAATATTTGAGGACTTCCATCGATTCCCCAAGATAATCACCAATGGCACTTCACTAGTTCCTATTTCAACGGAATCTTATCAGAACCTGTGACGTACTTTTGCACTTTTAAGTACATAATTGAGGAATTCGATAAGTCATCTGTGGTCTTCATCATCAATTCCTCGCCACCAAATTTATGATTCCGGATGTAAATACAAGAGTTATAACAGAAAATACCAAAATCACTACACGCGTGCCCAATAAAATTGAGGAGTTCCCTCAATTCCTCATGGATCCCATCATCTAACTGAATTTTGAAAAAAATGGGACCCACTTGGAAGTATATACATACGAACAAAAAAGAAAACTTTCGAATTGGCTCATCAATGACGGAGTTCTGAGGTAACAAACATTGAAAGTAATAATAATATATAAAAAAACAGCTGAATTGAGAACCTCCTCCTTTTTTTTGAAGTCGGTTAAAAATAAAAATCATTGTAAAATATAAGATAAGAGATAAGATAAGATTTATTTGCAACCATGTACGTACATGGACCCTGGGAGGGTGTAGCAACAATCAGGTAACAAACAATTTTGATGTATCGAGTCTCCGTGCGGTAGATCAGTGTTTTTTTTGGTGTAGGTCCCTTATATATATCTAGGCAACTGTGCACACATAAGGTTTGGTTGACAGAAATGATTAGTAGCTTGTTTCTAGAATCAGATGAAACATAAGCTATCATTTCACACATGTTTTCCATTGTTAGTGTTTTGATGAACTGCTTAATTTGCGCGAGGTGTATATGTCGCAGTGAAATGGCCAAAACAGAGATTTGAACAAATCCCTAAGGGATATGATCAAATCACGCAGGATGTTAAAATGGCGAATCCAATTTATCATTTACCTAATACAAATCAGTCATTTGATCAAATCTCTGAATCTGTTTAGTGAAATGACGAAATCGGACAAAAAAGGCAACTCGTTTTATCATTTCACTAGATTTGTTTAGTGATTTGATAAATCCCTGAAACGCGTCAGTGAATTGACGAAACTAACTCGCAGATATTGGCTCCTAAATCATTAGTCATTTAAACGGTTCTGGGACTTAGACTCGGATGGCGGATAGGTTAGAAGATGGTGGCGGGAGCCCTGCTCCCGCCACCGTCTTCGTGGTTATTTTTTTATAAAAGAGCGGAAAAATCTTTATCGCGTTAGTTTCGTCAACTCACTGACGCGTTTCAGTGATTTTATCAAATCACTAAACAAGTCTAGTGAAATGAAAAAACGAGTTGCCTTTTTTGTCCGATTTCGTCATTTCACTAAACAGATTCAGAGATTTCATCAAATTACTGATTTGTATTACCTAGGTAAATGATAAAATGGATTGGCCATTTTAACATCCTGCGTGATTTGATCATATCCCTTAGAGATTTGATCAAATCTCTGTTTTGACCATTTCCCTGCAACATATATACCTAATAAACGTTTTTGTATTGTATTTATTAACGAAAGCATCAAGTCGTTAAACTTAGGCAAGTACCTACTGTTGAAAGTTTTCTGCAAGATAAAATTCAATTTTACCCGAGAGTTATGGTATCACGATAATCATGTAAGTATTAATAATTTTAAACACTAACCTGTAGCCGAAATGGCTGCTTCGAAGTCTGCCCCATGCTCTAAAAAGTCTAGACCTGTAAGAAAAAAAAAAACAATAAATTATCTACCACCACCAATTTCAATATTTTCTCTAATCTTCTTATTGAGAACGCATTTCTTTAACCCGCGGACACTTATCTACTAATATTGGCTTGTCAACGTATGTAATCACAGTGTTCACTGACTGGGTGCTCATTTTGGATTGTAAACTGCACATTCATTGCAGTAGTTAGTTGTTCTCCTCGTGTACGTTTGTCTAGAATTTTATGAACACACTGTTGTTAAACGTCATCCACAAATAACTAAATAATTGGCACGACTCGTCGTGTTTTATCGATGACAGTTAATAATTAGATAAGTATTAGAGAACTTGTACAGTAATAACCGTTATATTAAGTCTAGATTTGGTTGGCAAAGACAACAAGATCTTTTACCACATCTGTGGGTAGGAAAATATCAAAATAAATACGCTCGCTCCGTGGGTTCTCCTTCGACAGGGCTAAAAAGGTTGTGTTTGTCTGCATGTTAAACAAAAAAACATAGTGTCACTATATAAGTAACAAAGTATTACAATAAAATACCAATCGGTAAGTAAAAACAACACTTTTATTAAAATATATATATACATTATCATCGTCCGAGAGTACCTACAATAAAGTTACCAATAGTATTCTCATGTTTCTAAATCTATTGCGACAATTTTCTAACAATATTAATCGCTAATAAATGCATTTAATACCGCGCGGGCCGTGAGCCCACGCCTGGTAACTAAACATGGGGGGCGACCGAGAGTCGTCACGAAGGTATCTTATGCTTGGGGTTTGACCGGAGTCAACACGATAGCAATTTGTAACAATATTAATCGCTGATAAATGCATTTATAACCGCGCGGGCTGTGAGCCCACGCCTGGTAACTAAACCTGGGGGGGCGACCGCGAGTCGTCTCGAAGGTATCTCATGCTCGGTTGGCTGTGAGTCAACACGATAGCAATTTCTACAACCATTAATCGAGATTAGTATATCCCGTATTCTCGATGGGGCAGTAAATACATACATGCATTAAAATTCCTAACGAGTGGTTTTACAATGCATTTCATATCTACCCTCAATTCAAAAATATTATATTTTAATTCACTCCCATGTTCAACAACTAACGTACTTAAATCCAATAAACATACCTACCTACTTGTACTGTCAAAGTCATACTCAATTTTAATGTGACACTAATTTTGTATTGAAGCAGTAGTGTGTGCTAACCGCAAATAATATTCATAAAAAAAAATGCGTTTCTTTTTCTCGATTCCGAACCAGCGACGATTCGGTAGCACGGACCAAGACTCAACCAACTGCTCTATCAATGACTTTCCCGTTAGTTTATTTTTTTATGCGACATAACCTTTGGTGCCCACTGTACGTTTCTTTGGACAGCCATCAAGTCAATTCTAGTAATTGTAAATAGGTACCTAGATTCACGCAAATAAAATGTAAAGATCACAGACCGCCGAATATGCAAGATAATACAAGATACGACGATACCTACGACGTATTTTCCCTGACGTTGATCGAAGTGAAGTATTCGTGCACTTAAATTTTATCTCATGAAGATTTGATACTGTCATTGTTCACGGTATGGATAAACACTTATCTCCAAGCCAGAATTAGTAGCCGCCCTTTCTTAACTTTGATAGCATCACCAATACTTGCGATGACTAACTACACAGTACAGAGAGAAAAGAATGCCATGCCCGTCCAATAGTCGCCCACAACATCTGTAACTGACATGAACGAGTACTTGCCGCATGTAAATAAGTCAGAGTAAAAAAAAAAATGTACAAGCGTTTATTGCCGACTTTATTTTTTGGCCAGTCATCAACTACTAATTGAGAGGATGCTAATGACCTTTTTAGGGTTCCGTAGTAGACTAGGAACCCTTATAGTTTCGCTTTGTCTGTCCGTTCGTCCGCGGATAATCTCAGTAGAAGTTAGCACAAGAAAGCTGAAATTTGGTATTAATATGTATATCAATCACGCCAACAAAGTGGTAAAATAAAAAGAAAAAAATAATAGGGTACATCCCCTATACGTAACGTGGGGAGTGTTTTTTTTTCATTTCAACCCTAACGTGTGATATATTGTTGGATAGGTATTTAAAAATGAATAGGGGTTTGAAAGAAAATTTTTTTGTTAATGTTATTATTTTCGGAGATAATCGCTCCAGAAGTTTAAAAAAATGTGTCCCCCCCTCTAACTTTTGAATCATAAGTTTTAAAAATGTGAAAAAAAGCCTCAACAGTAGAACTTTAGAAAAACTTTCTAGGAAAATTATTTTGAACTTGATAGGTTGAATAGTTTTTGAAAACAAAAACAAAATAATTTCTGAACTAAGTTTGTAATTTAACCAAGCAGGTGTTTATTGTACCTGTAATTTGTACAAAATCACAATGAAATGACGTGCTTTCAAATAAAGTGAAAACGGTGAAAATCGGTTCACGCAATAAATAATAAAATTATCCCATAAAAATCATCTTCCATACTTTAAGCTCGCGCGCAATAGTTTACTTAATTTGCCGATAGATGTCGCTGTACGCGGAACGCTCACATTGTACATGGCGGTGTTAAGATTTTTCCTGATTTAATGGGGTCGGAGCAGGTGCGCCCATACATTAGGTCAAAAATTTATCGTGCTCGAAATATCTTAGTTGTCCTAGGTCGTTCGTTGTCTAATAATACAATTGTTCGCTAAGTATTGCTTGTAGGGTTTTAGGGTTAGGTATTATGTCAACTCAATGTAACAAATGGCCCATTTCTTTAACAAGTGGGGACTGGGGACACTTGCTGTGACCGACGGAAATCTACGGAACCCTACACTGAGCATGGCCCGACACGCTCTTGGCCGGTTTTTAAAAAAAATAGTACGGTTATGTTTTCGTGTTATTGAGGAGTTCTTATGGGACCTTTCGTCTCGAGCAGAAACCAGCTTTATGGCGGATACCTTAATGGGTTATAATAAAAAAACTCTTCACATATGAGTTGGTAACGTCAATTACCCATACATTTTACATGGTTACTCACATGTGAAAAGTTAAAGCGTAAATTAGATTAAGGCCCTTAACTAGGTGCATTTTTTTGATTATATTATAACCCTAATTACGTTGACATCCGACTGACACGTTTATAAAATTTCAACTTGATTGGTCTCCAGGAATTTGGTAAAATTTGACTTGAAAAGGGTCTAGCAGGCTAAGCTAACGAGAGTGGCCCCCGACGAGGGATTTGGTGATTCTTTCTGGTGGTGTACTGGCAGGTCCTAAGAACACTCCATGCTTAATATCAGTCCTCGATCTTCTTTTGTTTTCGAGTAAATTAGGATAATATAAAAAATACAGGGTGCCATTTAAAGTGTCATATTAGGTAAACTGTTCAAGATAGAGTAACCAAACAAAATCATCATGAATAAAAATAGAATTGGCTACCAAATGCATTTATTCAACCAACATCATGTCCTTAAACTTCCTTAAAAAAAAACTACTTTTATTTTTGTTTTATTTTTTTATGACACTTTTCGCGGAGGTACACTTACAAAAAAAATGTCGTAACAAGCCACCCAATGCCCACTACATACACATATAAAAATATCTTCAAAAATCTTCGTGCGTCATGTCAAAAAAAAAACAATCGTCGAACAAGTAGATACTACCATATAATTAAAGTACCAGTGCAGTGTGTAGATAAGTCAGTATGTAGGTATAGTGTACGGTGTCTTTTAATGAACCTTTTTTCGTAAAAAATATTTATGAAAATAAAAGAATTTAATACTCTTTTCTAATCTTTTACTATTTCAAACAGTGGACCTGTGCATATGCGGCAGTATAAGTCGGCTAAATCAGTTTCAGTTGAATTGCATATGAAGCAGTATTTATGCGTAGAAATAACTCGAGGCATTCTAACATCAAATCGGTCCTCTGAATTACTCACAAAATCATCATCATCGGAAGCATCAGAGCTTGCAGACCAAAACTCAGCTTCGCCATATGCTGAGCTGCTAGAAGTAGTTGGTACTACTTTATGTTTATACACCAAAAGTCGATACTTACCACACAAGACATCATTGATGTTAATTAATTTATTAGTGCATTTGCTATATAACTCAGCTTCATGCCCAGTTTTTATGTGTTTTATCTTCCCACCGATATTTTTTAATGCTTTTTCACAGGACTTACACTTCATGACTTCCATTTTCCTGTTTTTTAAATCATCACCACAAAATGCAAAAAACAAACGCAGAACACGTGTTATATGTTATCAAGATTGACATGTCATCGTAGATGCATTCTAAATAGGTTCATTAAAAGAGATTGTATACCTAAATACTGACTTATCTACACACTGCACTGGTACTTTAATTATATGGTAGTATCTACTTTTTCGACGATTGTTTTTTTTTTGACATGACGCACGAAGATTTTTGAAGATATTTTTATATGTGTATATAGTGGGCATTGGGTGGCTTGTTACGAAATTTTTTTTGTAAGTGTACCTCCGCGAAAAGTGTCATAAAAAATTAAAACAAAAATAAAAGTAGTTTTTTTTAAGGAAGTTTAAGGACATGATGTTGGTTGAATAAATGCATTTGGTAGCCAATTCTATTTTTATTCATGATGATTTTGTTTGGTTACTCTATCTTGAACAGTTTACCTAATATGACACTTTAAATGGCACCCTGTATTTTTTATATTATCCTAAATTACTCGAAAACAAAAGAAGACCGAGGACTGATATTAAGAGGGCTATTGAAAAAAGCGCTCGCTCAGGATTCGGTATTTTGAGACGCGTAGTGCGTAGTGTGTGTGTAAATACTACTAGCACGCACACAAGCTTACTGTAGCTGTATAGCGCACCGTTGGAGCGAACGCGCGACCGATATTAATACTTGCACTAAAAGATGGTAAGTATTACTTCGCTAACGTGGTGCCCTAACTTGAACAATGCAAGTAATTGCTTTTTGTGCACATATTTTCTATATATATTAAAATACTCTGACAAAGTATAATATTAAAGTAGTTACGTCTTATTTTAATATATAATGCTTTTTTTTAAGTTGTCCGGCTGTCCTCTCTATATGTAGGTCGCACCTCTCAACAGATTCTCTTGAAATTTTATGAACGAGTTCGATATTTAACTAAAGGGCAAAAATGCTTTCGTATGTCCGGCTATCCGGCTGTCCCCTCTATAGGTTGCATGAGGTGCAACTCTAAACAGATTCTCGTGAAATTTTGTGAGCGTATCGATATTTAACTATAGGGCAATAATACTTTCGTATGTCCGGCTATCCGGCTGTCTCTTCTATAGGTTGCTCTAGGGAATGCAAACAGGTTAACCGGAACTTTTTGAGTTCGGTTAATAACCGGTTTTGGGAACTATAAACCGGTTACTAATGATGCGCGACTTTGAATGATACTAATTCGATTAGTCGATTATTATAATCATTCAACTAATTCGACTAATTTGAAAATCATTCGATTATTAGTAATACTTCTATTCGACGCCCGGTCGCCCGCATGAGTCGACCTTGACTTTAACATTAGTCGCTAATCTAATGTGCCCGAATCGAACTAGACGTTGACATTAGTAGCTAATGTCACTGTCACAACTAAGTCAACTAACGAATGAATCGAACAGATAACCACCATAACTTGAGCTCGCCCATCATTGATATAGTATGAAAGGAGAGTCACGCTTACGGTGGTTATCGTTCGGTACTCGATTAGTTGCAACTAATTAGTTGTCATCATTCGATTATTAGCATTAGTGTACAACTAATTTCCAATTCGAATATTGATATTAGTAATCGCTAATTATTCGAATAGGCAAATCATTCGGAGTCGCGCATCACTACCGGTTACTAACCGAAATGAGTTACATTTATAAAATGCTTGAAGTTGTGAGCCGAGATCGTTATTTAGCAAAAATAAACTAGTAAATTGTCACATATTAATTTCTAGTAAGTTTAATTAAAGTTAGTATGATAGCGATAAAATAAGATAGGTGCGGAGTGACTGAAAAATCTGAAGATGTTGTTACATAAATTTATAAGAGCATGTTACGTTGGTTTGAGCATTTAGAAAGGATGAATATGAATTAACAAAGGACGTGTAATAGGGAAAAGTGGATAGAAAGTTGGAAGGGGACGACCTCGACGAACTTATTCCGACCTAATCGGAGGAATCCTAAAGAAAGGTCAGGTCACACGAGTATTCAATCGACGAGCATGTATGAAGAATGAGAGATAAATGTAAGGAGTATCCTACTATAATATTATAAATGCGAAAATTTGGATGTTTGGATGTTTAGATGTTTGGATATTTGTTACTCAATTACGCTTAAACGGCTCAACCGATTTGGATGAAATTTTATACGAAGATAGTTTGTAACCTAGATTAAAATATAGGATAGTTTTTATCCCGGGTCCACGTAGACGAAGTCGCGGGCGGAAGCTAGTATCGATATAAATCCAGAATATCTGTCTAACAATACTGCTGGATAATATGCCTCTGGCAGTTGTACACAATTTCTGCTACCATGGGCCCACCAGTGTCAAACAATCTCTCACTTGACGTAGAGATCAAGTTCCGCAAAGCATCCACGATGTTCGGGAAGCTCAGTACAAGGCTATGGGATAACACCTGACTGTAAATACGAAGATGATCGTGTACCGGGCATACATATTGGACGGTGCTGAAACTTGGACATCGTATACAAAACAGGAACGGAAATTGAACAACTTCCTCATACGATGTCTTCGGCGTGTTCTAGACATCTTATGGAAAGGTCGTGTTTTGAATGAGAGGGTGCTTCGCGCAAACGCGACACAAACACCCAGCATTATTGCTATGTTGAAGCGAAGACGTTACGTAAGACTGGCTGCTCCTTAGCTAAATCTTAAACAACCAGTAGGGTCGACCAATGATTGTTTGAATGATTGAATGAATGACCTTTAAGATCGATCCAACAAAATGGGAACAGGAATCTGAGGACCAGGATCATTGTTTTGTTGTTTGCCATTGTTGTTCCCATGAGAACCTGGCATACCTCATTTACTTGTCAAATATGCGGTCGTAGCTGTTGCTCTCGTATTGGCCTTACGAGTCATGTACAGCACTACCATGACATAGACTTTGAATTAATCATCTTATCGTAGATGATATTAACGTCAACAATTTCGGACCAGCCTCCGAACTTTCACGTTATCAATCGTCGTTGTCAACACTTTCGCTTGCTGAAGCGAATTTCCTTAAGATATGTCCATCTCTCAAGCAATAAATCAGCGAAACGGTAAGCGAATCATTGTCCTTGTCTGTAAAAGGACAATGATAATGATGTATAAAAAGTAAAAAAAAAGTTAGTTATTCAACTACACATCGTCTACTAATAAACCAGAATTAACATTCTTACAGTAAAATTATCCTCCAATACAATGTTTTAAGCTTTAAGTAAAAACCGGTTAATAACCCGTTTTGAAATTTGACCGGTTTTTGCACTCTCTAGTTGGATCACTCAACTGATTATTCATCCTTTATACATCCTTTTACATCCTTTAGGACTGCTCCAGGAGGAGGAGAATGGAATTCTCCATTAGCCTGGTGTCTTCATCATCAGTTCAACTTCACCAAAATTACGATTTCCGAGGATAAATACACGAGTCATAATAGAAAATACCGATGTCAACTACACGCGTGCCTATAAAATATGAGGGTTATCCTCAATTTCCCTGGGATCCCATCATCAAATCCTGACGTGTGCTCACCTGAATAACTTGAAAGAATATGATGAACGGTCTATAAGATTTAAAAAAATCCTTTAACTCCTAAAGGTTGAGGAGTTGTACCTTCCATCATCAGCCCAACAACATGAACTGATGACTACCAGACGCAAATACCTGAATAGCTTTAGAGAATTCATGAAACACGTAATAAGTACGTAATATTTGAGGGTTGCCCTCGATTTCCCTGGGATATCTCAGAAGTATACATTTTTGAATATATTTTTTTAATCGGGCCACAACTGACGGAGAAATCGGCGAACGTATGTACATAAAAAAAATACTGTGAAACATATAACCTCCTCCTTTTTTGAAGTCGGTTAAAAAGTTTTTTTTTCATATTGTTAGGTATTTTCTACAACCCTGCATATTATGTCAGTGGTTTGTAGGTTCTTGTACAGACAACTGAAAAACATGATGGCCGTTGGGGCGGAAAGGTTCTCGAGCGGAGACCACGTACCGGATGGCGCAGCGGACCCCCCACAAAGTGGACTGATGAAATAGGGTTGCGTCTTTTAATTACGGAGTTCTTATGGCTACCTTCCAGCTCCATCATCCGACCCTGGTTACCATATAGTACCAAAGAACTCGTCAAGGCGAATTAAACGAGCCCAAACTCGATGGGGTTGCGTCGTTTAATTACGGAATTCCTATGACCACCTTCCAGCTCCATCATCAGACCCTGGTTACCAAGTACTCGTCAAGACGAATTAATGGAGCCCAAACTCGATGGGGTTGCGTCTTTTAATTACGGAGTTCCTATGGATACATTCCAGCTCCATCATCAGACCCTGTTTACCATATAGTACCAAAGTACTCGTCAAGACAAATTAAACGAGCCCAAACTCAATGGGGTTGCGTCGTTTAATTCCGACCGACGACCGCTTTAGCCTAGTTGGTAGTGACCCTGCCTACGAAGCAAGAGGTCCCAGGTTCGAATCCCGGTAAGGGCATTTATTTGTGTGATGAGCACGAATATTTGTTCCTGAGTCATGGATGTTTCTATGTATTTAAGTATGTATTTATCTATATAAGTATGTTTATCGTCGTCTAGTACCCATAGTACAAGCTTTGCTTAGTTTGGGACTAGGTCGATTTGTGTAAGATTGTCCCCTAATATTTATTTATTTATTAATTACGGAATTCCTGTGACTGCCTTCCACCTCCATCATCAGACCCTGGTTACCAAGTACTCGTCTAGACGAATTAAACGAGCCCAAAGTCGATGGGGTTGCGTCGTTTAATTACGGAATTCCTATGACCACCTTCCAGCTCCATCATCAGACCCTGGTTACCAAGTACTCATCAAGACGAATTAATGGAGCCCAAACTCGATGGGGTTGCGTCGTTTAATTACGTAGTTCCTATGGCCACCTTCCAGCTCCATCATCAGATCAGCTTTATGTCATAATCATATTGCATTGTCATCCAATTTATACATGCATGCAAAATTTCAGCTCAATCGGAAACCAGGAAGTGGATCAAATTTAACTTGCAAGATTTGATTGCAGACAACGGATAGGTGAACTAAATAAAAGCTTATAAAAAAATCACCAAGTATCACGATCACTCGTAAAATAATTGACATGGCAGCTATGCAATTCGTAAGTTGTCTCGATTAGCCTCACGAATGACTCACTAGTATAGTTTGACCCCGACGTTGATAACAACTATGCCTAGTCAGAGATCAAAATAATATTTTAGTTGACGGTTAGCCTTCGTGAATAGCCACAATTACACGACGTACAGGTCCGACCCGGACAACGGCTAAGCCGGTACTGGCAAGAGATCGCGCGCGACGGTAAATTTATACTATGTTTGAATGATTATTTAAAAATATAAATGTTGGAAAATGTTGTATTTTTTTTACTGCATTGTGTTGGTAAAAGTATGAACTTTAATGTTATTTAAGATTCAATTTACTAATAATTCAACAATAATGAGAAAATCCTTGTGTTTTCAGTACGATATTGTTGAAAAATATGGTGTAATTGAGATCAATTTACATATACATACGTGAAAAAAAAGGAAAATTCGAGGCCACTACGCACAATACGGACATATTACAGTAGTGAAAAGAAAAAAAAACAACTAGGTTCTCATGTAACATCATGGAGAATTAGGCGGTCAAACTTATGGCTCGGCGCTCTTTTCCGAAAACTACTGTCGGTAATCGGGTATATTCGGTCAACATATTCAGTTATTCTTAAATCAGAGGCCGGTACGCACAATAAAAGGAGTTGAGCTATGCAAATAAGTAATCAGAATCTATAAAAACCTTTCCGTTTCTTAGATTTAGACCGTCAAAAATCGGTAATTGTCGCTTATTCCTGACGAATTTTAAAAAGCCCTCTTAAGCATGGAGTGTTCTTAGTACCTGCCAGTACACCACCAGAAAGAATCACCAAATCCCTCGTCGGGGGCCACTCTCCTTAGCTTAGCCTGCTAGACCCTTTGACACAGTAAACATAAATACCACATACATTGCAAGATGAATAATATTTTTTAAACCTCCCCTGGTTTTTTTTCTAAGAACCTCTGTAATTTTGTGTCCTGTCTAATTTAATAGGACAAAATAACAACAAATTAACAACAAAATTGCTCCAAAACGAAAAAAAATACAAAATAGAAAAAAATGGAGAGTAATGTATTTCATACAAAACTTATTTTTCTCTATTACGTTCTAGACCGACCGACCTGGACATGGTAGCTGGTCCTATTGTTTATAGGTACAAAGTTTTATGTTTTTCCAGCACGCTGTTTTAAAATGCGAGCCAAACTACGTTTGTAATGGGGCGACCACTTGTGTCGAGCTTCCTAGGGGCTCTTAAGTAGGTCTATCTTTATATTTGATCTGCACTAATATCATAATTCATAAAAGCCTATTTAGCGACTGGTATCGGCTACTGGTAGAAAACTTTAGTAAGGAAGACATTCATAAAAAATATAGACAGAGGCCTACTTAATCAAGATTCAGTTATGTAGGTTATCTCGTTTCACCAAAGTTATTAAAAATAGAGCCTGTTCAAATTGGTATAAACTTAATGAATTATGTGTCCTACACTTACTTCTTTAGTTATCTTATCTTTGTTAAAATAAACGGTAGTAGTATTTACAATACAAGGAGTACAATGATTAATCAGTTTTAATAATAAATGTGAGGGGCTTTTGAAGTTGTAAATAAATCAGTAGTGGCACGACATGTCTAAGCATGGAAAATGTTATCAGTATGGTAACAAATATATACTGGCAAATATGCTCGACTGACAATGACACGGTCGCGTGGCATTGTCAGGTTAAGGTTGACATTTCGAAATATATTGTGGAGTGATAAGGAATGAACAGCATAATTAGTATGCGGTAAAGGACTTGAAAGTTTGGCCTTTAGTAATATTTAGACATTGCCTTCACAGTTTCTGATCTTCTAAATTCTACAATTTGTACTCAGTAATTATTACACGATGTCAGAGATGTAGGTACATTTGATGAAATATGTATCATAAAGTAAATTAATGTAACGACCCAGTATTCATCGGTTATATACCTTAGTTCCGGTTCGATAGAGACATAAATAAATGCGGATGGATTTGAGCGGATTGTAGGTAGTCCTGATGGCTCACTTTAGTTAAGTATATGGACCCTACCAAAAAAAAGGCACTCTTCCGTATCTAACATCTAAATTCTGCATTTGTATGGTGCCGTCCTGTATTATTACAATATATCTAAGTTGAGTAGCCACTCCCTTGCAACAATATATCTTGACGTCGTATATAGATTAGCTAATTCCATCATTCGGAAGAGTGCAAGTTTGCCAGTGTGCGGTTTTTTATTCATTTTAATGGCAATTTTAAGGTTATGTTTTTGGAATCTATATACGGCGTCAAGCAATAGAATATTATGCTTTTTCTGCAATGATTTTCCTTTCTTTTGATTAAGAGGGATGATAACAGGATAGTTGATGCTAAAATACCTACAATGCTCGTGTTTCCTAACTATTTCAAGTGTGCTATATATGGGAAACTGATTTCCCCCCTAATTCAAATAACCCCTAATAATACTCCCTTTCCTATTGTTTTTAGTGAATCCCTTTTTGTTATATAGATACCAACTCCGTTATAAAATACCCAAAATAAATTGCCGTTTTACTCCCTCGGGGGTAATTATTTTTCTCCAGGTTTGGAACCAATGTACGATGCAAAATGCAACTTACTACTAAATACTACCCACTTCAAGGTTGATTCAGCAGTAAATCTGCCAAGTACGGGCGTCGAATGGGTCGTCAGACCATTACTAAGTAGCTACTAATACCGATACGTGAGGTCCCTGGATCGTTATAACCTTAAGAATACGAAATGCATATTAAATTTCAGATCACATAAAAGGTATTACTGTGATAAGATCTATTTGCTTAGAGTTGCAATCTCCTTCCTTACCAACCTCTGACTTGACTCATGCCTGCCACGTCTCTGTCAATCAAGATTTTCTCCGTGTGTCAAATAATGTATAATTTTATGGTTGGTATCTCTTATTAGTTTGTGATTCTATGTTTATTAAAACCGGAAAACTACAGGGGACCGATTTTGGACTTTCGAGCGCTCGAAAATCACATAAAAGTAAATACGTTTGTAGAGTGAAAATGGCAGGCACTTACTTTCTACCAATAGAATTGATACGAGTGGTCAATACCACTCGTGTATCAATTTTCTATCGCTATTTCAAAATAGCATTTCATAATTTTTGTCAGTTTTCGATTGAAAGAGTCGAGCGCTCGAAAGTCAAAAATCGGTCCCCTGGTTTTCTCAGTATTTCAAGGTTTAGTACGAGTACGCAGCAGAGCCACTGAAACCGAGCGGAGGATCAATCTGTAGGTTCGTACCACTCGTTGATGTTCATTTGCAGTAGCTTTTCGAAGAAGAAAAACTTCGTTAGGACACCGGTCTGTGTAATCTCAACAAGCCCTAGTTTTCTCTATAGTTTGGAAGCACAGATGGCAGTCGCTTTCGTTAAACTAGTAACTACACCAAATCTTAGGATTAGGTGCTAAAGCGGGCCCAGGGCTCTTTTAGTATACATTCGAAAAAAAAACGCTATAAGGATGATGGTAATAATAGTTACCTACGTTGCAGTAACGGCAAGTGAAATTTTTCGATAGGCAAACCGGAATAAAAAAAGTTGTGGAAGGTATACAGTAATATAAGTATAGGCTTGCCTAAACCTTAATTTTAGGTAAGCCGGTGAGAATCGGCATGGGCGCTTCCCTAAAGTTTCCCTACCTTAGAAGGTCATTCAGTCTTCTGCGTTCTGGTAATCCTTTACAAAACGATCCGTTCCTTTCAGTGTCTTATGTCGTTAATAGTGTTGCGTATAAAATCTAAAGGAACACTTATTTTTACTGCGCATATCTTGTCCTCGGTTATAATTGAAGGTGGCTTATGATTCTTGATTAGCTTTGGGAGTCTCGTGACAGCGCAGAGCTTTGAGCTCCGATTGGGACAAAAACGCTCAATGGTCAGATTAATTTGCAGTGCTCTTGAAGGGCTTGAAATAATTAGCGCTTCTCAGAACTTTAGGGCTCTCCAATCTTTTAATTGACCTACTCTAACCAACATGCGTAATATATTTGGTTTAAAGTCATCGTTGCTGCTGGCCATATGAATTAAGACAAATTAAGATACGCTTTACATTGGACGTGTAATTTGTTAGGATGGCAAAGAATGAGAATTTAGCATTTGAATGTAGAAAATTAATGACGTATCTCATTGTGATCGACATTTTCGGGCTATTGTGCGAAAATATGATTGATGCGGATACAATAGAAGGAAACGTTCATGGTTATTGATTTCATAGCTGACGATTTAGCTATTCAATATTATACCAGTAACACTTAAAGATAATTGTTATCAGTTTAGATGCAGCACTTGTAATACATGATTCATATGGGCCGCAGTCATTAGTTCTAGTTTGGGAGTTAAGTGATATTTAAACTGTACCTATTCTTGATTTTATGGGTACCATTACGTTGCACCAAGGGACTTAAGAGCACCTAGGGTTGCTGTTAGTGTCTAGTTGGAAGGGTAACCTTTTTAGATTAAGTAGTTAATTACCTAGTGGGTCGAAGATTTTGAAAACTTACGTTTGTCCTAATTCTGCAATTTACTACATACGAGTACGTAGCTTTAGAGAAACGTGCCCCCACCGGCATATAAACTTCTATGTACCTAGGGAGATCACGCTTCTTTACAGCGGACTGTACATGTTTATTAAATAGCTAACATTAGCTCGTACACCCCTTTTTTATTATTTAAAAGGAGATAGCAAAACTGCATTTTATACTTGTGTATAAAATGTGTATACTTGTGTATGGAGCGCAAAGATTATTTGTAATCCGAACGTGTTATTAGTTACTTTTTTAAACATTATTATATTGTAAAGCCCAGTCCAGACAAGACAATTTTCGCCCTGTCTTTTCTTTGATACTTTTACAAGTATATCTATATTCTAGTTTCACCTGTCCATGTGTCTGTAATGAAATCTTGCAAGTTAAATTTGACCCACTTCCCGGTGACTGATTGAGCTGAAATTTTGGGTATAAGTATAGTTTGGATGACAATACAATATTATGGTACCCTCAAGCTGATCTGATAATGAAGGGTGGCCATTGGAATTAGCTATTTAACCGACGTAACGTCATTGAGATTGGACTCGTTAGAATCGTCTCAATGAGTAGTTGATAACGGTGTTCAGAAAAGTACAGTTGGCAAAAAAAGCTTGTACCAAGAATGTATTTTATTTTCGTATGTAGTATTTTTCTCACTTTAGTGAGGTGAAAAGATTTGTGTTAAACACGGGAAATGTTATTTTACGTCTCGCTACGCTCAAGATTATATTTCTGAACATAGATTCCATTTGCTGGCTCGTGTTTCAATTCCACATTCGCGGTTAAATACAACTTTGCACCCTTGTATAACAAATAACTAAGTATTACGGCCTTAATCATATGAATACGCTGATATTAAATATTCGTATTAAATAAGTAGATACTAAAATTGCAGTAGTTAGATAGGTACTTTTATTACAAACGGTCGATTTTTTTAGAAAATTTCTTGTTTACATGGAACCCAAATTCTAAAAGCGTAATATACAAATCTATCTCTACAATTCATGGAATACAATAAAAACACTCAACAAAACGTTTGAAAACGCAACAGATGTCAATTATTTTGAGAGTGGACATGTAGATTAACAGTTAAATCTTTGTTCCAAAATGTACAGGACAGGTGTCCCGCTGAACGACAAGCGAGAAATCGCGTTCAAAGGTACCACCGATCCATTGAACTCGCTTGACTCACCGTGTAAACTTCGCCACAATTTAAGATCTGATTCTGTTAAACAAATGCTTAGAACAATAAACTTTGCGTCTATAAGACTAGGTCCAAAGTACAATGACAAAATACTTGACAAGGGACTGAACATTTTGCGGTCACTATTAACCTTGTTTAGGGTTGCCATATGGAAGAATTAAATGTCCTGATAAAAATCCGGACATCACCCTAAAAATCCTGACATTTCTTGTAACAGAGATTTGGCGTAGCTTGAACGACGCCCCGGCAGCGCGCTGCGCTCTGCGGTGTACTGTATCCCACAAAAACATAAATGTAAAAAAGGGTCAAGTTCAATTATGCTTGGCTGTGGGCTTCACCGTAAAAAGAATGGAGATCTAAATGAGTGCCGATTTCTATGCATAATCCAAATATGTTTATAGGAACAAAATAACATTATGAACAAGTATTAAACTCTATTTTTTTGCTTTATTGGATACCTATAACAATTGCTGTTATTTAAAAATGTGAGATCTTAAAGTAGGTTAGATTTGACTGAAATGTTTTTGTTGATTACTTATTTACTACTTTCATTATCCTTTCTTTCATAAAAATTTTGTAATAAATATATCTACTACTTTTTTCTTTTTTTTACGAGGTAATTCCTAAAAATCCGGACACTTGCCAAGTCCGGCCGCAATCCAGCAAAGGGTCAAAAATCCGGACATGTCCGGACAAATCCTGACGTATGGCAACCCTAACCTTGTTAGAAGCAGAGTGCTGGTTTCAATGGGTGAAATGTTGAATAACTACTTATGTCTTTGAAGTTATTGGTATATCGTTTAGTGTGTAGTTTAATTAAATCACGTTGAAAACATACGTAAGACCAAGAATATGACTGATAAGCGTTACGTCAATCCTGCCTGTACCCGACTAGGGTTGCCAGGTGTCCGGCTTTAGCCGGACATGTTTGGCTTTCTAGGGCCGTGTCCGGACTAATATTCACTCGTCCGGCCTGTCCGCCTTTTCTTAGGCTTTTTGCCTGGCGGCCGCGTAACCCGCGCGAGTTAAAACTTGAGCGCTAAGCGCAAGTAAAACAGTGCCGAGCCGTGCCGTGCGTGTGTTGTGTGACTAGTGCAGCGGTTGGCAAGGCGGTGCTAAGTTAATAATTATAGTTTATTAGATTAAACAAGGTATCTCAAGGTTTCTCTTGAAAATGTTACTTCGATTTTTAAGTTTGCAATTAATGAAAAAATAATAAGTAGGTACCTGTATGAAAATGCCTAATGTCTTATTTGTCTGGTTTTCCATAACGCAGATCTCATTAATTGTAAGTACAGATACAAAGTAAGTATAGGTTTCTTTATATTTGTCCAGAATAGGTCTTTTTGTTTTTGACTGAAATAAATATGTAGGCTCTTAGATTGTGAAGAGGTAGATTTGTTTTCTTTTAAATGTTAATTACAGTTTTAAGTTTTATGAGAATAGAATAGAATAGAATAGAATAGAATATTTTATTGTATAACTGTGTACATAAGCTGGACGTGACAGAATTGGTTTCAACAGTTACCCAATATCGGGCATACAACAATTCGTATTACTTAAATAACTTACAACTAAGATGCGAAATATTCACTAAGGTTGTAGAATACTTTCTGAAGCAGCCAGTTTTTAAGATGGTTTTTAAATTTATACCCTTCTAAAACCTTAAGTTCGGCCGGTAACTTATTAAATACTTTAATAGCACTTATGAGAGCACTCTTTTTATATATACTACTTTTTACTCTAGGTAGGATTATGTTAAATTTATATTGCTGACGTAAATTGCTTTTAACTGCAGACATTTTTGTAAAGTACTCAGAATTGTTTTTGACAAAAGTACAAAGCTCTAAAATGTAGATACTAGTGAGGGTAAGGAAACCTTTTTCTCTAAATACATTTCTTAGTGATTGCTGATTGTGAATGTGATAAGTAGTGCGTATGCATCTCTTTTGTAAAAGAAAAGTAGACTGGACGTCTGTAGAGTTCCCCCAGTATATTACTCCGTAAGTGAGCAAGGGATAGATGTTTCCGAAGTATGCGCTTCTTCTTATTTCTTCTGAGCATGTTTCAGATAGTATGGATAAAGCGTAGCAGTGACTAGCTATTCTTTTATTGATCTTTTCTATATAAGACTTCCAATTTAAATTAGGATCTATACTTACGCCTAGAAATTTTATGCTGTTCACTGTTTCTACTGTTACTCCTGCTTGACTTATATTTAGGGTAGTAGGGCTAGTTTTATAATTTCTGAATTGCATGAGTTTGGTTTTGCTTAGGTTTACATCTAGATTTAGTGTTCCAAGCCATTCAACAATTTTCCGTAGTGTACAGCTAATATCGGACTCAAGATTAGAAACGTTTTCTTTTGCAACAGAAAAAAGTATAGTAGCGTCGTCTGCAAACAATACACAGAGTTCATTGACAATCTTCGGAAGTTCATTTATGTATATTAAGAACATGAGTGGTCCAAGGATACTGCCTTGTGGCACTCCTATATTTACTGTTTCAACGCCAGATTGGTATTGTTCAATTGTTTTAGTTTTTTTACAATATTTAGATATAGCTGTCAGTTGCTGCCTATTGCACAGATAGTTTCCAAGCAACTTCAGTATATGTCCTCTTACACCCACATTTTCTAGTTGTCGTAGGATTATGTTGTGTACAACGCAGTCAAAAGCTTTCGACATGTCTATAAATAGGGCACAGCAAAGTTGTTTGTCATTAATTTTATCCCAGATACCTTTAAAAGTTTTAAATATAGCTAAGGAAGTGGATTGTGTAGTAATGTGATTAACGAATACACAATTAAAATAAGAAAAAAAAATACTTTTGATATTCACGAAATCGTAGTTTTTCCTGACTTTCATCCCCTTTTTACTTTTCACTACCTTAAGAGATGATTTTCGGAATAAAATCTAACTTATCATCTACTCCGTACTAAAATTCATTCACAACGGTACGATTGTTTCGGCGTGAAAAGTGAATAGATAGACAGACAGGGTTAGTTTTGCTTTTATAGTGCTATATTATGATTATTATGAATGGTCCGGCTTTTAGAACGTAATGTCCGGCTTTGAAAAAGCTATAATTAGCGCAAAAAAGATCCGTCCGGCCTTTAGGGCAAAATGTCCGGCTTAATTAAGTGCCAAGTCCGGCTTTTGTATTTTTCCACCTGGCAACCCTATACCCGACATAAATTGACATAGTGTTCTTTAAAAAAATTACGTCACCACGAAATGCCTACTGATGTGAATTTTTGGATGCACGGTTAAGCCTAAGGATTCACAAAACCTTCCTATTATTTACCTTTTTATTTTATAGAATTGGATACATAAAATAAAATATATTAAATATAATATATGTTCGGTTTTTGCTTGTTTTATCTAAATTTTAAAATAAAGACTATCTATTTAATACAAATAGGTAAATAATGATTCCCAATAGGAGGCACTTTGCAGTGACGAAAACAATGTCATTTCATAAATTAAACTACCCTCATGTGAAAAACTTGTTATTTTAATTAGTTTAACCGTGTCTGTGACCTACAATTGTAATGATAAGTGTCATTCATCGTCTTTTTTCACTAAACATTGAATGTGAGCGTAAAGGTTAGGTAGGTAGTTTGTAATACTGAATATTAAGAAAATTCAGTGGCACAGTTTCATAGTCTTGTTAGCTATTGAGTGTAATTCCAGCATCTAAACGATATTTTGCAAGATAAACTATTAACTATTTAGTAGTATCAAATGAACAGATGCTTACCCATTTTGTTTCACAAGTTTCACTTCACTTTATTAAAAGTCCGATATGAGATCACGAAATCGAGATATGTCGGCACTACCGTTGTATCATCGTCACCCTATCGCTACATGGGATGCGCGTACGCCAGTGTCTTGCCTCGAGAGCCTGCCTCAAGGGTGCGCGTGCAGTCTCCGCAGACTGTCCTATGCGAATGCGACTCAGGCTGTCGCGATCGTCCAAGATTCCTTCCACACGTGATAACGATAAGGCTCGATCGCTCATCTCGCTTATCTCGAATGTGACCATCGATCAGCGCGCTGACTTCTAGGCCGACGCTGTAGCCAGCCCAGCTACTTCTGTTATTGTAACAGTTGCGTAACGATGACGTCACCTGGAAGATGTGGCTGCAGTGTCTGTCATCGACGAGGTATCGATGCTAGGGTGAGGATACTAAACCCACTTTGCGAGCCCAGTAATACTTCGCCACGTGAGAGCCATATTGCAACCGTCTTGCAGCCCTGCTATTCTCTAACCTGTTTTAACCTCATCTCACCGCTCATTCACAAATATATCTTGATGCCGCGATTCATAATAACTAAGCCTAATCACAGGTTTAGTTGTGGAGCATACTGTTATGCTCCACAATCCACAACTAAACCACGCACGGCAACTTGCCGCAGTTGCCGTGCTGTTGTGTTGCTACTTTGTATTTCTGACAACTGGTCTTCTCCAAAAAGTTTCATGTTCAAGAGGAACACATGGTCTAGGTATCATATAAAAACCGGCCAAGAGCGTGTTGGGCTACGCTCAGTGTAGGGTTCCGTAGTTTTCCGTCCGTCACAGTAGGTGTCAAGCGTTAAACAAGCAATTACTTAGCGAACAATTTTATTATTAGACAAAAAACGACCAAAGGCAACTAAGACAATTCGAGAACGACAAATTTTCGACCTAATGTATGGGCGCACGTCTGCTCCGACCCCACTAAATCAGGAAGAATCTTAACACCGCCATGATGAGCGTACCGCGTACATCGACAGCTATCGGCAAATTAAGTAAACTATTGCGCGCGAGCTTAAAGTATGGAAGATGATTTTTATGGGATAATTCTTTATTGCGTAAACTGATTTTCACCGTTTTTACTTTATTTGCAAGCACGTCATTTCATTGTGATTTTGTAGACATTACAGGTACAATAAACACCTGTTCAACCTACCAAGTTCAAATTATTTTTCCTGGAAAGTTTTTATAAAGTTTTTAAAAATTCTACATTTGAGATTCTTTTCATATTTTTAAAACTTATGGTTCTAAAGTTAGAGGGCCCCCCCTCTACACACACGACACATTTTTTTTAAACTTCTGGAGCGATTATCTCCGAAAATATTAACATTATCAAAAAATGATTTTCGTAAACCCCTATTTATTTTTAAATACCTATCCAACAACATATCACACGTTAAGGTTGAAATGAAAAAAAAAATTGGGGACACAATCTTACACAAATCGACCTAGTCCCAAACTAAGCAAAGGTACTCGGTACTAGGCGACGATATACATACTTATATAGATAAATAAATATTTAAATACATAGAAAACATCCATGACTCAGGAACAAATATTCATGCTCATCCTCATCACACAAATAAATGCCCTTACCGGGATTCGAACCCGGGACCTCCGGCTTCGTAGGCAGGGTCACTACCAACTAGGCTACAGAGGTAGTAAAATCACTCCCCACTTTACGTATAGGGGAATAAAATATTTTTTTCCACTTTTTATTTTACCACTTCGTCGGCGTGATTGATAATTAGTACCAAAAATCTCAGCTTTCTAGTGCTAACGGTTACTGAGATTATCCGCGGACGGACGGACAGACATGGCGAAACTATAAGGGTTCCTAGTCGACCACGGAACCCTAAAAAGGTATCCTATTGCAATCACTAAATTAAATTTCTCGAATGTGTTGCGGAGTATGGTATCTCCTTATTTACTGTGTCAATATTTTAAGTAGATCCTAGTTATTTGGTGTGCTGTCTATTTTATTGTAATATTTAAAACTATAAGTGTGTACATAAACGTCCTCATCAGAGAAAATTGTAAGGGTCGCTGTCGTCGGATACGACAAGGAGGACTGTATTTTATTGTAGTTCCTACTTTATACTATGAGTAGAATACGAATTCTAATAATTCTAATTAAAAATTAAAGAATACGATCTAAAATCATGTTGACCTGATGATGGCATGCTATGCAAGCATGGCAGCTGGCCAGACGATCGAATATCGGTTTACTATAATCTTTGAATTATACGTAGAGAATAAGGCAAGTAAGAGACGTACGACCAATCTATCAATCAACTGAATCGATGTAATAAAAAAGTAAGTGATAAACACCATTTTTTTTTTGTATGTATGTATTCTATTCTAAAGGCTTGGAAATAAATATGCCGTGCTACATGGGAAAATTCGAAACATTTTCATTTAATTTTTCAAAAAAAATTCGCCTTGCCGAAGGTGTATTTTTTTAAAGCTATTCGGACTTTCCGCTTTTATCGTGTCAGGTTTATCCCATCAAAAACATTTTGTAAAAAACTACCTAAAAAGTAATGAAATCTGTGAGATATTATGTAGTGCCAAGTCTCAGGCATTATTATTATTATTTATTTGCTAACTAAATAACATTCTGCAACTTGAAACATCTTGGAGAGCCAGATCGAAGGAAGGAGAGGAAGAGGAAGACCCAGACATACTTACACCAGCCAAATAAAAGAGAAAGTGGCTGTCGAGGCATATGAAGACGTGAAGAGGCTAGCAGAGGACACGAATTAGTGGCGGCTACTCCACCGACAAGAGCCTAGCTCTTAAATAGATGATGATGAAGGTTACAGGGGGTTCAATGTTTGTATCGAGAGCAAGATACTTCTAAAGTAAGTGTAACTTCTGTTTTATACTGTTTTAAATTGATTCCATAAGGGGGCTAAAATAAATTGGATGTTTGTACGGGGAACAAGACAATTTTAAAGTAAGGGAACTAGGAAACTAATTACAGCGGTTATTTAAATTCTACAGAGGTTCAAAAGGGTTGGAAGTATGTATGAGGAACAAGTAATTTTTGAAGTAAGGGAATTTTTAGGTTATACATGTACTATATGGTAAGCCATTTATTAGTCAAAATACATAATCCGACTGCTAGCAGAAAAGTAGGTTAGGTTAGGTTAGAACTGGGATGCTCCCAGAACCGAAAAGTGGGTAATGTATCATTTAAACCGCGGATTATTTTGTTAATTTAAAAAGGTTTATTTTTCAGTATATCAGAATATTATTATTTTCTAACTCCGTTAAACGGGGACGGTAGATGGAGATGGATAGTTCTAAGTCTTTAAGCATTAGACACCTTTGCTTTTGAAACTTTTTTCAGTAATGTAACTTTGTTTAATACATTCTGAAAAATATAAAATTCCAGCTGAAACGTCTGTTGATGATTCTTAAGATATTTATGAATGTAAAAACGGAGTGTTTCATTTAAATTGGGCCAATTAAACTAATGAACTCATCGCAATGTTACCTTTTGCGCTTAATCCCTGAACGGATTAAATTTCCGTACAGATAATTTGAGACCCTGATTTGAGGATATAGGATAGTTTTTATCTCGGAAATCATCCCTTTAGGTGGTAGATTTTTGTTAAGGTCGGCGATAATTAAGGTTCCGCCTACAATAATTTAATAGCCATATTTTTTCTAAGACGGTAAAAAGTTCTACCCGGACGGAACACCTAGTGATTTAATAAATGAAATTGGATTTGTAAGTAGAATCAACTCGACTTGGACTGGCAGATGTAATTTTCAATTTTTTGTTACTAAAAGAACTTTTTCGGTTACTATTACTAATAACCGAAAAAGCGGTTTTCAGTACTTACTATAGGGACTATTTGTTTTACGTTTACACTACTACTACTAGGATAATACCTGAAAACTGATATGAAAGTTCCAAGCATTTGTATTAATCCACGTTATTAATATTAGACGGACATTAAAAGTACCTAAGGGTCCTTCGGTTTCCGAATCTATTTTGCTTGAATACTAAGTTCATGAGTTATTTTATAAGATCCCTACGTACATGAGGTATAAAGTATCTACTTTGTTTTTAAATTGATTTATATAATTTCTCGTCGTGACAGCGAACTGACTTAATTAGTTAAGACTTCACTTTAAGGCTGTGGGTAGAGACGGTCAACCTGCGGTCCTGCTAAGAGCTCGTTCCCACTATGTCGGATGTCGTGGCGATTTTTAATCGTACGTTCCACTGGCAGAACATTTTATATGAAGCTGTTCACACTCGTCCGACAACGATTTTGTGTCGGATACGACATAAAATGTCGTGCGTTTTGCCAGCCCTCCAGCCCGGAAAAAAATCGTGTCGTGTCACGCTCGCGTACGTGTGAATATAGCGCTGTTCACATTTTGTCGGATGTCGGAACGATTTCGCCCGCGCCGCCCGCGCGGCACCCCCTCACACACCCGCGCGTCGCCGCCGCGTCGTTGCGATCGTGCACGACAGACGACTAGTGGGAACAGTACCGCCGACACCCGATTGAAATCCGGATCCGACATCCGATATAGTGAGAACAGCGGCAACGACACACGATTAAAAATCGCCACGACGTCCGACATAGTGGGAACGAGCTCTAAGGCTCAAACCGTTTCAATACACAGCCAGTAGGTACTGTACAAACATTAGTGTTAGATTTTCGGCCTCCGAAGTGGAGTCAATAATCAAAAAAATGGTAAGGGGTAAGTCCCCTGGATTTGATGGCCTCAGCATCGAACATTTGAAGCATGCTGGTAAGCACCTCCCAGAGTCTTAACACTGTTTTTTAACTTGTGAATCAGCCATTGTTACCTGCCAGATAGTTTAATGTACGCAGTGGTTGTTCCAATTGCCAAAAATAAGACCGGAGATGCTTCTGACATGTCCAATTACAAGCCTATCTCACTTGCTAATGTCGTTGCTAAGGTGCTGGATAGTTTGCTTGATAAGCAGTTAGAGAAGCACATTGAGTTGGACGATACACAGGTTGGCTTCCGGCCTAGCCTGTCTACTGAGAGTGCGATTCTATGTCTCAAGCAGACTGTTCAGTACTACACAACTATAAGTACGCCTGTCTTTGCCTGTTTCTTAGACCTGTCAAAAGCATTCGACCTTGTAGCCTATGACATTCTGTGGAATATATTACAGCATGAGACCGATGTACCGTATGAAATCATGACAATACTCAGGTACTGGCACGGA
This sequence comes from Epinotia demarniana, assembly GCA_945867215.1. Lineage (NCBI taxonomy): Eukaryota > Metazoa > Arthropoda > Insecta > Lepidoptera > Tortricidae > Epinotia > Epinotia demarniana. The sequence goes on from OX244267.1 coordinate 8,104,815, forward strand.
AGACAGAAAAGCAGTGTGCAGTGGGCTGGAGCGCATTCGGACTTATACGGGTTGGAGTGCGGGGTGAGGCAGGGGGGGTTGAGTTGGCCTCGCCTCTTCAATCTGTATGTGAACGGGTTGCTCCAAAAACTAACTGCTACCAGGGTCGGCTGTTCGATTGATGGTGTGTTTATAAACAACATAAACTATGCGGACGACATGGTCTCGTTAAGCCCGTCGTTCAGTGCGCTGCGTGACTTGCTGCGAGTTTGTGAGTCATATGCGGAGGCTCACGGACTCATATACAATGTAAGGAAAAGTGAGTTCCCAATAATCAGGGTTGGCAAGAAACCCTACGAGGATGTGCCCCCGGCGACGTTATGTGGAACTCCCTTGGCTCGGGTAAATTATTTTAAGTATTTGGGTCACTGGGTCTCTGAGGACCTGAGTGATGGCATGGACATAGAGAGAGAGCGCAGGGCGCTGTCCGTGCGGTGCAATATGTTGGCTCGTAGGTTTGCACGTTGTAGCGACGAGGTTAAGCCAACGTTGTTTCGAGCCTACTGTCAGTCTTTCTACACGTCCAGCCTATGGGTCAATTATACTAAGCGCACGTACAGCGCACTGCGCGTGCAGTACAATAACGCGTTCAGGGCACTGTTCCGGCTGCCGTGGGGCTGCAGCGCGTCCGGCATGTTCGCCGCGGCGCGCACCGATGACTTTCACGCTATTATGCGAAAGCGTTATGCCTCCATGCTATGATGATAACTACTTAATGGTCTACAAGAATATTTAGGTAACAATTTGAGATTAAACCACTATAATTCTACCCCTGGTTAGGTTAAATTGTAAGTCTGCATCGGGCCTATCTACCTATAATCGCGTTTATGTCGAACGTAAGACATTCGTCCTTAACTAAAAAGTACATGTATATTACCGACAACTTATGAAAAATTTACCTCATACCTACGCATTGTTGAGAGTGGCTCCATACAAATTTTCACCCCCCATTTCACCCCTCAAATCATCTCTATACCGAATTTCATCTAAATCGATTCAGCGTAAAGAGGTAACAGACAGAGATAATAAATCACCCAGTAATGCACTTTTAACGGCTACGGTTTTTGGATTACTGATATAATTTCTCAATTTAATCTTAATGCAAGTTTCCTATTAAATACAGACCTACCTAACGTCTTTACTTTACGTAGACGTAGATATGCAACGGAACGTTACGCAATTGCCAGCTATGACCTATTTAGGAAGAAGCTTTGCCTCCCGCATGTCGCCAGTGCCCCGTTATCGTCATACCCCTGCGCCCGCACGCCGCGAGGGCCTAGTGTATAGTCAATTATATTTGACAGGTGCCTATATAACAATAAATGCCATATTTTATATTGACCTCGTTACTATAATTCAAGTGTGCCAGCATTTTGCAATTCATTTCAAATAAAGCTTAGTACAGGATTTTATTGAGCAGTTCATTACGGGACGAGGCCCCTCGGGAACGCTGGGAAATAACAATCTTCTGAAGCAGCTGACAGCTGTAACGAGCCCTCAACATCAGTGATGTAATACGAAGTTATACCTACACTTCGTTTCAGCGCGCTGGTGGCAATAAGTAAAAAACTAAGCGTTTTTAGTTGCCGTTGCGAGAAAGAAATGACAAGTAAAAGATTTAAAAATATAACTAGTTATAGTCTTGTTTAAAAGCCAGACCATTTCATTATACCTGGATTATAACAGTTCTTTACTACAGGTATACTTTGCAGTATTCTTTGCCTTCTTTTTTGGGGCAGTATAGTCCCCACTGGCACAGTGCGGGTCGGAGACTTCTTTGGAATTGGTTGGGCTTCTTCTTCGAATGGTGAAATATCTTAACTCGCTGAAAAAATTACGAGTATACGAACTTATGCGATAAAATTTCAATACTAGAAATTTTCCTAGCGTTTGTACCCTACAGGAACCTGGCCCCGGATCATAGTCGGCCTTATCACGCGATAAGTGACAAGATAGAGCATCAGTCTCGTTCTATCGAACGTTGTCAGCCATTGACGCACGCTCTATCTTGTCACTTATCGCGTGATAAAGCCGACCATGATACGGGGCCTGGGGTCCTCTTTGGCACCTAAAGGCAAGATTTGGCGTATGCACTAGACTTTTACCAAAGCGACTGCCCTAACCTTCAAAGCCAGAGGGAAAACTGGACGTTGTTGTAATTATAACCGGAAGAGCTACTGTCAAATGTCAAATAATATTTCAAGCATAAGGTTTTTTTTTACCATAGACTGGATTAAAAGTCGCGCCCGTGCCCGCTCGGCTACAGCCTCCCTATTCTGTAACTTGTTTTAAGCTCACCTCAACGCTCACCCACAAATATATCTTGACACCGCGATGCGTAGTAGCTAAGCGTCGGTAGAGGTCTAGTTTCGTGACGGATGACCGGCGGGGTGAGCCGTATTAGCGCTTAGCGAATAACAGCCCAGTAGCTCTCAGTAGGTAATAGTCGGTAGTTATAGAAAAACCAGCTGGCGCATGAATTGAAGTTTATCGGTACGAGTACTTATACAGGTAACCTTATAAGTACTTAGAGCAATCGCTACAATGAACTTGACTAAGATATACCTTATCATCGACTTGATGTCTGCTTCCTATTGCTGCTTCCTACATAATAATATAGTTAATCACTATTTGTGACATAAATGACAGAAGTAAATAAAAACTTGTAAAACTGCGTTTTATGTGGGTACACAACTGTAACATACCCAGACATCTATACTTATACCAAAACATTACCTTTCTGAGTATGTAGGTAAGTTTGTATGTAAGGGGTAATCTCTGGAAATAATCATCCGATTTCAAAAAAATCTTTCACCAGTAGGTGTATTAGGTATATAGAATGGAACTTCCGAGCCGACATAAGTAGGCTATATTTTTAACCGACTTCAAAAAAAAGGAGGAGGTTCTGAAGTCGGCTGTTTTTTTTTATTATTATTATTTTCAATGTTTGTTACCTCAGAACTCCGTCATTGATGAGCCGATTCGAAATTTTTTTTTGTTCGTATGCATACTTCCAGGTAGGTCCCAATTCTTTCAAAATTCAGTTAGATGATGGGATCCATGAGGAATTGAGGGGACTCCTTAATTTTATTAGGCACACGTGTAGTGATTTTTGTATTTTCTGTTATAACTCGTGTATTTACATCCGGAATCATAATATTGGTGGCGAGGAATTGATGATGAAGGCCACAGATGACTTATCGAATTCCTCAATTATGTACATAAAAGTGCAAAAGTACGTCACAGGTTCTGATAAGATTCCGTTGAAATAAGAACTAATGAATATAAAACGAATAGAAACGAAGGTGATGATCTTGGGGAATCGATGGAATTCCTCAAATATTATCGGCCCACATACAGCGATTCGGTTTTTTTCTATAGTAATCAACGCATTTGCTATCGGAAATCAGTTCATGTGGTAAATTGTAAAAAAAAATAGGAAATGTTCTCGTGGTGGAGTACTAAATTGAAGTCGGTTAAAACTTTGTTTTTAAAGTAAATTATTATCCAAAATGGTAGTTTGTACGTATGGAAATCTCTTCCTTATATTTTATCAAAATTATTACAAGGGTTATATCAAGATCTGGCCCGATGTTTTTTTTGATAAGTTTTAGTTTAATGTGATTTAATCTAATCTAGCCCAAAGGCACTATCCCGCTACCATGCCAGTATTTCAAGACCTAGCTTTATCTTTTATAGGTCGACTAAAAACAGTGGTTATCTACTCCTGATCATACATCCCGGTTGTGAATAAAATGATAATATAAGTAGCGTAATTTACATTTGACATACCGGGACATTTCATCTACAGCGTGTAAATTCGATTCGCGTGAATATTTCGATGACAATCAGTGACGGTCCTAAACAACACATTTCCGTAAATTTCGTTAACTACGTGCTTAATTTTTTTTCTTAAAAACTTATTACACACTCGTTGCGTGTCGTTCAAATCACTTTGAACGACACGCAAACGCACTTTTAAACGTTTTCTATTTCTATTTCTATTTCTATTTGAACATAAAACCTACATTGCGGCCTGGTCGTACCCAAACCATAAAAACAATTGAAACAATGCTTTAAACAAATAATTAAATCATTTATTTATAATTATCCTTAGGTAATCTTATCATTTGAAAGGTAGAGAACTATGGCTGGTTGAAATATACGCCCTTATGAAAACAGGCATAAGTATTCGAATGACTCTAATACAAACAACGTCATATTTATGAAAATAATTGGTGTTTGTAAGCTACGAGTAGTTTCCTTTTGCGTTCCCTCATATTAAATACGTTAAAGAAATGCGACTTACCACTTAGGTATCTACTCTAGAAAACGAACGGTGAGAGACGTCAAAACCCATTAAATTTAAGATATATTTTTTAGTTACAAATTAAGAAACTATTACCATAACATTTCAGTGTCAGCTTCAGCCGTGAATCATAGACTTAATAAAATGTTTTATGTTATGCAAAAGCGCGCATATGAACAAATGCTATACTTAAATAAACCTATGAACCATAATTAAGTAACATTTTCGATCGGTCTTTTCTGTTCCCGATCAGTAAAGGGCCGTCGTAGTATCAATCTACGCTAAAACAACGAAAAAAATATGGCTTCTTAGAGGAAATAATGATGTATTAGAATATGTCGAACATAATATTTACCATTTAACAATACATACGTGTTAGTACGGAAATACTCTAAGAACACCAAATTAGATACGCAGGAGATGTGTACACGCGCGTAATTGTTGTATAATAAAGTGTAACACCAGTCGTGAGTAGAGTACGGGCTCTATTCTCACTGGAAATCGAATATTAGTTAGGTAGAATTGAATTTTTTGTCGCAGACTCGCAATACATCTTAGGCCGGGCCGCACTGGTAGAGCGATTAGCTCTTCTTGTGCTGCAATCGCAGTCGCGTCGCTAATCGCCCAACAAGTGCGGTCCTTTGGCCTTAGAGGCACCGATGCAAACGATGGGTGTTTTATGTTTAACATGTATCTATATTTGTGTCTGGCTGGGGCATCGAAGCCCACAAACGGATGAAGCGATTTGTGTGCAATTTTGGAAATTGAAAGTCTTATCTGTCTAGGGGTGGTTCTTAGCTTAGTAAGTTTGCTCAGCGGCTTAATTTTATGTTTTTTCTAAGTATAACCTTGAAAACACAGTGACAATATTTTTGAGAACTGCCTTGGGGTTTACATGATCAACAGCTTTGTATTAACGGCAGGCGAATGTTTCGAATAAGAGCATTATTACCACATAAATTAAATGAAATAGTCATTTATTTCAGATTTTCATCCATATTTATATACATTTAAGTAGCATTAAGTTAATTAAAATATAATCAATAAAAAATAGAAACATGTCAATTTAGACATATATAAAGGTGTTAGTAACATTATAATATTTAGTACTTTAACATTAGGACATTATGATGGAGCTTAGTGCAGTGCAGTGGTTTATGTAAGCCCCATCCCACCTGCCTGCAAACATTACTAGGATGCTGTTGGTGCTGGCCCTCACCCTGCCAAGTAGCGAGGCGGCTCGCTTGCGCATGATCATGGTGGTAGAGAAGCTATCGACGCGCGCCTCCGCGAACATTGTTGACGCGCTGCAGTAGCGAGGCAGCCTCATCAGCACCCTAAATGCATTGTTGTACTGCACTCGTAAGGCGCTGTACTGCCCACAGGCTACCCGTGTAAAAAGACGTGCAAAATGCTCTGAACAATGTCAGCTTTACAGCAGTTGAGCTACGGGCAAACCTGCAGGCAACCATGTTCGCTCTAAAAACCAGCGCCCTGCGCTCCCTTTCAACGTCGGCACCGTCCTTGAGGTCAGAGGAAATTATGTGCCCAAGGTATTTAAATTGGGATACCATTTTTAATGGACTATTGTCCAGTTTTAACGTGGGAACTACCACACTTTTTCCTCTAACTCCAAAAACCATCATCTCACTCTTGCTGGAGTTGTATTTGAGACCGTGAGCGATGGCGTATCGCTCACAGACCGCTATGAGTTTACCCAGACCACAGGGCGACGCGCTCAGCAACACCATATCGTCCGCGTAGCTAATGTTGTTAACGCACACGCCCTGCACGTGGCAGCCGACATGAGTGTTGCCGAGCTCTGCAATTAGGGAATTATAGATTGAAGAGCTTCGGTGAGGTTAATCCCCCCAGTCTCACTCCACACTCCAACCTATACGGATCCGACAGAGCCCCCGCCTATCGAACGCTGTTGACCTGTCCTCTGTACCAAAACTTGAATATGGATATGAGCTCCAGCGGTACTTTCATATCTACTAGCTATAAATATAAATTCTAATGTTTATATCTACTAAACTATCACTCATGATCCTGTAATATATGATTCATAGCATAATTGATCCTCTAATCATTGTGACTAACACATTATATGGGTCTGTGACATTGGGTTTGTGCAATAGAAATCGATTTTGGTTCTTTTATTGTTGACGTTGACTGTAGTTCTGTAGGTACTACTACTATAGTACAACACGATTTCTTAGGTCTTGTCTAATTCTTCTATTTCTCACCTTAAGTATAAAAATTTTCCTACCTATGTTCTTGCAGCATAAAACATTTGAATTTAGCGAGAGCTATTTCCGGAGGGTATTTGATGGACACTTTTATTGAGTTTTCGACACAAGTTTATCGCGTTATTCATATTTGGGCCCGCGATAAAATATAGCTAAGTTTCGTTCGCCATCTCGTATGCAATTTCGAAAACAACTTATGCTAATGACTAATTGCAGCACTCGGGCGGTATTCCCTAAATTCCGACGAGTCAGCCACATAAGACTGAATTTCATCCGCAACGAAAAAAAATGCAACGCAATTGGGTTTCGAAGAAACTTTCTTTTTGTTTACTTTATCGTCTGTGTATAATTTGTACTTGTTTGCCACGAATAAGTTCATTGTAGAAGTGGGCAGCAATGCAGCACGACTCTCAAAGGATATCCCGCGAGCAGTGTCGCGCCGACATAGACTGTCTCTTTGTCAATCCTCCTAGCGTTTTTCCCGGACCTCCAGATTAAGTGTTTTTTTTTTACTATCCGCCTGTATTTTAAGCGCTCTTATTAGAGACAGACGAAATCTATCTCACCGTGGACCAGCCTGTGATAGCCGTGATGAAACAAGTTATTTACAACAATATACCGATAGGGAATAATAAAAAAATGCGTAAACTTTATGAAGACTTGACTAAACATAGGTTCTACCCTAGGTTCTAACCTACCTACCTACCCCATAAAATTTTTTGTTAATTATCGGTTGTAGCCCATCACTATTTAAGAGATGTAAATAACTGACAACACATGAAACGTCATTTAACTTCGTTGCAAAATATTGAATAATATCACCTTTTTATTCTTCATTCTTTCACGCTTTAATTATTAGTTTTCGAGATTTATGTAGAATATAAAGTAAGAACGAAAATATAAATAATCTTCATCACAGTCTGGTACTAGTATCGCATGTCACATCAACATCACTATTGAGGCCTTTTTGTGTTTCGCGACTTTCGCGCGCTTACTCTGACACGCTAGCTCAGCGCGCGTGGAGCCAGCACGCGAAACGAATTAAAATCAAATTGAAATTCGAATTGACACACATCCTCAGTTCCTCGAAAATAGCTCTGAAGGAAACAAGTGAATGGCAAGCCACTGATTTTGAATGGCAAATAACGCGACCGTTTTTATCCTGTTGACGAAAACACGATTCTGTATTCAGAACATCACTTCTACGGCCTTAAAGGACGATTACGATATGTGATGTTATTCACCGGCCAAACCTTTCGAGCAGAACTCTGCAAGGCTGGGGAAAGGGTACCTGCCCTTTCTCCAACCTACAAAGCCCCGGTTACGAACTCATCAATATTTTGAGAAGTCTAACTAAAGATTGGTCCAACTAAACCCCGAGTAACTAAGTAGTACCTGATTAATAGTTAAGCATATCCCGAAAGTAACAAGTCCTTATCTTTATCTAAGTCGAGGCGGGTCTACATTGTCATTAACGTCGGTAGGTACCTAACTATTTTGGCCGCAAATCGAGTACAAGTACTACAATAACATACTCAGATTGCTGTTGAAGCTGCCGAAACACTGTAGTGCGTCCGGCATGTTCGCCGACACTGATAACTTCTTTGCTTAAAATCAGTTTATAAATTCGAATTATCCTTTTGGATATTCGTTTTAAGAGATGAGTTTCAGAGGGTAGCAATACTACGTATTATAATTACAAATCTCGAAAATCTCTCCTTTGGCTCAATTTACCTTCCTTTCAAACAACATTTTATTAAGGTACTCCTTTTGGCCTCATGAATGCCGCGTTAAAATGTCAGACACCTCGGGGGCACGGTGTATGGACAAAAGTTGAGAAGTCAAGTCTTTGATATTTGTGTCTCTGGGTAGGTAAAAATACTTTATTGTATATAAGACCAAGGCCCATTTTCCAATGAATGCCACATTTATACGGCTTTTTAAATCATTTTGATAAACCTAATCTATCTATAATTAATAACAACAGTCTCCTTGCCAGAGTCGCGGACAGGGTAGATGGCGCTTTCTGGCAACACTGGAATAGCCTACATAATTAACAATACTAAAACTAACATACTTAAGTTAACATTTTAGAAATAAGCTACTAATACAATATGGAAAATTCCGAAATAAATGATTATTTAATTTAATTTAATTATTTAATTTAAGTAATTGTCATTTAATTTTTAGTGTATCTTTTGATGAACAATAATAGTAGATTGTTAACCAAGGGCTGAAAGGCACCCATTTCTGACGAGATATTTTGGCGCTCGAACGAAGTGAGAGCGACAATGGTTCGAGTCAGAAATGGGTGACATTCACCCGAGTTAAACACTCTAATTTTCATATCGAATACGAGGAATGTGAAAAAAAACACAGACGGAAAATAAAGCAATATGTTTATTCAGAGTACATTTATAATTCAAAAACGGCAGCCGCCATTATCGTGACGTCATCCGGACCGAAAGAGTAGTCCCTCTCACCTGTCCTAAAGAAAGAGGCAAATATCTGTCTCGCTCGCGCTTATGGTTATACGGTGTAATTCGGTCACGTGACATATATACAATTACGATTTTGATTTTGAAAATAAAAATATTGCTCACGTTTTTATAACCCAATAGTATTATATTCGTATTTCCTAAGTCAAAACTATATGAATAACATACTTTCATAATTTAATTGTGATAGACGAAAACAGCCTATTCAAATATTTTCATACTATTTGTATAGTACTTATTCGTTGAAGAGTGGCTGTATGCGTTTCTGCCTGACCTCACACCTAAAAAACCATAATGCTTTTTTAAACGCAAAGTTGTGCATGTGAGTGTATTCCGTTTGTCACCACCTCATAGACCCTAGTGGATATTTTAGCTAAAATAAAATTAATGAATTTACAACATAAACATATTTTAAATTAAGTAAAATAACTTCTATTAATGAATACCTAAGTATAAAAGTATTTCCTTTTGCCAGTGACGGCGTAAGTATTGATATTTATTAGAATTAGTTCCCGGATAATGTTTATAAGGCGAGGACTAACTGAAATACACTACTTTTCTGCATTAGAGCAGAAACGCATCACTTTCAGCACACTTTTTAGAACAACATTGACCCACTTTCAGAGCATGAGATATGAAAATGATATTGTATTGTATAAGTATTGTATGCAGTTAAAAGTAAAAATTAGGATACTTAGTTGTTCAGATGTTTGTTACTCGATCAAACTAAAAAAATATTTTTATGCGAATTTTCATCTTACACCCATCGGGGATTTAAACGAAATTTCGCATAAAGATAATTAGTGTCTTATAAAAAAAAATAGGGTACCTACTTACTTCAATGGGTAACTGCCCCAAAGTGGACCTTAGGAAGAGTTGTCACCACTTGCCCCGGCTTTGCGCCATCTCTTTCCAGTTTATGTCTTATTGGATAGTTTTTATCCTACAAATAATCATCCAAAGGGATGTAATTGGGGATTGAAATTATTAATATTAGGGAGTTTACGCGGAACTTAGTCGCGGGCAAATACTAATTAACTAATATACGTACACAACACATTATAACAAGAAAACACGTAACAGAGGGTCGTATGTTCGCGGTCGCATCGAGTTCGCGCCTCGAATCGATAATTCGATTTGAGGAAATACAGCGGAAAATGTGGGACTTGACCTCGACCTCCTTGCATATTACAAAATAAAAATGACTTATGCGCAATGTACCTAAACCATACAATAGGGGATTTGCAAAAGGTGGAGAGGAAAATGTTTTTACTCATAGATATTAGTCGGCCATCCGACGAAGTAATATTATAAATGCGTAATTTTCGACGTTTGTTACTCAATCACGATTAAACGGCTCAACCGATTTGGATATAATTATGCACGAAGAGAAACCAACTTCGAAAAAGAGGTCAATCGTCGAATCCGACTCGGCTGGGCAGCGTTCGGGAAGCTACGGCAAATCTTTTCGTCCAATATTCCGCAGTGTCTCAAGACGAAAGTCTTTGACCAGTGTGTGTTGCCGATGACATATGGCACTGAAACGTGGTCGCTTACTATGGGCCTCATAAGAAGGCTCAAAGTCACCCAAAGGGCAATGGAGAGGGCCATGTTGGGAGTTTCTCTGCGTGACCGCATCAGAAATGAGACTATCCGCAGCAGAACCAAGGTAACCGATATAGCCCTCCGGATCGCTAAACTGAAGTGGCAGTGGGCGGGGCACATAGCACGTAGAACCGATGGCCGTTGGGGCGGAAAGGTTCTCGAGTGGCGACCACGTACCGGAAGGCGCAGCGTGGGTAGGCCCCCGACAAGGTGGACTGATGACCTGGTAAAGGTTGCGGGAGTCCGCTGGATGCGGGTGGCGCGGGATCGGTCACTTTGGCACTCTTTGGGGGAGGCCTATGTCCAGCAGTGGACGTCTTTCGGCTGATATGATGTTGATGATGCACGATGATATTTTATTGGATTAAAATATGGGAGAGTTTTTATCGCGGGTCTACGCAGACGAAGTCGCGGGCGGAAGCTAGTTACGTAATAACAAGTTTCTTTCAAAAACTTTATTTTTGGTACAAGCTTTATTGCCGACTGTACTTTTCTATAGAACATCATCAATTGCATACCGGTCTGGGGAGCTGCCACAAAAACAAAATTTTTAGAATTTGAAAGAGCCCAAAGATCACTTTTAAAGGTTATGCATTTCAAATCATTTAGATATCTTACCATAGACCTATATCAGCTTTCAGATGTTTTATCAGTCAGAAAATTATACATTGTATTTGCGGCTCTCAGACTGCACAAATCTACGCCATATACAGATATCACACGGAACCAAAGAAGAAAAGATAATATAATCCAAACAACATCAATAAACACAACCTTTGCAAGCAGGCAATACATTTATAAATCGGCTAAATTATATAATTTCTTAAATAAGTATATCAACATTCATCACCTATCAAACTACGACTGTAAAAGGTTGATAGTAAACTGGCTGAAACCGAAAAGTTATCATGAAATAGAAGACCTGTTTTAAAATTGTACTGTAAAATGCACACAGACGGAAATTCTCTCAAACTCTAACACGATGCACTTATTTAATAATATTTAGTACTTATACCTAATTCGTACTTAGTTATTAGTTACTAGTTTTTCGTTAAATTGACACAGAAAACGAAAAGTACTGTTATAATATTGAGCTTTTCATTTATTTTCCTTGATTCTATGTCTAATTCTATTCTCTCAATTATTATTATTTACAATTGTATTGTACCAACTGATTAAGGAAGAGCGGTGCCTCTTAACACAGGTAAAAATTTACTTAAAAAGAGGTATCAACTGTTATTTTGAAATGTGAAACAATTGTGGACGAATAAATATTTTTGTATTGTATTTTTTGTATTTTTTATTGTATCAATTACTCATTGAGACGATTCTAGTCTAGTTGAGTAGAGCTCAAACCCAACGGGGTTACGGCGGTTAAGAGTCCGCAGTAAGATCGAATCTCCATATAAACGTAGTTACGCTCTCATTTTAAAACTACGTCTTGGATTGTAACGAAACTTTGCATGTACAATGACATGAGGATATCTATGTCTGTAATTAATTTATGTAGCTTCCGATACCATAGTAAGAAAGTGCAGCGAATTTAAGTTTTTCATACAAAACTCGTTTTTGCTTTATTTAGTTTGTTTTATAAACTGGAACCATATAAACTAATTACAGACATAGATATACCTCATGTCATTGTATATGCAAAGTTTCGTCACAACCCAACACGTAATTTTAAAATGAGAGCGTAACTACGTTTTTATGGGAAGGTGAAATTCTGCCGAACTTATGTGCGGACTCTTAAGTACTTAATTCCCATGGTCACATTGGTTACCTTCTGCCTCCATCATCAGCGGCGCTACCACGAACTACGAAAGTCGAAGTTCGGGTATTTCCATCTCTATCGCACTCCCTTACTCGAGTGACAGGGATGCATGTATTACGAACTTCGACTTTCGAAGTTCGTGGTAGCTGCTCAGATCAGCTCGATGGTACTATTATATTGAATTGTCATACAAACTATACATATTTATACCCAAAATATCAGCTGAATCGGTCACCGGTCATCGGGAAGTGACTGAATTTAACTTGCAAGATTTGATAACAAAGTGGTGAAACTAAATAAAAGATTGTAAAAATGACTTATAGGTACGTTGTTTATGTCCTTAGAGGGAAAATCCTCTAGAGAAGCAAAATATAATAAAGAAAGCAAAATGGATGCCACTTAGCATGGTGTCTCCAAAATAATAAGTAAGTATAATAACACTGACACTTAGGGCCACCAGGATAAAACACAAAATAAATAAAATAAAATAAAGATTGACTAACAGGTGAAAAAGAGGGGGCGCTGAGGAACACGCGTATGGACATATTTATAGAGAACTCAGTTTAAATACCTACGTGACGTGAATAATGACGTGGTAATCGCACTGTTCTATGGAATGCAGTATGCCGAATCAAAGTCACTCTAGCTACAATCCATATAACAACGAAATAAAAGTAAATATACAGGTTGACATTTTAATCAGCCTCCAAATTTTTTGTAGTCATTTGGTATCACTAATAGACTCCATTTTTGAAAAAAAAATTGGTAGGTTAGGTATTTCTAAAATTACAATTTGTCTATCCCAAAAGAATTATCCGTACTGCGTGGTTACTGGGGATTCAGTACCGCTCGGAGCGGGGCGGGGCCGAAGGCCGAGGGAGGGCAGAGTTACTACCTGCTGAGGTGCTCGCGCGGTAAGCTTTTTTTGGGATAACTTTAAGCAAAAATTACTAAACATTTTTGTACTGAAAAAACGTATTTTATAATTTTGCTGAAAAATCTTATACTTGAATTTGGACACTGATTAAAATGTCACCCTGTATATTAGGTACGTACCATACTAATGTTATTTATACGAAAGTGTATCTGTGAACCGATTGAGGTGTGGTATTGAGATAGTATGAGTCCCGGGGAAGGACACAAGATTTACCCCTAAGGAGGTGAAATGGGGGGTAAGAGTTTGTATGGAGCTACGATATAAGCTGCGTAGACGGAGTCGCGGGTAGAAGCTACTACTAAATACTTAATTCGAACCCTTGACCGCTAGTTTCGCTGTGGTACCTAGGTACACTTCGCTTACTGTACCAAAAATCTTTCATCATATGGAGGGATTGCATGGTTCATAGTCTCAAATCAGAAAAAATATGAAGTATTTTTTAAATTTTCTTTCTTTCACCCTGAACACCAATGACTTAAATTCAACACATGTGCCTTGAACTAATGTGGCCACATTGATTGCGATCATTGCCAATAGTACATTATTGCTCAGTGAATGAATGTCGCATACTTCGTCAGGAATTCCGGTCATGCCTTGGTCGGAAATTTGTGACTACTGTATAATTCTATCGCGAAATGTCTTTGTGCGCAATATAATGTCCGCAATCAACAGTAGCCGTGTTCCGGATTGCTTCCTGAACTAACCGGATGTTGTATGGACAGGTTGTTTATTTCCGGAATTCGATTGACGGGTGAAATCTCAATAAAGACATATAGGGCATATTGATGCATTGACGGACACTTGGCCAGACATAATAGAAATAACGCCGCAATTACGACCCCATGTCATGTGGTTAGTGTTTGCTGTACCTCATTCCAAATAATATCAGATTTATAACGAACTTAGTCTACGATTATTTGTTTACCTAGGATATCAAAGGGTACCAATTGAACTAGTTTTAGTATTTTTTATCAACCAGTGCTTCTTAAATATGTTATATGTAAAACTACCACGAATTTTTCGACATTCCCAGTAGCATTGACAATATAGTTGAAAATGTTTAAATTTAACTCATAATGTTTTTGAACAAGCTATCCAACGATACCCCACACAATGGGTTTAACGAGAAAATATAATAAATCCTCACTCTACATGTAGGGAGGCATACTCTACCAGTCAACCACAGGGCAAAACAGACTTTCAAAACGCGGGGGGGTGCAAGAGACACACATAAAATGGACCAACTGTCTATTTATAATTTATACACGTTTCCAATGCGATATTTTTTGTGAAGTTTAGACACATGTTTAATGTTAATATAATATAAATGTTAATATAAATATGTGTACAAAAAGCGAGAGTTTAAAGTATGCAATTGTCAAATTCTTGTATCCAGTTAAATGCTGAAATATTCGGTTAAATTTGTTGGGTGCCTCAGGCCTCATAAATTAAAGTCCTCGTCAAAGACGACTAACTACAGCGATATCTTGAATACTTCCGACAAATTGACAGACAATTTGACACTGCGACATCGTCTGAACAACGCGTTTACTCCTTATCTCATTTGAATATTGTTGAAAAAGAAGATATCAAAATGAGTCATCGTTCAGTAGGATGTTTTGAGCTAAGATGTTTAAAATCTGTAATATTTATCGATTGATGCTACTTGTTCTTGATTATTTTATCATGATTCTTTTGTTTCATTACTTAAAATACCTCCAAAAATGTAGAAACCCTCAAGTTAACTGTTTTTTTTAAACGTGAAATTTGAACTCCCTTTTTTTGCACTATAAAATTGTGTAAAACCTCCTAATCTAACCTTAATCATGTTTTTTTTTTTAAAACGACTTATTGCCATGTTTATGAGCAAGCTAAGGCGGCCCGGTGGCGCGTTGCCCGGTAACGTAACATGTACGATTCTGTCGAATATCTATACAAATTTAAGCATCCTTACACTTTGTACAGAAATCCACAGAATTGTGGTAGGGGTAGAGGTGCAAGCACAAGACGGTCGTCAGACAGACAGACAACTGTCTCTAGACTGTTGAACTCGCTTTGTTCACTGGGAGGTAAAGAGTTGCATGGGCCAGAGGTCAAAGCCTCGGGGGCCGACTGCTCGACCTTTTCCAATCTTCTTGTATTTATGGAAAGTCTAATTTGAAATGAGGGTAGAGATTCGATACAACCTCTACAGTACACAATCTCACTGACGTTTTATTATTTATTTATTTGTTTATTAAAGCGATGGTAGCCTGGTTTAGGCATGCGGCTGCCAAACGGCGGTCGTGGGTTCGAATCCTAGTTCGTACCAATGAGCTTTTTTGGAACTTACGTACGGAATAATGATTTGATAATTACCCTTAGCTTTTCGGTGAAGGAAAGACATCGTGAGGAAACCTGCATTCTTCTGAGAAGAAATTCAAACGTGTGAGTGAAGTGTCCCCAACACGCACTGAGCCAGCGTGGGGACTACTGCCCGTTCCCTCTTATCTATGAGAGGAGGCCTGTGCCCAGCAGTGGGACGTATATAGGATGATTTATTTTATTTCATATTTATTAAAACTGACCTTACAAAGAAATATTAAATTATATCGCTCTACAATTTGGCCCATCGCTCCGCGTGCATCCGGCAGACATGTCCAGCCCAATCCCACTTTAGCTTCGCGGTCTTAGCACCCACATCTACGATGCCAGTTTTGGCACGCAGCTCCGTGTTCCTGCGTGTTCGCGGAGCGATGGGCCAAATTAACCACCGAATGGCTTCCAAAAGATGGCTTCCGAAGTAGAGGCAGACCGAAAAGGAGATGGCGGGACGACCTTGATACGTTTTGTGCAGATTGGAGAACACCGGCACAGGACCGAGACGAGTGGCGGTAAGGAGGGGAGGCCTTTGCACAGCAGTGGGACACAATATAGGCTATAAAAATAATCGCTCTACAAAACTAATTATTTAGTTTGTAGTTGTACATTGGGTAAATCTAAATGTCAATTTTTGTATCGAAAAATGACAGTTGGATCTACCTAACGCGCGTTCAAAACGTAGAGAGTAACGTAGGAGTCGGGTTTCAGTCTCAAAACAATATTTAGCAACTAATTTAGCCGAGAATTTATTTATCTGCTACTTAGTTATAATTTGTCACTTGAACTAAAGGAACCTACGAGAAGTATTAGTGGATCATGCCTTGACAATTTTGCCCACTATATAAAAGACGCTATAGGCGAGGTATTAGAGCTAGCTTTATCAGACCATTCTGCCCAAACTTTGAAATGCCCTATTCATGAAAGTGGCTCATTTACATCGTGGCGTATCAGACGCCGAGACTATAGAAGAAA
Source organism: Epinotia demarniana (assembly GCA_945867215.1). Classification (NCBI taxonomy): domain Eukaryota; kingdom Metazoa; phylum Arthropoda; class Insecta; order Lepidoptera; family Tortricidae; genus Epinotia; species Epinotia demarniana. Next base: position 8,121,559 of record OX244267.1, read on the forward strand.
ACCTTGAACTATTCCGAAAACACATTAAATGTCTAACTTTTAATGATGTATACTCGTCAAATGATGTCGAGAAAGCATATAAATATTTTTTGGACATGTTTAAAATTGTATATAATCTTTGTTTTCCTTATGTGTTAATCAAAAAATCTCTAAAAGCTAGGCCTAAGTGGATATCAAATGGAATCTGATTATGCTGTAAAAAAAATGCACGCACTGTGGCTTTACCGACTAAATAAAACGCATGAAAATAAACATGCATATAAGGCGTATGCTCATAGACTAAAGAGAGTGATAAAACTGACACAACGAGCTCAAAATCATTTCTTTATCTCTTCATCTAGAAATAAAACGAGAGCTACGTGGCAAATTATAAACAAAGCCAAAGTTTGTAAACCAAAGGAGCCTATTAGCAAGCTCATGGTATATCCTATACAAAGCCATCAGACATTGTGAATGGCTTTAATGATTTCTTCAGAGATGAAATCACACATAATGACTCTCACAGACAATCCATAAACATGCCTATGCCGCTTATCACGGATTTGTTTCGTCAACCCTGCAATATGGAATAATTTTCTGGGGAAACTCTACATATCGAGGTACACTATTCAGGGCTCAAAAACGATGTGTAAGGGCTATCTGTGGACTGAATCCCCAGCATAGCTGCATGCCTTATTTTCAGTCCCTAAAGTTACTGACATTTCCGTGTCTATACATTTTCGAGTGTTGTATTTTTGTCAAAAGTAATTCGATTTTTTTTCAGTTTAGAGAGCAAAAGCAAACTTGCAACCTTCACCCAAGGAAACCAGCGTTGGTAGCTAGTAAGACTAAGACAGCTTTGATGCAAAAGAGTGTACTTGTAATGGCACCAAAATTGTTTAATAAATTGCCAGAAGCGTGGCAGACGGCCACAATACACAAGTTTAAATCCTTATTATTTAATTTCTTACTGTCTAAGTGTTATTATAGTGTAGCGGATTATTTGAATGATCTTTGACATATATTGTACATGTAATCTAGTATTAGAGATAGACTTTTCATTGTTAGACTACTTAGATTAGATTTTAATTAAGAACCAATTGTTTCGTACGCCAGAAGGCACGTCATAGCTGTTCCTTTAAATATTATGTTACCACCTCATGTACCTGTGATGAACGAATAAATATATTGATTGATTGATTGAATTACTTATATTTTTTTAGGAACTTAATAAATGTCCGCAGGCAGAGTGTACAGTAGGTAGGGTAGGCGTTTTTCAGTGTCTGATCTCCGTATTAGTCGGCCATCTTGATTATATATAGCGGGGGTTTATATTCCCCACACAATTTGAATTGGCTAGTAGTTGGTAAGCGACGTTTGTGACGTCACAAGCCGAGTTTAGCCGTGTCTGATGAAGCCCCACGATCAATCCTATTAACACACCATCGCATCGCTTATCTAACTCCGGAAAAAGCGGAGGCGACATACCTATGTACGTCATCCTTCTAGGTTTATTCCCGATTGTGCCTCAAGGAGACCGGAGGTCCGCTTTGACACCTAATCCCAAAATTTGGCATAGCCACTAGTTCAACAAAAGCGACTGCCATATCTGACATTCCAATCCAGAGGGAAAGCTAGACCTTATTGGGATTAGGCCAGTTTCCTCACAATGTTTTTATTTCACTTTGTGACAGACAGACAGACAGACGGACGGAGTCGCACCATAAGGGTTCCTTTTTTACCTTTTTTTGGTACGGTACCGTAAATAAGTAGTAAAGCATAAAATCTGCTTATGTTATGGCATTGCCTGGCAAGCTGTGGAATTTAGTGACTTTTACGACACAATTTTTCAGCACCTGTGTGGAAATGTCGGTTTTTTCGTAGGAATCGGTATTAAAACTGTTACTTTAATAAACTAAATAGTGTAACACAACGTTGCACTCAGTTGTGAAATCAGTGAGTCATCCTAATTCGGTTATTTTTTCCAATCGTCGTAGGGAACAATATATAATTGAAAGAGCGAGCGAGGCGAACGAAGTTCTCTGCTTCAGCTTAGGCGACAATTTTTTCGTATGTCGGTTTTCCAGCTTTTCTCCTCTACAGGACTATAAAATTAACGGCCCTGCTCACAAAATTTCACGAGAATCGGTTGAAAAATGTGGGAAGAACAGCGGGACAGACACCGGACAGGCAAACGATTTTCGGCCGAACGCTTTGCTCACTCGTTCGACTGGGGCAAACTAAACGCAGCGATGCATGAGGGATCCTCCATTACATTCAGTATTAAGATCCCGGAGTCCTAGAGTTTCCAATGGATAAAAATAATATAAACCAGTCATGCCCCGATGACTGGGTTTTGGGGTAGCTAGTTCGCAGATTTTCGCTGAAAAAACGGAAGGTACCTAATAAAATATAACTTACAAAATACGCAAGAAATGAATTGGATACTGAAAGTTAATATACATAACTATACCCTGTACCCGGAAACTCGGTGCTACCATACTAAGTTTCTGTCAAAAAAAAACATGGTACAAGCTTTTATTGCCGATTGTACTTTTCTGTATACCATCAACTACCTACGCATTGAGACAATGCCAACGAGCCCAAACTCACCGGGGTTACGTCGGTTAAATACTGAAATCCCTTGGCCACCTTCTGTCTCCATCATCAGATCAGCTCGATGGTATCATAATATAGAATTGTTATCCAAACTATACTAATAATTAGCTTAGGTACCTACATACATTGTTTACATGCGAACGGTAAAGCTTGTAAAATCGCTGTATGACCAGGTACATTTAATTTATAGAGAGCAGGTATGTGTAGGCACCGGAAGCTTTATCAATCGTAACACAAACAGCAGCTGATCCCGCTGACGTACTATTCGCAGAAAGACCGTGAGACAACCTAATGACACTTTCATTTCTAAACATACGAAGACAATTATTTATCACGTCCACCAGAGGCCGTCGGCAACATAAAGGGTTTGCCCAGGCTTGCTGGTGGAATTACGTTGGCACGAATTGTAACAGAACCAACATCCCATATGCAAAATAGGGGAGTTCCGGAAACCCCGCGAATACCTATAACCTAATATCAGATAAATTAATTTTCGTACACATATAAATGTAAATAGTCCAAAAATATTGGGTACCTATGGCCGTTTCCATACCAAACTGCTGTCGTGTTTATTAAATATCAACCAAAAATCACAAATTGTTTGTAGTTGTAATTAGGTAAATAAAACCAAATCTAATGAATTAGGAACTATTTAACTTTAATTAAAATTGTAAGAATACATTTGCAATATTTTACTATGAAGTACATTTGAATCAATTTGGAATGATCAATGTAGGTATATATTTCAAATTGACGTCCCCCCCGTGTTACAATTCTAGTAACGACCAATCTTTCGTAGGTAGCAATTTGAAGCGCATGCAAGTTGTATGCCCTGAAATGGAATATTTACCGAAAATGTATTGAAATTAACATGATTGTCACGCAGCCCCGCTATAGCGCGCGTCGAGCTTAAGTTTGGAAAGCGGTCTACCTCAACGTATTGATTTGATATCTAATTCACATTAGTTTCGCCCTCTTCTACCAATCTAAAGCGCACTTAACATGGCATTCTTATTGTGTTTCGCGTCCTTGCTCTGATTAATTTTATTTTTTTCCAAAGATAAAGTAGGTACAATGGTTTTTACATTTGTTTCGCAAAACATAATTGTTTATTAGCGACTAGTACACTCATTTTCAGTTTATTTGTTGTTCCTAAACATCTGTTACATAAGCATGCATTATACTAAATATTAATTTCACATGCAAGTTGTTTTCCTCATCACATATCCTTCTTCTTCTTCAACTTAAGAGCTCTGCCCTGGTCGCTGGAGTAACCGCTTTGAGCTCCTGATACGACACTACATTGACCGACATCACATATCACGTGTTTTATAATAATATTGTTATTGACTAGCCCATATTCAACTATTCTGTTACTGTAATAATATTTCTACATCTTATGAGTCATGTATGAGTTTTCTGGAAATACTCACAAAAAAATTAAGTTACCCTGGGGGGCCTTGGGACGCGGTTTTAAAATTGAGGCCGCGTTTGCGATAGCCGCATTAGCTGACTTTCAATCACGGTTCATTTACCGGTTATATTTTTTCTCCGTACCAAATGATTGAATTCCATTTAAGTACTCTGAAAATGCCAACAAGTCCACCGTAGCGACCAAGTGTAGGTATCTCGAACGAGTTCAGTCGGATAAGGTTGCCGTTATCAGTGAGATGTTTTTATAAGAGTTACAGCCGGTTGTCACCTGTCCTCATGATTGATACACGAGGCCGGGCGACATGGAAATAACCGCAGGGTTGTGCCGACCTTGAAATTTCACTAATCTACCCATTATCTATGGTATGCCGCCGATTGTTTATTGAGGTAGGTGAGCGGGAACTTAATTAACATTATGTAAGTATTAGGTAGTATACTGCGATAAACTAGCTACGAAAGTGATTTTTGAAGTGAAAACTTCTTTAGCAGCGCTGTGCACTTTTTGGAATGGGGAAAAATTGTTAAAAATAGGAGGTCACGTGACGTGTAGGAGCGTATGAGGTCACGTGACGTGTAGGAGCGTAGGATTTAGTGTTGCCAATTGCCGGAATACAAAAAGCGGGAGTTGCGCTTCAAAACGCGGATTTTTAAATGAAAATGAGGATTTGCGGAATACGTTTACAGGTTTTTTTGATGTAAGACGTGTATACGGGGCTTGGTGGCGGAGGCATGGGGGGATGGGCGAGGGGGGTGTTTTTCTTGCAAAAATAAAATTATTCAAGTTTTTAGCAATTCGCAAGTTTTCACTTCTGCCGGCACTCCCGGAGTGCAACCAGGTCTTTTTCGTTAAAAAAGCGTTTTATTGCATTACATAAACATCAAATTGCAGGCAGATCCTACGAACGCCAACAAGCAAATTCATGGCGAAGAAACGGAGGGTAGAAATCTGTATATCCTCCCATATTCAATGAATGAGTTTGAGCGGGCGGGTGTGGTGTGGACTGTTGGAATGGTGAAACAACATGGATTACTTAAAACAAAAATTCACTAAGTCATTTTCAGTTTTCAATGCGTGACAACAGGCTTTATCTCAAAAAGTATTAATACCCACCGTCGAAGGAGACTCAAATTAATCAACTTTTATGCTGAGAGAACTCGAAAACAAAATTTACATGTACGTAAAGGTCGTAACTAATGCTGAATGCGAATTTAATGTATTTCCATTAATCAGGTCGTGCAGTTTCCTACTAGAAGCTTCTGTCGGTTTCACAAAAGTATTCAAATGAGTTCTCCAGTGTCACACTGTCTTTTTGTGTGTGTGTCACGCGGGAAGAGCGTCGTGCAGCGGCAAGCCTTGTCACATACGCGTGACGCGTGACACTCGTTTGTTCCATTGTGACACCCTACACTATTCTGTTTATTTTCCTCAACAAATAAAATAAAATATAATTTATTAACTTCCACATTAATAGCTATGCAACAACGTATTTTGAAATGTGAAAATATGTGTTTTCTGATATCATTGATTTCAACAATGGGTGTGTGCTTTGAGGATTACTTTTACTAATATTTTGCCAAGTTAGTGCCTGCCAGCATACAAATACTACAAATCATGTTCATATTAACTTTCACAAGATAGTTTTTATATTATATATGATAAGTAAACTGGCCATTAGTGTTTTTTCACATTGCCCTGATTTATTAAATAACTTAGCGTACATTTTTCAATATTTTTGCTCCTCAGCGCCGTCATCTACGTATTTACCCAAATTAAAATAAATTAAGATACTCGTACTGTGTAGTAGTCACATGTAATAATCTACTGCAATACTACTATTATAGTCACTCTATAGTCAATTAAGATCAACGGGCGGACAATCCATTACAGTTCCATTTTCACGAAGCACATCGGCAAACAGCCGCAGCTTTTTTCAAACGATTCTTGGATCGTAGCAAAATAAACTATTTTTCAGACATTCGTGTCTGAAGGGTTTCTTGTAGAACAGTCACTATTTATTTATACAGGTACCTAACCGGGAATTTTCCAGTTGTTATAGATTTCGTTATATTTTACTAATTGGGTAGGCTAAGGGTTAGGGGTTGCCAGGACGCTTAACTCTCCATAAAAACGTAGTGGGTCTCATTTAAACGACATTCTAGCTATAATAACATAATAAATACACTGATAGAAATTTTATTATAAAATGTATACCAATAGCAACTAGTTTCCCACCTAGATATGGTGGATCCCATTTTTTATTAACCCCCAACGAAAATAAGAGGGGTGTTATAAGTTTAACGTGTCTGTCTGTGTATCTGTGTATCTATCTGTGGCATCGTAGCTGCCAAACGGATGGATCGATTTGAATGCAGTTTTTTTGTGTCATAGATAATTTTACCCCGAGAGTTCTTAGCCATGTTTCATCAAAATCTGTTATGCCGTTTTTGAGATATTTATCTTTGAAATGAAAATATCGGGGGTTTTTCAACTTAACTAAGTTGTTGTTATGTATAAACAGTTTCATATTAATCTAGCATGCAGTTTTAAAATGAGAACCAAACTACGTTTGTACGAAGAGTCGGAGTCCGTGCTGAGGATTTTCGAAGTAACGGGTTACAAAGTAGATTAGTCCAAGGAAAACAGATTATGCGCAGATAAAGTGAGGAAAGATTTTTCCCATTTTAATCTTTATGATACTTATTGACATAAAATTCGATCTCATCGGGCCTGGCCTGTGGGAAAAGTTTTTTCACTATACTTGTAAGCACATGACTGCTATAAGTTTGTCATCAGTTTGTGCGTTTTATTTACGAATGATTTTCTATGTTAGTGTAGACATCTTTTCCCAATAAGGTCTAGTTTTCCCTCTGGGTTGGATTCACCCAGATGGCAGTCGCTTTCGTAAAACTAGTGCCTATGCCAAATCTAGGGATTAAGTGTCAAAGCGGACCCCGGGCTCCTTTAGGGGCATTACGCTAGGAAGGATGATGATGAGTGTAGAAATCTTTTCAAGAAATGGAATAAGTGACAGTGACGATTTTGTAGATAGAAAAAAAAGTAATAGACTATTTATGTTATTAGATAATGTTATCATATAACATGCACAGTGTGAACAAAAATAAAACAAACTTATTTCAGAATACTGGTTTTTATATTTATTTTGTAATAATCACAACTTAGAAAAGTTGAAAAACCCCCGACATTTTCATTTAAAAGTCCAATATCTCAAAAACGGCTGAACAGATTTTGATTAAACGTGGCTTAGAACACTCGGGGTAAAATTATCTATGGCACAAGCACCTGGGCTCCGGTCCGTGCGTTTCAACAGAAACGCACGGACCGGAGCCCAGGTGCGACCGGAAAGGCCGCAAAAACGAAAAGACTACCCTAATATTCTGGAAGTAAGACATACCTTTCATGTCTTTACCCAAAATCTGAACCAATCGCACACAAAAGCGTCCGTAAATCGTTTACCTACATTTGATCTCATTCAATAAAGCGTGGATTCACATTTGATCGTGTCAAATGGACTGTGAAGGCGTGGAAGTAATAAGGCGGGCAATCTGTTTGTTTATATACGGTATCGGAGGAAACAATCAGTCGCGGATCGCGCCCTGGGACGCAATAAGCGTAATCCCCAGCCAAGCTACCAAGCATAGCTGTTGCAGAAGTGACTTAAAAAATCCTCTTTTGACTTTCTTTCTTTCCCTTGAGCTAAAATTGACAATATTTCAAAATATGTAATGACGCCTAAATCGAAAAGCATTTCGGTAATTATATATGTTATCTGAACGTAATAAAGTAGTTTTCTGTGTTTTTTTCCTGCTCGCTTTTAAGAAAATTGCGAAAACGTATAAAAGTGGTTACGTACGTCAGTATTATGGCTGCCATATGAAAGGTGTCCAAACTGCCATACAGAGTAGTAGTATTGACGTCATAATTTACTTACAACCTTCTGGAATTCGCTACTTTTCAATTTGATAGTTTTGAATGAAAATTACAATTAAGGGAGAAATAAAAAAACTCGTGTCGCTTAAAAAAACATTTTCTAGCGAACTAAATCATAAAATGGCCTACATGAAAATATGAAATGTTGTCAATTTGCCAGCGGCGGTGTACGTGCTCTCCAACTTACAGATTCGCTAAAAAGAGAGACTGGTGAAATTTTGCGGCATTTCTTGCCAAATCTCACCGAAATGTTAGTGGAACTTTGACATGTATAGTCTGTGAGGCTTATTTGGAGGGTAACAAATTAAATTTTAATGTTTTATTACGGCGCAATAATATATTGTGTCATTCGTGGGTGCTTATCTCGTGCATAAATTTTTGCTACTGGTATCAAACCGGTGGAATGTCGTAATCATCATGACTTTCCGAGTACTGTTATTTATTCCGTGCTTTGATATCATTCGATATGTAACATATCTACTTAGATTTGGCAATTTATATATATTTCGTTTTAGATGTAAGTAGGTATTCATCTTTATTGTAGAAAACGTAATTTCATGGTCAATATTCGTGTATACATCTGAGTAGGTACATATATCGTCGACTCGTGTCTCTCCTAGATTAGTTTGACTGTGATACGGTTTATGTCAGATTGTCACTTAATACTAATTTGCTATCCACTTAATTATAGTGTGTGGTTCCTATGTCATGTTAAATTAATTTGCATTGTCTCCACTGCCCAAAGATTGTATGAAAGAGATCGCTTTTTATCAGTTGGTAGTGACCCTGCCTACGACGCAAGAGGTCCTGGGTTCGAATCCCGGTAAGGGCATTTATTTGTGTAATGAGCACGAACATTTGTTCTGAGTCATGGATGTTTTCTATGTATTTAAATGTTTATTTATCTATATAAGTATGTTTATGGTCGTCTAGTATCCATAGTACAAGCTTTGCTTAGTTTGGGACTAGGTCGATTTGAGTAAGATTGTCCCCTAATATTTATTTATTTATTTATTAAGTGCACATCGTACCCACAATAGTCTAAAAATCCCTCCAATAATGAGGCTACGATAAATAGGACGTACATTAAAACTTTGTGTCCCAAATCAGTAAATAACAATAGTTAAGAATCAAGTCACCTTCAGTGGCGCTGTAAGGCGATTCTCGGAACTCGTTGGAGGCTCTTAAATAACGGAGTACTAAGCCTATTTACGCGACGAGATTATTTTGTGGAATAATCTTACAGCCTTTTGCCACAAAGGTGTTTTCTTTTTAAATTAATTTTTACGAATGAGCCTGATCATTAACTTTAATTCATTAATTCTCTTCGTGTACGAAACTAGATGGAAGTAAACAGAACATTAAACAGATACCTATTAAGTGATACGAGTACCTACGCGTTACAACAGTCATATTCATATAGCACAAATTTAACTATGCCAACTATGGAAGGTACTGTAATGGGAAGTCGGTTATACAGTTGTAAAATAATGGCCAAGTCTTTTCTAGTGCATTTATACGTCTTTTGTATCGTCGCGCAGGGCGGGCGGGCTTTGGCGAGGGCAGCGCGCGCGCCCCAGTCCACTTCCGCTCGCCGGACTCGCGATAACTACTGCCTACTGCCCAACTAAATAAACTTAACTACTTACCAACTTACTTCGCTATTCGAGTGTTACCAAATTCTAAAACTAAAGAGCAATCAAACACTGTTTTATAAATAGCGGTAAGGTTTAGGGACGGTGTGTAAACAGCTGATTGCTTGGTCATAGAAAATTCGCTTTTAATGAAACAGGTGTGAGTTTATAATGGCTGATAAACTGCATGAGTATCAGGGGGTGACAGGCAGGCTACATGGCGCTAGGGATAAGTGCAAGGAAAAGTGGTCGCGGTGGAAAGAGGAACATCCTAAAGGTGTGAAGGAGGCTTTCAAGGATTCCTTATTTGGGATTCCTAATTCTGAAGGTCCTGGAAGAGTGTGGCAGGATAGTGCGTATAGCGATATATTCAGGTAAGTTTAATAGAGCTAAGCGAAGCTTACACAGCCCTTGAATGATGATTATCTAGAATGTAAAAGAATTAGAAGTAGCAACACATAATTACAAAGTCCAATCAAGTATTATTTTAACATGATTTTGTATTAAAAATAAATTAAAACTGTACTCCACGAAACTCAACTCACAATCCGCTTTGACGATGATTGAAGGTTCATATAGAGGTTGTTCCGTTCGCAAAGTTCATTTCGCCAGACTCGAATATAGTTGAAGAGGTTTCGGTGTTCTGCTGAATAACGTTTTAGGCAAATTTGGAAGCTCGAATATCTGTTGAAGTCGACGTAACTGAGAGATCCGTACTTTTAGGAGAGGAACGTCGCATGTACTTTTATGTTTTTATGTCAGTTGTGACCTTTTTCCACGATAGATGTGAGTTGTCGAAGAAGCGGGTACCCCTTTCATACCTATAATAACTTCGCAAATTGACTGAGATTGATAGCGGAACCTGAGAGCACCCGGGGGAGAGTTTTATAAAAGTAACCTAAAATGTTACTTCGTCAAAGTCATATCTCACCAAAACCAATATTATAATCTCATCCATAAAATTATAAATTAAAGTAGCGGGAAATAAACGAATGGATGTTTAAATGGGCTGTGATACCTACTTCAAATAATATTTAAGTATATGTTGTTGAGAGTTTATTTTCCAGTTTTAGTAAGCGCATGTCATATAATGGTTGTTACTTAATATTTCAGTGACCTAACAACGACTGGTCCTTAATATTACAACTAATAAACAAAGGATGAGACTGATCTGCGGACTAATATTCACTCGTCGATTTTGTATCAAATTATTATAAGCAAGCTACTCAACTTGGTGACATCGTTTTTTGCTATCCACGGGTTTTCAAATCACAGAGATATCGCGCTTTATTGCAGAACTCAGATTTTGATGGATCATCAACCAACTAATTTATATTAGAAATATTTAAATCCTATATGTGACTATGCTGTATGAAATGCTGTAGATAAGATGCTAGATTAAGTTACGAGTTTGAGCGCAGCGCGAGCTGCAGAGGCAAGCCTATAATGAACAATTTCACACTTTATAATGTTTTTGACGAAGTTTATTTAAACACATTGCAACCTAATTTTGAGCTCGTAGTTTGTCATCAGTCTCTGAAAATACCTAACCGATGCACTAAATCTGATTTTGGAAACTAAAGCCTGCAAAGGAAGTCGTACGTTTGAGTGTATGCCACACAAACCATAAAAAATTAAGAATACGCTTGAGTTCGTCCGAGTCACGTTTAGACCGTACCCGGAACGGGCACATACCACATATAAAACTATCCGCACAAATCACTACCTAGTATTTGTTGGAAGTTATCTATTTTACAGGAGGAAAAGCCGTATCGAGCTGATGCGGATATCAGCAGCGGTAATGGGGATTGAGTTCTCATACGCCGGTGAAACTGCGTTCGTCTCCCCAACGCTTCTCCAGATAGGGGTGCCCCACCAACAGATGACGCTTGTGTGGGCGTTGTCACCCCTTGTGGGCTTCTTCATGACGCCTTTGCTTGGCTCCATCAGCGACCGCTGCCGATCCAAGTTCGGGAGGAGACGACCGTTCATTGTTATGATGTCTATCGGCGTTTTGATGGGTAAATAAATTAAAATGACTTTGGGGGTAAAAAAAGACAACGTCGACTGAGGCGCCTATATAAATGGAGATTTAAAAATATTAGGGAAGCAGTATTTACTCTTAGCTTGATACATTTATGTAAGCGGACAGAAATCTGCCGAGTTCAGTGATTGTGTCTTAATGCTGAATTATCCGTGTGTATCCATCCAGGTAGGAAAACGGCAATGACAGAGGGTAAAAGAGCAATGGGCAAAGACAGAGGGGTACAGTGTGTATAGTACCGTAAAATGGGGTGAATAGGGATCGCGAGGAGAGTTGGGTTATGAATGGGCAAAGAAGGGATGAAAGGGGGTGAGATGGGATTTCAAGGCTGCTGCTACCTAAATAATGTATTCGAATTACAACGAGCTATAGTGAAATTCATAATAAAAAAAATCGACGAGAAAAACACCTTTGTATGAAATCCCAACTCACCCCAACTACGAGTGACTATGAAAATAAATATGCGCTCTGGGGTTTGAATACCCCAGATCGCAGGTGTTTGCGGCGTACGGGAAAACTCGCATTGTGGCCAGGTGAAGACGTAAAATTTTGTACTTAACACGGGTGGTAATTCGTAAAGCCCCAGAGCGCATATTTATGGCCCTTACCTTCGGTTCGGGCCACAAACACCTGCGATCTGGGGCATTCACGAATTCACCGCCCTAGTTACGTAATGTACTATTATTCTAAAAAAACATAAATGTTAAAATGGCCTATAAACTGCTCTTTGGATATGTAGACGCCAATATGTATAACTTAGATTTCCATAATTTCCAGGGTTAATTCTAGTGCCCAACGGGGAAGCCATTGGCTATGCCCTTGGTGACGAGAGGCCTGCCAACCGCACCGAGGCACCCTCGGTGCTAGGCCCTCGGAGCTCGATCCTGGACACAAATCACAGCAACTATCATCCCTGGGGCGTGCTGTTCACTGTGCTGGGAACTGTGTTCTTGGATTTCGATGCGGATGCTTGTCAGAGCCCCGCGAGGGCTTATCTGTTGGATGTAACCGTGCCCGGTAAGAAGGAAATAAAGAGAATGCAAATGTAATGTTGGTATGGTATGACACACATAATTTTAACTGATCCGGTACGCGTCTACCTAATCCGTTGTCGACCGACGTATATTCGGGCGTCGTCGTCCGAACTCGGCCGATCGAATCAAACATATGTAAAGGAACGAGAGCGCCATCACTGCTTCACGGAAGATGGCGGTTGTAGCATTGAAGGCGCTCTCGTTCCTTTACATACGTTTGATTCGATCGGCCGAGTTCGGACGCCGACGCCCGAACATACTTCGGCCGACAACGGATTAGGTGGACCCGTACCGTATGGTTTCCAGTCGGTTGAGGACAGTTTTTGGGTATCGTAGCCCAAATGCAACCCGTCTACTTTAGTCGTTTATCGTCTCTCATCTGTCCATATGTCACTGGTATTTTTTTTCATGCTCACTTTTCTATAAGAGTAACCAGCCCAATATCGGGATAAAATATAGTCCTGACGTTTGCCCGAAGGTCCATTCGATAAATATAACTACAGATGAAAACTTTTGGGATGAGTAGTTCCGGAGATAGCCCGCTAACTACAAACTTACATACTAACATACTTTACGTTCATGTCATTTTATTAAAAAAGTATAGATTAAATATTATCGAACTACTTACTTTTCTTAGCACTTCAACCACCGGAAACCGGTGAAAATCAATGTGTAAGAGTTGGTTGGGTACAAGTATAACATAAAATATGGAGCTCTTTAGATATTAATAGGTAATTATGTACTTAATTTTACGTTAATTAACGTAGCTCGGAGAAAGAAGTCAATGTATGAATAATCGGTCAACTTGGTTATAATTTAAGTATGAGTAAATATAAATGTTTGCCACTGTTATTCAGGTGAGCACATAACTACAGTTGACAAAGCGCGTGAAGTGGATACGATACGTTATCTATAAAGCATAGCTTCCTTTTACTCGGGCTAACATCTTCTTTACCTTTTAAAAAGTTTGATGCACATTTTGGCAGATCGAAAGTTTAAGATGCACGATCTACGCTTACAAATTACGTAATACGATAGGGAATCAATTCAGATGAAAGCTATTTCCAGACTGAAAATTCCAGAAACTCAATTAACCTACATGTTACAAATACATAACAAATACGTACAAAATGTCCCGTGTGGCGTTGGGTTGGGATTTCACCATCCTCTTTCTTCCAGTGGGTGTCGTAAAAGGCGACTAAGGGGGCAGGGTTGAAGTTTGTTGTGGGTGATGGGCTAGCAACCTATCACTGCGATATCGATCGATTGTCGATCTTTTATACATGTATGCTAAAAGGCACTGGAACATAAGTTTCATGTGCTCTGCCTACCCCTTTTGTGAATAAAGGCGTGAATCTATGTATCTTACAAATAAGAATAGGTCTTTTCCTGATTATAGTTGGTAGGGGAGCATGATGAAATTTTCGGTTTATTTAAGGGCATAATCAACCTGAAATTGTAGGTAATATGGGTGTTGCCTACAATTTCAGGTTTTTTATTTGTGCACTAGTAATTTACTCCGATTGTGTGTGTGTGTGTGTCTTATTGGCCGTATCTATGGATTTTCCGCCTCGCTTCGTCTTCTACTTATAGATAACGCAAAGCAGCCCTACGAACACACACTCTCATTGGATAGTTCTTAGGATATACTTGCTACTCAATAGAATGATAATGTACATACTCATTGGCCGGTGTTACTGATCTCAGTGACTAATTATCTACAAATACGTCTAACGTTATTATGACTTGTTTAGATTTTAAGTGCTTTACCAGCAGACATTTTAAGCACTAAACCTAGTCATTTACAAATCTGCCGAAATTAGGTACCTACCGACAATTATTTCGAATTAATATTGCTTACTCACCTGAGATAAAAGCTAATTTATCGTTGTTCGGACACCTTTTTGTTATTCATCGTTCAAAAATAACGTTATCATAAATATATTGATTTATAAACACAAAATACTATATGTATATACACAAATAAGCAATAAATTACTTAGTACAAAATCGGTCCCAAAGTCACGAGCTCCGACGTAATCAGTATCTTCTATGTAAATTACCACCGCAATTACTGATTACGCTTAGAATAATTTGCTCCAAAATTCATTGCCATCCTTCACCTACTTTGATTATTTCAATTAAATTTAATTCAATATTTATTCGGGCGAAGCGTCATAGCATGTGACTTTGTTATTTGGGATTTTAGTCGTGACGGGCAAGAGTTTTCTTAGTCGCCTGGGCGAAACGACGCATGGGTGGTCGCAAAGTAAATGTTTTTACACCTTTTTAGATTTTGGTAGTTTGACGAGGTACACTTTTTTAAACCGCTTATCTTCTGTCTGCCAGTGATTGATTTATTTAGATAGCGATTTTTGGATGAGACTTTGTTAATTATAGGGTAAAGTCTAAAGATATGTTGCTGGAAGTGTAATTTTAGACTGTAATTATAACATAAAGTCACGCTTACGGCGCTCACGGGGAAACAGGGGTGGTGATATTCTAAGCGTAGCACAGGGGGTTCGTTGGTCTTTAATACGTATGTACAGGCTGCACATTTGACTTCAACTTGGTCTAGATAACATGCCTTTATCTTATACCGTGACATACACGTGCGGTCTACACTGGTAATTGAATGGGTAAACTTCGTAGTAAGTAGTTTCCTTAGTATTTAGGATCAATTAGTTCTAAGACTAGGCTTTGTAGTTCCATCGTCGTCACGATTTGTTCCGGCTTAGAGTATTGTCATATTTGTCATGTCATGATCACAATGGTACTCCTCTAAAAAAAAAACGGAGACATTTTGGCTATGTAAATATTACATTTGTAGTCTCTGTCGTTTCGGACCGCCCGATTAGTAATTTTAGTGTACATACTTATATTTATACTTATAGGTACGAGTACCAACGATCAAACGACCTAACGCATCCTTTTTTGGGATCAAGATTAGGGTCGTGGGACCGAAAGATGAATGTTTAAGTGACTATCACAACGTTACCGTTTTCGAGGAGTTGGACAGGCTTTACACGTTTAATTTTATTATTCTCTGGGTGACCGAGCTCTGCTCGGATGAGCACATAGAGAAAATACGGAGAACACGAATTTGCCCAGACATTAGACCAAGTTAGATCGATGATTCACCCTCTTAAATGCCTATATTTTAAATTTCATCGAAATCGGTAGAGCCATTTTGGACAACGTGATTATAAATATACATCTACACTATCTACATCTACACTTATATTATACAGAGGAAAGTGTTTGTTTGTTTGTATTGAATAGGCTCTGAAACTACTGGACCGATTTGAAAAAATATTTTACCATTAGAAGCTGACATTATCCCTGATGAACATAGGCTACTTTTTACCGCGGGAAATGCTTCATTCCTACGGGAACACGGAAAACTAACCGTGCGAAGCCAGGCCGGGCAGCTACTTAAAAATATGGTTCAAAAATTGTCTTTCTTCCGTAACGTAAAAGTATCGTTTTTAATAGAAGGACAGCACCTATAAAAGCGTGGGATGCGGCTGTTAGATAAGATTTATGGCCACTTCTCGCCAGTTTTCTGAAATTTGAACAGCTCTTTCTCTCAATCGTATTAATATATCGAAAGGTTATATGATGCCTACATAAACTATAAGAAAGGCGATAGTAACCTATATTGTCTTGATCGATTTATCAGCAAAATACTTACCGACTAGAGTCATTAACTGGGCAAAGATTCCGTCCGCAATATTTGAATTACTGTCTACTTTGATGTGTCTGTCATTCTGATTTTGAAAGGCATGGAAGTTGGAATACTCCACCTGTCAAATTTGATTAACCAATTAATGTGACAGGCATGTCTAGACAATAAAATACCTATAATATTTTTGTTGAACTTGCAAATAATCCCAGACCCAGTCGCCAGTTCTATTAAACGAGTATCTTTGCGGTCCCTAAATACTTAAGGCAGGCTTAATTTTATTTTCTCCCTCTGGGAACTTATATTAATTTATAAGGGGATCGGTTGTTGGAATTCCAATACTTATGCATAAATATACTCGCTTGTCAAATATTATACAAATTCTGATCACAATTTCGAGAAATAATTGTGGATTTAAAATAATGAATACGATTTTTAACACAATATCCACGTAACTAAGGTAAACGTCTCAATGCTTGACACTAGCCTTATATTTATATTTGACACTTTCAATTTTAAAGTATTTCAAAAAACTGAAGAACAATAGGTGTAACTATTGGAAGTATATGTGTCAAGCATTGTGACGTTTACCTTACCTTAGTAAACATTGACTTCCTACCGGAGCGGCTATCTTAACTCTATTTTTATTAATTCCTAGTTCAATATGGCAAGTGCAAACAAAACATACATCTAAACATGTATGTCTGTCTCCTACTGGTTAATACTAATAAACAAGTTTATTATTTTATTACGTAGGATTTACGTAGGTGCAAATATTTGATGAGCCCAAATATTAAATGACTGATATTTTCGTTTAATTGTGCCTAGTGTTTAAGTCTAGAAATGTCACTGTGGATCCAAATATTGTTTTTGGGAAACTAGGTATCCCGGACACACTAAAGTCTCTTAATTTTTAATGTATTTAGGAATGTATAGATAACCATTTTGTCTTAAACAAGTCGATCGATTTTCAAGCACTTCAAAATCGATTGGTGACCTCTTGATTCTTCCTAGGTACATTCATTGATTAGAGAAAGAAACGAAATTCAGTCATATTAAAAACGAAGACGTATGCTTTTATTGTCGGTTGGTCTGGCATTGGCACATTCAAGTCGCATAATCATCCATCATACTTACATAGTTAGTAGCTATGCCAAATTTTACCACGATTGAATGAAAGTGAGTCGAATTTAACTGACAAAATTGTGTGACACACAACCATCGCGACCAGGAAAGCTAAATGAAAACTGTAAAAGATGCCTACTATTTTAAAGTGGATCATGTTTTGTTTCACAGAGGATCATGCGAAGGGACTTAGCACATTTACAATAATGGCCGGCTTAGGAGGCTTCATGGGCTACGCCCTCGGAGGAATTAACTGGGATGAAACACGATTAGGTAACACGATACTATGGAAAAAAAAACATACCGGTAACGTTCTTTAACGTATCAATAAAGGTTAACGAACTTTTTAGGGGAAATATTCGGAGGGCACGTGAGGGCAGTGTTTTCGCTGATCACAGTCATTTTTGTGGTCTGCGTGTCAACCACTGTGACGAGCTTCAAAGAGATTCCCCTGCAAGAGCTTCAGGAGCAAGAGGAGTTCAGCAAACTGGCAGAGACAGAGAGGGTGCAAGAGAGTTTCGATGCCGGAGATGAGCAGCCTGTGAAGAGTTTGAAGAGAGACAACAACACGTACGGCTCGCTGAATCAACCGGCTGAGGGAGAAGACCAGGTCATTCTGAAAATTACATTTCCACAACCTTTCTTGTAAGATGTACCTAGTCGATCAAGATCGCGGTAGCCCACTGGGTGCTGCATTCAATTCATAAAGTTAGGTACTTAATATTAATTGACTTTACGCGCATGTTAGACGCTTTGTAAGAACATCCTGACTTTAACATTCACTTTTGACTTTTGTAGTGCTCTTATAGTACCTAGTTAGCCTCTCATAAGAATTTTTGATACTTATTGATTTGATTGACAGTAGTGTTTATATAATTTTACAGAACGGTCCTAGCATCAATGTGCCAGAAGCCAGCCACGGAGAGCATCTGTCTCTGCGGCACTACCTCCGCTCTATTGTAGTGATGCCACCCTCTCTGCGAGTAGTGTGCCTCACTAATCTGTTCTGCTGGATGGCTCACGTCTGCTATTCGCTGTACTTCACTGACTTCGTGGGCGAGGCAGTGTTTGGTGGCAACCCTGCGGTAAGTGACCGGAACAGCACGTCTATCATGAGACAGCCGTGACATACTCTCGATTTTTCTCGCACTATCCGTGTCTCTCTTATTGCGGGTACGGTTTTCTGAGGGGGCAGTTTTCTGTCTGTAGTATATGCGTGCAGTATCCCGCAAACAGAATGCTCGTGTAAAGGTATATTTAAGGTGTATTAGCACGTATACTTCTCAAACGGAATTCTGCAGAAAACCGTATCCCGCAAAAAACAGGATGTCAGTGGGAAAGAGGTCTTAGTCTATTACAGACTATACAAGCAGAGACAAGAAGGGAGACAACGTCTTCTGTAAGCTAATGCGGGAGCGGCATACACGACCGTAAGCCTGGCAGGCGTAATTTGCCCTCAGCGATCAGGTGCCACGTTTATACCGATTACACATATTGTTTACATAGTACATATTGTTTGTCTTATATTATTAAATGTTCTTAAATACTTGTAAGTAGAGTAAAACCGCGATCTTAAGCTGAACTTAACCATTTGATGTTGCTATGATTACTAAAGATGAGTATGGAGAACAGGGTGTGACCATATCTTTTAAAGATATCGCTATTTCGGAAAATCTTTCCCTGGTCTCAAGTCACCACGTGCGTACCTATATCGTATTCGAAATTAAACTCCATTTCAAAATATGACACCCCTGAATGTCATCTCCCATATGTAAGTTTCATGTCAGAATGATATAATAGACGACATGATATAATTATATTCAGCCGATTAAGTTAGATGGAATGACGGCCCAGCCCGGCCCTGTAATTTATATGTGATTATAGCTTACTGGATGACGAAAATTTCTGCGTTCTGGCCTTATCCAGAGGTTCTCAAATAGGGGCCTGAAAATGCGGCGAAATGGTTCCAGTAAAGGATGGTACGGCAGTGTTTGCTTCGCGCTCGACTTGGCGGGGGCACTGCCGTGCCCCCAGATTTTTATTACTTCTTACATGAAAATAATTTGCATAGTAGTTGCTATCGGAGCCAAAATGGAGTGGATTTAGATATGACAAAAACAAATCCGTTGCTGGCTTCGATAATAAGATGGATATTTCTTCAGCCGGAGATGTCAGACCTTATCAGGTTTCCTCAATTTGCACGTATCGTACATGATTTATTGGTGTCGAGATTTTCACGTAACTTTTTTGTGGCGAAACAATTTTCCATTTATTTACGAGAAAAAGTTAGGTATTTCACAAGTTATGTCTGGGATGAGATGAGCTTAAGGCATTGGCGGAGAAGCGGACGGATTGCAGATTCCTCCACCGACACGAGCTTCAAACAATATTTTAACTAATTTAACGGTACTACGGATGATTTCAGCCATGTTGCGTTGCCGTAATAATGCTCGATATACAAAGATGAAATACAAGAAGTTAACTATGCGCCGGTGGTTTTTTCGCACATAAGAAAACGTTATTCGAGTAAATATAGCTTGCAACTTGCCTTTATTTTTTTATTTTTTTTATTATTATTATTTTTACTTAATATATGTTTAGCGTAGGTATTTGTTTTGTGTTGCCTTCCAGGAGGTAACTCATGTAAAGGTTCCGACGGAAGACCAGCGCTGGCGTTCTAGCACCATGCTAATTCGGGGCCTTTTCGTGGACCCTGCTACTTTTAAGTTACTGTGTTTTGTTTTTTATACCCATTGTTTTGTCCACGACTAAATGTTTTCTTTCTTTCTTTCTTTCTAAATATGGAACAAATAATCACTTTGAAGATTTTAAAGAATATTTTTTGATAGTTTGGGATCGGAATAGCTGTCAGTTCATAAAAAAAACTTTTACAGTACATATGGTGCTACTTTCCCGCACTAGTGCGGAAAAGAGCACATTTCGTGCATATGTCGAAACTTTAAAGAGCCATATGTACAGTAAAACGTTGTACGATACACGTTCGAATAGATAATTCGCAACTCGTGTCGATTTAAACACTCCCTTCGGTCGTGTTTTAATTTATCACCACTCGTTGCGAATTTCCTATTTTCGGCACTTGTATCGTAAATAACTATTACGTATTTCCATGGCAACACTATCATCTAAAATCCTAGTCTAATCGCGGTTTAATAATATAGTATAATGTCATTTGGAAGTTGTATCGACAGCTTTTACTAAAGTATCAAAGATGTACCAGGGGCTGGGTCAGGATAGGTTATCTAAGCGTTTGCTAATGAAACAGCAAAATGAAATTTTCTCTATACGAAAAAAAATACAGATCCGTCTTATAGCTTAGTTACAAGGAATTGACCCAGCCAGTTGGAAAGCCGGTTCCAATTTAGTTTAAAGTAAAAAACAAAATATCAACTTTTCCATCTAAAAAAAAAATTGGAGTCTCTAACAGCACGTCTATTATAAGACGGCCGCGACATACTCTCGATTTTTCTCGCACCATAGGGGAGACCGGGGATGGTTGACCAAATTTCAGCTTAAGCATTTGTATTTTTATTTCTTTAGAGTATATTAACTTGATATCGATTTCAGTAAATAGATATACTATTAAGCTTTAGAATAAAGTGGCAAAAAGCACGATATTCATTACGATATAGTGTACCTACAGGATCTCGTAGCATAGGAAAAACTAGTCAACCTACCCCATAGGGGTAAGTTGACCTATGAAGTTGTTAGAGCAATGTCTACGAAGACATAGGATAAAAGATACAAAAAACAGGCAAACATTATTAATCTTTTTTATTGAATCAAAAAAGGGATCTTCCGCCACTCTAATTAAACATAATGGACTTCCAATAACAATAAACAATCAGACAATTAAACATTAGGCAATTTGATTACCATTGCAAGAACATTGGCTGTTGCCGCATGATATTGCGCTGCTGGGAACAATAAGCCAAGATTTTGGTTACACTGGCAAGTCTGCGGTTGATACTTCGGTGGAGGTGCTGCGGGGGAGGCCTTACGGGGGAGTAGCATTGCTTTGGCGTAAAAGTGCTTTTCCTATAGTATCAGTGATAACGTGTGTAAGTGTAAGGCTGACAGCGATAAAAATTAGCCTAGGTGAGCGCAATCTATTGATTTTCTCTGTATACATGCCAACGAACTCAGTGGAAAACTTAACGGAGTTTACAGAATGCCTAAGCGAAATAAGTGCCGTAATAAGCAGCCATGACATCGAGTCAGCCATTGTCTTAGGAGACTACAATGCTCATCCAGGTGGACTTTTTGCCAATGAGTTTTGAGCTTTTGTTCTGAGCAATGTCTGCGATGTGTGGATGTGGAAATATTAGGAGCTAGCTCAGAGACGTACACTTTTGTAAGCGATGCACATGTTGATTGCCGGCGATGGCTAGATCATTGCTTAGTAACAGAGTCTGCGAGGCAGGGTGTCATAGGCGTGAAGGTGCACCAGGATGTTTTCTGGTCGGATCACTTTCCGCTAGAAATTATGTTTAATTTAAATTCTATTGTCTCAAAAAGAACTGGTAATGTTAATTATGTAGAAAATAAGGTCATTTGGGGACAACGATTACCTGAACAAATAATTAAATATTCTGAACTTTGTAATAATAATTTGAAAAATGTGGATTTCCCTGAAATGCTTATAAGTTGCTGTGATAATTTATGTACTAATTTAGATCATAGACAAATTATAGATAATCTTTATAATAATGTAATTAATTCGCTAAGTGAGGCAGCTATATTCACTAAAAAAATAGGTACGAGGCGCTGTCATAAATATGTAACTGGGTGGAACAAGTATGTCAGAGAAGCTCATAGTCTAGCGAGGGTGTACTTTCAACAGTGGATAGCATTTAATAGGCCTCCTGGCGGGCCCGTGTATGAGCAAATGTCAGAGTCGCGTAAGGTTTTTAAAGCTAAGCTGAAGTGGTGCCAAAATAATCAACAAAAGATTAGAATGGATATTATTACGGCACATCACTCAGCAAAAAACTTTAGCGAGTTTTGGAAATAAACAAGCAAACTTAATCCGAAGTCAAGTCTGCCTGTGAGCATAGCAGGAAAATGTGACCCCACTGACATTGCGAACTTGTTTAAACAGCGCTTCGAGATGAAGTCGTCGCTAAATCGGTGTGTGCCGGTGCTCAGTGCGACTCCAACAAGTGTGTCGGTGCGTTTCTCGGCACGTGACGTAGCCTCTGTCATTAAAACCATGAAGACCGGGAAGTCACCGGGACACGATGGATTGAGTATTGAGCACCTGCAACATGCCGGGACACATCTTCCGCGACTTCTAGCGTTATTATTTAATTTGTGTGTGAGTCACTCATACCTACCGAGTGCACTAATGAAAACCACTGTTGTGCCAATAGTAAAAAATAAAACGGGGGATGTGTCTGACCTGGACAACTATAGACCGATTTCGCTGGCGACAATCACTGCCAAGGTACTGGACAGACTTCTCGATGGGCTGCTTCGAAAACACTATAAGGCTAAAGACGCTCAGTTCGGGTTCCAGCCTGGAGTGTCGACGGAATCTGCTATCTTTTGCCTAAAAAGTACTGTTCAATACTATGCGAATCAGGATAGTCCAGTGTACGCCTGTTTTCTAGATCTATCCAAAGCGTTTGACCTGGTCTCGTATGATATCTTGTGGAGCAAGGTGTCGTCCGAGACCAGTCTCCCGCCAGAGTTAGTCGCGGTATTTGAATACTGGTACAGTAATCAAATCAACTCTGTGCGATGGGCAGGCGTACACTCGGATAAATACATGCTGGAGTGCGGAGTGAGGCAGGGGGGGGGGGGGGGGGTAACCTCTCCGACCTTATTTAATGTGTACATGGACGGGCTGATGGAGGAACTCACTAGCACCAAGGTCGGTTGTCACATAGGCGGTACTTGCCTCAACAACGTTAGTTATGCTGACGATATGGTGCTGTTGGCTCCCTCTATCAGTGCGCTCAGGAAGCTCATCAGAATTTGTGAGTGTTATGCGGAGAGACATGGGCTCAGGTATCATACAGCCAAAAGTGAGTTACTCGTCTTCAGGGCAGGCAACAGAAAACTAGAGGAAGCTCCTCCTGTTGTGTTAAATGGTGCCGCCCTGTAGAGAGTACAGCGGTTTAAATACCTGGGTCACTGGCTCACCGAGGATCTCAGTGACGACACTGACATAGAGCGGGAGCGTAGGGCATTGACGGTTCGCTGCAATATGCTGGTGCGCAGGTTTGTAAAGTGCAGCAATGACGTAAAGATCACGCTTTTTAAGTCGTTTTGCCAGTCTTTTTATACTTGCGGCCTGTGGACCGGCTTTACGCAGCGAGCATACAATGCCTTACGGGTGCAATATAATAATGCGTTTAGGATGCTGATAGGGCTACCTCGATACTGCAGTGCGTCAGGGATGTTTGCCGATGCCCGTATGGACGACTTTTATGCGATTATGCGTAAAAGAGCGGCATCCCTATTGCACAGATTGCAAGGTAGTGCTAACAGTCTCCTAAGCGCATTATCCTGCAGAATAGACTGCCCACTCATGAGGCGATGGAGTAAGCTGCATGAGCCGGCACGGGCAAATAATAAATATTAATAAATAAATAATAAAGTATGTTATTCATAATAGTTTTGACATTTGTAAATACGAATATTATATTTTAAGTGAATACTATGAATTATATGTAATTACTAACACTAGAATTAAGTTAAGTTTTTGAGAATTTTTGTACGCTACTAACAAATATGGACTAGTATCCGAAATAAATGATTATGATTATGATTATGATTTTGATTACCTAAAATGTTAACCTGGTTACACGTTGTACTTTCTTATTAAGTATTTAAAACATAACTAAACAACTTTAATCATTTGGTCACACATCGTACCTAACTAATTTAATTATTTTTAATATTTGGTAACAGTCTTGATAGGTCGACCAGCCCCGTTATAAATTTGTCTACTAACCCCGAACCACATTTTAATTTATAATCACGTGCCATAACCATATAACTGCGACGAAATCAATAAGAATGATAATGTATAGAAAGACCATGAGTCAAACTTTCATTACAAATGCTTTGATAATCAATAACAACAAATAATTAGGCGCCATTACAAATAATATTACGACAAAAATAATTACTTAGGTGCGTTGTTTTTCAATATTACGCTCCTTCTCTCCAAAGACATGCGTCCCGACGTCGCGTTCCCGGTGACGGAGCGGGGGGAGGTGACGGACTCTCGTGGCTTATTGGTTGGCTCAAGGCCTTTGCGTCAGACTAGTTTTTGATAGTTAGTCTACCTTTTTTTTTTTTTTTTTTTTTTAAGAGGGGAAAATGCATTACGCATACCACCAGGGTGCGGGGACGGACCCTGGTGGTTATGTGGGACTCCCTTGTCGGCTAATAAGACCTGCGGTTTACCCACTAAAAACCCCTCTATCTGCCGCCTCCACGCTGTAAGGCGAGGTCGTGGGAACTCAAGTACTCTACCACAGCCTCGCCAGCGGCTGTCCGGAGCTCCGGACTCGTCTCCGGGTGGACTTTATACCTCCCGCTTCTTCTCAAAGGGCGTGCCAATGGCATGCCCGCGACTCGGGGAACCTTCATGTAGGCGACAAGCGTCCCCGTGCCTACCGCCCACGGGTGCCCTTAAGGGGGAATTCGGCGGTCGTAGGCCAACCGCCGTCGCCCCACACGTTTGCGGCGCATTGGTTGGGAGGCCGGATCCTCCTCCCTTCCACGCTCCGCCGCCTCCTTCTGTGCCATCACATCCTCACAGAAGGAGGCCACCGCTTTCCATGACCTGTCGCCGCCAACCATGGCTTCGACCACGGCAGGCAGGGACAGGTCGTGCCCCACTACAGCCACGAGAGCGGCCCGCTGTTCCGCCCAAGTTGGGCACACTGCCAGCGTGTGTTGGGCCGTATCCTCGGCATCACCGCACGCGTGGCATTCCATTGTCGGTTCCCGTCCCGCCACCCTGCACAGATATCTCCCAAAGCAGCCGTGCCCTGACAGGATCTGCACAAGGTGGAAGGAGAGAAACCCCCCGTTTCTTCCGACCCATCTCTCAAGGACGGGCCGGATAGCTCCGATAGTCAAGTGGCCAGCACTCGGCGTCTCCAGCCTTTCCTTCCACTTCTGGATGAGGACACTGCGGGAGTCGAGCCTCCACCGCCTGATCTCCTCCAGAAGTGGTTGGTCCCCCCTAGCCCGCGCCTCGGTGACACGCCAATATACATCGGCCAGTACTGAAGCGTCGAGGTCCCAGGGTGGGGTCCCCGCCAACACGCAGGCCGCCTCGTAGGAAACGGTGCGGTATGCCTTCGCCATCCTGACCGCCATGACCCTCTGCGGCCTTCGCAGTTGGGCCTGGTTCTTGGTGTTCAGGGATCCGGCCCAGATGGGTGCCCCGTACAGAGCCATCGACCGCACCACTCCTGCGTACAGTCTCCGGCAGCTCGCGTTTGGCCCGTCCAAATTGGGTAACAGTCGGCTGAGTGCTGACGCCGTCCCCATCAGTTTCGGAGCAAGGCACCTAAAGTGCTCCGTGAACGTCCAACGACTGTCAAGGATTATGCCTAGGTACCGCATTGTCGACTTGACAGCGATGGACGTTCCTCCCACCGCCAGGCTGGAACCCGCCGGAGGAGCCTTCCGGGGCCCATGAAAGCACAGCGCCTCGGATTTATTCAGAGCCACCTCTAGCCCCAGCCTTCTGATGCGGGCCACCACCGTTGCCACGCCTGCCGTGGCCCGGATCGATGCCTCCTGGAACGTGCTCCCGCGTGCCGTCACCAAGGTGTCATCGGCGTAGCACGTCACCTTGACACCTGGCAAATTGCGTCCTCTCAGCACCCAGTCGTACCCGATGTTCCACAGGACCGACCCTTGTGGAACACCGCACGACAGCCTCTTCTCCTGCCACTCCTCGCGCGTAGGGTACCTGACGGCTCTATCGGAGAGATAGTCCTCTACCGTCTTCCGGAGGTACTCGGGCACGGCATGGTGCCTCAGTGCCGCCGTGATGCAGGCCCAGGGGAGGGAGTTGAACGCGTTGGCGATGTCAAGGGACACCGCCAATACTACCTCTCCCTGGGCCACTGCTTCCTCCGCCAGGGTCCTCACGCGCGCTATGGCGTCAATGGTGGGCCTGCCCCGGCGAAATCCGAACTGGTGGTCGCTGAGGTCCGGCCCTATCCCTTCCAGATGCCGGTTCAGGCGAGCGGCCACCACGCGTTCGAGCAGTTTGCTGGCCTCGTCCAACAGCACTATAGGCCTGTAGGCCGAGGGCGAGTCTGCGGGTCGCCCCTCCTTACGCAGAAGGACCAGTTTACCGGCTTTCCACGCACGGGGGAACTGTCCCTGCGCCAGGCATGCGCTGAATAGCGCACTCAGTCGTGCCTTTAGTGGGCCCAGGGCCAAAACCCAGGCTCTTCCGGGAACTCCGTCAGGACCGGGAGCAGTATTTTTGGCTCGGAGCCGTAATACCGCTGCGCCCAGTTCACCCTCCGTTACCTCCGGTGCATCGCCTGTGTCGGCCTCACTCCCCCTGGGCGGGATCATAGGTGGGGGTACGTGCGCTCCCCTTGTCGGGAACAGGCCGTCCACCACTTGTTCGAGGAGCTGCGGCTGGAGACTCTGCGTAAGTGGAGGAGTCCAGGGGCGAAGCTTGCGTCTCACCATCCTGTAGGGTCTCCCCCACGGGTCGCTGTTAAGCGTCTCCAGCATCTCCTGTTCAGCCAAGTCTTTTGCCCTGGCGATTGCCCCCTGTAGCAGCTTGACGGCCTCCGAGTATGCGGCATAAAGGCGCTCCTCCCCTGGCACGTCTCGGATCCGCCGCCTCCGGCTGCGAGTTTACTCGCGTCTTGCAGCTACGCAGGACTCGCGTAGCTGCGCGAGTTCTTGAGACCACCAGTACACTCTGCGCCTAGGGGGAATCGGACCGACACGAGGCATGGCTGCGTCGCACACCCCTACCATGATACCGCCCATGTTTTCCGCCTCCGCATTAACGTCCATAGGACCTCCAGGGCCCGGCAGCCAAGCCTGCACCAAGGCTGCCTCCACCATCAAATCCCTGTCCAGGCGTTTGAGTGACCACCGCGGGCCGTCCCCTCTCAAGGGCCGACTTGGGCCTCTCGGGGTAGTCGGGAGAGTTGAGACCTCGAACCGAATATATCGGTGGTCCGATAAGGTCTCAACTTCCTCCAGAACCTCCCAGCCCCGCACAAGGCGCGCCAGGGCGGCGTTGGCGAACGTGACGTCCACAATGGAGCCACCCTGTTGCCGCACGCATGTGTTGGTCGACCCTCGGTTGAGGACAATCAGTCCGGTGGCGACCGCCCACTCCTCCAGCTCCGCCCCGCGGGCGTCCGTCGCCGGGGATCCCCACGCCGTGCATTTAGCGTTGAGATCCCCGGCCACGAGGACCATGCCTGGGCGACTCCTGCTGATCATAGTGCCGATCTCCGCCAGAAACCGCTCGAATTCAGCCAGCTGTCGGTTCGGAGAGAAGTAAGCTCCTACAATCATTACATCACCGATCCACGCTGCAACATATCCGTGGCCCCTTTCCACTCTTTGCGGCGGTGAGGAGCCAGCAGATGAATTGGTGACAATCGCCACCAAGCCATCCAGGTCCTCGACCCAGTTGTCCCTGGGAGGAACCGAGTAGGGCTCGGCGACGACAGCCACCCCAATCAGCCACTCCGCCAGGCTTTGAGTTAGCAGGTCCTGGGCCCTGGCGCAGTGGTTGATGTTCGCCTGGAGAAAGCGAGTGTCCATTATTCTACGGTCATCTGCTCCGCCGCCTCGCAGGAAGCCTCAGGTGTTGCTGAGGCTGGCTGGGAAGGCTGTGAGGGGGCCCGGGGGCCATCAGCAGTTCTCTTCGCTCTTCTCGGGCGTGGTGCGGAGCAAGGCTTGGACCCCATTACGTGCTCTGCCGATTTGCCCGCAGTATTACACAGCACGCAATGAGGTGCGGCCGTGCACTGTGCCGACTTGTGGCCGGGCTGACTGCAGCGGTAGCATAGCTCGCTACGATCCGTCTGCGCCTGGCACTGTGCCCTAACGTGCCCATTCTCCAGGCACCGGAAACATCTCATTTTCCTCGGCTCAAGTAGTTTGACCTGAGCCGAGGACCATCCCACCAGGAATCGACCACCATCGGCCACCTTTTTCACCGCCGCAACTGGGCAGCGCACCCATAGCGTACCGAGGCCGAATCATAACATCAATGATAGTTAGTCTACCTAACCTAACCTAACCTAACCCACCCCTATAGTCAACCATCCCCGCTCTCCCCTACCTCTTGTTATAAGTGTTGTAAAGAGAGAAAGACGGATAGTGCGAGAAAAATCGAGACAGCTCGCGCGCCGTCTCGTGATAGCCGTGCTGATAATTGTTTGGCTGATTTTGATATCGATTGATGAAATTGGTTCCAGGCGCCGGTCGGTTCTGAAAGCCGGGCAGAGTACGAGGCTGGCGTCCGCTTCGGTTGTTGGGGCATGGCCATGTATTCACTGTCCTGTGCCTGCTACTCCACCGTCATCGAGAAACTCATCAAGAAGTTTGGGTGAGCATCAATAAATTAATCAATATACTGGGGTAACCTTACACAAATCGAAATAGGCCCATAGTTACCTCAATAAGGCTTGGGCTCTTAGCGACAATACATTTAATCGGAAACTAATGTTCGTGTTCATCACTCAAAAATATTTGCTCTTACCAAGATTTGGACCCAGGACCGGCAGCTTCGTAAGCAGGCTAAACCGGTCGCCAATCAATACAACGTATAACTTGGAATAGGCAACCATTCGGTTGTAATGCCTTCTCGTTCACTATAAAGTTTCACACTAGACAACAAACATACATACATTAAGCTTACTATTTTGTCTCGAGTGTATGTTGCAATAAGGCTTCCCTTTGTTACAACTATAACGATGTGCAGTGTTGCGCGGTATAGAAGCGTTGTAAATAATGGCAGGCGAGCACTGAAATCCATATAATACATGTCATCATTTCAATGTCTATTTCCTCTTTTATGGACTTAATTAGAAAAAAAAAATGCTGCCTAACTACAGATTTCTTAAACGTACGTATTTAAATATCTAGCCGCTCATTTAGTATAGTGTATGGGCACTGTATGGGGCTGGATTAAACGTCAAACAGAGCCAAAAAACAAAAATGTATTTGCTGAGGTTAACATAAGTATTATAGATGTGACGCCATTTATGGGAATTAAGAGTCTAACCAAAAAACTTAATTAATAGCCCTGAACTTTGGCAATGTCCTCAGGAAATGAACCTTAATCTCTGTAGGTATCTACCTTGATCTTAACTATTCATCATTCGAACTGGCGTTACTAATCATTAAACTAATCATTAATCAATACTCAATCAGGCTTAAAACGTAAGTGAACTGTGCTCCACACAACATTTAGACTCCCTATGTGAGCCCTAACCGCAGGTACTCAGCGACTGTTCAGTGACACGCGTTATTGCCTGATCCATGTATAGGTACTTAAGGCGGTGCATTGGAAATTATCGGGTGCTTTGAAACGCCGTTCTGACTAGATTAAGAAACTATAAGGTCTGATTTTTAGATATATGATTCTTGACTATATGATTGTTCATCTGATTTTATCGATCCATGATTGCTTAAAATTTCCTGGATAGAAAAAAAAATCCGAAGTTAGGATTGTATTTTCTTCTTTTGCTCAGCCTGCTCAAACGATACATTATTTTACGTCACACCTGGCCATAATGCGAGTTTTACTGCAAGCTGCGCGTACGGGAAAACTCGCATTGTGGCCAGGTGAAGACGTAAAATTGTGTACTCAACACGGGCGGTAATTCGTAAAGCCCCAGAGCGCATATTTATGGCCTTCACCTTCGGTTCGGGCCACAAACACCTGCGATCTGGTGCATTCACGAATTCACCGCCCCAGTTAAGTAATCTACTATTACGACACAATCAAGTTAATACTATAGCATTTTATCTCATCTAAAATCTCGCTTTATGAAATTTTAATAAAACTTCACTAAGTTAGGTATTTATCGAAATTTGTCCAAAACAGCGATTCCCGAAGAATGTTACATCTCTTTTTCTCGTGCGCGTAAGGCATCAGCATGTGTCTGTCTAGGGGGCATGTACGACTCAAATCAAGGCATCCCCTTAAGACGATTTGCGGTGCCGTGTGCGTCACCGGCATTGCACTTCAGAACCACGGGGGTACGGGCTTGATAGGGGACGGTCAACACAGCAACTCGTCATTATCTTACATCTACCCAGCTGTAGGATCCGTTCGTCTACCTTCACACACACACTGTAATGACGGTAAAGATACATTGTACCTAGCAGAGGAAAATCCCCAAATATGGACCTAATACAGGATTTTAAAGAAAAAGAAGTGTAATGACACTTGATTGTAGGACCAGTAGGACTAAAGATGGAGAAAAAATGATAATGCAGTGACAGGTTGCTAGCCTATCGCCCACGACAAACCTCAACCCGATCACATAGTCGACAGCACCCATAACATAAAAAATCGGCCAAGTACGTGTCGGGCCACGCGCAGTGTAGGGCGCAATATACTATTTTATGGAACGATAACATTCGTATATTTATATTTCTGTAATAAAAGAGGTTTAACAACAACAATATAGGGTCAGCGGGGGCGAAAAATTGTCCTAGCTAGGTATCATTTCTGGAAATATTCGTTTGCGTTCGAGTTTTCGCTCACAACGCCGAGCAAAGCTCGGTCTCCCGAAGTTCTACGTAGTATTTTTAGCAAGTCCCTAGTTTTCACCAAGTTAGCAATTGTCACTTGCGCTTGTACTATTACTTATTCTGTGCTTGCGCGCTGTGCATTGCTGGGCCGACAAGGGATGATAATACCAAGCGATCATTTTTACTTGTAAGCCCGGACTTGTACGGCGGATTCTCATTGCCATTGACCATCAGCAGCTGGTCTAACAAAGAATGAAAGAAAGAAAGAAAGAAAGAAAGAAGTTCCGTACCTCAAAAGGAAAAAGCGGAACCCTTATAGGATCTCTTTGTTGTCCTTCCGTCCGACCGTCCGTCCGACCATTCGTCCGTCTGTCAAGGCCCGTTTTCTCAGGAACGCGTGGAGGTATCAAGCTAAAATTTATACCAAGTGCTCAGGCGTATTGTCCCTGGGAACTGTGAAAAAATAAAACTTCTAAGCCAACGCAATCGAAAGATACCGCTATGCCGCAAATTTTCGAAACTCGCAAGGGAATCAAAACCTACAGGGTAGTCCCGTCAACTCAGAATCTTGAAATTTGGTACGAAGCAACGTCTTATGGCACAGATAAAGGAAAAATTGCGAAAACCGTAAATTATTGTACGGAACCCTCGGTGCGCGAGTCAGACTCGCACTTGGCCGGTTTTTTTGTATGAAAAAATTACAGTTGAGTTGACGAAACGTTAATCACCCCATCTGCATCTGGTCGGTTGGTACGCGCTTCAGGTAGATCTAAATGTCACTTTGGTATCGGAAAATTACAGTCAAATTGTCCTAACGTACCATCAAAAAGTTACGTGATCAAACCTCGGGTGACTGTATATATATATATACAAGGTCACTAAAAGTAAGTGAAAGACGTATTCAGGTCTAATAAAAGCCGTTTAATCAATACGGATTTAAGGCTCAGTGCCTGTGTAATAATACTTAGCATGTGGTCTGACGCGTAAATCGATATTACGTTTACTTAGGCGTTCGGAGCACGTTTGAGGATTTGATTTGCAAACAAATAATAAGATTCATTTACCCTTTGCTACTGTAGGTACAGTTAGTTGCAGAAGTAGCTAAGCATAAGTAGACGTAAAAATATCTACACACTGTATTACAAGACAATACGAGTTTGGTTAGGTAATTTTGAGCTCTTAAGCCGTGAAGCTAGTTTTGTGGTTGACTGTAGGTTTTGAGAGTGTGGTAAGTACCTGCATTTTTATCTTGCTGTCAATTCAAATAATTTCCAAATGAATAAAGGGCTGGCAAAGCCCATATGGAGTCGCAGGCGCCCACGTTAAGCGTGTCTGTGCGTTGGCAGATTATATGCTTGTTTAAATATATTTGCGGACAATAAGTATTACACAAATCGACCTAGTCCCAAACTAAGCAAAGCTTGTACTTACTGTTTGTACTAGATGACGATAAACATTTTATTATTTATTTTTATTATTTATTGAAATTACTAAACATGCAACAAAAAAAGATTACAGAGTTTCAAATGCCCTGCAAAACTGTTTTAACAGTTTGACTGCAGTAATGATAACTAGTTATATAAACTATTTAGTACAGTTCAACACTTACACTTACATTATAACTATGGTAGTAAATCTAATAAATGTTTTTTTAATCTTCTCTTAAATACTCGTAAGTCTGGTTCAAGGCGGATGTTTTCAGGAATAGTATTAAGAAAATATGGTATACGCTTTTTTAGAGTTCGGTCTCCGAAATAATTATTAACTTTAGGCACCTAAGTTTACCTGCAGACACCGCTCTTGTCCCATATGAGTGAGTAGTTCCACACCGAATATACTCCTGACTGCCATGGTTGTTAATAGCTAATAGATATTTGTGCTTTATACTAACAGGAAGAACTTTACATATTTTAAATAATTTACGATAATCATTCTTATACTGTTCTTTAATTTTTTTAGGTACAAGGAATTTAAGAAATCTAATTTGAAGTGCTTCTAACTTGTCGAGATATGTCTTAAATGTAAGACCGTAGCAGTCAAGGGCATAACCTAGTATGGAATCTACCAACGCGAAGTATAAACATTTTAACGTACCTATAGGAACTTTATAACTAAGCTGGTAAAATTTAGCCAACAATATTCTTAACTTTTCACAAATGTGGGTAATATGCTGAGACCAAGAAAAACTAGTATCTATTTTTACGCCTAGGTAGGTTATACAATCTAATTTATCAATTTTATTACACTGACAATTGACTAGATTACTATGCATGCATTGATAACTGTGGGCTACTAAATTAAAATTTTGATCAGATGGGATATTCAAGTATGGAGAGCGTATAACAAGGAGTTTGGTTTTGTCAGCGTTTAACAATATGCCATTATCATGGGACCATTGCACAATTGAATCAATATCCATTTGAATATTTCGGCACATATCAGCGATATCGGTTCCGGCAATTACCACCTATGCTGTTAACATGCATCAAGTAGCTGACAGGTCCACATCCCGAGCCTTGAGGTACCCCACAGTTGACCGGAACGTCGTCGCTCAGCACCTCGCCCACTTTCACGCGATAGCTCCTCGACTTAAGGTAGTCGCGGAACCAAGCGTTTAGTGGCTGCCTGATGCCACATTCGTCCATTGCATTTAAAAGCATTTCCGTTTCGAGTGTATCAAATGCTTTTTTGTAATCATAAAACAAGACTATTACTATTTTTTGGTTTTCTAAATGTGTATTAATATCATCTGTAAATTTAGATAAAAGAGTATGTGTACCTTTACTTTTTTGAAACCCGTGCTGACAGTTATTAAGAATGTTATTACGTTGAAGATAATCAGCAACTTGATTGATTATACATATTTCCATAATTTTTTCAATACTTGACAGAATAGCTATTGGCCTATAGTTTGATAAGTTTGAACGGTCACCTTTTTTATGTATTGGACGAATGATGGCTTTTTAACATACTTATATACGTAGATACATAAACACCTTGACGAAACCTGTGGTGGATGCTTTATCTGTGGAATGACGAAACCTGCGCTGTGGATCTTGATGGTATTGTTTTGTTCTTTGTGAGTAATTAATATTGCTTTAGATACATAAATACATCACACAAATAAAGGCCTCATCGGGTTTGAACCTCTTGCTTTGTAGGCAGGGTATACCCTACCCACTAGCACCCACTAGGCTAAAGCGTTCGTCGGCTTAGAGCATTAAACCAACCGGAGCCGCCATTGACAGGCGTTCCCCTCTGCCAAATGTACCTATATGACCAGTGGTCATACACATTGTATGGACTGACGTTTATCTGACGTAGCTATTTTCACGTTACGCATACATTTGACGTTCCCCTCCCCCGCAAAAATCGGCAGACTTTTTTAGATAGAAATGTGAGCGCGTGTCGTCTCCGGTTGGTTTAATGCTCTAAGTTCGTCGGTGTTTGTCACCGTCGTAGTATAAAATCAGAACACTTTTTGGTGTCCTAAATAAAGTGAAATAATTAAACGTAGTGCAAGTGCGCTGCCGTCAATGTTATATTAGGAGTTCAAATGAAACTGTTTTCTTCATCCTATGATAATGATTTAAAGTAACTTGGTATTTCACAAATTTCTAATAGGAGGTAAACCCAGTTATCAATCTGTATCGGCGTGATATAAATACATCCAAATCATATCTTCCATAAGATAACTATCAAAAGTATCTTAAAGTAGTTAAAGTTGTCAAACGCCCCAGATACTGCCCTTATCTGCCTTTACCCTTCAACTTGACTGAGCAAACATTTCCTAGTGACTAACAAGATCAATCTGCCCCTGACTTTTAGCTTCCTGTTGCACTTGCTCGGCTTCCCACTGATTTAATCGATAACTGTTTCGATTGCCTGGTTAGAGAAACATTGGGTTTGAAAATCGGGAATTCTTGCAATCGGCAATCGCCAATCATATAAGTAACTACGCCGAAATATTCCTGAATAACATACCTACTCCCTCGTCGATCGCTGCAGAGGCGACATGATTTTCGAGTTTAAATTGGATTGCGGAAGGGTAGAAACGTGTTTCATCATGACTTCTGAACCTCAGTCAGCAGGTTTGATTTAACGACTTTACTGAGGGCGACTTCCCTTTTGGGTAGGAAAATTACGGTCGTGAGGCTTTAATTAAGACCAAGGCCTTTAACTTTTCTATTTCATTTGTTTGCTTTTTAGGGGTTATACTACTGTACGGTTGAATTATATAGTTTGACTAGTCCTACTAATAAAACACGACTTTTTAGATTAAAAACTATAATTGAAAAATATAATAATTACCAATCGAAACATGTCGAAAACTATACAGAATAAATGATGGTACAACGTACAACTAAAGTTAAGTTGTCTTTTCAGTGCAAGATGCCTCTAATATAATTAAGTGCGCCCCAAATCATTGATAAATAAATACTCCAGTAAAAATACGGTTAAGGAAAACATGAATTTATAATTGTCAATTTTAAAACGTTAAAGATATATAATAAAAAATCCTACCGTTTTCACCAGTAAGTATTATATAATTTTAAATTAACTAAACTAATTTATTCAAAAAGTTTCAAAAATCAATACAATATTCTGAAAGTTTAGCACAGCTTTCTGCCGTTGCTTTTTAATTTTTTATTACTTTTCAGCCCTAGGAGCGACATGCCTCACTTTTCACCCGCTGTTTAGATAAACAATTATAACCTACTTTCGGAGTATGAGAGATGAAAAATATTAGTTATAATTTTTTATGTCGTTCTTTAATCTCGAACAAGGGTTCTTACTTAGCAATATTTCGAAGTATACTAAAAAGGTTTATAAATGATAGTCTATAAACTAATTAGTAGACCGTGGTGTAGAGCAAAAGGAACCTTTTTCAATTGACATTTAGGTATTTTAGATTACAACCTCTTTAGAGTCAGGCCGGGCTTCTACAGTAGGTACCTTTTATTTAAACTGACAATGAACTTATCACATAAATTAAAGTCATGAATAAAAATCTGCACAACACAAACTACGAGTTTTATACAGCGAAAAAATCCTACTTATATTATAAATGCGAAAGTTTGGGTGTTAACATGTTTATTTCTCAATCACGCTTAAACAGCGCAACGGAATTGGATGAAATTTTGTATAAAGATTAGCCTGGATTAAAATATAGAATTATTTTTATCCCGGATCCACGCAGATGACGTCGCGGGCGGTAGCTGGTATATTAAAAAAAAACTATAATGTGTTCCAGGGCCAAGAAAGTGTATGTGGGCGGACTCTGCACATACAGTTGCGGCATGTTCCTGCTGTGCATCGTGCGCGCACGCGCAGCCGTCATCCTGTTCAGCTGGACCGCGGGCATCATGTATTCCACGCTCTTCACCATGCCCTACTTGCTGGTCGCGCACTACCACGCGACTGACACGGTGAGACACTCAACTAGTGTCCGTGGTGTGTACAGCACCCGCCAGATTAAGTTTGTGTGTAGAGGGTAATCTCCGGAACTACTGATTCGAGTTCAAAGACTATTTTATTGGTATACACTGTGATTGGTAATCCGTGATCAGGAGTCGAAACATATTGATAAACAGCCAAAACGGATTTCAATGGATGAGGTCACATGCCATGAAATCACTGTTTAGTTAATTCAATTTAATGATAATGTTAACACTAATGGCCACTGAATATTTGGCACCCTACATTTTTTGAAGTAAACTAGATCGTCAAACACACATACTTACGTGAAATTTTCGCATACTACCGTTAGGGTGACAATGATTTTGAATTATAAAGTAGGTACTTCCTTATTCAGTTATATTATATTTAAAAAAAAGAACGTTAGATTAAGATAACTACGAGTTAATCGTTTTTGGTTGCGGTTGTTGGTGTTGGTGTGAAGGTTGCGGGAGTCCGCTGGATGCGGGTGGCGCGGGATCGGTCACTTTGGCACTCTTTGGGGGGGGCCTATGTCCAGCAGTGGACGTCTTTCGGCTGATATGTGAATCGTGTTTGGTATCA
The DNA here is from genome assembly GCA_945867215.1 of Epinotia demarniana. Taxonomy (NCBI): domain Eukaryota; kingdom Metazoa; phylum Arthropoda; class Insecta; order Lepidoptera; family Tortricidae; genus Epinotia; species Epinotia demarniana. The sequence goes on from OX244267.1 coordinate 8,158,832, forward strand.
ATAGAAAACTTTATTCCTGATCATGAACTCAAAATGACTGTCTATATACATGCTACATTTTATTCCGCAATTCCGCATGGGTTCTCTGCAATAAACGTAATAGGCAGAGGTCTAGTTTCGTGACGGGTGACCGGCGGGGTGAGCCGCTTTACCGCGTAGCGAATAACAGCCCTGGGCTCTTTGTAATACCTGAGCGGGCAGCTAGTTAGACATAAATGTAAATAATAGTAGGTACATTGTTTGACGAGGGGCGTAAATGGAATATTGCGAACAAGAGTATATATGACTCGAGTCGAGATATTGTTGACTCGAGTTTACAATATTCTTATGCCCGTGTTATACACAACGGTTTTCATCACATTTGCGAGAAAATACCTAAATACACTTTATATATAATTAATACAAATCGTAATAAAAACTTCAACTTGTCAGTTGTCCATTTTGTTTCATTTGACGTGAGGCGCGTATGGCAAAAACCCTTCGGTATACAGCCAAGATTTGAAAACACTTAAAAACATTTTACATCCGACCGATTACCGATAGGTACTTGACGACCGCTTTAGCCAAGTTGGTAGTGACCCTGCATACGAAGCAAGAGGTCCTGGGTTCGCATCACGGTATAGTACATTACGTAACTAGGGCGGTGAATTCGCGAATCCACCTCCACCTTCGGTTCGGGCCACAAACACTTGCGATCTGAGGCTTTACGAATTACCGCCCGTGTTGAGTACAACATTTTCCGCAGCGTGGAGTAAAACTCGCATTATGGCTAGGTGTGACGTAATAGTACATTACGTAACTAGGGTGGTGAATTCGTGAATGCCCCAGATCGCAGGTGTTTGTGGCCCGAACCGAAGGTGAGGGCCATAAATATGCGCTCTGGGGCTTTACGAATTACCGCCCGTGTTGAGTACAAAATTTTACGTCTTCATCTGGCCGCAATGAGAGTTTTCCCGTACGCGCAGCGTGCAGTAAAACTCGCATTATGGCCAGGTGTGACGTAAATGATATTTTTCGCATTACAGTGGGACAGCGCCGGCGGCGGCTGCGCGGACCCCCGCGGGCTCGGCACGGACGTGGCCGTGGTCAGCAGCTGCGTGTTCGTGGCGCAGTTGCTGGTGTCGGTGCTGATGGGGCTGGCCGTGCACGCCTCGGGCTCCACGGCGGCGGTGGTGGCCGTCGCCGCCGCGCTCGCAGCCGCCGCCGCCTTCACAGCCACTAAGATTACTTACTTGGACCTGTAAATCGTATCACATTATAAATATTTCGGTTCTATGTTTTTTAAGCAGAAACGTCCGCTACCGAAATTCCAAATTTCGATCATAGTGGAAAGTTTTCTTCGCCACGAAATAGTACAATTACGTATTAACTAGGGCGGTGAATTCGTGAATGCCCCAGATCGCAGGTGTTTGTGGCCCGAAGCGAAGGTGAGGGCCATTAATATGCGCTCTGGGGCTTCACGAATTACCGCCCGTGTTGAGTACAAAATTTTACGTCTTCACCTGGCCGCAATGCGAGTTTTCCCGTACGCGCAGCGTGCAGTAAAACTCGCATTATGGCCAGGTGTGACGTAAAAAAATATACGAGCCTAAGGTGTTAATACAATGGTGGAAGGGATTGAAAGATTCGTCGCCATTAGCGGACCCACGGTAGCTCAATTGGCAGAGCGATGGACGGATTCAAAAGGTTGTGGGTTCAAATCCCGCTCGTGGCTAATAATTTCTCGATTTTCCACTATGATCGCAATTTGATCTAGGAATTACGAGACAGAACACACACTACAACACTACACTTACTTGACAAAAATCGCATATTTCTGAACTGTAAATTTCTTCGACTTATTAAATATTAACTTAACAGGATACTTAACTGGACATAACTGGATAACATAACTGGACTACTGTTCAGTAACTGAAAAGTACACGATGGCGGACACCATTTTAATTTTGCAAAGATAACTTAGGTCTGTCAAGTTCCGAAACCGGAACCGGTCTAATCCCCGTAAGGTCTAGTTTTTCCCTCTGGGTTGGAAGGTCAGATGGAAGTTGCTTTCGTAAACTAGTGCGCATGCCAAATCTTGGGATTAGATGTCAAAGCGGACCTCGGGCTCCTCTAGGGCACAACGGGGAATAATAACTTAGATCTGTAAAGGCTGAATCACACTGGCGCAGCCTGCGGTGTCAATACAATTCCCGACAAACAACTTGAGCAAATGACATTGCCTGCGCAAAGACGAATTGGACGTGCGAGCTGCTCCCTCCCTCATTTCAGCTCGCATGTTCATGATCAAGTTCTTTAGTAAATTTGACAATAGCTGTCAAGTTTGCCTTTGACCGCCACCACATGCCGCGCTGTGATTCAGGGTTAAAATTACTTTTCAAATCTTTTTTGAGGTTATTTTGGGACTAGTTCGATTTGTGTGAGATCGTCCCCTACTAGTACTTTATCGTCAAAAAAAAAGGTATTGCGTCATTTTATTAACATGTTGTATAATCACCTGGTTTTGTGAAATGTTGGTATTATATAAAAAAGCGGTCAAGTGCGTGTCGGACCACGCACAACGAGGGTTCCGTGCCTATTAAAAAGGTCGTATCGTTACTAAAATCTTATGGCACTTACGTCCTTTTCTTTAAGGAAGCCAGTTTTTTAGAAATATCTCGAAAACCTTTAAAGCGATCTTCTTCAAAACAATTTCCGCTGAAACAATTTAATAAGCCCTATGTCCATGATTTTTTTCATATTTTTAAATTACACGGTTCAAAAATTAGAGGGGGGACACACACAATCTTAGTGACTTTCGGGGTGATTATCTCCGATTCTATTCACTTAATCAAAAAATTGCTTAGAAAACTTATATTTATTTTGAAAGGCCTATCGATTGATGTGCCACACGTGGGCTTGCAATGAAAATTTTGTTTTGACTTTCAGTTTTATGTATGGAGTGCAGCCCTAAACAATTTTTTTTAGTAATTTAGTTACAAAACTATGTAGCGGTTAACAAATAACACCTTTCCTCAAAATTGCATTCAAATACATACGGACGGACAGACAGACAGACAGACATGACGAATCCATAAGGGTTCCGTTTTTGCCATTTGGCTACGGAACCCTAAAAAGGCATTATAAGTATGAAGGGTTGTCAGTCGCGGACAAGGCGATGAGCTGCGTGTTCGTGCCGCAGCTGCTGCTCCCCTATTCTGTAACTTGTTTTAAGCTCACCTCAACGCTCACCCACAAATATATCCTGACACCGCGATTCGTAGTAACTAACCGTAGGTAGAGGTCTAGTTTCGGGACGGGTGACCGGCGGGGTGAGCCGCATTAGCGCTTAGCGAATAACGCCTTGAGCTGTTACGCGTCACGGAACTACGACCTCTAGCTACGCTTAGTTTCTACGCATCGTACAGAATAGTAAGCGACCACGTTTCAGTGCCATATGTAATCACTGACAACACGCACTGGTCAAAGACTCTCGTCTTGAGACACTGCGGAATATTGGACGAAAAGATGTGCCGTAGCTTCCCGAACGCTGCCCAGCCCAGTCGGATTCGACGATTGACCTCTTGGCGCGGCGTAGGTAGGCCCCCCACAAGGAGGACTGATGACCTGGTAAAGGTTGCGAGAGTCCACTGGATGCGGGTGGCGCAGAACCGGTCACTTTGGCACTCTTTGGGGGAGGCCTATGTCCAGCAGTAGACGTCTTTCGGCTGATATGATGTACAGAATAGGGGCTGGTGTCAGTGTGGATGGATTTTGTGTCGCCTCGCGCTCCACGGTATCACGGCACCTATTCTGTGGGGCTATTTTTCGGCGCTACTTGGACTTCTATGGTTTTTTCGTTCGCTAGATCTGGTATATTGGGGTATATTCTTACAATTGAGGGTTTCAATCAGTACAGTATTTGTTTCGTATTGTTTAAAATAACCCGGCCAAGTGCGAGTTTGACCAGCGCACGAAGGGTCGCGTATAAACGGCAAATAAATCACGTTTGTTGTATGGGAGCCCCCTTAAATATTTATTTTATTCTGCTTTTTAGTATTTGTTGTTACGGCGGCAACAGAAAAATATCATCTGCGAAAATTTCACCTGTCTAACTGTCACGGTTCATGAGATACAGCCTGGTGACAGACAGACTGACGTACGGACGGACAGCGGAGACTAAGTAATAGGGTCCTGTTTTTACGTAACACTTTTATGTAAGTGTGTGTTTTTATGTAAGTTATACAATTATGATTCGATACCTATTTAGTTGTGTACTACATGAAAATAGCGTGACAAACATACAAAAGAGATTGCAAGAAGCTATATTAACGCTTAATTCTGATTGTCTAACAAAATTTGCAGAACTTTATTCTTGAAAACGGACAACCTGTGAGCGCAAACATCAATTTCACTAAGCGATCGTTATACATATTATAAGAGCGCCTATAGATATAATTTTTGCATACTTACTATATTCCGAACGGAATAAGCAATGAAAATCATTCATTTAAATGGTACCTATGCTTATTTGGTACAAAAATATAACAAATTATAATAATTAACAAACAACTTGAACAATCCCCGACAATTTCATTTCAAAGTCCAATACCTCACAAACGGCTAAACAGATTTTGATGAAACATGGCTAAAAACACTCGGGGTAAAATTATCTTTGACACAAAAAATAAACCGCATTCAAATCAGTCGATCCGTTTGGCAGCTACGATACCACAGACAGATATACAGACAGACTCGTTAAACTTATAATATTATACCCTTATACCATTATACCCTCTTATACATTATACCCTCTTTTTTCGTGGGGGGTTAATAAAATAGTTCCTCTTTTGATCTTAAGAAGCATTTATTTGGTTATACATATAACACATAATTACGACAAGTACACGACTACTACATTTACATAGCTCTTATTGAAATACATCATCGTTAGCATAAAAGGGACGCTGAGGTCTATTATAGGATTATCCAAATATCCACCCTTCATACATATGTAAATAGCGGTTCCATGTAAGCATGTAACAACTAAAAGCGATGGAGTCTGAGTATAGATCTATATTAGGTCATGTAATTGGTACGAGTCGATACAAAACACTGCGGTCGCGGTTGCGGCGCGAACGCGGGTCGGGCGCGGGCTGGGCAAGTTGTAAAACATTGAAACTAAACTAACACACATCGATCGCGGTCCGAACGCGGGCGCGCGGGCACTAGCGCTTTACCAACGCGCGTAAAAAAAATTATTTATTCACACGAAGGCGGTTTTAAAGCGCGGCGCTTTTTACGTTTACGCTTTTTACGTTGGACGTTAAATCGAATTCAGCGTACGGAACTCCGTAAACGGTTCCGCTCGTGCTAACCGCGCCTTGAGTTACAACTCGGGCGGAGCGGGTCGGTCGCGGCGCGGGTCGGGCGCGGCGCGGGTCGTGCGCGGCGCGGGTGGGAAGCGAAGCTGTTCAAGCGCGGTGCTTGTCCTGTGATAGTTCCATAAGTAAAATGAATGCACCTTCGATAACTCCTAAGAGTGCGACTTTTTTGTTGATATTTATAATATAATGAGTAGGTACTACTAGTAGTCATAAAGATAGTGAATTTTGACGCTTGTAAATCCAAGGAAAGATTAGACAAGTGATACTTTTCTTCAATTGAGTATCGCATTTAACATTAAAGAAAGATATACCTATTTCCTTTAAACGATTAAACTAAGTGAGTTTATGCTAGGTAAATATTCAAACAGTATTTATGTTCTCTTTGCCATTCATTTCAACGCGGGACCAACGCGTGTCGAACGCGATAGTAACGCGGGGCTGCCGCGCGTTACTACACGCCGCCCGCCTGCGGTTTCAGTACCTACACCGCTTCAACCGCGCCCGACCCGCGCTGCGCCCTTACCCGCGCCGCGCCCGCCCGGCGCCACGCACGACTCGCGTTCGATGTGTCGAGGCCTTAAGACAATTTTAAGCGCTTTGATTAGCGGGACAGAGTAGGAATCGAGTCTTATATTACTGCCTTACATTTCGACTCCCGTACCGCCTAAGTAACAGTTCATAATTATTATTCTCAGTACAGACTGTTCATCACTGCTAATCTATTTATACCTAAGGAAGTTCGATTCGTGTTTTTTTTAAACACGATACATTCTTTGTACACATCTTTTAAAGCATGTTTTATTTAGATATCGACCGAGATTCGACCAATCTAATTTATTTTAGCTGTCTAAAGAGTTGTAAAATGTTGACTTGGGACCTCCATAGTAAAAATTATGTGATTTTAGTTTGGTGTAGGTACGAAGTCTTATTTCAAACTGTAAAGTCGACGAGTATAAATAGGTACCTAAGCCTTTATTCAATACTACGTACATACAATTTGCATGCTTCTAGTTATTACATGCGATTGTGTGTGTGTGTGTGTGTATAAGTGGCCAAAGTTGTAAGAGGTGGTATACATTGCCCCTTTTCCGAGTAACGCACCTTCACATGAAACGATGGTCATTTACTACGTACGTACGTGACGTCACTGGTCTCAAGCGTTTTCTCCCTCTATCAAGCAAAGGGTTTTAATTTTTGAAATATATTTTCGTCAATGGGCATATATTTACGCTTTCTTTATTTTGGATTAACATTTCAATTAGAGTTCAAAACTCTATTCCGCTGGTAGGTATATCGTCGGCCATAGAGTCAAAATAATTGATTGTAATACTGCAAATGCTCCACAAAATATAATTTACTTAGTTCTGGCTAAGTAGCTAAAATACCTCCACTTGTTATAAGTGTTGTTATAAAAAGATTGAGAGTCACATTCCTGTCTGTTTAAGGTTACATGGCTGCATTGTCACGCTTAATTAAAACGCTTCCGCTAAACATCCTTTGATTGCGAAGAATTTAATTAATTCCCTGTTGTTTTCTCTGAGAAAAAACAGACTTTCATTAAGGCTTGAAAAGAGAAGACGAAGCAATTCTTAATACTTACAACAAACCTTTGTATCAGAACAAATGGTCTTGGCTTTTTAGAGATCCGTTAACAAAATGGAAAAATGGATCCCTAAAGCTGGGAACAAATTATCGGACGAGGCTGACGGACGCGGCTTACAGCCGCGACTTATAGGTATCTAGATAATGAATATGCACTGAATTGTGCAAACAATCAGCGGACCGATTTTTGATTTTCGAGCGCTCGACTCTTTCACTCGACAATTGACAACAATTAAGAATTAATACGTACTAGGTACTACATACACGAAAGTTCTCATAGTAAAATCGGTTGTAATAATGCTACGGTTTCTGAACGCATTTTAGAGCATTAATGATATGTGCGTAGATAAAATCATATTTTAATACTGTATTCGATATTTTAAATATTAAGTATATTGTTATCAAGAATCTCGATGTTAAAAGTGATATAAATGTTCATAATGTATTGAATTGTTAAATTAAATGGATGTTTATGAGCTATACTATAATAATGTCACGTTAAGCTAAAGTGAATAAAAATATCATAGTACCTAACTTCGTTAGAGACAGAGCTATATTTACCTACGATAAAGGTATTGAATGTTACCTGCATGCATGTACATATATTTTGATGAATGAAATAAATACCAACAGCCTACACTTTATTCTGGAATAGACTGACCTACTTATTTTTGTTACACTCTGTATACCTCTAAATACAGGTCGATTCACGAAAGCTGGCGCGAGATTTGACAGAATTTCTATGAAAATAGCTGACACTCAGTAGAAATCTCGCGCCAGCTTTCGTGAATCGGTTCACGAAAGCTGGCGCGAGATTTCCGTACCTTTACTTATAGGTACGGAGTTTATGATTTTCACTTAATTTTGCTGTGTGTATGTCTAAATTACAAAAGTGTATACTTAATGTATATCGACAATAATATATGTCCAAGCTAGTTACGTAAGGTGTAAATAAAGACGTGTAACTGGCTGTTCCTATATGTTTTTCTTACTTGAACTAAAAGGCGTGTCAGTTTTAATTCTATTTCCCCAAAAACGAAAATTGCGGATGATGCTAAATATATCTTATACCTCTATCTATCACTTACAAGTAAAGTATCATGTGTTTGAGATCATTCGAAAGCAACATCAGAAAGAAAAGATGTATATGACCTTTCATCATCATAGCCTACATTATAAATGTCCCACTGCTGGGCAAGTGGGCACAATTGGCACTAGCCTCCTCTTAGATGGCAGGAGGCTTGTAAGTAAGAACCCTGGCCGAGTAAGGGTTGGCGACATACTACATCTAAGAATTTCTTACGATGTCTCCTTCTTCGAAAGGGTAATAATAAATATCAAATAATAGTACTGGAGATAGGGGAGCATTGGGGACTTTTTTACTTAAGTCGTAATACTCGTAAAAATGTATTTTTTTAACAAAATCAAATTTCTATTTCTTATATCAGTAGCACATATATTTGGCTTCAATTATTACGAAGAACACTTTATACAACTATAATCAGTTTCTAAGCACTGTGGTTTGGGCACCTCACTGGGAGGTTTGGGCACTGTATCAAATATGCGTCTTAATGGTAAATTATGAGAATATTAAATAAAATAACTATAAAAACTCGCAATAAAATCGACAAATAATCAAATGTTTTAAACTATTAATACTCAAATAAAAACAAATTACAAGATTTAGTAATCAATACTCTGTATCCTTACTAATTATAAATTCATATAATAATTAGTAACACTAATAATAATAAAACATCAAAGTATTTAATATTCTTCATATACAATGTTTATACACAATTAAAATCCGTCATTATAATTTTATTATAACAGAACCTACTTTTTACACCGATTGCCGAAACAAACATTAGTGGAGGGGGAGCATTGGGCATGCCCAAACCTCCCTTCAAAATTAGTGCTCAATGCTTCCCCACCCCCTCATTTCACTAATAAATTCAAGGTAAAGGTAAGTTCCAAGAAACTCTTTAGTACAAGCCGGGATTCTAAGCCGCCACCACCGTTTGACTACCGCACGCTAGAACAAATAGGCAAAATAGGCAAATACAGTCAAATTCAAAAATTCTAATTCAAATTCATACGTTAATTCGTGACAAACAGTTGAAGCAATACAGAAAACAATCGAAATAAACGCATAATAAAAAAAACAATAATTAGTAAATTATTTGTATGTGTCCTTTGAATATCATCAAAATTGGCATCATCTACCACGAGATGTTGGTGTCATGATGAGTTCTTACTCATCATGACACCAACATCTCGTGGTGAAGGGAACAAAGCCCAAGCCTCTGTAGTTGTGGAGATCTTGCTCCACAACTACAGAGGTTTAGGCTTTGTTGAAGGCGAGACTGTATTCTGTCTCTTAAGCAGTTAATCCTAATAGAGGATGTGGAGCTACTGGCGTCTTCGGAACGCGTTTTTCACAAGCAGGATTATCTGTCTTGTATTTTTGTAGCTCATGCGCGTCCTATTACTTATAGCTTATACCTATTACTATTATTAATAGTGCAGTCCCATTGACTATCATGCCCCACAATAAAATACTTTTCTGTCGTCGACATTTATGTGTGATTTTTAAATAGGGAATACGTAATTAATTACGAGATCATCTCGAATCGAAATAATCTCGAAGGGACTCGGAATTGGCTTCCTGCATTTGCGCATCCGAATGCTTTAAACCATTAAACCAAATGAATGGCAACGCTCTGAGAGTCTGTCATTTTTAAGATGACGATGACGTGGGCAGGTTACGGTGAGGACACGAGCAATCACAGAAATGACATGGCTTTTATTTTTCCATGTTTATAGGAACGGCGCGTGTCTGGGCGAGTGCGTCACATTTGATTTGGGCTTTAGGTCCTAACCGTATCCTAATCTACCGTGTAAACGGGCTAAATAATGTAACGTAACAGTTGAACTATTTTACTGTGGGTAAAGGGTTCGCCTCAATATAGCGAGTTTTAATGAGTTGCTTGTTCCTGCCTCCCTGGCGTTGCTAATTATTTCACACAGTCAAATCAAAAGCTTTGGATTCTATTAATATTTAACATTGGTATTTATCAAATCCGTTTTGATCACATTAAAAAATATTAATAAGTTAAGGCGGTGCATAGGAAATTATCGCGTGAAACGCCGTTCTGATGACTAGATTAAGAAACAATAAGGTCTGATTTAAGATATTTAATCGATACCTACATGATTGCCTAAAATTTCCTTTATAGAAAAAACATCCAAAGTTGGGTCTTTATTTTCCTTTCTTTAATCAGCCTACTCAAACAATACATTATTTTACGACACAATCAAATAATGTAGTATTTTATCTCATCTGAAATCTCAATCAATGAAATATAAAACTGTGCTTAGTTAGGTATATATCGGTCCAAAAAAGACATTCCCGAAGAGTGTTGCATCTCTTTTTCTCATGCGCGGAAGGCATAAGCGTGTGTCTCTGTCTAGTGTGTGTGTGGGCGTGGTCGACTCGAATCACGGCATCCCCTTAAGTTTATGACCTATGGCGCAGCCTGCGGCTCGTCCTCTCATCGCTCCTCTTTAATAAGAACTTAAGTATCTCCTAAGTCCTTGTGATATAAAAATAACTACACCTACACATTAGATGTTAAATACCTGGTGACCACAGGAAGGTGACTTCGGTTATTTAACTCTGCAAGACCCGTATGGCTGCGACCCTAACAAAAATGGTTGAAAGCAATGATAGTAGATATCTCAACCTAATGCATTCTAACAGCAGTATGCCACGGGGCGTCATAGAATTTAAAAAAAATCACAGATTTCGTGCCTCACACGACTATCGCGCACATTGGAAATGAATCTACGGAATTCGAAAAAATATTGTCGCTGAGCGTCGAGAAAGTCCGGATAAGCAAAAGGTTACAAAATAAAACTATAACGTTGAATGACAATTATTTTATTATTAAATACTTAAACATAATATTCAAAGTACAAAACAATAATTACAAGACAAATTCGTAATCAACTCGAGACACTTCACCACTTGCCACTGCATCGCTGGCGTCGTCACTCGAGTCTTGATCGCCAGCGGCCCACTTGCTGCAAGATATGAAATTTTTCTGACAGTTTGACGCGACGAGCCCTCGTCAGTTAACTCTTGCGGCAAGTTCGAATAGCTCAGGAACTCCAGCTCCGTGTCCAACGAAATCCCGGAACGCGTAAGTTTGAAGTCCGAGATAGCAATTACAGCCAAGCCATGAATGTATTTCGGCTCGAGAACCAGATTCTTCCACTTCCCCTTAGAGAACTTCAACGCATCTTTCTTGAACTCCAAAAGTTGAATGGGAATTGTACTCGGCATTGTTTGAGTATTCAGCACCTTGACATTCCACACACCCGGAGACATGACGCCTTTATTGTTTGGTTTCTTCGCAGTCAAAATCTTCTCCGTCAGATTCTTCCAGGCTTGAGCCGGATTTGTTATTCGAAATTTATTGATGGCTTCGGTGAAAACATCCTTCGATGAAATTGCTTTCAAATCGTGCACCAATTTGTCCTCGAAGAAGGTGCGCATCTATCGTTTGCTAGGCTCGTGCCACCAATAATCCGAAGATGAGACGAGCATCGACAATCTATGCTTGCCTTCCAAATGAGCCATGTCGAAAATCTTTTTACGCTCGCTGAAATCGTCGGTGTTGACAAAAGTTCCGTATAAAATTTATGACCACGGCCAGACGAATGGGCATCTTGTATGAAAATTGGCAAAAATGCGTTGACTTTTTCGGAATCTTATTCAACTTGACGTGAATACCTTTGATGTCGGCGGCGTCTCTGAAGATCGGCAGAGATTCCGGCCGTTTCATGTTCAATTCTTCAATCGCGTCGTCGATGTTCACGTCGTCGATGTACGAGTTCAACTTTTATTTGTCGCTAAATAATCCTTTAATCGGCGCCGCTTGATACACGCTGCTGACCACATCTTCTTGCTTGTTTCCGCTTCGAGCTTGCACCTGAGTATCCTGTCCGTTCACTGTCTGATGAATCTGCAAGAACATAAGACTTCACTCTCCTCTTCTGCGATGGAAAAATCTTTTTGCCTTCGGCCGCTGATGATTCAGCTGTGACGACGTGTTGTTGAGCTGTTTTATTTTTCTTGGGCGACAGCAAATCCATTATTTTTCGCGAGACTCGAAACTTCTTGCGAATATTTCGCTGCGTAGATTCCCTTTCTCCTTCTTCTTGCATGTCAAAACTGGTTAAGTATATTTGATTTGAACAAAAATATTTTTTTAAAGTTATTTTATTTTTGTTTATATTTGACACTTTACATGACATAGTATTATTTTTCTACATGCATAGTCATAGACACCGAACATTGATACTGTTTCGAACCACAGAGGATTTTTTATAGACTAGTAATTTCCAACAACATTCACAATCATGACAAGTAGGTAGTCCGCTCGACGAGGACAATTGCAGAGTGTGCTGACGGAGGGGTCACAGGGAGGGGTTAACATTCGCTGCTTAATAACTTCCGGAGAAACTTTTTCAGCGTTATTGTCAGCGTCACTGCCGATATCAGACAAAAATGCGACACCGCCGCTACTGTTGCTGTCTAGATTTCTTTTTCGCTTCTTATTAAATTTCGTCATCATCCAAATGGCACGATGAGTACTGAAATAGAGCGTGTAGTACATCAATTCGAGCGGCGTGTTTTTGACGAATATGGCAACGATAGTAGTTCCGCTGCACCTCTCGTGAATCTCCACATCGCTTCATCCATAAGATCCATCAAATGTTGTCCGCTAATTCCTGGCTGGCAGTAGAAAGCGAGGAGGCAGAACATTTGTTTCGACGTTAAATTTATCCATATATTTCATGAACGCGCAACAAACGTCACCGTACGGAGATTTCATGGTGTTTATATCCAATTTATGACACGCCGTTAAATTTGACGTCAGAGATTCGTATATCGCCACACCACCGCCACCCTTCCTCCCCGACACGGCTATTCTAGTTCTCGACACGCATCGAAATCCGTCGATCGGGAGAGCCTCCGCGTCTACGGTGCCGTACACTTGATTGGCCAACAGACACTGCGATGAATTGTCACGGTCCCGAATGGAACGGCGACTCAACAGAACGATAGTCTTGCAATCGTTTCGCGGATCTCCACAGCCGACTCCTCCTTTGCCGTGCGGTTCCGGACAACGCGAGCACGGATAGATTTCTTAATATGAAGTCCGACGACACATCCACATTGTGCGCATTTAAACTCTGAACGTTCAACGATCCGATCGCTAATCCTTTCTGAGATTTAGCCGTTTTAATGAAACTGTCGCATCTGTCGACGAGAATCAGCAATCTCTTCGCGTGAAGCCACTTAAATACATTTCTGAATTCCGTTTGCGAGTAATCCTTCGTGCACTGTCTGAAACGATGATCTTTCTTCTGATTCGTCAAAAATAATCCCTCCAACGAACGAGCGCGAGACATGACCACATAAACATAGGTTTACATGGTTACGCAGAATATCAGTATAGGCCAACTCGTGAGTTTGTAGTCGTAATTGTACACCACCATGTCAACCGAACCACCCTGCACCTTGTGTATGGTCTGTGCGCAACTGGGCAGCAAAGGAAACTGTTTTCTTTTCACTCTAAAAAATTTCGAACTCATCTTTATAGGCAGCTCGCGTCGGGTGATGGCTGTATAATTATTTCGGATTTATGCGATGCGCGATCATGTGCTGTTGATATTTCATGCGCAGTCTTGCACCGCAAGCTTCGTGTTCGAACTCCATCCAAACTCGCACCACGTACTCTTCGTTCTGTCGGCCTATCGTTTCGATAAATTTTAAAATTCCCATCGATCCGTTCACAATTCTGTCCACTTTATCGATATTCTGCGTAACCATGTAAGGCATTCCCAGAACGAAACACAATTCCTTCGGCAAATTACCAGTAGCGCTCACTTCCATTTTGTGCAATTTTTGTATCGTGTTCGTCTTCTGATTGTTGTTGGCGCATCCAAGCACAGAATCTTCAGCCGACACTTTCACCATGCCTGCCGAGTCTGCAGATAATTTCTTGTAATTGTAATTATTGACCTGCTCGTTTCTGTGAAAAATACGAATAGCCGAACTGAGTTCGGGACAAGTTTCCAATTCTACGCTATCGAAGAATCTCGATTCGATCAACGTTCTCTCATCGTTCTCCAAGCGAGTGTTGATGCCGATCTTGGTGAGTATATCGGAGAATATTTTATCAGATTGCCGCATAACCTGCTTCAATTCGTGATATTCTAAATTGTGCCACAACATTTGATCTTGAAACATATTCGCGGGCCTCGTGTAGACGGGAGCAGCTCTCACCGGCGGCAGTTGTCTCAAATCACCGCAGAAAACTACATGAAATCCACCGAATCGATTCGTGCAATACTTTCCGCAAGCTCTGAGTTGGTCTCCTACCGTGTTCAGAATACTCTGGCTCATCGTACTGACTTCGTCTATTATTTAAGTTTGCCTATCTCGATCTACCTACCTTCCTCTCAATTGCTCAAAGGTTAGCTGGAAGAGATCCCTTATAGGGATAAGTTCGCCATTGTACTTTAATCTATTGTGTGACATGTATATTCCTTAACCTGTTATTGTGTACAATAAAGTGCTTACATACATACATACATACATTATCGTGCAGACTTCGGTTAGATCGCACCGCATCGTCTGCAACTTGTCAAAAGAAATTCGCCATCCTTCCTTAGTGTTGATCGGAATATTCAAAGCAGAATGAACGGTAGTTTTGACGCCAAGAGTAATCGGATGAATTTTAAGAGAGAAATGGTTTGATTGTTTTGGCCATTCAAAAGCGAAGAGCTCGATCTGTTGATTGAAGACAAGTGTTTGAAAATTTTTGGCCCCTGTTTTGTTCACATGTTTATGACATACGTGGGTAGATATTATTGACCCCTGTTTGGTTCGCATGCATATGAGAAACGTGTGCATAGATATTTTTGACCTTGACTGTTTACATATTTTTGGCCCCTGTTTTGTTCACATGTTTATGACATACGTGGGTAGATATTTATTAACCCTGTTTGGTTCGCATGTATATGAGAAACATGTGCATAGATATGTTTGGCCTTGACTGTTTACATATTTTTGGCCCCTGTTTTGTTCACATGTTTATGACATACGTGGGTAGATATTATTGACTCCTGTTTGGTTCGCATGTATATGAGAAACATGTGCATAGATATTTTTGACCTTGACTGTTTATATATTTTTGGCGCCTGTTTTGTTCACATGTTTATGACATACGTGGGTAGATATTTTTGACCCGTTTGGTTAGCATGTATATGAGACACATGTGCATAGATATTTTTGACCTTGACTGTTTACATATTTTTGGCCCCTGTTTTGTTCACATGTTTATGACATACGTGGGTAGATATTTTTGACCCGTTTGGTTCGCATGTATATGAGACACATGTGCATAGATATTTTTGACCTTGACTGTTTACATATTTTTGGCCCCTGTTTTGTTCACATGTTTATGACATACGTGGGTAGATATTTTTGACTCCTGTTTGGTTCGCATGTATATGAGAAACATGTGCATAGATATTTTTGACCTTGACTGTTTATATATTTTTGGCGCCTGTTTTGTTCACATGTTTATGACATACGTGGGTAGATATTTTCGATCCCTACTTTGTTTGCATGTATATGAGAAACATGTGTATAGATATTTGTGGCTCCTTGTTAGCCTACATATATTTGTCTGTCATTGTACTGATATTAATGAACGTATTAGTACACATTTTAATGACTCGATAAATGTGCACATATTTCTGATCGAATTGGCGCACGGATATTTTTGGCTAATAGATATTACAGATATATTTGAAGCTCTGGGAACGTACATATATTTATGAACTCAACCGTACAAGAAAATTATTACACGACAAATCAGTAGTCACATCGCTGTCATAGTCACTCGAGTCTGCTTCTGACTTGTCTCAAAAAGGAAAAGCTACAGGGCAAACCCTTAACCCGATCGTCTTTGTTTTGGACTCAAATTGTAGCTGAATAAATTGTCCAGAGGAGATTTACTCCATTTTTTGATATCATTCTTCGTTTTCAAACTATCGAGCGTCAAATTCAAAAATTTGGAAAAAATTGTGTTTTTTTTCCACTATTTCGGCCATAACTTTTTTTGATATTGATTTTCTTGAATAACTCTTTTTGCACCTTACGGCTCTTGTAAATACGCGTCCTTTGTGCCTTTTTTAAATATAATATCTTCACAACTCTTTGTGATATAAGGGAATCGCACTTTTTCGTGAAATCGGGGTCTATACTGGAGCGAACGAAAAGACATTTTTAATACAGTTGCTCAAAAAGTGGTACTTTTTGTGGCTGCGTGGCGTACGAGAAGCTCAATTTCTCGAACTAGTGCTTTTTACTTTTTAGTTGCGACCGCGGCGCGACCGTCGCGGGTGCGCGGCCTGTGCGCGACGGGTTGCTGGCGGGGCGCGACCTGTTTGACCGCGCTAGCGGTTTGTAGGCAAGCATATTTTATCGCAATGATATATTAATTTATTATTTTTCGCAATTGTATTAAAAAACGTCGTTTACAACACGTGTGAAATGTCTTTTACCACTCGTACCGAGTCTACCTCGGTACTAGTGGTGAAAAGACATTCTTTTCACACTAGTTGTAAAATGTACTATTCCAATGTCAAAAGACCGGGGCAACCCGGTCCGGGAGTGCCGGCAGAAGTGAAAACAAGAATAATTTTAATTATGCAAAAAAAATCCCCTCCTCCCCCCTCCCTCACCCTGCGTGCCAATATATCCAATAACAACCTTATTAATTAGTACGCTATAGTTCAACTTAACTCAGCAAAATTGATAAAGGGGACGATGATATAAAATACCAATTTGTTTTTGCCATTGCCAAATATATATCAAAGTTTTTATCTCTTTAGGAATAACGTCCAAATTCGAACTATTCGAATTCTCTTAACTCAGCAAAATTAATGAAGGAGACGATGAAATAAAATACCAATTAGTCAGTTAGTTGCCATTGCCAAATATTTTTCAAAACTAAAGAGATTTAGGAATAACGTCCAAATTCGAACTATTCGAATTTGCTCAATAGCAAACCGGTAAAGGACGCGTGGACAAAATTACAAATTTATTTGCAGAATATGCAATTGCAAAAAGTGTTTAACGGCTTTATAGTCTTACAAATAATGTTCAGTTTTGAATGAAGTCGAATCAGCTAACAGCAAAATACTCGTATAAAAGTTTGATAAAACAAAATGGAATTTGCATTTACGGAAAATGTGTTACGACCTTATACTGTTAACAATAAAGTACAAATTAGAACTATGTGCCCCTAGTCAAACCCCGTTCCGCGCGCTTTAAACGTTTTCCTCATAAATTGGGCTGATAAGTGATAACACAATCATCGTTCCTACGTCGTTTAGATGTTAATTCGCATGAAAACACACACCGGGGGTGTCCATGGGGCTTATCAGAATACCTCGCCGCCGCGAGTGACGTTCGAATTCCATTCCGAATAAGTCTTTGATTTCTCACCCCAACAAGGTACGACGAACGCCTGAAGTAATTTAAAACGCAATATGGAATACACTCAAATTATTGTAGGCGTTAACTTGAAAGCATCATTCAGACTAACCAGATTCGACGGCCAAATGACAATTCTATCCTATCCTATACTATTAAACGTGAAATATCACTACATAGTATAAAACAAAGTCGCTTCCCGCTGTCGGTCTTAGATCTTTAAAACTATGCAACGGATTTTGATTCGGGTTTTTTAATAGATAGAGTGATTGAAGAGGAAGGTTTATATGTAACAGTGCGAAGCCGGGGTGGGTCGCTAGTTTGAATATAAAAAAACAGCTCTAACGATTTCAATGAGCCTTGGAATATAGGGGATTACGGGGATACGGGGGCGAAAGATCGATCTAGCTAGGTCACATGTTTGGGAAAATTTGGGCACAGGGACTACCTACTAAACATGGTTGTATGCAGGTTTCAATAAGAGTGGCGGGGACATTATAACATTTGCTCCGTTAGTCATAGTTTCACATCTAACAAGCGATTCTGTTTATGGTAAGTCGACAGCCATTGCCAAGCCACTCTATGTACGTGCACCTATACTTACCTATATTTTGTCTATGTATACACTGTATGCCTTGTATGAGGAACGGCGGTTTAATACGAGTGATGAATTTAAAGAACATGTCAAGCAATATTCGAAGCTATTTAAAATAGATTGTCATGTAGCCAAACGTAATTATTTATCTCAGAAAATAAAAAATAGGTCTGACATTATTAAAACAACCTGGAAAGTAATTAATATGGAGACTGGTAGATCGAAAAACACACCGACTGATGTTAAAATAAAAATTGATGGCAGAATTGTAGATTCTAGTTTGGAAGTAGCTACTGAATTTGAATATTTCTTTACTGAGATACCAGTCTCCACAACTAAGTATTTAAATTCATCACCTTCTTCTGCCGTTACATTGTTGAAACAAAACGCCCCAGAATGTAATACAAACCTCCATTTTGAACACGTTAGTTTCTCAGATATAGTAAAGGCATTTAAATCGATTAATGTCAAAAAACTAGTGACCTCTGGGGAGTTTCTGTTCATGCACTCAAATCCATTATAGAAATCATAGCGCCTGAGTTGGCAGTTATATTTAACAACAGTGTCGATTCCGGCGAGTTTCCTGATCTAATGAAACATAGTAAAATCACTCCGTTATTCAAATCGGGTAGCACTACTGACCCCACTAACTTCAGACCAATATCTGTGCTCCCAACATTTACCAACATTTTTGAAACAATATTTTTGTCGCAATGAATAAAGCATTTTAATATAAACAATTTGATACATAACATGCAATTTGGATTTACCCGGGGTCGCTCGACAACCCACGCTGGTGTCGAGCTGATTAAACACATTTTCGATGCCTGGAAGGAACCACAAGATGCTTTAGGTATCTTCTGTGATTTATCCAAGGCCTTGGACTGCGTTTGTCATAAAAATTGATCAGGAAACTCGACTACTATGGAGTCAGAGGATCAGCACTGAATTTACTAAAGTCGTACTTACATGGTAGAATACAAAGGGTCGAAGTGAATGGACAGCGATCACCGGGGTCATTGGTCTCGATGGATGTACCGCAGGGATCAATATTGGGCCCTTTCCTGTTCCTTATCTACATAAATGACTTGCCATATCTCGTAAAGACCCACCATGATATAGTATTGTTTGCTGATGATACCTCATTAATCTTCAAACTTATAAGACAGCAAAAAGCTTGCAATGACGTAAACAATGCTATTTCTAAAGTAGTAAATTGGTTTAATGTTAATAATTTATTGTTAAATGAGAAGAAGACTAAATGTATTAAATTTGTGACGAATCACGTTGAACACGAGCAAGGGAGTGTCTTTGTGAAAGATGAGGAATTGGAACTAGTTGATAGTACAGTTTTTCTTGGTTTAACGTTAGATTCTAAACTTCAATGGGGTCCCCATAGTGCCAATCTCTCGAATAGACTGAGTTCTGCAGCATTTGCAGTGAGTAAGATCCGTCAATTAACAGACGTGAAAACAGCTCGATTAGTATATTTTAGCTACTTCCATAGCATTATGTCATATGGTATTTTATTGTGGGGCAGTGCCTCGGACATTCATTCGATTTTTGTTCTGCAGAAACGGGCTATTCGGGCGATATATAGATTGAAACATAGAGACTCACTTAGGGATAAGTTTAAAAATATTAATATAATGACATTGCATTGTCAATATATCTATGAAAATATTGTGTATGTACATAAAAACATTGTCAATTTTAGGAAGAACTGTGACATACATAATATTAATACCTACTAGAATTAAGCATAACTCCAAAAAATAAAAAAATAATTCATGGGTAATTGTGTAAGGTTTTATAACAAACTTCCTGGAAACTTAACTGAGTTATCTATTAATAAATTCAAGAACTATGTGAAACGTAAACTTATTTCGAAAGCTTATTATAGTTATTATAGCGCACAGGACTACATGAATGATAAAACCTCTTGGGACTAATTTTGACTGGATTTATAGTTTATGTATTCCTTTTGGAAAATGTTGACATTGTGTTTTTAATTAATTATTCTCGTTTTATTTATTTTTTGACATTAGATGGTCTTTCTAGAAACATTCTAGACTAGTATTTTTTTATAAAAAAATTTAATACTTCGTATAAATTTTACTTTTTATGAAATTTTTTAAAAAATTTATATTAAACACATAAAACTACGTGTGTTTAATTATATCCATAAGGACATCTAGAGGCCTAAGCTCGAAGCTGAAGCTAGCTCAAACGGTTATAAAGATATGAAGATCAAAAAGTCGTAAATTTTAGCACTGACTGACTGACTGACACATAGTACCTAAAACCTAACCTACTTTAAGATGACCTCGAAGGATGAAATTTGGAATCCAGCTCGGTAATTATGTGTTAGCGTAGGAAAAAATCTAAAAATAAAAAATAAAAAAAATAGGGGGGGGGGGGGCATACAATTTTCTATTTATTTACTTGTAGCGTTGGAACCGTAGCAGCCATGCGAAGCAGATATTTGAAACTATCCCAATATAAGTATTATTATATTTGGTATATAACAGAAATGTAAAAATAAAGTTGAGTCCAAAAATAAGTGCTGTCCCCATACAAAAAACTTGTAATACGCGCTAAACAACCGGCCAACGGTGTGTTGTCGGCGGCGCGGGGCACCACTAATTATACACTGCCTAGTTTTCTTTACAAAAACTAATGATATCCCACCAAAAACATAAATGTAAAATAGTAGAGCCAAGTTCAATACAAAAATTATGCTTGGCTGTGGGTTTCGCCGCAAAAAGAATGGAGATCTAAATGAGTGCTAAGTTATATGCAAAATCCAAATATTATTTGCGTTATTGGATATATATATATATATTTTTATTAATTCATTAACAATCTTACAATTGTATTTGAATGTAACTACTTACTAAAGTCTCTTAATCTAACAATTTTACAGTGTAACACATTACCTACAGCAGAACATTATCAGGCATGTTTATTTTTATTAATTACGTTGACAGATACCTATAACAATTCTTCATTTAAAAATGTGAGATCTTAAAGCAGATTAGATTTGACTTGGCCAGTTTATCAGAACTAAAATATAATATGTTGAATAACTTTATAAAATGACTGATGTAATGAAAACTGGCCAAGTCAAATCTAACCTACTTTAAGATCTCACATTTTTAAATGACAGCAATTGTTCTAGGTATCCAATGACGTATAGAATATTTGGATTTGGCATATAACTTGGCACTCATTTAGATTTCCATTCTTTTTGCGGCGAAGCCCATAGCCAAGCATAATTTTTGTATTGAACTTGGCTCTCCTATTTTACATTTATGCTTTGGTTTCTACTATACGTGAATGAATAAGTAACGGGATAGACTCTACAAAGTTTGCCACTAAACCCGTTAATGCTAAACCCGATACAGGCAAAGTAGGTATTGGACTACCCTTGAAGTGTATCCTAATATAAAATTCGAAAAACTACCCGTGTCAAAATACATGCAGATAAAAGGCAGATAACCATGGAAAGACTTTTTCCTTTTTTTATTCGTCTAGGATGCATAGGTAAGTTGCAAACAGTGTAATAATGCATATAACACATATATCCAAACCCTGTAGTTATGCAGTTGTGATGTGAATGTGACGGACGACGATGCATAATACATGTGACGCTTCAAAGAGATTCCTTGCTTCAACGAAGCTCTGTAATTAGTATTCCGAATGCATCAAACAACGGGAAATGCAAGATAAACTGTGCCCATTTTGCATTTTGTCATAAAGATATTCGATTACACATGGAATATTGTATGCATGCCTCGCCTCTAGTCAGACACGTGATAATATCGTCATATCTTCGTCCCACGCTTGAAACAAATGAAGAATTTGATGCCAACCACATAACAGAATGCAGTCGGGTAAAAACACCTAAATATTAAGGAAAATGTATAAAGATTCGATTGCGTGAGTTAAGCAACATAGGTCGCGATCAGTTTACCTACTGATGAGTGACCGTTTTGACTGATTCCTAAATGAGCGCTTGCGTCCTTTGGAAAGCACGTTGGGTCGTTGATACCGTTTGTTGTTTGAATGACGACAGCAGCTGCTAAGCCGAGTTAGAAGTTTTCAAGCGGCTTGAGAATCCCTAACAGTTAAGTGATTTTGGTATGAAGCCTCATCAGTAAGTTACATTGTAGCTGTTTGAAATAGATTCCTTGACAATTATTGGGATTAAGATGCCACGCAGACTGGATGCTACCCGGGAAACGCTAGAATGCCTAAAAACCTAACAATGCAAAGTGCTAAGTAGTCCAAAATAACCATGTCCACTAGTGGACTAAACATAATATTTAATGACTGACAAATAGAGATGCCTCGAATATTCGGCTACTATTCGGTATTCGGCCCATTCGCCTAGGTACTTCTCTATCTATTCGGTATTCGGTCGAATGTTGTGAACCATTTGTTCGATCACTGAATAATAAATATCTACAAACTAGCGGCCGCCCGCGACTTCGTCCGCGTAGATTTTTGATGATGACAAAGAAATAAAATAGGTAAGTGAATTTTATTCTTAGTTAAAATGGTCTAGACATATTACATTTCAAACAGTGGCAGACACTGATATGCGATTGTTAAAGAATTAGTAAAGATTTTCCAATCAGATTACTTACGGGAATTGTTTGCAGAATGCTTAATACTTATTCCGTCAGTTATCTGATGCCTTAATCTAATTTTAATCTTTGGCGAAAATGACTGCATTGGAGCTAGAAAATGGGGATCTTAGTTATTATGAGTGAGATTTAAAATGAAGGTTAATGAAGAGTACATCTCTTTAAAAAATCCAGTGTTCCCCGTATAAAACCTTCAACCTTTTTTAACCCCCATTGGGATAGAATTTTCTTGAACGCTGAAATCAATTTTTTTGTATTGTAATAAGTTAAATTTCTACAATGTTTCAAGTCTCTAGTTCAAAAAATAATGTTTCCCCCATACAAACATTGCACCCCTTAGGGGTAGAATTTTCTAAAACGCAGAAATAACTTTTTTTGTATTTTAATAAGTAATGTTTCTACAAAGTTTCAAGTTTCTAGCTCAAAAAATAAGATTGCCCCATACAAACTTTGCACCCATATTTAACCCTCTTAAGGGTGTAATTTTCTTAAACGCAGAAATTGCTTTTTTTGTATTCTAATTAGTAATCTTTCTACAAAGTTTCAAGTTCATAGTTCAAAAATTAATGTTTCCCCCATACAAACATTGCACCCCTATTTAACCTCCTTAGGGGTGAAATTTTCTAAAACGCTGAAATTACTTTTTTGTATCTTAATAAGTAATCTTTCTACAAAGTTTCAAGTCTCTAGTTAAAAAAATAATGATTCCCCCATACAAAATTTGCACCCCCCGGGATTTTTGCAATTTCCAAAAATCCCGTCTTATCGGTTGCCTACGTCATAAAAGGAAGTCCTGGTGTAAATTTCAAGTTTCTAGTCCTAGTAGTTTCGGCTGTGCGTTGATGAGTGAGTCAGTCAGGACGCCACAAAAACTAACAAAACCGCCAGTTTATGGCCTTCACTAAAGTGTACTATTCCCTTAGAGGTTGTATTTTATTGAATGGTGCGATTTCGTAATGATTCCTTAACAAAAGGTGATATTTTTTAAAGATATTAGGAGAACAATATTTCTTTGCTATTCCGCTAAAAAACGTGCTGGTCTATTAGTGAAGATAAGATGCAACTATTTGCGTAAAAACATGCAAAAAATTACAGCAAACCAACCACCACCAATAATGACAAAAACCTCGACACGTGTTTCGCCTCTCTACGAGGCATCATCAGGAGATGTTGCTTGCGCCACGTCCACTGAGCAAAAAAAAAAAAAAAAAAAATACGCAAATAGTTACATCTTATCTTCACTAATAGACCAGCACGTTTTTACGCAAATAGTTGCATCTTATCTTCACTAATAGACCAGCACGTTTTTTAGCGGAATAGCAAAGAAATATTGTTCTCCTAATATATCATGGACTTCCGCAAAGTAACGCCTGATTCAATAAATTATTTTTTAAAGATATTAACACTTTATGAGTTGATTGAATCAAAAAACCAAGTATTCCGATGTGAGTTTATGATACATCACAGCATAAAACATAGACCTAAATTTCACCGAATTAAAGGTTCATAAAATTCGAATAATGGTATTCAATTTCCTTTTAACGAATGGTACCAAGAGATTAACATTAGGTACCGTGATAAAACATTAATATGGTAAATGGAGGGTTGTGCAGGGCCCGTAGTTTGTCGGCGATCAACCATTAATGGGTTCGTCACCCAAGTTTCTGTTTGAAAAGTTTGATTACTGCAATTCGCATATAACTTTATAATTTTAATTTACATCTGATGAAGTAGTGAGGAAATAATAGGAATATGAAATAAAA
Source organism: Epinotia demarniana (assembly GCA_945867215.1). Classification (NCBI taxonomy): domain Eukaryota; kingdom Metazoa; phylum Arthropoda; class Insecta; order Lepidoptera; family Tortricidae; genus Epinotia; species Epinotia demarniana. The sequence continues at coordinate 8,183,392 of OX244267.1, forward strand.
CCCTATCAATCAATATCGAAGATCGACAGAGGCAATTGATATTTAAAAAAATCTAATGTTATCGTCTGACTGTTCAATATCTATGGAACGTACTATTATTATTGATGGGTAAATAGGTTTCGATGTTATGGTAGGTAATGATCTAATAATAGAATAGAATATTTAGAAGTTTTAGTAAAGCATGTATTCTTATGTTCATTTTAATGAGGAAATACACCACAATTGTTCCGTATCATTTTGTGATAATATGCTGTTTAAATGTGCGTATATTTTTGTATTGTAAACTTATCAAAGTTTCAGTATGCATATATTATGCATAGTTTAAATTTTCAATCATTTTAAACATTGCACAGGGAAACCAATGAAACTTTTCCGTTATCCAGAGAAATCCAATGCTCGCTTTAAATATCTTTTAACGAGGTACCTAAAGATATTTCCTGCAACATTCTTTCTAAACGACGTACAGTTTCACGGGAGATAAATTCAATAACTTAATCTAAAGCCTTTCTAAGGGGATGCCTCTATTCTTGTAAAGTACCTCCCCCCCGCGTAAGCGAGACGTATATGTTTTCGACACACGAGAAAACGGGATGCAATAATAGTCTTGGGAAATGGCCTTTTTGAACGAATGTCGACAAATATCTACTTTGGTGAAATATTATTCAAATTTGATTCTATAAGATTTTAGATGAGGCAAAATACTGGATTTTAACTTGATTAGATCATAACATTTGAAAAAATACCTGTCGTTTCAGTTTAATGAGGTATATTATATATCCACACAAAAATTCATTTTGATTTCTAAATCAGTAAAATTTTGATATGTTTTCCAAATCATGCCCTTAAAAACAAATCAAATAACGAGAAAGCATGTAACAAACGTTCGTGAAATGTTTTACGAAAATGTAGTCGGCAGAGAGTAAATAAGCGGGCGCCCGCCCGGGTCCGAGCGTCGGCCCCGAGCCTAAAATGGAAACGCGCTCGTATCTGATCTACATTTAATTACTAACAAGCACGTGTAATTTGACTAGATATAATTTTAAAAGGGCAGAAGTTTCCAGTTCGTCAGTTCACCAACTGGCGCCAGGAACGATGGGTCTCCTAACGTCTATCTGGCGAGGAATAAGTCATACAAAAGCCTTAGAGGACTCCAGCGGAAAAATGGAAACCGCTTTCTTCGAGTCCGTATATCGCATCACTTACGTAGCAGGTACATTATGGTACAACTGGTACAAGGAAGAGAATCCCTTAGCTCTTGCGAAAATAAATCCCATCATGAATGTCTATACCAGCTGTCCAGCTTGATTATAGTCTGACCAGCGAACCGTATCTCAAACAAACGCAAATTTGAACGAAAAAGCATGCTGATAACACGAAATGCAAAACAGCGTTATAGATAGTTTGCAATATTAATTTAAAAAAAAAACATTGTAGCACGACTCTATTTGAATGATTTTTTAGTGTTCCTTACCCAAAGTGTAAAACGGGTCCCATTCTAAGACTCCGCTGCCCGGCCGTCTCATCTCAAGAACCGTGATAGTTAGACAAATGAAATTTTCACAGATGATGTATTTCTGTTGCCGCTATAACAACAAATATTAAAAAACAAAAAAGACGTTAAGGGGGCTCCAATTAAAAAATGAGAATTTGAACCTTTCGTGCGCGAGCCCGACTCGCACTTGTTTATTCCTATCTGCGACGCACGCTGGGAGAAAAATCTCTGCCGTTTGTTCAAGCCAAGAAAGAGGTATAGAGTCCAAGTCGATTATGTTAGCATCCTTTTGTGAGTGCTTTGTGTACAGTGGAATCCAATTACCAAGCATAAGTTTCGTTGTTATATAAGGCTTGGGTTCTTATCTACCTACTAGTCTCATAAAATATGAGACGATGATTCGAATTCAAAAGTTGGAACTAAAAATCTATACTTAATATATTATTAAGAAGGAAATCTATTATTGAGTCAGAAAACTTTAGAACAAATCAATGTTATTATATATTTTTTGTACTACATGATATCTATCTACTACATGGAAAATTTACTTCATTGTAAAAAAAATGGCCTAATATTCAGATGACAATAGTAACTCGAATCAAAAGCAGATTATCACAGAATAATTACTCGTTTTATTTAGTTTACCAGTTTTCTTCATAGTTCTGAAAAAATAAGGACCCTCCTGATGATTCCCCTTCTGAACTTGTCGGAATTTGTAAGCAGTATCCTGTTTTTTTGTTTTTATAATAATTTGATTAAGTACGCAGTTCAAAACGGAAGGTTCAGGTTCAGGGTTGAAGTGTGTTATGGGCGATGGGCTAGCAACCTATCACTGCAATATCACATTTTGTCGATATTTTATACCAACATTTATGCTAAAAGTGGCGCTGGAACATACGTTTCATGGGCTCTACCTACCCCTTTTGGGAATAAAGGCGTGAATGTATATATGTATGTTCAAAACGGAATGGATGGGTTCGAATCCCGATATTTATTTGTGTGATCAGCAAGATTATGATGATATTCTGAGTTATGTATGTTTTCTATAAATATAAGTATTTATTTATCTATATGTCAGAGAGGAGAACTTGCATTCACCGTAACTTCGGTCGTAATCTGCTTCACTGTCATTCTACAATCATCATCATTGATAATGTGTATATATTGTTACCTAGTTCCTTTAAGTACCTAAAAGCTTTGTCTAGATTAGGACTGCAATTTTAGGATTACCCTTATATATTTATATTTATTTAATGATGAGTAGGGTTGTCGGGCTCGGACCACAGCATCCTCTACAAACTATACAGCACCACAGTAAAGGTCATGATATGCCTATTCATGATGGGTGAGATCTGGTACATGGTCACTTACTTCTCATCTCTGGACATTGTCATCGAGCAGATGAACGTGGTCGTCATACATCTCATGGCTGTATTTAGATACATGTACATGGTGAGTACAGATACAGGAATTCCACTCATTCTATAGAAGATACAGTAGATTTTCAGGTGGCTTGAGAAATTTTATAAATCAAGCACCCTCATTTCAAAAAACCTAAATTTCAATGTCAAAACACTTTCGGGTTTTGAAATGATGGAACAGCCAATTTGCAGAACTGGTACCTACACAAATGGTTGGTTTATTGTACAGTTGCATACACTACTTTATCTACACACATATCATAAGTAGGTAAGCAACAGCAAAAAACCAACAAAAAATTACAACGGCAATGGCGGCAATTCGAAATGACGAAAGGTTTTTTAAAAATCATAGACAAACGAATGAAGTCCCTATCTCATATCACTCGAGATCAAATGTCGTGCGGTTTATATTTAAAAAAAACATACTCAATTGACGTTTCGTATCGATAAATGTGTTAATATCTATGGATACTAGAATAGAGACCCGCTTGAGTTTTGATAGCTGTTCCAAATTTAAACTCGTAACGTAATAACATTACCTACATTTACCTACTACCACAGACAAGAAAGTTTTCATAGTAAAATCAGTTGTAATAATGCTGGTCATTTCCTACGGTTTCTGAACGCATTTTAGAGCACTAATGATATGTGCGTAGATAAATAAATGTAATGATACAAATGAACAAGATGCTGTTTTTGTAATTTTTTGTAAGGTACCTAATAATGTAATAATACATGTTATCTAGTTCAGGTAAAAATTCTACCTGCTCCAATTAGCTTCCTTGATCTTGCTAGTGCCTTCATCTTTATGCTATTTTAAAGGATATTTATTTGTTTAGAGAAAACATCAAGACCGCTACAAGAAGCTGGCTACCTCCATGCAGCTCTCCAACTTGGATGTTTCCACACCCGCTAGGAAGGCATTGGTGGAGTTCTGGATCCAAAAAAGCGAGACCTATTTGAAGCTTATGCTTGGATTGGGCAGTTTGACATTAGCTGCATGGTAATCGAAACATAACACTATTTAAGCAATAAGCGTAAGCGCTGTGTGTAAACGCGGCCAAACACGATCGTAATTGCGTAAGACTTTTATTTCTATGTCCCTAAAAATAAACCAAATGCGTACGCGTAAAAGTTAATTAAGTCTTTTTGCATTCCAGAATTAAATTACTGAAACTGATACTCGGATCAGTAACAAATAAGACCTCGAGTCGGATCAGTAAGAAAAAGCTGCTTACGACAGTTAAATAAATTATTGCTTAAAATCAGTCCTCTTAGTGACGTAATACCTATTTTCAACACAATTGCTCGTAACGTACCCCTTATTGTGTCGCTTTTAGGCTCATAATCCTGGATATTAAACACGCGTGTTTTATAACATTACAACACTTGTGTGATTAAGTCACGTTGGCACCTTGCAGCAAGATATATGCATGAACACGGTGCATTCTTAAATTAACCGGGTTGTACAGAATGTACATCTTTTTTTAAAATTCTTGGCAAATGGATTCGAATTAAATCCTTTTTGTTAATTAATTGACTATTTCTTTTTGTATATGATATAGAAACGTTTAATTTAGTAAAACTATTCACTTTTGATAACATTTTACATGAATTAAGTACAGATAAAATTTTAAAACTAAAATATAATTTTATTTTGTATTGGCTGTTTAGAGATTTCTGTGCCCACACTGGGCAAACTTGACGAAAAAACCAAACTGTTGCGCGCCATTATAGGTTTTTTACCTTATATGCCTGAAATGAAACTTACATGCCTGAAATGAAATAAGTAGGCACGTTTTGATAGGAACATGCGCAAATTTGAAAAACGCAGTGTACCTTGACCTAAATAACTGATTACTTTGTATTGTATTATCTATTTATTCACCTCTCGGTATTTATGTTCTTAGGTGTTTAAATACTATAGGTACCAATATACAGTATTCGACCGGAAAATAAAGTTATGGCTGAAAACACAATATTTATTTATTTTACTCTGCCAGGTACGTGTACCCCCTTGTGGACGATTTAGAGTACAACCTGACAGTGAGCGTGCAACTACCCGTGGACTACAACACTCCTACCCGGTACCCCTTCGCGTACCTGACCACACTCATCGCCTTCAACTACGCCTCCTACTTAGTCATGGTCAATGACGTCATCATGCAGGCTCACCTCATACACCTGATCTGCCAATACACAGTACTGGCTGATTGCTTCGAAAACATTATTGTGGACTGCGAAAAGGAATTCAAAGGTTAACGAGCTATGTCTTTGTTCCTCATGTTAAGACGTTTTTAAGTGCCTGTGAATTACCATTGCCAATTAAGATTGTTAATCAGCATGCTGTTGGTGCAATTTAATTTGTAACGCAAACATTTGTTAATGGAACTCAGTCTTAAGGCGCCGGGCGCCTATAAAAATTAAAAAGATTTTCAATGGTAAGCTGTCGGTGTCAGTCAGCGATGTAAGCTGATGATTATTGGGCCAATTTACGGAAAGTTGTACATTGGACCCGATTCTGCGTGCACCTGGCTTAAATAGCCTAAAACTAAATTGTCTAATTTTTAAACATAAGGCAGATTAAAAACGACATGTTTAGAATAGCATTTTGGCAGCTAAGGTAAGATGAATAGACCGCCTAAAATAAGACACGTTAGATTCAAATTAGCGCTGTTATTTGATTATGACAGCTACTCATAGAATAGCAAAGTGTTTAAGCGACACCTAAATAAAATTATGAAGTTAAGAGGCCACTGTAGAATCGGGTTCATTGTGTATGAGCCAGTTAGCCCAGACATTTGTAGTTGTGTTGGAGTGCGTTGAGAGAACGGAGAAGTTGAGGTATAGTTATTAAAACGATTTATTACCTTTAAGATATAAAATAGTTTGACTTATTGGCTGTTCCCTCAGTTGATGCTTATCGTTTGCGAGTTAGGTTTGCACTAATATAATTTACTTCATGATGTCATATTGTAGCGCGGCCTAAAGTAGGTCGCAACGTAAACGGAAAAATGTACAGTGGTGAGACTGTACACATCGTACACTCTACTTTTTTTTAAATTTTGATTAATCATGTTTTTTCTACTCAGAATCGAGAGCACTTTCAAATGTAGTACGAGAAAAAAATTGTCCCAAGAGGTTTCGTTCCATTCCGTTACCGTTTCCATACTAAGCATGTACGGTGACGGAACGGAAAACCGAAAATTATATGTAAAATTTTGGACAGTTTTTTTTTTCCTTTTAGTGTGGGTGACTGCAAAAAGGATTTTATTTATTTATTTATTTGGATGCTCGCATAATATCCGGATCCATCGATTCAGGGAATTATATTTCAAACACTCTTCTGATTCTAAATTGTAGCATTCCCAACAATCGCTATCTTTATGCAAGCCGGCAGTCATGACGGGGTTATTAAAATAAATATTTAATGGCTTCAATTTGGTTTTATTGGTCTTGTAATCACAAATTTACAAGACCAATAAAACCAAATAATGAGTATAAAATAAGTAAAATAACCCTCTGGTAAAAAGTGCCATTATTAGTACAATAAGTGATAGTAATATCCGTCGGAAAATAGTAAATTTTGTGGATTGAAACTTGTTTTATTTACAGGCATGGGCAGACACGAACTTGTATGCAATAACCGCTTCAGAGAAGCATATATCTCCCGGCTGGGCCTCCTGGTTGAACAGCATAAACAGCTTTTATTGTAATTATTGATACGTCTTCCATATATTGGCTATGTCTCGAAAATTACTACCTAGAAAACGATTAGTGAGCTTTGATTCGAACTATGAATTTTGGACGAAACCTGCGTTCTGGATTTAGTCCTTCACAAATTACGTTGCAAGATAAACAAATAAACATTCCTTGATGATAATAAAGATACCTATGTTGGTACGTATTTCGTATTTAAATAGTAAAGATAAACCGTTAATGAATATCCTTATGAATCAACAAATTAACACTGCATTTTGAAGTAAATCCCTTTTATGGAGTCGATACGATCGAGTTTAATTTAATATTTAATTTTGTTTTGTCAAACCGGAGAAGTCATGATAAAAGCGCTTATGTTATCTAAAACGTTCATGCGAATTATGTATTTAACTTAGCTCCCAGTTTTCGGAATACTTAAGACTTTGTAGCGGTGAAGTGATTTTACGGCAGTTGGTTACTCAGGTATAAACTTAAGTCTCTCCCCGAATTCTAATTTTGAAAATGGAAGTAATTACATGACATCTATCGGTAATTTTCCTAACTGGACTGATGACCTGGTAATGGTCGCGGGAGGCCGCTGGATACGGGTGGCGCAAGACCGCTCGCTTTGGCACTCTTTTTGGTAGCCCCTATGTCCAGCAGTGGACGTCTTTCGGCTGATATGACAATGACCTTTAATTTTGTTAAGCTTCAAATCAAATCAAATCAAAATCAAATCATATCATTTATTTCGGAATTCTTTCCATAATTCGTTAGTATAAAGGTCTTAAAAACTATGTTAGTAGGTATTATATCACTACTCGCAAGTCGACAGTTGGATGCCCTATGCAACCTATCCCAGTGAAATAGGAAGGGACCATCCAGGCGCGCCGCCACCGTCTGCAGGAGGCTGCTTGCGATTTAGAGCTTAGAAAAGGAGCCTGACGCCATCTTGATTTTCCATATCGTGGCACTACACGTTGCGTAGCGCACTCGATAATGACATTCGGATTCAAACGTTTGAACAGTATCCGGTTTGTATGTAAAATTACATTGGCGTATGACATAAATGGTTAATTTGTCTCCGCAATATTTGGGCATTCTGCATAATATGCCACACAGTTTTCAGTTATAGGTAGATTAATAACTCAAACAGGCAGCAGCCAAAGAACTATAAAAAGAATTGGCAAATATCAAATGACCTGGCATGATTCTGCATGTGAATGTCCATCGGACACGTGCGAGGATGTGTTTTCATATAATTGAAACCTCGCATGCTTGTCAGCTATGTGTCACACATCTCTGGTATTCAGATTCACCCTTATTAAAATATAAACTTATATGACAGGCACTCGATGGAGCTCCGCAAGACCATAAGCCCGCCGATGCTGGGACAAGTCTCGGCAAGCGGCTTGCAAATTTGTTTCGCCGGGTATCAAGTTGCAATGGTGAGAGTCTATTGATAACGTTATGTCAATAGTTTTTAGGGTTCCGTATTCAACAAAGAACCCTTATAGATTCGCCATGTAGTCCTTCCGTCTGTCTGTCTTCGCCTTAGCTCAGTAACCCTTACTACTGGAACTGTAATTCGGCATGGGTACATACATTAAATAAATTACGCCAACAAAACAGTACCATGAATATTTTTTTTGTTAGACCCATTAGTAACATTTAGGCATTTTTTTTTCTTTGAACCATTTCATTAACAGCTAAATACTTTACAGTAAGTACATGTGGTGCTACTTTCCCGCACTAGTGCGAAAAGAACAATTTCCGTGCATATTTCAAAACTTTAAAGAGCCATATGTACAGTAATAGCTATTTACGATACAAGTGCCGAAAATAGGAAATTCGCAACGAGTGGTGACAAATTAAAAAAAACCGGTCAAGTGCGAGTCCGACTCGCGCACCGAGGGTTCCGTACAAACTAACAATTAACTCAAGGTAAAGGTACCTAAATGTCCCAATATTTGTTAAATTACTTATATTAACTCAACACAACAGATTCAATTCAAACAACGAATAACTTTTATACCAACACCATCCAACTACCAAGACAATTGAATCGCGATCTTTTTTTGACCTGCTATTGAAATATACCCGTCCCAACCCCATTAATTCTAGAAAAATCTTAACAGCGTGAATGGGGTTAGCGCTGTCTATCGGCCCCATTTGGTACTAACGTGCAAGGGCAATCAGCTTAGTATGTATGTTGGTGTTTTAGCGATTATTGTTTATCACGTGTACCTACCGATCTCGATTATTATTATTTTATTTGATATTAGGGTATTTCCGTTACAGTCTTATAGGAATTTCAAAACAAAAAAATACTTATAAAGTGATTAAATTGCAAACTTAACTAGGATATGATTTTTATAAATAAAACAAAAAATATGCTAGATACAGAAAATAAAAAACTTTTCCCGTAATATTCATGTTTATCTTAATCACAAGTAATTATTTCAAATTTTTCGCTTGAATAACTTCGGAGATAAGGGGTGGGAATGGTTTTTTTTTTTACATTTTCCTTCATAGATCAAAATTTTCCAAGTGTAGAAAAAAAAGAAAAACTGTTTCAAAATGTGCAACTCCAGCCCTTTCAAATGATACCCCATTTGACCCAATAGTTGAATTTTTTTTGTCCCCTCCTCATATTTGTAATTTTTCATACAAAATTAATATGTAAATTTAAATTTTTCATTTTCCATGCACGTCGATAACTCTCATTTATAACCATTTCCAGGTCCTGAAACCAACAGCACTGAGAGTTATGTCGTTAAATAGGTCTTTAAATCTACTTTATTTCATTATATAGGCACAAAGTCTAATTCCATTGCAGAACGAAGATATTCGTATTTTACGACCCGTACGCGCAGCGTGTAGGAAAACTCGCATTGTGGCCAGGTGTGACGTAAATAACTATAATAAACATTTATTATTATTGTGTAATTTTATTGTAATTTAACTTTATTTAATTCGTATTTATATTGCACATATGGACTTTGTCTGCACGTCTGGAATGAATAAATAAATTTCTAAATATTCAAATAAACGATGATTAAGAGAGTAGATACGTACATAAAGCTGCATTGGAGTATAAATTGTGTCGTTTTATACAGAACGGTTTAAGGCTGCATATTGTCAAAATTATTTGAAAATATAATAAAACCAGTGTTTAGTGTAAAAATTACTTAAAGCAATTTTAGAAGACTATAGTTACATAACGACTATTAACGAGTCTTGATTTATTCCTTTTTACTGCTTAACGCTATAAATGGGAATATTGGGTATTGTCAGCTACTCTTTGTCAGCTTGTTATTTTGACGTATACAGCTATAATACTGCTGTTTGCTGTTATTGTTAACCAGCTAAGAGCCGATTTTTCAATCTCTAGATAGTTATCCGTCATCTTTTTCTTAAGTCATATGAAAGAAAAGAACAGAGCAAACATTTATCTGACAGATAGTTTTATCTGGGAATTGAAAAATCGGCCGTAAATCTCTTGAAGCTATATAATTTGGGCCCCCTTTTGGATGTACAATGGTTGTATATCCAAATATACAGCCCCTATGGAGCCAAGTTTAACAGCCTAAACTAAAAAATAAGTTCATATTACAACCTTTAAACAGTTATAAATTTTACTTGGGGGGTATAGGGTATCTTTAGCCTGTTTTTAAATATTATGGGTTACTTCAAACCATTTTTCAACAATGAACGGCGAAGTGAGCTGACTTTTAGTCATCATCTTCCTAGCGTTATTCCCGGTTGAGCCTTAAAGGAGCTCGTGGTGACACATAATCCCAAGATTTGGCATAAGCACTGACTCAGACCAGGAAAATATACAGACGGAGCGTTACGAACAGTCTAGTGAAGCCAACCGGTTTTCAACCAAGCCCCATAAGTTTAGCACATGCTAAACAAATTAAATCGACACGACATCGACATTGCGACACGTGCTGAAGAGTTTTGTGCAATTTTGTTTGTATATGTGTGCGTGAGCGTGTGCTAAACTTGATGTAGCTTGGTTTTGTTTGTATGTGGTTTGGCTTCACTTGACTGTTCGTAACGCTCCATCTGTCTTTTTTTTCTTTGTCTGAGAGGCACTGACTATTAATCACTAGGTGAATTGACTATTGGTAAACCTTATTTAAACCAAATAAAAACTGTTGAGTGTGAGCCAACTGTGTTGTTTGTTGCCGTTAGGTTAATGTATAACATCACAATAATTTCCCGTTCAAATAACATAGGTAATTTAAAAGATTTAAAAAGGTAAAGTGTTAAGCAGAATAAATGAGCGCATCTTGCCATCAAACTTCACAGTTTGCCGAGTTATATTGAAACTGTAATATTGTATTTTTCCCTTGATATAATAGGAAAAAAAAACTAAATTTACAAAAAAAATACTGACGGATTTTAATAAATTTGGCACAGACTAAGGGTAAGTCCACATGTCAAGATAAGGTATAGAGCCTAAATTAAAAGTACGAATACTTTTTACTCCATTCACTAACCTCCCAAGGGACGAAATTGGAAATTGAAGGTTTTGAGTTTACGCGAATGAAGACCTGAGTGAATTTATGGAAGTAAAATATAGGGACATCAATAAATATAACTGTGCGTACTTACCGGCTTACCCATAATTTCAGACGATAACTGTGAGCATCACGAAATTCTTCATGAGCCTTCTTTTCCTCGGCTACAATCTTTTCGAGTTGTTTGTCATCTGCCGATGGTGCGATGAGATCAAAATTCAGGTCAGTTATAATACTTATCATATTCATCAAATTACCACTTCAAGAAAGATTTAAAAGCTAAGAATATTTTTTTCGTAATTTCAAAAAAATATTTTTAGGTAGTTATGGGTATTAGTAGGTAAGCTACGGTAGCCCAGTGGTTCAGGCATGCGGCTATCAAACGGCGGTCGTGGGTTCGAATCCCGGCTCGTACCAATGAGTTTTTCGGAACTTATGTACGGAATATGATTTCATATTTACCGTTAGCTTTTCGGTGAAGGAAAAACATCGTGAGGAAACCTGCATACATCTGCGAAGAAATTCAAAGGTGTATGTGAAGTCCCCAATCCGCACTGGGCCAGCGTGGGGACTACTGCCCGTTCCCTCTCATACTTGAGAGGAGGCCTGTGCCCAGCAGTGGGACGTATATAGGCTGATGATGATGATGATGATGATGATGATTAGTAGGTATGGGTAAGTCTTGATTTTCTCATACAAACACTGAAACACGGAATAAAGTAAGGGCACTGGAGCTTATTTTTATACCAATACGGTGGCAAACAATGACAGGGCCTGCCTGATTGTAAGCAGACTCCTGCGTATGTCTACTAAAGTTTCAAGCGCACATAGGTAGGTACGTATGTACCCTTGCACTCTAGAGGAGTCACAAGTGCATTGTCCACCTTATATTGACTTGAGGATTCGTTGTATCGACCACTAGAGACGAATGCAATACCCTGACTCGCATTCTCGGGACCTCTGGCGACCTTACTTACGATTAGGACACGACACCACATACTTATAGAACAAGTAGTGGTGTTATAATGACGTAGTTTTCAGCAAGGCGGAGTAGTTAGTCAGTCACGTGCAGTTTCAATTATATTGGATATTATGTAATAACATTCATGTTGAAAAGACAAATTCTAGCCTAAGTTTTCATTATAAGTATGGCAAGTTGGTGTGGCAAATTGCATCTGTAATGTGTTTAATACACTCGATGTTATGCTAGAGCGAGAACATACGCTCGGCGCTGTACTGCTCGGGCTGGGAGTGCGGAGTGGCTACAATGGCGGACGTGCGTGCGAGGCTAGTGCTGGTGATCACGCGCGCGTCGAAGCCGCTCGTGCTCACGGCCGGCGGCATCTGCCATCTCTCGCTCAACTCCTATGCTGACGTAAATCTACCCTACTCTTTGTAATTAGAACAGTACAAAAGATACCAGATATTAGAACAGTACCAAAGGACCTAGAAATTACACTGATACTACGCTAGCATGTCGATTAGCGGTAGAATGTTTTGTACGGTCCTGTACGACCTTACTGTCAAAATGTCAATTGATCTAGTTTAATCTTAAACCATATACCATCTTACTATACCTACCTAAGTCCTAAAAAACCTTGGAACACTTATTTGTTTGCCTATAAATGTTTTCTATATTGGCAACGTGTATATACCTACATCTACATATATACGTATGTAACGTGTCAGTGATTCTTAATGACTATCGTCTTTCTATCGCTATCACACTCGCTTTGCAGTGCTTCAATTTTCTTAATGTCCGTCGTCAATTTTAGTTTTCGATAACAACAATATAACTGCACATACTCGTACACGCCCTTGTGATAGCGATTGACGCCCCAATAGCTATTAAAGATTATGTCATTAGTATTTAGATTTTTTTTACAGTTGGTGAAGACCTCTTACAGTGCTCTTACTGTATTGCTCCGCCTGCGTCAAGACTAAAAAATAACGAGCTAAAGCGTAGCTAATGCCTGAACCGCGTGTAACAGGCCCTCAATGTTCTAGATCATTCACAATCACAATTAGTCATTTAGCCGCAAACGACATCTGTCGTGAATTAATTCCACTCATTATACTTAGTAACGACTTGACAAGAAATAACACGAAACAAACGCAAGAACGGCACGATGTCTCCTATATTTTTATGTTAATTTGGGCCAATTGTCCGGCACTTATTTACATTTGCACAAAACAATTTGGAATGATGTTAGTCAACGTGGTCTTGTCAGAATACTAATTATAAATAATGGAAGTCGAGTCGAGCCTCAAAGTCGGAGGAACTGCTGAAGTGAACACATCGCGCCATATTTGTTCAGACAAGATGAATGTCGTCGGATATTTGATCACACTCGCTAATGTCCAGGTAAATTATGCATAATCTTCCTATGGCTTTAGTGTCAATTTGATCAAACTGTATTTGACTCTATTCCGAGATTAGCCCATACGATTTTAGGCCTACCTCAGATTAAGCCTTATTCCAGTTTGGAGCTTGGCGAAACCTTTGATTTTAATCCTTTAAATTCGGTTCCTGCACACATCTGAGAAGAAATTCAAAGATATATGGGAAGTCCCTAATCCGCACAGAGCCAGCCTGTGGACTACTGCCCGGTCCCGCTCATTCATGAGAGGAGGCCTGTACCCAGCAGTGGGATGTATACCTATATGTATGATGATGACGATATGATGATGATATGTGAATCTTGGTATAAATCGTCTTCCTGTTTGTTTGAACTAACACTTCTAGTTCTAAATATAGATAATTATGTCATATTATAAATTTTAATGCAACATCATTATCAATATTGATTACATGCAAATTTTAACTATTCCCGCATTTCGCAGGATTAGTGAAATGAACCTTCGAAAATTATATTTATTGTATATATATACAGGGTGGAATGATAAGTCGGGCCCTGGAGGGAAACTACCTTAAATCCTTAAGCTGGCTCATTTTACTTTGAGGAGACATTCCTTTATTTTTAAAAAGAAACAAAACTGCATATAAAGTTTTTCGAAAACTCGCTTGCCTCGCCCGGGACTCGAACCAACTAAATTAAAAAAAACAAACGCTGCAATTGTATTACACTAATCGATAGGATTATTATTCAGGATAATATTTATCTAAAAAACATTTGGTCTTAAGAATAAAAATGATCGTAAAAATTAACATTAACTTTATTTTAGTATCAATTTGTTACACTTAAATTATTTAACTGATAAATTGTTCGTAATCAGCCCCCTCGTTCCGAACAGACGTATTTAGTCTCCGTTGAAATTCATTTCGTGTAGCCTTCAGCAAAGTGTTGTGGTCTATGCTCTTAATAACATGTTCTAACGCAACCCTTAGCTCTTGTACGGTTTCGTAACATGTTCCGTAAATAACATTTTTTACATGACCCCATAAAAAGAAGTCCATGGGCGACAGGTCTGGACTTGTTGCTTGCGACTCTTCTTCTTAAGACCAAATTTTTGTTAGAGAAATTTTATCCTAAATAGTAATCCTATCGATTACTGTAATAAAATAGCGAGAGTTTGTTTTTTAAAATTTGAGTTGGTTAGAGTCCCGGGCGAGTCAAGCGAGTTTTCGAAAATCTTAGAATGCAGTTTTGTTTCTTTTTAAAAATAAAGGAATGTCTCGTTTAAGTAAAATGAACCAGCTTAATGATTTAAGGTAGTTTCCCTCCAGGGCCCGACTTATATCTTTCCACCCTGTATATATTCAACACAAGACAGAACACTACAGTCGTATCAAACTTGGTGGCCAAACTAACGAGTATCCAGTATCCATAAATAATTCGATCTCAGCCACGTAACAATTATTAGCAAAAGGAACTAAAATAATCGTGTTTTGGTTTCTCAGAGCTTTCAAGACTCCGGTGGACCATTGAAGGACTTGTCCATAAGAGTGAGCGAAGTGGAGACCCTTGCAAACGAACTGAGCAGGCATCCCGAGTTCAATCTAGAGGCTTGCAGACAGACCGGCTACTGCCAGGTGGGAGACGACGAAGGCAAATATTTATCCATGAACCTTCGCAACTATCTATTTTACGGTAACGTGGACCCTAAAGACGAAGGCGTTGTCTTAACCTTGCATTACTCAAAACGTCCTGCGAGACAGGGTTCCATCACTGACCGAGAAGACGGAACCTTGTCCTACTACGTACACAAAAAAGAAGATCTTTCAGATGAGGAGCGACAGAATATCTACAGGTACTTGGACACCATTAAAGGACATGACCGCATCAAAAGAACTGTGTCGGACACGGCGAGTTAAGGATACCAGCACACAGCGCGAGGCACATGTTTTAGAACAATACCTACTTCACAGTTGTTTGTCACAAAATGTTACGGTCTTATACAGAGTGTAGACAAATAAATGTAGTAAGCATAACATCGTTTTTATTAGGGTTCCGTAGTCAACAAGGAACCCTTATAGGCGATTCTCCCACTACACCGCGTCCCGCCGCGGTGCGCGGAGCGGCAGATTTTTTACACGCGCATTTCCGCGTTGGCAGTGTGAAGTACTAGGTGTGTTTTCTATATAAATTGAGATTCATGCATACGATGGTAAAATCTGCCGCTAATACAAGAAAACTAGATCAGAATGTATGGATCATTTGGTAAAATTAAAGGACGACTTTTATCTATCAGGATATGTAGGTTATAGAGAAAAGATTTGTTTTTACTCTCCACCCTCCTCCGGGGCGAGCTTCACCCCCCGCGCCCTTGAAAGTGTCCCGGAGCGCGGTATTTTCCATTTTAAAAGAAAACTCTACACGATACATAAAAAAGTATCTAAGAATGAAATAATCCTCGATAAATTTACTATAATCAACTTTACATACAAAAGCGATATCACTTACCTATAGTTTAAGCGCAATATGCCACCAAATACGAAGGTTTTTTATTTATTTATTTTTTGTTGCTTTAAGTTGATTTTTTCAAAAACTTCACATTTTACCGTCATAATATGTACTACTGAAGTAAAGAGTGGATTATGCATTTTATAAAAAGCTATAATTTATTTCTAAACTCTTTCATTTACCGTTGCTGTGCGTTTCTTAAATTTAAATAATTCGTCCATTCAGCGAAATATAAGAATTCGTACTGGTTAAACGAGGTTACTTTAAATAGGTACCATAGACTTTTTATAGCTTTTCCTGTAATCTATAGGTATATAACTATTTTTTGTATTTTTTTCATATTTTTAGGCCTAGTTCGATATGAGATAAGGGGGGGGGGGGCGAGGAAATGGTCAATCAATAATAATAGTTGACCAACTTAAAACGTCCTTAGAAAGGGCAACTTTCGTACAAATTCGGTTGACGCAAACATTTACTTGGCGCGCGCGTGTCGATGTAACTAAGAAAGACAGGCAACCACGGCGTGGCCCGACACGCACTTGGCCGATTTTCCTATTGTTTTCGATATTACACTAGGGTCTAGTCTGCACAATATGTTACCGTTGTTGTACCTGTACTCGTAGGCTATGAAGACTGATCGACTGCGTGCTTTGGACTGTAGTACATGCTAATATTATCTATTCTGTAGCTAAGGTATCAATAGTTGTTGTTTGGCGCAAGTGCTTGTATTGAAAGCCGAGCTAGCGAAGGATTGTAAAATTAAACCATGAGCGAAGCGAATGGTTCAAAAGTACAATCCTGAGCATAGCGAGGCTTTCAAGGCACGAGACGCCAAACAATTTTGCTGCCGAGCGAAACACATACCTTTTCAACTCACCACCGCGAGGAAATTTGTAGGTAAATGTAATGGAAGTAATTTGGACCTGATACTCATTTTCAATAAAGGTTTGTTTACATCTCATCAAGGTCTAGTATTTTATAATTATTAAATGTAACATAAATATTTTTGCATCTTTAAATAACCCCACGCTTTTACCTACACTAAAAAAGTCAAAGCATTGTTGGGTACTCACGGGAAAACTTTAAGGCTCAACTACGCTTATTTCACTTTTTCCGCTAACTTAGCAGGCATCAAAATTATGTATATCGTCTGCACTAAAATCTCTAAATAACCACCATTTAGAACAAAGCCTAATTAAATGTAGGTATACGAGTTTTTTCTTAAATTAACTTTTCACAAACAGTGCGTTCCAAGTTTAAAAGAAGCGAAATTTTTGAAAAATAATATACTACACTTTAAAATAATTTATTCGCATTTTATCCTTATAAGTCAGTCTAAATATTAATATTTCGTATGTACCTACTTAATTAAGAAAGAATAAGTATTATAAGTATTATTAATTTTATTTTATCAAAATAATAACAAATAATTATTGGCATAACACCATCAGTTTCTGAACGCACCTCTCATTATGTATAAAGTTGGATCTCGCGATTGACCGTGACGTTCCAAATTCAAAAACTCTTTCCACGCTAAAGCAAACCTTTTCGAGCCGGTGAGGTGAAAATACTTAGTACCCTCACAAAACGACATTCCATTTATTGTTTGGTATACTTATTGGAATTCACTCCCCTTGAGATATTTAACAAGATATTGTGATATTTTACAATATTTTTGTCGTGTCAAGGGAAAAGGAACATTGTCAGGAGCCGTTTTAGTATTAATAAAATGCCGTGCCGTCGTGACTCTGACGGAGGCACGAGTATGACACTGCGTATACCCGTAATAATGCGAATATATGATTACACGACCCAATGCCCAGAGGACATTTTGTTAGGCAGAATAATATAATATTGCAGATAAAGTGATAAAATATTTATCTCATCAAAGTTTGTATGACTTTGACATAAAATTAAATTTTATAGGCTGAATTAATAGATGTGATCTGATCTGTATAAATAAACTGACAACTAACAATTTTTGTTAGCTACATAAAGGGGATAAATAATTAAGTAAATATACATCTTTTACGTATTGTCACTAACGTAAAAGATGTACTTACTCGTAATATGATAATAGCAAACATTACATTATATCGCCGTCGCATTTCCGACGCCATATGGCCACATTACGATAAAGGGCCGCTAGATAACCGCGCGCTAGGCAATTACCAAACAAAAACAGAAGCGCGCCCTTTGTTTACGATGACGCATACTGCGTGAACCCATGCAATCTATAAACCGCGGAGTCGTTTACCTTCCGTGCGCCGAGACGGCCGCCATGTGCGCGGACGTGTGAGCAGCGAGCGAATCGCGCGCGCAGACAGGCGGAGCCCGCGGCGGCGCGCGGACACGATGCGCTGGCTGAGGGCGGCGCTCATGCTGCTCGCCAGCATCTGCGCCGGCGCCTGGCGCCCCCCGCGGCAACCACTCTTCACCACCCTTCAACGCACGCGCCGTGATACTCTCGACAACTCACGACACCTCCATCTGCTCGGCTGGCATTTGGAGCTTCAGGAGAACACGGCGATACGCTCGCCGTACTACAACGAGTGCCAGTTTTACACGGGCAGAGTGCTCTATGAGGAGAAGTCGTCGGCGACTGTCACGGAATGCGGAGACCAGCTTTATGGGCTGCTGCAAGTTGACGGGGAGGAGTTTGTGCTCCAGCCGACAGGGAAACAGAACGATGATGGTGGGCATGTGTTGAGGAGAAGAGATGTGTTATTGTCTGAGCAACCGGCGGCGTATAATCTCACGGGCGATACTATGGCTGATCTTGAACTTGACCTGTCTGACGAGGAACCGGTGCCGCCCGTGCCGGAAGTCCGCTTGCGCCACAGTCATGAACGTGATGTCCAGGAATATCGCAATATGATGACTGTATCCAGACCTGTGACAGGTGTGTGCCAAGTGCATTGACTACCTACAGTAAATTAATTACAAGGAGGCATTACTGATTGTGTATCTATATTTACAGGAGTACATGAACTATGGCTGGAAATGGCAATCGTGGCAGATCACACAATGATGAAGTTTCACGGTCAAGATGAAACACGAGTGAGGCACTATATTTTAGCGTTAATGAACATTGTAAGTACATCCATTTTCATAAAACTGATTGATGAGATATTTCGGTACACGCGCCGTTTACCATTGCTTAGTAGATAGTATACATTATTATTATTTATTGGTTTAACGTTTTAGGTCAGTGCTATCTTCAACGATCCATCGGTCAATTCGAATATGACGCTTGTGATTAACCAGTTGTACTTGGAGAATGATCCTGTAGTGAAGTACGGGAATGTGAAGAAGACTTTGGAGGCCGTAAATAAGTGGAACTACAGACATCTAATGAAGTTACCGCCAGGTGAGACTTTTAAACATACGATCAATGAAAACAAACGTGTACTTACGCATTGTGTTGTAGTTTATCGGAAAAGGAATTAGTTTACAGCTGATTAAAAGCCATGTTTACTTCTGTTATGAAATTAAGTGAGAATGAATGTTGTAATTCGTTCATGAGTAATGTTGTGCGCTGCGTAGCTGTGAAAAAAAATTGACAATTAATGAATAGTTTTAGCAGGTATAACCTACTGTTCTACCATTAATGATATAAGACGACCAGTTAGCCTAGTGGGTAGTGACGCTGCCTACGAAGCTAAAGGTCCTGGGTTCGAATCCCGGTAAGGGCAAATGTTTGTGTGATGAGCATGAATATTTGTTTCTGAGTCATGGATATTTTCTACGTATTTAAGTATTTCTATCTATTATATATATCGTCGTCTAGTACCCATAACACAAGCCTTATTGAGCTTACTATGAGACTAGCTCGATTTGTGTAAGATTGTCCCCTTATATTTATATTTATTTATTTATTAATATTTAGCTTTTATTGTAAAGTCAGGGGTAGAACATAAATAAAGACATAAATGTATGTAAGTACATGTCTATCTATATTGTCAATGTCATAAAGGCGTGTAAGTAGGTACAGATATTTACTTATGCCCTTATTTATGTAGGTAGGTATGTATAATACATACCCCTGACCTGACTGTACAAGAAACACTTTCTGTAAATTATATCATAAAATATGCAAACAAAATATAAACACCGCAATATTCATATTCTCTAATCACCATTGTAATTTAACTGTAGAGAATTTTATAGAACTAATATAGAACCACTAAATGAAATTTCTAGGTAGAGATCGTTCCACATAGCCGTAAATGGAACTGCAAAACCCGTCATGTCATATTTGACTAAAAGCAAACTATATTAGTTCTAAAGTCGGGGTGGCAAACTTTCTCTTGAATATGCAACAGGCGGTATTAATAGAGACAGGAACAACACAAATATTTAGAATACTGCAAAGGAAGGGAATTCCGCGATTTCAAGTTAAAGTCTCAAATACTTTATCTACTGCTGCACGTTTCACGACAATACAAAAGAAAAAGGAGTGTAAAAGGTAACATAGAAGCGCTTCACTAATAACGACTATATATGTATGACATAGACTGGCCCTGACTAATAACACAGGTCGTGTTGCCAATTTAGACTTATTGTAACTTCGTGTAAAGAGCCCCTTGTTTTATCCGTCGCTTCAGATTTCAATGCGTTTCTCGCTCGCTTCCACGCGTAACGAGCTTACTGGTCCAATCGAGCGCGCGGAACTCATTGAATTGTTATTGGAATGTGAAAGAGATTAATCGAATTGAGGCTCTGCTCTGGCGGCTCTAGAGAGGGAACAAAAGCGTGAACTTGACATAAAAAAATAGGATTAAATATTTGGCTTAATTACCTACTAAACTATAATATGCTCTCATTGTACAATTTAGTCTTTTATATCACATAACTTTACCGCAAGATTAAATTCATAAAATAGCGACGAATAATAATGTGTAATAAATATAATAACCTACCAAAATCTTATTTCAATAGCTACCATAGAAAACAGTGGGAACATATATCTAAACACATAAACACTGAGATGATGTCTTATACACTTAACTATAAATACCTCTATTCACGAATCTATGTAGAATCAGACCGGACGATATTCGTTGGGGCAGTTATTGTAGGATACAATTCCGTGTTACTAAAGGTAGTAGCAAATAGCTAGTGAGAATGGCAGTAATATTTTATTGTAAAATAGAAAACTCTGCGATTGGAATACTATTCACTTTTCAGCAAGACTGGAGCTTGCTGTTTAACAGCTGTGAGATAATACTTATACAATATTATTGACTGCAGTTGTTTCTTATTCTAATATTATTAAACAGGCCATTCGGAATCTTTGAAGTTAGTATATATTTTTGTAAGTAATTAAATTCTCTAAAAACTGTCATTATTCGACAGTGCTGGTATTCTCTTGGTATTCAAATTTTGCCTTTGAGAAATGTCTTTTTCAATTTACAGACGGGTTTTAGTAAACATTTTAAATTAAATAAAAATAACAAATAATAGTACCACAAATGTTGAATCGAATAAAAGTATTACAATATAATCTTAATGACCATACTGTTTGTTTAATAAGGCAGCTAGTACAACCTCAATTGTTTCTTAAAACTTGTACCTAATACATACTACTCGTATAATAAAACAAAATCTTGCATATTAAATTTAATCATTTACACAAAAAAATCGAGAACAGCGGGAAACGAAAAAGAACAGTTTTCATCTAGGTACATATACATATAATTACCAAAAAAAACACCAAAGTCGTCGGTTCGTACCTAATTGTTTTTTTTTATAGAGATGCTCTTGTCAGCTACCATTATTAAGCAAGAAATCACAGATTTATCTCAAAAATTCTGCTCTCATACTAATTATACGAAGTATTCACAACATTTCTCCACCAACCTCACCACTCCTCCCCGGTCCCCATCAAATTTTTTATTCATGAATAGTAACATCTACACGTTCTCGAAGGTCAGACAAACACTGGATATCAGATGCGTTATCGGTAAACGTGGTAAATACCAAGCCTGGAAATCCCTTCCTGACGCATTCTAACCAGATTTTGATATTTCGCTGTCCCATTCACGCCGACATCGATAGTACGTGAGTGAGCAGATGTAGTGACAGAGATTAACCAAATCATCAACATCAATGTGATAAATTTCAGATATTATAAGCTGCTTGTCGGTGCAACCTGATACAGGTGTTTCCAACTTTGCCGGTCCGAGGCCAGCTATATGCTTCTTTACTTGGTTCATAATTTTTTTCCTTGGTCTTCACTTAATCTCTTTCCGTTGTTTGATTGCGTCTATGAAGTCAACCCTGAGACATGCCTCTAGGGTTGTTACACGTTCGATCATTGTATCGATAAAATTCGAGTCAAGTGTGAGTTAAGTCGAATGCAGTTCTCTACTGACTGTAATAAAAAAATATTTATCAGATGTATATGAAGGAAAGTGAAAAAAAAACATATAGGCAGAGATAATATTTTTATTCTTTACTTTATTATGTATCACTTTCCGAAGCACGATCACCTTCACCACTACCGGAATCGTTTGTATTAATAACTAACTCAAAGTCGTTATCTAGAATACTGTCCACTTTAATGTCTCTGTTGCAATCGTCTCATATTTTGGCTTTAGTTTTATTCACTACCATTTTCCAGTTATAATAGTGATTGCACGCTTCTTCTAATAATTTAATCATTTTCGCTGTGGAAACCTGACCGCTGTATGAACCTCCATAGGTTCATATTATGGCGTGCCGCATGTCCTTTGATC
The DNA here is from genome assembly GCA_945867215.1 of Epinotia demarniana. Classification (NCBI taxonomy): domain Eukaryota; kingdom Metazoa; phylum Arthropoda; class Insecta; order Lepidoptera; family Tortricidae; genus Epinotia; species Epinotia demarniana. The sequence continues at coordinate 8,206,141 of OX244267.1, forward strand.
TGTGCCCATATCAATTCGATGGCGTTATACTCGCAATGATACGGCGCCCATGTTGCAGTGCTAGTTCATCAATGACGTATCGTTTTACTGCCGATCTAAATATGAGTATGCCTGCGGATGGCGTCTACGTCAAAATTATGTACATCGGTAAGCATCGCTCTTTTTCTCTTGTTGGGAGAATGTAGAACATTCATTATCTTCCATGCCAGTCTCACCCAATTTTGCTTTCGTGATTTTTATAATAGTTTTTTTGCTGATATCGAGAGCATCTGCAACTCGATCCAACACCGATGTCACGGGCAATATCAGTCCGCCGTTTTGAGCTTCTCGTTCAAAATAGTCACGAACACATATGATAAGGTCACGAGACTGACTGTTAAGAACGAATTTCTTCGATCGTTTCGGCATTTTAACAAGTCCAAATAGTAAGCATTTCAAATTCCAAGTTAACAAGCCCTTGCTTCAATATGCCCCTTGGTCAATGGGTGAGATGGGGGATGGCACTAGGTATTAATACCCAAAAACATGCACAAGTTTAGCACAATCACAATTTGCAACCTTTAGAAGCGATCAAGGCAATACTTAATTTTTTTTATCATACCTATTGACGTTTCATTGAATTTATTGACAGGGAATATGGTAAACAAAAAATAACTTTGCATTCAAATTCAAAAGTTTTCTCTAGGTAAAAAGAGTTCCATTCCCAGAAGTTAGTAATAAAGAAACAAACATATTTATTTATTAATATTTATAATTAACTGAAGGAGAATATTACTAATCTTACAATTGAGTAATACGTTTTATTTGCATTAATGCACATCATCATAAATCTTAAACAATATTTTTGGCTATACGAACTTCTTAACGTGTATCGATATATTGTCTGTGATTTTATTGCCACTCACTATTTATTCTGTCACACGCAATAAGTAAATATGTATTTTTTTCCTATGGTTGACATTGTCATTATTCAGAAACTTTGACTTCATAGCCGCGGGGGACTGTACGTAAAAAATATGTCCTATGACGATACAGAGAAGTTATTTATTTATCGCTTTAAAATAAGTAGTTTCAAAATAATTTTATTCTATCTTTTATAGGTACCGCCTAAGTTATAACTTCCTAATTATTCGTACTTGTTAGTCAATAAGAGTGATATTGTATTATGTTTTGCATATGAATAACTTTTTAAATTATTAGTTCTTTTTTGCCTGAAACACAGGGTATCCTAGCTCAGGCACGTGCTATTTGCCTCTACTAGTAAGCTCCTAAGTCTATAGTAAAACTGATGTACATTATGTCTTATCAATAAATTATTTGTATTTATTGTATTTGTATTCCGGACAAACTAACTTCATAGATTCCTGGTTATAACGGTTATACGTTTGCAGACCGTGCGGGCTGGGACGCGGCAGCGTGGCTGACCCGCGCGCCGCTCGGCGGGCCGTCGGGCTTCGCCCCCGTGAGCGGGGTCTGTTCGCGTGAGCGCTCGGCCGCCATCATACGCGACGAGGGCCTCACCAGTGCCTTCGTCATCGCTCACGAGCTTGCTCATCTGTAAGTATGTTGATGATGTATTAGAACAAATTTCCTGAAAGTTTAGTAGAATCTTTATTGTCGAATGCGCCGAGGCGTTCATTAATCTGTACGGCTCATGATAGCTTAAATAAATATGAATAAAATACGGATATAATTTATTGTCGCTGAAGGCAAGCCCGGACGGCCCGCCACTAACCCTTTCCAACGTTAACGGCGCCTAAAGATGACACCAAAGCTGTTATACCCACTATGCAACGGCACCCTTATTTATTCATAAAAAAATACATGCTGTTTTAATTAAACGTGTTCCGCTCTCTTTTCGAAGCACAAATGTCAGATAAAGAGAAACGAAAGAATTATAACGCTATTTCAACTAAAATAGGTTTAAGAGAAGTTTAGGAACAAGGTCGTCGTGTTTATTTTTGCACCGCTGCAACAGACAAATTGCGCTCAAAAGATGTGTTATTTTTTGCTCTACACGGCGCAAACACGAACTCTTTTCGACTAGGTATCAATTTACGGCCTTCATGGGAATTCAGCATTGGAATTGATAGAAAAACGTACAAACTGATATTATCACTGATTACAAGTACCAGCGTGCTAGAGCCGGTATCGCCAGTTAGACGAAAACTAAAATAAATAAAGACAAGAGTCGTTGAAACAACCATAATATCCTCCCTCCGCACTTAAAATAGGCCGTTGAATGTGACATACATAAGTGACCACTTTCATCTGAAACTTTCTCGATAAAATTCAATTAAAAAAGTTCTAAACTGTAAGTCCTGTTAAGAAAGGTTCATTGCTTTTTATTTCAATTCGTCATCTATTATAACATAACTTTAAGCACCTAGTTAGAGATGGTAATTTAAAACAATGCATAAAGTAATATAAAACCCCCAGTAAGGAAATAAATATGTGTAGAAATTGATACAATATAACTGCGTATCGTTCACTGCATTACGTTCGCCCCGCATGCTATATTACACAAACTTATAAGTACTTAGTATTCCTTGGAAACACGTGTGCTCTTAAATGAGCCCATTTACACGCCTTATAGGTGTATGTACCTACCTATGTGACACCTCAAACCACAACATAAGCATTTAATACGAAACTCGATTGAAATTCGTTCTACTCTGGGAGTTAATATTTCAGCTTCTACGTGATAAGATTAAAAAATATGTATACCTATTACTAAGGCTTCGTGATATTAATATTTACAAGTCATATTAAGATGCAATACTTACGTAAATTGAACATTTTTTTTTCTTATTCGTATTCGCAAGTGGCAACTTTGTTTCATAATTTACACTGCCCTGTATTTAGTTCGCGTCATGATTTCGCGCTCCTGTCACGAACTTACACATGTTGTTTCAACAATTCACGTAAACACGCAGTGACGTCGCACTAAAAGCTTAAAACAAAGCTACGAGCAATAACAAAACGTTTCTTGGCAAATATTAGAGGAAATGTAATTGCAGCTCACCCTTTGTGCTGGACTTATCCTTAGGCGGGTTGTGTGATATGTGAATTTAATTAGAATTCATTGTTTGGTTTCCATTAAGGTTTAAATGCGTCCCAGGGTCGTCTGTCGTGGGGTGTAGCTGGCGCAAGCCCTTGTGAGACCGCGGGCGTGACCACAATTCCAGGTCTCCTTAGCCATCCTTGCTTCCTATCCTTGATCAAGCTTACCCATTGTCTGTTCCCATTATGCATAGTGCATCGTAAATGCTAAGTAATCTGCAGTTTGTCACAATATCTGTAATAACCAACAGAGATAATTAACTGACCTAAAACCTAATAATAGGAAAAGCCTTTCAATCTCGATTCTTGGCTTAGCTACACAATCTTGAAATGTGCTAGCGTTCATCGGCCCGTCGATATTCGGTTTTCCTCGTTCAAGTTTTCGTCCTGTTTTAGCGAATAATTTCATTTCCGATTTGATATTTAATGCTTGAATTGGCACCATTGAGGATTAATGGTCACTTTTAAAAGGGCTCTATTTTTATCACATAATGGTTTAGTACTATAAGTTGTCTGGTAAATTCGTCTACTAAATGTTATAAAATTTAATTGCTGCTGTTTACGATGTGCCGGTTGATTAATACATTTCCTTATTAGCAACTACGCTTTAGTCTATCTATCTATCTATGCAATTCTTACTAATAAATAAACATTGACTGTTTTTTTTCCTTTTAATACTAAATCGGTGGCAACATGCATGGTGCCTGACACTCTAGTTTATGGACGCTAGCTACTCACGAGTACAAGCGAGTTCCCTTTATCGATTCGAGGATTGGTTGAGTTGACACTAGAGACAAATGCATGTCTCTGTCTTAAAACAGGTCAATCTTGGGAGCTTTGGCTAATCACAAGGAATCACAAGCGCGTCGTCAATCCATTATTAATTTGAGGATTAGTTGTGTTGACAGCTGGAGACAAGCGCGTGTCTCTGACGAGACAGAGAGAGAGAGCGCACCTTCGACATTCCTAGCGACCATATTCACACAACACCACATATCTACATCCGCACTTGGCAGGGCGTAATAGGTATGCAGATTTTAGTACTTTACCGAGAGCCTAGATTGCCTCACTTGTCGGTATACCGACAGTATTACACTTGCGTAGTACCTACCTTCATATTATATTGCGCGTAAGCGGTGCGTGCGGTAGGCATGCAGTAGGTACTGCAATTTCGTATCAAATGCCATTGTAAATTGTAGTAGCTGTATAAAATGAAAGCAACATTAGTACCGCGTAGGAATTCCCGGACACTCAATCAGAGTCCATTCATTGAAATCAGCACAACAAAGAACCCTTTGCTGCACTTTAATTAGCGCTTGCCGAGTTCACTTAGTAAATGATAAACATCAGTTGCGCGAATAATTGAAACCGGTAAAAATATTCGTTATGACTAACGTTAAAAAAAACATTGCGGTGGTCAACAGGGCAAGGGGCCAATTTCGGAACGGTTTTCATCGTATTGAAAAGATACCAATCATGCGAAGCAAGCATGCTTGAAAGATGCAATTTGTCATATCGACGCGGTATTGTTGGACTCGAAGACATGTATTGCGGTCTCATTCTGACTGTAACAAGTTGTTGCGACAAGTTGCTTGGTGTGTGTGTGTAACACTGATTTCGAGATGGCATAGAGATTTTTTGATTAAAAATGTAATTATAAAATGGACATTTTGGTTCTGCACAATTTTCGATTCTTGTGTAAAGCTAAATGTGCACGCATAGTCGTCTACCATGCTATTGAATGCTAGCTATAGATACTGAGATTTTATTAAACTGGGCGACAAAGTTTAAAATTACCAATTTCACACTTTTGTATGACATGATGTTATGATGTCACTAAACAACTTTAGTGTGCGTGTGATGACCATTAGTAATTTTTACACATTAGTGTGATTTTATAGGAGTACCTTCTATAGCAAAGAGATTGACAAATATTCTTGCTATTATTAACTACCTGAATCGATTCAAATTGCTTACATTTCATTTGTCTCGTATCAGTACCTAATAATAATAGTACCACAGAATAAGTAGTAGTTCTAAATTATGTAAAAACAAAAGGCCCACTTCCTTAATGGTGACGTGAAATATCAAATTGACACCATAAACAATTTTAAATAAACATCCAATGACAATAGTCAATAGTTCTCATTTCATAAATACATGTATAGACAGGATTTCCAAAAGTCGACGTCAAGCCGCAAACGAGTGATAGAGTCATAACAGTTACCTATATCAAAAAAAAAAAGAAAAAAGCAAGACATGCTTAAAAAAATAAAGGCATTATTATATATATTTGTAGAAGTAGATAATTATTTGCATAAAGTGTTTACAATTTAGTATTCAATGCGGGGTTATCCCTGAACATTGTGACCTTTTTACGAGAACATTTGTCGCCGAAACTAAAATCAGATAAGTACATAGTTTATATCATGTTTGTACATAAAATGGTCACTCAGTTACGCTAATACATAGCGTCACTACCTACTATTTATATCAGGCCATGTACATATAATATAAATGTCAACTTAAGTGGTCGGGTAAGTGGTTCCGTATAACTACTTTAATTTAATAAGAGGTTCATGCATGTGACGCGTAAGCTAGTGGTGTTATTTTTATTTTATGCACCAGATGGCAGGATTAGAATATAATTAACTTTCTCTAGATAGAAACAAGTGTATAGCTAAAGTTAGGCTTATCTGTTCTTTAGTATGAGAACATTTTACATTTATTACCGTTTGCGCTTTGCCAGTTGTGCTGCCACTTGGTTGTAACCACAGAAATGCATTGGGATTCGTTTCGAAAGTAAGATTTGAAACAAAAGGTTGTTTCCTAATAACCATTTTGACATATTGACTGATCAACCATTTTAAGCGCTGTTACTATAAAGTATCTACATATTTGTTTTCAATTCTGCTTAGAACGCAAAACCCCGCTCCGTCAAAGTGTTCACAAACATCTGAACACAACTTTATTGTCAAAATCATACAGTGCTTGTACAGATATTTTTGAATACCCTGAAGAGTACAGATGTTTTTGACGGTGACTGAACAAATTTACGAACTCGACTCTACATAACAGAGAGCAGCTCAGGGCTGTTATTCACAATGCTTAACCGACCTTCAGGCGAACCAGTATACCTGAATTCAAAATTGAGAAGCTAGCTAGAAATAAAATATAGTAATAATATAATTCTATTGAGATTTGCAAAGCGGACCTTTTCGAAAGAAATAAGTATTCAGGTTCACTGCTCAGCGGATAAATAATTACCGCATCTCTTTGGTCTATTTCAGTGAGATTGGTTCGCCGTTCTGGCCGATTGATCTCGATGTGCAAGGTTACACTACGTACCAACGCTATGTCCCTATTCATTTATGGTATTTGTAAACTTCGAGAATATTTGTATTGTAATGTTTTGCAAGGTTATGGATAGGCATTTTGTTTTGATATGGTTTACTATTTTGGTAATCGTTTCTGTTCTTTGCAATCAACACTGAATTCACAGGGGCTTGGTGTAAAGCGACTTGTATTGGACTGAGATGACCAATGTAATTTTGTTCCAAGTCTCGATTAAAATGGAAAATTAATTGCGCAGTTAATTTACATACTTAATTATGATTTGCAAATAAATGCAAACAATTGCTAATGGAACATATTATTATCAGTTTTAATAAATGCCCGTGTGCCGGTAACATACAGGATATTATTATTATATGACACAGATACAAAATATTGACACCACGAATATGCGCTACTCACAGTCTATCTAGTCGCGTCCAAACGGCCGAGCGACAGCATAAGTTCCAAAAGAGACAGCATCTATCCTGCTCAATCTAATAGCTTATATGCCATTATGCAGTCAACCATGCTTGAACGTTTGGACACGGCTATAGACTGTCAGAGGCGTTAATTTATTTTTAATAATTGTGACATAAGGAATAAAAACCGCATGGCCCTCTGATTTCCTCTCTAAAAATGCGTATGTGTTCATTTGAACATCGTGTTTGATGCTTATTGTTGATCTTAGCATCGAATATATGCACCATAGGCTGCTTGACTTTTTTGTTAATGATACATACATACATACATACATACAATCACGCCTCTTTCCCAGAGGGGTAGGCAGAGATCACGGATCTCCATTTGCTACTGTAGCGTAGACTGTTTGTTTTGAATAAGTTTGTTGGAGTTGTGGGATGGGCAGCATCAGTGAAAACACACTTTATGTGGAAACAATGTATTGCGACCATCAAGGTTAGCACAAGAAGATCGAATGGCCATCGTGCCACAGATAACACTATTAACAATAGTAAAACTAGGTATAAGCCTACATTCAGTTTAGTATAAAATAAGTAGTACCAACTTAACTATTGTTGGAGTCTCCAACATGCTGGGGCCACAGGAGCAAATACTTAAAATAATTGACAGTTGAACACTAATTAATTCAGCCTAGACCAGCATAAAGGTGTCACCAACAAGAAACTAATGTAATAATAAAGGAACTTCAATTTACATGTTTTTTACTTATACACAATACTATATATCCATACGGCATATCAGTTATACTATGAGCAGTACCGCAATTACAATGCAGTAAGACTTATTGTTTAGTAAAGAGATGTAATGTGCGTTGAACTTATTGAAAATTCTGAAGTAAATTGGTCACTATTTATTAATGTAAAGTTAGACAAGATTAAAGGAAAATTTGATAAATGAATTTTACAGAACTTACTTATTTGTCAGCAATTGTAACCATAATACTTGTAACTTAATATTTATAAACAAAAGATAGTTATCATTTCGCTTGCAAGGATGATCACATTTTTAAATTGAAATGAAATCTTAGACAATAATAAACATTCCAGTTAACAAATTTCTGTATAAGACTTGGAACTCAACTAATTAACAAGCCATAATGTTTGTTTGTTTCAATTTGCATATGAAAGGTACAAAACATTTTTATTACTGTAGTTATTTAAAAACAACCAATACTTATTTCGTTAATTAACATTAAACTCTTAACTAATGCTTATAAAGTTTTTGTATCAATATACCTACTATACTAAGCATATACTAGGTGCCTATTCTAGAGGTAACACAGAAAATCCACTCAACGAGCGTTTGTATATTTTTTTATTGGGCGTTATGAGATCAACAACCCTTATTTTACCGTCTTGGCCTGGATAGACCTTAACAATTCTGGCCATTGGCCATGTTAGGGGCGGGCAGTTTGGCTCTTTCATGATAACCAAATCTCCCACTTTCACATTCGGTTGGCTATCACGCCACTTCGGGCGACTTTGCAATGCGTTCAAATAATATTTATGCCATATATTCCAAAATTGACTTTTAATTTTATTACACATTGCCCAAAACTTAATTTTATTATCTGGCATATTAACTGTGTCGCCTTCGGGGAATGATGTCAATGAAGTGCCAACTAGGAAGTGTGACGGCGATAGGTAACTAAAATCGTTTACATCGTCGACCGTTACCGCGAGTAATGGCCGAGAGTTCAGTACAGCTTCGATCTGACATAAAATTGTATTTAACTGTTCGTAAGTAAGTATGCGGTCTTGTAAAATACGCTTTAAATGGAATTTCGTACTTTTTACGCCAGCTTCGGCGAGGCCAGCAAACACAGGCGAATAGCTAGGCACAAAATGGAAATTAATTTGTTTGTGTGCTGCATATGTTTGCACTGTTGTTTGGTGGTCTCTCGAACTGTTTAACTTATACAACTCAGCTAATTCGTTCCTTGCCCCCTTAAAACAACCTGCATTGTCACAGAAAACGTCTGTGGGATAGCCTCGGCGCGCTATGAAGCGCTTAAAACATGCCATGAAACTGTCTGTGCTCAAATCAGATGAAAGTTCTAAATGAATCGCCTTTGTTACAAAGCACACAAAAATACATATGTATCCCTTAGTTTGTAGTGCTCGCCTGACACGAGAGTTTTTTACTGGGATAGGTCCCGCGAAATCGCAGCCTACCTTTTGATAAGCACGGCAAGCTGTTACCCTTTCAGGTGGCAAGGAACCCATTAACTGCTTTGAGCACTGAGCTTTCATTCTGAAACAGATCAAGCATTTGTTAACAAACTTTTTAACGTGGTTGAGACCGTCAGTAATCCAGTACCTTTGATTCAAGCTAGACAACAACAGTTTAGGTGGGGCATGTAGCAATCTCATGTGTTCGTGATATATGATAAGGTCAGTAATTCGTGATTGCTTAGGTAATATGATTGGGTGTTTTTGTGAGAAAGTGACGCTCGCATTATTTATTCGACCACCTACACGCAACATTTTTTCATTATCAAGAAAAGGGTGTAAGGGTTGCAGCGCGCCTTTGACGTTTTCTTTATTCAAATTTAAATCGTTTATTTCTTGTTTGAAATGAATACTCTGTTCATGTCGTAGAATCTGAATTAAAGCAATTTGCAGTTCTTTTGACGACAAATAACCTGTCTTTCTTGAATGTATATTTTTTAAATTGTAACAGAACCTATTTATGTAAGCCATAACGCGAATCATTTTATTGAGATCTGAAAATCGGTTGCAGAACTCATAAAATGATTTTTCATTTTGTGTTATGAGAGATACCTTGACATTGGAAGATTGCTGTTTCACTTCAGGTAAGTCGCCTCTTGGTGGTAATGTCACATTGTCATTAAATTTATATTTACCATCCCGGAGAAAGTCTGGACCTTGCCAGTATAAAGTTAGATGTTGTAGCTCGTCGGGATCAGCGCCTCTGCTGACCGTATCGGCCGGGTTGTCCTTGCTGCTTACATACAGCCAGCGCCATCTAGATGTGGCCTCCCGGATCAACTTTACCCTGTTAGCAACATAAGCTTGCAGCTTCACCGGTTCTGTGTTAGTCCACGCCAATGCAATTTGCGAGTCAGAATACAAGATGACGTCTTGTATATCTAGCTTCAGTTTTAATGTGTCATAGACTCTGTTTATTAGCTTGGTTAATAATAGCATTGCGTTCAGTTCTAACTTCGGTGTACTGAGCGCATCTTTGTTGAGGGGGTTGATTCGGGATTTAGAGCAAAGTAAGAAGAGCTTAGCGTTACCAGCGTGGTCAACCACCCGGAGATAAATGCAGCACCCATAAGCAGTGGAGCTCGATGCATCAGCGAAACCAATCAATTGCACTGCGGCTGCATCGGCCGGTATTGGTATATTTCTATTTATAGTAACTGGCTCCATTTGAGAGATTTTTTTTGCAAATGATAGCCACTCCAAGCGCAAAGGTTCTGATGGGACGTCAGACCAACCTATTTTCTCAGACCAAATTTTTTGCATAAACGCCTTAGCTTTAACGATAAGTGGAGCCATATACCCCAGCGGATCGTAAAACTTAGATATATAACTAAGTATATCTCTTTTAGTGGGATATTCTTTATTGAATGATTCTGGGCAAGAAAATACGAAGCAATCTTTTCTTATGTTGAGCGTCAAGCCTAGTGTTTTTAAATAAACTTCATTCTTTTGCAACTCGAAATCATCAAAATGCTGTTTGTTAGGTGGTATTCCCTCTAATACCTGCTGATCATTAGAAGCCCATTTATGTGTATAAAAGGAACCCTTGCTTAGTAAATCGCACAATTGCTGCTTCGCCTCTTTAATTACATTTAAATCTGAGTGCGAGTAGCAGGCGTCGTCAACATAGGTACAGTTTTTAATAATATAAGAAGCTAATGGGAATTCACTTTCATATTTATTTGCAAGCTCGAGCAGACAACGTGTAGCTAAAAAACTACTACTTTTTTGACCGTAAGAGACGGTGTCTAATTGTATGCATTTGATAGGCTCCTCAGGATTGTCCCTCCACAAAATGTTTTGCAGGCAAGCATGCTCGGGGTTAATGTTAATGCATCGAAACATATGGCGTATATCGGTAGAGAACGTGTATTGTCCTAAGCGAAACAAAAGCATTATATCGAAGAGCTCTTTTTGCACCATAGGGCCATTTAGCAAAATATCATTAAGCGACACACCTATATTTGTTCGCATTGAACAGTCAAAAACGACCCGAGTCCGAGATGTTTTACTATTCTGGTTTATGACAGCGGAATGAGGTGCAAAATATAACGGCTGTGTTTCAAATTCCAATGAGTTGAAATCTATGTAGTGTCCATGCCCTAAGCTCAAATATTCATTAATGAATTTATCGTACTCTGAGAGTAAATTTATATTTTTATGCAATTTTTTTTCGAGGTTAATGAACCTATAATAGGCATATTCGAATGAATTTCCAAGGGCATTATTAATCTCTGCAAGAGGTAACTTCAATGGCAAGTCAACCTGAAACTTATTGTTTTCATGTACTGTGGTATCTTGAAAAACCTTTTCACACAAATCATGCTCTGACATGCTCTCAGTATAAATTTCAGGTATACTTTCAGTTTTCCAAAACTGTTTTAAATTTTCATTGAGACCCGAGTCACATTCTATACATAGCAAAGAGACCTTACTTGAGTCTGAGTTAGCATAGGGAGGCAGAGCTCCAGCTATGACATGCCCGAACCTCGTGCTGATGAAGTGTGGTTGGGCCGTTGGATGTTCAGCGGACTCCGAAACTGGTTGCTTAAGCACAGCTTGCGACTCCAGAAGCAGGGCCTGGAAAAATACATCCGCACCAAGAAGCATGTTGATTTCAGATGGCCTATAAAATTCCGTATCAGCTAAATTGACGCTTGATGGGATATCAAGAAGTTTCGTGTCAATTTTATATTGCGGAATCTTGCATGTTATGGTATCTAACACATGAAAGTTTGTCGTGACCTTGTATGGTGTCACAAGTGAGGAAATCTCCAGGGGTATTGAGTAATTTGCTGAAGTATTTCTGTTGCTCACTCCGACTATATTTGTGTTGTCCTTGTTCGGGGCCACCCCTAGCGTGTCAACCACCTTACTGGTGACTAGGGAGATCTGCGACGCCGAGTCCAATATAGCTTTTACATGTACAATTTGACCATTTGTTGCAACAAGCTTCACTTTCACAGTAGGTAACAGCACTTTGTTACTGGTAAAGGTAGAGATCAGAGACACAGGTTTTGTGGCTGGTGCATTGGCTTGTTGTGTTGGTTCCTGGTGAAGCAAAGTGTTATGTGATTGTTTGCAAATATTGCACCGGAAATGAAACTTACACTTGCCACGGTGAGCATTCAAGCAGATGTTACACAGACTGTTATTTTTACTAAATGCTATCCGGTCACATGGTGCTGCTATTTTAAATTTACTACACTCAAATAATCTATGTGCAGACTTACAGTATGAGCAGGTGAGTCCTAATTCTGATGATGCAGTTACATTCACAACTGCCCTGTGAGACTTGCCCGGCGCCACTAACTCAGCATTTTCCAATGCCAAGGCTCGTTTCTCCATAAATAGAAGAAAATCAGCCACCGTTGGGTCCACAGCATCACTCCGCTCCAATTGGTAGGCCCTTGATGTGTAGCTATCTAGTTTGCGGTACAAAATTGCTAATATAATAGGGTCCCAGGAATCTGTGTTAATGTTCAGGTTTTTTAAAGAAGCTAAACATTGTTTAATATTGGACACAAATGTTCTAATGTTGGCTGGGTTCGACTTAAACAGAGCATTCAGGTCAAGCAGTGTGTTAATGTGCTCATTTATGATTTTTGAGGTGTGGTTGTACCTGTCATTTAACAACTTAAGAGCCTCTTCATAACTGTGCATCGTTAGGGGAAGATTTTCTATAAGATCGAGTGGCTCATTAGTCAAAAATGACCTCAAATAATACAACTTTTGCACGTTGTCAATGGATTTATCGTTATGAATGATAGCCCGAAACAAATTCATAAATGGTGTGTACTCACTGTATTTTCCCGTGAACGTGGATATTTGTATGGTAGGCAACCGAGTTTAAAATGCAACGTTAGCATCGGAAGCTGTTGCCTTTGTTTTGATAGCTTCGTTAAGTATTGTGAGGATGTGGAAATACTTTGCCTCGATATCAGCCACATCTTCATTATCGTTGTCGTCATGAGCTACAATCTGCTTATTATAACCCTCATATTCATTGTACAATTCCAAAAGCCTAGCCCGCTTTGCTTGTAGGGTCGAGTGAAGGCTAATTTCTACATCTTGCGGATTTGCTACAAAGCTGTACAGTCGCGTAATAGAAGCCTTTGTATAGCCTCTCGAAGCTTTTAACTGCTTTACATCTACAGACATTTTGCACACTCAACACGATAACAACATTAAGTAACTCTAATTCACAACACAAATTGTTAAAACAAAATAATGTCCACTAAAATAACTGTAAAGTCGAAAGAGACGCCGCCTTATTGCCAACATAAAAACCACAGAGGCATAGATGCAAAAGTTCCGAGTTTCGTTTTGCAGTTTATTCTTTATAGTAGTTCCGCTTCTTGTCGCAACACACTAGCGCCGCATCGCCGGCGCAAGTCTTCGAGCGTGAGGGAGATGCGAATACTGGATCTTCTATCCTACTCTGCCGTTCCTTGAGGTGAAGATGACTCGTCGTTTATGAGGATGACTTTTGTTAAAAACACCGTTGAGAATGATGATGAATTGAGTCAGAAAGCACATCAACTGTTTATTAAAATTATTATTTGCAGGGTGTGGAGAATAAATCGCTTCTTGTCGAAGATAAATATTGATCAATATCGTACTTTTCGCAGGCATGAACATAGGTTATATGCACTGAAGTAATTTGTTAAAAATCTCGCGTCTTCGGGTTAATGATGATGAGACGTACCATAATTTTAAATCGTTGCGATTGCGACGAAGATTTCGCGCCGCTCTCGTTGCTTTTCTTGGGTTAGATATTGAAGAGAAGCAAATGCATTTATATATCGACTCACGAAGATGCTCGATGTCCAAGGTCAACTGGAGCTTTGATCGAGTATGATGAATTGGAGTATGTGACTTGATGATTTCAATAGATAATCTTTCTGCGACGAAGATTTTCGCGTCGCTAATTGCTGCTTCTTGTGAGATGTGAGATAATATAATTTCGACTCACGTTGCCGGTCGGTTTCCAATTTCGCCGCGCCGCGTTCGATTCCACTGCTCTTTCCTCTCGAAGGATCATGTAGCGTAGACTGTTTGTTTTGAATAAGTTTGTTGGAGTTGTGGGATGGGCAGCATCAGTGAAAACACACTTTATGTGGAAACAATGTATTGCGACCATGAAGGTTAGCACAAGAAGATCGAATGGCCATCGTGCCACAGATAACACTATTAACAATAGTAAAACTAGGTATAAGCCTACATTCAGTTTAGTATAAAATAAGTAGTACCAACTTAACTATTGTTGGAGTCTCCAACAGCTACGATCCTGGCAAACCACTTTCGCTTCACTCACTTTCATAATATTTCTCATACATGCTCGTCGGTTTAGGGTACTTTTGACCTGGCCTTTTGTTAAGATTACTCCGATTTGATCGGAGAAAGTTCGCCTAGGGTTGTTAATGATAAGTGCTGAAAATACACTAGCGCCCTTTGTAGTTTTCTATTTTCCGAATTCACTATAGCCTTTTAAGTACATTCCCTTCGATTTCTCCGGGAGTAGATTATCAACAATGCCTAAGGCGTCTTTTTAAATGACTCGGGAGTCAAATCACTTTCGCTTTCGTCACTCGACATTTTATTCAAATTATAATCTTTCAACTTCAACCTCCTGCTAATACTGCAGCGTTTTGCAACACTCGCGGCTTGTGTTTTGTTTTATTTGTTTTGCGCTTATGGCTTGCAATGGCCAAGTCGATTTTCAAATCAGTTCTTTTTACTGTAGATCTCTTTGGCACAATTTTTCATACGAATTCAAAACCCATTATTAACCAGCGGGTTATAGGGTAAATCGGCATTAATTGTCCACCCTCCAGTAATTGGCTACGTTATACTAAAATGATTAGGTAAATTTTGAATTCTATAATATATCGACACACTTAAATTATATCACCAGATATCAGCAGTTATCACAAGTATTACCCAACTATTATGTAAATCGATTAAAGTAAGAGTTCATAATAAAATGAGTTTTATTTTGATGAGGCGTTGAACTGGCTGATTGCTTATTTTTTCTCTTAGCATACATGCATTTCTAATTAAGAAATTCTATTATAATTTTGACTAATGACGTTATGTCAGTGATGCGTTTTATGATCACATTTACCTAAAACGTTATCATAAAAGGCAAGGGAATATTTTTTATACTATTATTATACATGATAATTTCAAATTTTATAACTTATTACTGAACTTACTTTCTGAATTGTAATTCACACTATCTTAAATACTAGCCACGTATGCCAGTTACTTAAAGGCTATAAAAATATGATTGGTAAAGTAATGCTAATGCAAAAATAAACAAAAACAAAAGCCAAAAGTAAATAAAGATGTCCTAAGTAAAGTAATCGAAACCAAACCTAAACAAGTGTAAATAAAAACGAAAAACAGACTTGCAGATGAAAATAAAAGTATTAAAAAAGACAATACTAATAACTTGATGCACCCAATATTAAATGTTGATCAACCATCAGTATCTTCAGAAGTTGTGCACAAAGAGACAAATGTGAAATTTGTGAACTTAATATTGTCGGAAATGTCAATGAGCATTTGTAGAGCATGTAGTAAAGAAGAATGTGTTCCCCTGTTTCATGAAAATAATATACCTGTGATTGGATCATATTTATGTCATATTTGTTATTATCTTCACCGGGCAAGTTCCTCATCGGATAGTGAGGATTGAGGATTCATTCCTAAAGAGTTTATTGTTTAATTTCATTTGGTATTGAAAAAAAATGGCTAGTATTGAAAATACTGGCTAATAACTAGGTTAAACGTAATGTCCAATAAAACAGTTAAATATTTTAAGAAATAAATAATATCGTGCTCTAGTGAACACATGTTCATTATTTTCAACATTCACTTCTCCCCCTAAAACAATAATATGGTCGATATCTCTTTACAGGTGATCACAATAAACATTCTAAGCAAGCAAGGTAGTAAAGTGGCCAGTTACTTACGATTTACCCTAAGGTGATTTAGTACCATATTATGAACCTGATTTAATACTTAGGAAGAAAATACGCTTACTCTACACGAGAACCAATTACGTAACTAATGTACTAAAATAATTTCAGACTTTGTGTTTCCTATACCCTTGGTTTAGCGTACCTAGTTACAGCTGTGTTGAGCGCGACGCGCAAATATTAAGATATGGTATCAAAGTGGAATAACATCGTTGGTTGAAAATAGAGGCCCTGTGCAAGTTCTAAGAAATATCAGACGCTGGTTATTAGTAAAGCTTAGGGGTAAGTTGCGCGACGCATCTGTTTCACATCTGGGCTTAAAATAAGACGGATACGGGTTGCCGGCTAATAATGACTGCAGATGAGTGCCCGTGTCAATGCTGCAATTAATTTTAGATTTATTTGGAATTTAATGGATTAGAGTACCTACTCGAATTACTCGAAATGCAAAGCCGTAGTTTGTGAATTCGTTTCATATTTTGAAACGTTGAACTTTCGTACCTATTTCCCTTATACCCATAATAACTGATGGTCGAAGACAGTCCACCGTCACACCCGATACATTTTGACGACTTACGTTGCCTGTAGGTACTACGTGATTTTTGTTTTAATCCATCATAGTTTAGCATTAAAAGTAAGTAGCTATCACCTAGGTTCGGCTCGCTTTTTACAAAGAACCCATTTATTTTAAACGCGACCAAATGTATGAACGGCCAATGCCCCCAAGGTGCATTCTACTTAATACCTAACAGAGAAATAATGTATCAATTCCAAACACAGTTTCCCTTTACTTAAAATATCATAAACTTTCGATATGCCTCTCTAACATCCGTACAGATATACTTTTCAGCTGTTGTGATGTTCAGTTCATTAGACACCACTTCCGTGCGGTACAGTGTGTTCCAATATACATTACATATCCTAGCGTAAGCTTGTTCAATATTAAGCGGCTCAACTCATCTAGGTAATCCAAACTAAATACGAATATATAACTGCTTCGCTGCGAGCCGGTTACTGAAGCTCGCGCCATTAAGAATTCCTTATAATGTGGGATATCTTGGATCATATTAAATTACCCGTCTCTGCGACTTGTCGTCAGAATACGAGGAATAATGTTGATTTCGAGGTTAGTAAAATTTTGACATACAGTTGAGATTGGAATAATGGATTGACATTAAATTGTTAGAAACGAATAAGTAATAGCGTCAATTATTGGAAATAAGCTGTCTAACATTGGAACATTGCTTTCAACCATTACTTTTGGTGATTGTACATGTTACCTGGACTCGACTAATATCGAGTTGGTGATAACGAAACAAGTTACATGTTTAGTTAAATTAAGATAAGCAACCCGAGTTGTAAGTTCAGTACTCAGTACTCGAGAAGTTTACCTATATTACAGTGATGCGTGTATATGCAACTGTGTCTTGCGCATATTGGGGTCTATTAGACCCAACATATGGAATTAAAAAACTAGTTTGATATTGTTAGCACTCGCTTGTTTCCACGCTCTCCAAGCTAATGCCGTGTCAATGGACAAAAGGGGCGATCGGGGGAGAGGGTCCCGCGTTAGGTGTCGCATCTTTTTCAGGCGTAAGCGTTTCCATAATCACTGCCTGTCCACAAACAAAGCCCTAATGTGTTAGAATGCCTATGCTATGTGCAATAATAACCAAACCTATTCCAATTCAACATGTTAAGACAAATTGACCCACAGCGTTCTCTCAGCATTTAAAAATACCGTTAATTTCACACACGCCCCGACCTTTTGATATACTTACTCGTAGGTATACACGTATTCGCAAATGGATTTTCGTTGCGGTCATCTGTCACTTGTTTAAACGAGGGATCCAATTGTAGCGAACCCGGACTGGCCTCGTTTTTTTGTCTTTTTTCCTCAATGTACCCTAGCATTTTTATGCCCTCCCCAAGGGTGTCCCACAAAGAGATTTGGCATTGCTGAGTCGTGTCGCTCGATTTAGAGCGGTAATTTGTTTGTGACTCGGTCTCCTGATGAATTTTATCCACTGTAACTTGAATAAATCGACACGAGCTCTTTTTTAAGGCTATTATTGACTAGTGGTTCAGTAAGCTGTTGAACTCGCGAGCCTCATGTTTTTTTAACCTGTATTCAAATTTCTATAAACAGAATCGTCAAAAAACAACTATTTCATTGTTGAACCTCACAAAATTTCACGAGAATCAATTGAGGAATGCGACCTGTAGAGGAGATCAGCCTAACGCTGGATCTACGAAAGCATTTTTACCCAAGCTCACACAAAAAACATAGTTTGCTTGGCTCTGTTGGTCAAAAAGAACATTGAAAGAAAAGAAGGCGAGGAAGAAACTTATTTACAAAAAATAAAGATTGAAATATAAAAGGACGCAACTGCTGCGATTGCTCCACCGACAAGAATATTAAATTAAAGACGACTCTTAAGACCCGGAGACGATTGATATATTTCCATGTTCCTGAACATTTAGCAAATTAATATGATTTGTGGTTACACTGGCGGACCTTTGGTTGTAACGAAGTTTGGTCAAAATTTATTGGCCCACATCGACACGGGGCGGGGTGGGAAGGGTGAGTACGCTGGTCCCGTATTGTACAAGCCTGGTAATTAATTGTATACCTTGGTGCATTATATATAAGGTCCAAAATGGAGCCACTTTACATGACGGACAGTAATATTGAACTTTTTCCGGCCTAGCTCCCACTTGCCTAGAGTGCAACGTGCGATAAGGGACATTGTTACGAAAATAAGCGATGATTTATTTTAACGCCGGCGCCGATGAACGCATGGACAGCTGATCGTGAAACAAAATTTTCCCGAAAATGTAAACTAGTTATACATAGAGTAAATGGGTCCGTATCGATGCCCATAAAAAAAATTGAAATAATAAATATAAGTCGCAATAACACTCTTTTCATATAATTCACTATACACATAACACTTAGGTAATATATTTACATATGATATAATTATCTTTTTATATAATGGTCATTTAATATAATAACATTTAATATAACATACTTCAAATTCATCGTCATTCATCATCATCATTGTATATAACAAACGTTTGTTATATACAATGAGTGATTATATACCTTGAAAATATATGAAATGTTGTTATAGCGAATGAAATTATATTATTTATTTTTATACCCATCAATACACACAGTAAATTGCTTTGTCTCCGTCATACTAGTTCTTTGGGGATAGATTTAATCATCATGTCATAACTAAACACAAGCTTGCTTGTTTTATTTCTTGCAACAAGAGGTATAAAGCACGTCAATAAAAATGATCGACTTCCTTTCATGTTTGACTAGTACGGTCAGCATTATGTTCGGTTATGTTATCACGCGATAAGTGACAAGATAGGAGCGTCGTCTCGTTCTATCGAACGGTGTCAGCCAGTGACGGACGCTCTATCCTGTCACTTATCGTGTGAAAAGGCCGACCATGATACGGGGTCAGAAGTAGCTAAGCAAAATAACACACACAAAAAGACCTACTCAGATGCTTATTTCCTTGACATTAGAGTTCGCGTTTAGATAATTTTTAGCACTAGAACCGCTTAGTAACTTCTTTTGCTGCCTGTACCGCTCCTCGGCTCCTTAATGAATACCACCAAATAAACACTTATAACGCAGATACGGTATTTTTAGGGTTCCGTACCAAAAATGGTAACAAAGGAACCCTTATGGTGCGACTCCGTCCGTCTGTCTGTCTGTCACAAAGTGAAATATCTCACGAACTACTCAAGCTATCAACTTGAAACTTGAAATTGTTATAAATGAGAGTTATCCGCGTGCATGGAAAATGAATTTCTATAAAAACTTACGAATATGAGGAGGGGGCAAAAAAAAAATTCAACTATAGGGTCAAGTGGGGTATCATTCGAAAGGGCTTGAGTTGCACTTTTTGAAGCACTTTTTCTTTTTTTTTCTACACTCGGAAAATTTTGATCTATGAAGGAAAATGTAAAAAAAAATACCATTCCCCCCCCCTTATATCCGAAGTTATTCAAGTGAAAAATTTGAAATAATTACTTGTGATTAAGATAAACATATATATTACGGGAAAAGTTTTTTTTTTTCTGTATCTAGCATATTTTTTGTTTTATTTTCAAAAATCATTTCCTAGTTAGATTTGCAATTTAATCAACTTTATAAGTTTTTTCTTGTTATGAAATTCCTATAAAACTATAAAAAGAAGTACTCCCTATCAAATAAAACAATAATAATCGAGATCAGTTCACGTGATAAACAATAATCGCTAAAAGACCAACATACATACTAAGCCGATTGCCCTTGCACGTTAGTACCAAATGGACCGATAGATGGCGCTGACCCCATTCGCGGTGTTAAGATTTTTCTAGAATATTAATGGGGTTGGGATTGGGACGCGTATATTTATTTTCAATAGCAGGTCAAGAAAAGATCGCGATTCAATTGTCTTGGTGTAAAAGTTACTCGTTGTTTGAAATTGAATTCTATTGTGTTGGGTTAAAATAAGTAATTTAACAAATATATTGGTACTTTTACTTTACCTTGAGTTAATTGTTAGTTTGCACGGAACCCTCGGTGCGCGAGTCAGACTCGCACTTGACCGGTTTTTTTTATTATAAATAGTGTTAATATAGAATGGGTCGTACCTAATTAACCGCCATTCTCTTGTCTATATGTATTCTATTTAGGTGCACTACGTGTAAGCTTATCTTCATTACCTAACCAACAGTTAGTTACTGGAGCCATACGGATTATATCTGTGATATTAAAATGCCAGATCCTAGCTTGTGTGCTCGCCCCAGATACAGCTCTATACGGTCATGCCAGCGCGGAATGATTAAAATGATTTACTCACGTATATGGGATGTTTATCTACCGCGGGACGTAAAGGGTAAAACCTCGGCTAGTTTATAGCCGATCCAAATTTAACAACGCCGTTAATACCGTGATGAAGCGGGTCGCATGCCTCAAAGAAAGATGTTTAACTAGGCAATTTATCTCACGATTACATTGTGGGTTGGTCCAGTTTTGTTCGGTAGTCGTTCAGGGCTGGTATTCACAACGCTAACCATGAACTCGCTTCAGGGTAACCAGTATAAGTATAACCTCTGCTTATGTGTAGTTTACACGAATCTCGGGATCGATATACATACATTTGGGATACGCTGAGGTGAGTCGATATGGTGGTGAATGGCACAGCTGTAATCATTCACGTCAAAGCCCGGCCTACGTTCACGCACAATTAGGTTCATTTGGTGGAATTAATTAAGATGCCGAGGAGTGGTACTACGTAAACATGAGAGGAAGTCGATCATTTTTAGAGACGTTCTTTATACCTCTTCTTGCAAGAAATAACACAAGTAAGCTTAATTGTTCAGTCAACATGCTAGTCAGGACATGTTTAATGCATGTCCTTTAGCAATAGTTCTTGATAAGGACAGGACCGGCATTCTGATACAAAATAACTCCATTCATAATCTTAATCGTAATCTTTGATATCACTTTGGCGAGAAGTTTTATTTACAAGTATTTTAACTATTTTTGCTCGATTATGGGAGGAAGGTACTTATATGATTTTAGAAGTCTATGCTTGTATTTTTTGTGTTCCATCATAGCGTTTAAGATACCGAACCGATTATGATAAATGAGGTATCAATTGATTCGAAATGATGCTCCGGGTGACATTGGGTACCTTTTATATGAAATTGAAACTGATTTTTAACACTTACTTTTATTTTTTACACTTACTTTTACGTGGTCAGGATAAATATTGAACTTTTTCTGCTTGCTTTTAAATATTGAAGAGCACATAACAATTGTGTATGTGTGATAGGAATGATGTAAAGAATGCTGACAGAGATATGTTATACAATAGCAGTTTAAGCAGCGGATACATAGTGAGAGGCCTTAAAATACGAGTGTGATTTGGGATTACACGAATGTTTTGAAGACTAATTAGTCTCCGACGAGCTATTTATAAATGTCTCCGGGTCTTACACACACCGTCTTGTGACATCTAATGCATGGTTACCCAAATCCATTCATGTTTCTATTAAAGTCCTACACGATACGTGTTAGCGCAGCAGTTGTTTGCCTGTCAACCACTTAATATGTACCATGCAAGGTAGACGGCCTACTCCTTACCATCTATGGTCTCGCGACATGTAAGTAGGTAATTTACAATGTCTACGTTGTAATAACATAGGCACTTCATTTTATATTATCCAGATTATGTTTATTAAATAAAATATTTTCTTACAATTATAATACTAGCTGAACCCGCAGTATCACCCACGTTCCACAAGTCCGCAAAAATATCAACACAAATTGACAAACTTTTGTGCCTCTTGGCTATATTAGTGCAGATCTTCAACAGATCAAATTGGCAGAAATAGAATACAATACCTACTTATGAAATATTGCTAAAAACTCTGGTTAATAAGTTGGCCTATAATTTGCAGTATATCATTAAAAAATAGTCTAGTAACTTTTTTGCATTTTTATAAAATTATTTTTTGCTCTATTCACTGCAACCGCGGGTTGAACGCACGTTTTTTTTCAATATTTTTATTGAAATGTGTGAGCGTTATTAATCAATTACTAATAATAATTATCTCCATCGCTCTAGGATACATTGTGTGTATGTGTGTGGGTGTGTGTTTGTGTGTGATTGTGTTCTATAACACAATCATAGTGGAGATTTTCTTTATAAAAACTAATTAAGTAGTCATTCAACACCCATGACCTCCCAATGTGCTGCGGCTTCATATTAATTATGTCTGATTACGCCTATTTCAATTTCTAAGAAGATATAGCTTTAGACGACCGCTTTAGCCTAGTTGGTAGTGACCCTGCCTACGAAGCAAGAGGTCCTGGGTTCGAATCCCGGTAAGGGCAAACATTTATGTGATGAGCATGAATATTTGTTTCTGAGTCATGGATATTTTCTATGTATTTAAGTATTTATATCTATTATATATATCGTCGTCTAGTACCCATAACACAAGCCTTACTGAGCTTACTATGGGACTAGGTCGATTTGTGTAAGATTGTCTCCTTATATTTATTTATTATATTTATATAGCGCTCTCGAACTCATTATGGATGAGAGGATGACTCACGTTAGGCCTCAATGACCGCGGTGTACACTCGCGTTTCTGCGTTGGAACCGCTGTAGAATTGCCGGATAGAAATATCAGTGTGCACATGCTTTTATAAACGCTAGGGCGTTGCGATATGCAGTGAAGGAGCTGTCTAGAACACGCGATTATTAACGTTCTTATACATTGCACGCCGAAACGTGAATTCATATATGAAGCCTTACTAAACCTTTGCAAGGATGAGGTAAGGTGGGGCGAGGATTGAATTAACGGACTGCTTTACGCCAAATATTAATTTCTTCTTCATTTTTGGGGCTTCGTATCTCCAACCAAAATTAAGGGATATTATATGATCACTTAATTGTCTGTTTGGTATTCAAGACCCTTTTTCTGTCTCAGTCCATCTATACAGTTTATCTTTTCTTTAGATCAGGAAAACGGGAAAAGATTCTTCGAGAGTTGTTCCCTTTGGACCTGTGACCTGTTTCTATATACCCTATTCAAAATAAGATTAGAAGAATGGTGCAATGCATGCGATTCCAAAGAAAACCATTTAGTAACGCAAACTCTTGAGTAGAGTATTATTATGTTTGAAAGCACTGATCAAAATACATATGTAAAAACTAGTGCTTTTCCCTTTGGTGTTCTAGATAAGCGAAGGAACAGATGAATTTGTCGGGTAAAATGCTCAATCTTGCGTTAGACCGGTGGACATTTACTTTTGAATATAAATATTAATAATAATAATACATATTTTGGGACAATCTTACACAAATCGACCTAGTCCCATACTAAGCAAAGCTTGTACTATGGGTACTAGACGACGATAAACATACTTATATAGAGAAATAAATACTTAAATACATAGAAAACATTCATGACTCAGGAACTAACATTCCTGCTCATCACACAAATAAATGCCCTTACCGGGATTCGAACCCAGGACCTCTTGCTTCGTAGGCAGGGTCACTACCAACTAGGCTAAAGCGGTCGTCAGTTATGAATGGTCGTTGTAAAACAGATGAAGCCGGACCGTGCTGTGTCGTGTCTTGACTAATTGCGAACGCGATGAGAATTGATATGAGAGTTCAAAACGGCCGCCGACTTGGCTACGAACAAGTACAGTCAGCGGTATAAAGCCAAGACCAACAAAAATTATCTTACGACAGGTAGGGGTAGCTCATCAAAATAAATCCTCGAACACACTGAGCCCTTTTAGTTCAGGCGCAAACATTAAATAAACGACCGGCTATAAGACTGCACGATAACTGATACTCACTTTGAAAACGGCAAGGGACCTAATAAATACGAGAAAATGTATGGAATAATTTAAATTATTCCTTCTTAAGTAGCTCATTAGTCTTGTTTATATTACACGCAATTTATTATATTGTGATTATACTTCTTTGCCACTCAATCTGATGTTTTAAAGGCCGATGTTTTTTTTTCTTCGATGAGTAAATAAAAAAACATCAGGTCAATAGGTACATCCAACGTAAAAAAAAAGATAAATAGATGTTAATAGTTTTGAATCCTTAATTGGCACGAAGTGAGTTGTAAACGAATATTCTTATCTATGATAATCTCAACGTAAAAAAAGATGCTATAAAGATGATGTAAGGCGCAGAACGCACGAGGCGTTTTGGCACCGCGCAACGCGGCGTTGCGCGTCTTGTACGTTTTCAAACTTTCGTATGACGAAAGCCACCCGGGTCCGCTGCGCTAAAGTTTTCGTCATTTCGGGTAACATACTCGCTTTATGGAACAACTTTTCAAAAACGCTTCCCAAGCTTAACGATATAGATATACCGAGATGGGTATCAATTGAATCACCTGTTTCCACCGACTTTCATGTCTTCACAGATGCCTCCGAAAAAGCATATGGAGCTTGCCTTTACGTCCGCTCCGTGGCCGGGGATGGTTCTGTGTGTACTCGCCTGCTTGCTTCCAAGAGTAAAATTGCACCCATTAAAGCCACGACAATTCCTCGTCTGGAGCTTTGTGGAGCGTTGTTGGGGACAAGACTGTGTACAAAAGTTCGTGAATCACTCACCTTAAAACCAGAGAGTTGTGTGTTTTGGTGCGACTCCATGATTGTTATTGGGTGGCTAAAATCTTCTCCGGCTCTTCTACGGCCGTTCGTCAAAAACCGCGTCTCCGAGATTCAGGAAAGCTTCCCACAGGAATCTTGGCGTTACATTCCTTCTAAGGAAAATCCAGCTGACCTGGTCTCTCGCGGGTTAGACGCGGGTCTCATACAAACTTCCCCTTTGTGGTGGTCAGGACCATCGTTTTTAGCGTCAGACCCTACATATTGGCCCACTGCACCTAATTCTGAAAGGGAGACTTCATTACCAGATACGGTAGCAAATAAGGCTTTACTCACTTGCCCTCAGTCCCCTGACTCAGACAACGTCAATGCTGTCCATACCTTGATTGATAATTGTTCAGATTATTCCAAAATACAACGGTTAATAGCATACATGAAAAGGTTCAGTTACAATTGTAAAAATGCCAATAATAAAATTGATGGTTTCCTTACCTCTTCTGAATTGTCTTCGGCGTCGACTTTGCTCTTTATTACGTCTCAACAAACCGCCTTTCCAGATGAGTACGAACTGCTGAAGGTAGGCAAAGAATTACCAAAACAAAGTCGTCTCACTTCATTGTGTCCGTTTTACGATTCTGGTCTTATCAGGGTTGGTGGGCGACTTTCTAATTCATTCTACGATTATGGTGTGACGCACCCCATAATTATGTGTTGTAAGCAACCAATAATAAGACTGTTCGTCAGAATGTTGCATCTACGTGCCTTCCATGCAGGTCCTCAGTTACTTATGTCAATCATACGTCAAAATTACTGGCCTCTTGGGGGCCGAAACTACTTAGTCAAATATACCGTTCGAAAATGCATCCGTTGTATTAAACTTAAGGCAGAAACGGTGCAACCTGTAATGGGTAACTTACCGAAAGAACGGCTACATCTTGAATACCCATTCTTAGAGACAGGTACAGATTATGCAGGTCCAATTTTGATAGCCGACCGCAAGGGCAGGGGCTGTAGGCTCCTTAAATCTTACATTTGTATTTTTGTTTGTTTGGCAACACGGGCTCTTCATTTGGAGCTGGTCTCAGACCTTACTAAAGAAGCCTTTATTGCAGCGCTTGATCGGTTTATAGCTCGCCGAGGCAAACCGAGAACCATTTTCTCGGACAATGGTACCACCTTTGTTGGTGCCGCCAACGAGCTCGCTAACGTTCTCAAACAAGATGCTGCTAAAGACAAGGCAGCTGAAGGTATTAACTTTTCTTTTATTCCCGCGTATACACCTCACTTTGGCGGCTTATGGGAGTCTTCAGTCAAATCTGTTAAGCACCACCTACGTCGAGTTTTAGGTCTTACACACCTTACGTTTGAAGAGATGGCTACATGCCTAACTCAGATTGAAGCGATTTTAAATTCACGGCCTCTTACCCCTCTATCCGACGATCCATCGGACCTTACTCCCCTTACTCCAGCGCACTTCTTAATTGGGAGATCTCTATCGTCAGTGCCGCATCCTCAAGTCTCAGATCAAAGAATATCCAGTCTTCAACGGTTCCACCGCATAGAAGTCCTGAAAATGCACTTTTGGAATCGCTTCTCTAAGGAATACATCGTCGGACTCCAAAGGAGAACAAAATGGTGCAGTTCAAGAGGAAACCTTGAAGTGGGAACTATGGTTATCATTAAGGAGAATAACCTTCCTCCTCTAATGTGGTCGATGGGTCGCATTATAAACGTAGTACCAGGCAGAGATGGAATCGCCAGAGTAGCCGACATAAAAACTAAGAAGGGGATCATACGTCGAGCTTTCAATACAATATGCCCTCTTCCTGTACACATTTTTGAAGACACAAGGTCTTCAACGCCGGCAGTATATGGTGGTGCAGACAGCACAATTACAAGACCCTAAGCGCTAAAAGCGCTAACTGATAAGATTGCTGTCGGTGCGCCGCGCCCGCGCCCCGCCCGTACTCGGACCCGACACTCATTCATCCACCGCGACATACGACGGATCGCGGCTCGCGTTCGCTTCGCGCGCGATATATTTTGTACGAGTTCGCGCATCCCACAATTCCACCGTTGTAACGATCGATTATTAATTTATTATAAAGATTCTTATTGTACAGTCCGCTCTTATTTCTCTACAATTAGCTAGACCAACAACATCAAACATGTTATCCGTCAGTATCGGGAAAAACAAATTGTCAGAAACACGTGTGATGTTTAGAAACGTAACTTAAAATAGGTACTTACCTATAGAGATCCATCATTAAAGGAGGCTCTCCACGAGCGAAATCGGCAGGCCTGCATGCAATCCAGCCCCGTGATTCGGGCCGTGTGGATACGTGTCGGCACCACCGCGGCCATCCCAATCAAGGTCACTCCATACTAGATTTTCTGTGACCTTGCTTGGTAGCTAGTCCTGCCGATTTCGCTCGTTTAGCGTCTCCATAAAGAACCAGACGGGTGATTGCGAAATTTTCTGATAAAGCGTTAGGATAACTCAACAGGCATTTTCCCGTACAAATAATGTACCGTACGTACAAATCATTACGCGATCGACCATTGTACACATTACGTAGATAATCTACAGCGAATGTACCTACAGAACTGCTATCGAGGCACTCATAAAATTAAATATTTTTATAAAACATCCGATGCAGTAGCATTTCTCAAATGAATATTACATCTGTAATTTACACGTGTATTCTAACGTAAACAATCCGTGTTGATGTTACGAGCCATGCGCGTGCATGTATTAGCCATATAGATCTTCGTTGCGTTCGGAATTTATTTTTGGAGGTACGGTAGTGGTTAGGTATGTACGTAGTTACTCTAACTAAATTCGAGGACGGGTCATTGGTTACGGGGTTGGTTACGTCTGTAACTTTTAGAATGTGAAGGCTGCTCTACACAATATGAGATGGATACAGGACGCAGCTTTGCGTTAAAGGGGGAAATACCTACTTTCATCTCGTTCCACCGTATAAATGCGTCCTGTCATGCGGCCATGATGGCCCATTGTGTATAGGAGCCATCATTTTTGGCAGGTACCCTTAAGGCGCAGTGGGTTCAGCGAAGTCAAGCGAACAGTGTTTTTGAAACAATATAAGGCGTCTGTTTATAATAACATGGTTTTAAAAAAAAACGAATAGTAATCTTGAGGCTTTTCTGCAGGGAAATCAGTGTTTAGAAACATGATTAAGCAATTTTCATAAAAATAATTATTCAATTTTCATAAAATATTCGTTACAAATTATAAAAATAGCTAAAAATATTTAAATGGCTTCTAAAAATCGACAATATCATGTTTGAGAGAAATCAGTATTTACTTTTTTATTTATTTAAACGGCCAAAACATTAAAATTAAAAAGCATGATTTCCGCGCTTCCGAGCACGCACTTCCATCTCGCTCACGGTTATGCTCAGTGAGAGGGAGAGAAGACCATGAACCTACGGCGCCTTATCACATTGATCAACCCATGATGGCATCGCCTCGCCTTCACCACTTGTTGCCAATCATACTCATACTAATTTATTTGTAATGCACAAATACATTAAACGTCAAAAAGTTCATATCAGATTCAATTATATTGATTCGAATTTATTTGTAATACCAAAAAGTTAAATTTTTCAACAAATTATAGGTACACATGTCAAATGAAATAAAATTAGCAATAAGGTCAGAGAGGTTGAGAATTCCAGAATGAGGTGCATTATATTTAAATGTTCATAGTCACACTGGTCCCAAATGCTTAAAACACGTTTCTACATTTTCTCAGTTCGCTATACAAAGGACTGCCATCTTTAAGATATTATTCTAGAACCAATAACATAGGTCGTTTTTGGTAGATTTGGTCAATTTTCACGGGGTTGTTACAAGCTTTCCCTTGTCGTTGTTACGTAAGACTCGTAGGTTTTCAGCCCTCAATGAAAAGGAATTAATGTTATTCCTTACTAATTTAATAATATTATAAATGTGTTCTGTTAGCACGGTCAATTCACCCCCCCAAGCTCGACACTAAGTGAAACAGTGCGTAATAACTATTTAATACTTGTGCATCAGGAAGTACGAAAGACAGCCTTTTAAGGGCGAAGCAGACTCCCGAAAGCTTAGGTACTAAAAACAGTGTCTATTTGAGTGTTCCACTTCAGTCCAGAGTTAAAATTTACGCCCAAATTTTTTTCGGAGTGTACTTGTAAAGAGTATAGTGTGGTTGATATTTTAGTTGTTGTTCTGACCTTAGCGGTCGGCCTCCCGAATTAAAATGGAGTATTTGTGTTTTGGCTCCATTAAGCACAACTTCGTTTACGGAAAATCTGGTTGATCGAAAGATTACAGTAGTTAAGGTTGTCTGAGATCCCGAGCATTCGCTGTGTTGAGAGCAGAGAGGGGCAAAATTTATTCGAATGACGAATAACGATTGAGAATAACAGTATCATTCGCGAATGACGAATACATTTATCGAATGATTATTCTTATTCGAAATTAGTCAAATAAATTATTCGCGAATTAATTATTCCACGAATGATTTATTCGCGAATAAAATACTCCACGAACAATTTATTCGCGAATAATATTGTCGAATAATTAGCTAATAAAATAACTACCTTCGTGCCTCGTTACATGTATTTACAAAAAAATATATATCCCAATCATTTCAAATCTGTCTTTATAGATACATATATTTGGTATCTCAGAAAAGTTCGAAAAACTTAACTGACGTGTCGGCGGTGTGTGTTACCACTACATTCAACAAAACATATTCAGCTTAAACAACTTGATGAAATAATTTTAAAAATTACGGATACGATGTACTGAACATTTGTGTAATGGATCATTCGTGGTATTTATTCGAATAAAATAACGAATGAATCATTTATTATTTGAAAATGCTACTGAATGATTTATTCGCGAATAAATCATTCGCGAATATTTTTTTTACGAATGATTGTTTATTCGAATAATTATTTAAATAAAATATTATTCGAATAATGCCCAACTCTGGTTGAGAGTGAGGAATCGACTTGCTTTTTGGCTGCTAACAGGGTCGGGAGGAATAAACGTTCGGCAACGCACTTGTGAATTAAATAATGAATGTGGTTTATTCACTATGAACATATGTGTGAGCGACGTCCGCTCTCGGCGGCGTCGGCTGGGCGAGTGAGCGCGCGCGCTACCGGCCGCGGCAATGCTCGCCCCTCACAGTCACCTAAGAGTGACCTAGTTCCGAGTCACAAGTCGGCGACGGACGAGCTCCGCCCCTATGTGCTCGGACAGTGCGTCGACCACGCTCCGTGACACAAGTCGGCGACGGACGAGCTCCGCCCCTATGTGTACGGACAGCGCGTACTACCACTCGGCGCCCGAATGGTGCGTTTGGGCTTCGCCCGTGTCCTCAGACACCTTGGGGTAAACGCTGTTACCAAAATAAAAGAAGGAATAACGAAAAATAGACTTTTATTTACCTTCCCTATCACTGCCCTAAGTGACTTGATACAAGTCCCTAATTTCCTAATACTTTGTAGTTTTCTTCTTCTTCTTGTTGTGACTTCCAGGAGGCTCCGATTGACACTGAATTGCTCCGGGCCGTACCTGCTATTTATACCTGACAATGGGTAAGCAAGACGTGCTGAGTGAGACAACAAAAGTTACGCCCACTTTGACTTGACTAATTTACATTACAAGATGTTATTTGGATGTTATACATATTAATGGGCGGAAGTCTAAGCTGATTTACAAAGTTCTAATATGGCTTGAGATCTTATAAGTACAGTAGGGTTCGTAAATATTTTCTTATTTGAATAATCGCACATGGAAATCGGGCAAACCGTAATTCGGTCCCTTTCGTAACACTTATTTATCTTTTGCGCTGAACCTACTGAGTTTACTTATTTGTAAAGTTAAACATTTAATAGAACTTTTAATTATCTTTCTAACAATATATAAACCTTTCTAATACGATGAGCCGTTATAAAGATATAAACGTAAACATATTAATTGCAAAGTAAAAATGCGCCGTACTAAATTCCAATTCAGGCTCGGTGGCCGCGGCTCTCGTTACGGTCATGTTGGCGCGATATACCCCTCCCCACCAGGCGGAGTCAGTCTGCGCTGCGATCGCGCATAGGCAACATCTCCTCTCTCTTTCTAATACAATTTGTACTGAGATTTTACTTTAATGTTTACAATATCAAATGAATGCTATGAGAGGATGTTTTATGTAAATAATTACCATGGGGATTCTAACTACGGGTTCTTTATTACTTTAAACAATCTAAGTCTTTATAAATAATCACATTTTTCTCTTACGTATAATCTTCGTATGACGCGATGCGTAGCTCTGCCGTCGCGTGTTGATCTTGTCGTCCATAATATGGTACTTTTACAGGTGTTATAGAAATATAGAATATTCCTAATATGTTAAGCTACCGTGCATGTGAGCATTATATCAATGAAAAAAGTCTAATAGAATTTAACACAAATACTCGTGTGCAAATCTCCTGGAGTCACAAGTCTTTTTCTGCCACCGTAGTAACAAAAAAAGTAGTATTACGGGTTGTGCGTCAGATTATTATAGCCACCGACATTAAACATATTATTGATAGCAGTTTTTTGTGTCCAGGTTGGGGCTGACACACGACGGGGAGAACCAGTGTGCTACGGAGGCTCACCGTGGCTCGGTGATGGCTCCAACGGTGCTGGCGTCTCTGCACAACTTCTCCTGGTCACCCTGCTCCAAGAAACAGCTGCATGATAAGGCCAAGTATGTTAATCCAGCTCAATTGGGCACATGGACTGATTGTACCAGGTTGGGACTGATGCACGACGTAGAGAACTAGTGTGCTGCGGTGGCGCACCGCGGCTCGGTGATTGCCCCGACGGTGCTGCGAGGCTGCACTATTATTCCTGGCCACCAAGAAACAGTGGCACGAAGGCCGAAAGTGTTTACTTTGTATCTGGATGCCTCACAGGGGGCCACGAGTGATTGATAGTATCTGGGTCACGATGGGGAGAACCACTGTTATGTGGAAGCGCACGAACGCTCGGTGATGGCGCCGACGGAGCTCGCGTCGCTGCACAACTTCTCCTGGTAGCCCTGCTGCAAGAAACGTCTGTACGATAAGGCCAAGTATGTTTACTTTGTATCTGACGGCCTCACAAGAGGGCGCCGTCCCCGTGGCCGTGGGGCCCCGTGATAGCTCCGATGATACACGCGTCACTACACATTTCCTAAAAAACTTCAGCTAGAAAAATACAAAGCCGATTCCATTTCAAAACGTTTAGTCAATTATTACATAATAACCAATTCCTCATTCTAATTATAGGTATTTGTAGTAATATTATGATACTATTTTATTCGTCCATAATCAACAATTAAAGACTAAGAAATAAAAATTAGTGAACTAATCTGAAAAGTTCCAGCTCAGTTGCAATCCCAGTTGCTTTTGAGTTAAAGTTTGAATAGTTTAGTTATTTCGTTCTTAATTACTGTTTCTGTGTTCACCGAGTGCTTTTAGTTTCTTGCATATTTATATAAACCAAGACTGATTAATTGTTTATTCTTAGGTATATGATTAAAAAAAAAAACTAAGTAAATACGTTTCAACTTCAAACCCAGTGAAGCAATATACGAGTAATAAGCGCCACAGCTGGAATTCGTCAGAAAATAAGCGGAGTAGGTAAGTAAGTTGTTTTTCAAACATGCATTGCAAGCAAATAGTAATCTTATTTACTTACTTTGTGAAAACTCAATATTCAGATAGTAACGTTACCTACGTATAATACGTTTACTAATCCAGATACGTAACTACTCATGTGACGTATCTTTTCGTGACGCGTCAGAATAATATCGGCTTCATACATTTCGCACGGTTAGATTCACACTCGTCTGCACGGCTATCACAATCACAAGACGGCGCGCGAGCTCTTTCGATTTTTCTCACACTATCCGTCTGTCTATTATTAGAAAGAGACGTGTAGTGCGAGAAAAATCGAGAAATCTCGCGCGCCGTCTTTTGATAGCCGTGCTGAAGTGCTCTGTCACGCATCAGAGCGCACCGGACTGTCAGCACAAGACGGCGCACGAGCTCTCTCGACCTCTCTCGCAGTTTCCGTCTCTCTCTTATTACAAAACTTGGAAAGAGACGGTGCCATCTTGTGCTGCTGAGAGCATCACGTTTATAACGCTGTTATGCGATTCAATCAACTTGAGAACTGCCAGAATGCTTATCGGTAGATACCCGTAAAAGTTATACTGTATACACACAATTTCTGATACTGCCGAAAGCAAAACTCATAGCAATGTGTGAAACACGTTTGAATAGAAAAACGTCAGTTACTGATAAACATTTCTTTAATGAGCTTAACTGAAGTTAATGGAGCGAGCCCCGAGCTCAACGAAGCCCATTTAAGTTAGTTGACTTGGTATATTTATAAAGTTGGGTATGATCAATATTCTCGGTAACAGAATACAGCTCGCTTTGTTAAGTATCTCCATAAAGTACTGAGTGTCATTAGGAATACAAGCATGCTAAGTAAATAAAGTGATACTTGATATCTAGGTACTAAAATAGATGCTACTTAGTAGACACGTAATAATATTATTATGCAAATGAATATACTCCTAGATGTTTTTATACTAAAAAATAAGTAAGTATACTTAATTACATAAGTACTTGTAAATATGTATGTATTTACTTATTTTTTATTGGATTTTCTAGACAAATAGGTATGCATATACAAGTGTGAATCGGAGACCTAAGTAAAGATGAACATCTTGAAAAACTTGCCTGTTTTCATTTAAATATCATCACATCAATCAAATGGTCTTGTGCTAAATTTGATGATGGAACTTATGAATTTTTGCAAATCAAAATCAGAAAGACAGCGATTCCAAAGTTATAAGTCGCAGGGTGATTGCATATGCAATGAAATTATATGATTTATTCATCACCCAATATATAATTTCGCTTAAAACTATTACACTTAATCAATTTTAGGAATTTGTATTGTGATCGTCAGTTATTTATCCTCCTGGATCCCTCGATCCTCACTTGAGGACATAACATTTTAAAAAATCTGCAGTCGTGAGAACGTTTCCAAACGAAACTGTCATTCTGAAAAAATAAACACCGGGTCACAAAGCGCCAAAAAGTTTTTTTTTCTTTTTCCGTCATTTGCACTGTTGATTGTCCACTGTTTTTTTTTGGCACAATCGATATCTAGGAGAACATTTCAAATTAAATTTTAAGACAATAACAGATAACTAAACATAACTTTTCGTTTGGACATAACAGCAGTCAGTAGTACCTGGGCGACCAAGTACTGCTCAGGTGAAAAAAGAGAAAGTTATCGGTTATTCACATCCCTAAACCCCTTTATTGCAAATTTCATAGAAATCGTTATGAGCCGTTTTCAAAAACGTGATTACAAATTTAAAAAAGACCGGGTTGCACTCCGGGAGTGCCGGCAGAAGTGAAAACTCAATGACATTGTAACAGTTTTTCGATCAGGTCACGTGACCGTCTTACGAATTTTCAATCTGTCGAATCTTATTTTACGGTCACGTGACCTGTCGCGAGTTTCACATTTTTTCCCCATCACAAAAGTGCACAGCGCCGCTAAAGAAGTTTTCACTTATTTTTTGCTAGGTGATATTTTAATTTTTGGGTTTTTTTTAACTAACTAGGTAACATTTATAGTAAAACAGTTTATATTATGTTCTAACAAATAATGAACGTTTGAAATGTCACACCATCATCCTGCAGGACTTTGAAGATAAAAAAAAATACGCCATATTCATTTTAGTTATCGGTATAAAGATTACTTATTGACAATACACTTCCTACATTTTAAGCGTAACTGGATTGCAGTGGATCCATAAATGGACCTATAGAGTATTAATAACCGAAGTAATTTTGTCTAGACAAAGACTAGTAAAACGAGGATTTATTTTTCTAATATTGTGGTAAACATTTTGAAATTGACTCTTACATTGAATCCTTTTTGCGGTTTGTTCAAATCGGACTAAAATAAGATACGAGATATCAGAACAAGTTTGTAAGTGTCAAGTTCTACATAAAGTGAATTAAGTACGTAACATGAAGACGAAATGGCGTACCATTCCAATTAGTGACAATACAGAGTAGTTGCACTTTAATAAGGCCGTGACGACGCTGACAACGAGTTCGGAGACGCACTGGCGT
Organism: Epinotia demarniana; assembly: GCA_945867215.1. NCBI lineage: Eukaryota > Metazoa > Arthropoda > Insecta > Lepidoptera > Tortricidae > Epinotia > Epinotia demarniana. The sequence continues at coordinate 8,241,609 of OX244267.1, forward strand.
CACGTTAATTTGTAGACTCACTTTAATTTGAGAGGGATTCCTTATCTTATACATTCATGTACATACTAGAGATATTTATACATTCAAATTTAAACTTTCGTGAGACATGATGTATTAATCAAGTAACACGTGAGTTGAACCGTGTATTTACTAGCATTAATATGTATACATTGTTCACCATAGTACCTACAAAAGAATAAGGTGCAAAATTGTAAACTTATAATATTTGTCGATGATCGTACAATTATCATATAGCAGATATACCGTCTACTGAGTACTTCATATTTGTAGAACAGAAGAGACGCTTGACATGCCTGTATGAAAATCAATTAAGCTACATACTTACAAATCGTGTCTTTAAATTTATTTGCCCGAATATTCCTTTACTGCATTTCTTAGACAGGTAAGTAGTTGTATTCTAGAAAGAGGACGGTTTCAAACGTTTATAACCTTTGACAGCAAGTTTTTACACAGAACGAATCGTAAAGATGGAATTCTTTTGGCAAGAACGCAATACCTCGAATTGCAGAACAAGTCAAAGTACCTCACTGTTAACCAAGTTTACTACCAATTCATTCTTAAAAACTGCGTGCACTTATTTTAAGACAAACTGAATGTTCGAGAGGTCAATAAAAACCGCATGCATATATTTATACTCATAATTATTGTGCAAAGTTCACCCGGTAAAAAAACATAATATAAACAAATATTTCAGACAAAAACGACGCCCTTCATTATACACATAGAGTATTTATGTGACGGCACGCATTCTAAATTCCTCTCCCACTTGAATGATGAATATATTTGAATGCGAACAAGATATATCTTTATGAATTACACTGAAAAAAGACTTTAAATTACTCATATGAAATAATGTCCACTTGTCCACCCACAATCGATCTTTTTTTTTTTTTTAGTAGGTACTACGTATGTGTAAAATGCTCGCTAAGTTCATGTCTTGCTATTTTGGTGTGCGTAAGGTGTTAAAAGTGAAATGAAACGGGATGTATGTGTCTCCAGAGATATCCCGAGGTGTTGAATATTTTATGTTATGTATGAACGAGTAACTATACATTTTTAACTCGTTCAAGGCCCATAGGTATAAGTCTCGCCAATACAAGCGATTTCCAGTGCAAAACCAAAAATACCGCTACACATTACGGCGTAGCACACTTAGCATTTCATAAACGTTACAAGAATCCATTTAATAACCTTCTATGACATTTGTATTGGAAAGGAGCTAAATGAAGCTTGATAACAGTCTTAGGCGTAATTAATAACTTCGGTAATTTAATTACTAACTGAATTGCATGTAATTGCATTTCATGTAATTTAATTACTTGTAACTGGATTAAACCTGTTTGTAATTGCTGTTATTGTAATTATTATGTAATTTGTAATTTCAATTACATTCACTGGTAATGAAATTAGTCAATTACATTATGTTAACCTTATTTTTAATAGACAAGGAGCATAATGTGGACTAATTACAAAGAAAAATATACAGTATTTTAATATTACATTCATCCTTAGTCACTGCAGGCAGCGTCCAGTTTCTTTTTTTCAGAAATTTAAGAACCCGATAACATTAAAAAAAAATTACGAACTGAAAAAACTCGTTTTGGCCCTTGAAAGTAATTTTTTTCATTATTTCTGCTTGAAAAAAATCTTTTAAAAACCTGCTTAGTCATATTTTTAAGTTTTTTGGGAATTATAAAGATGGTAAAAAACGTTATATTAAATAAAAGTATCTTGGAATTGAATGAAATGACTAACCTTTATTCTTAATTGAAGGTGTGATTTTTTACTTTTTCCTTTGAATTGTTGTTTTTGTTGTATGATTAGTAATTGCAATTACATATACTTAGTAGGTATTAATTTGTAATTCAATTACTTTTTGCCCAACACTGCTTGATAAAGCTGCTCTAAATCTAAGGAATAATTATGGCAGGCTACAATTTTGTAATGACGGTATATTCCAGGAAGTGGTGGTGCCTCCACACTCGGAGCCAGGACGAGGGGGTGGAGCTGGGCGGTTCCAAAGAGCTCCCCAAATACGCATTCACCATGGACGAGCAATGCCGCAACGAATTCGGCGATGGGTGAGACAAATTTTTATACCTAATTCATTTACGGAGGAGTTTACACGATTTGGAGGTACAAAGTGCCAAACGCCCTCCATAAAAAAGAGTTCGTAAACATCGCACGACGTTATATAGTAGATTGTATGACAAGGGTCTAAAGTAAGACATATTACCACGAGATGGATATTTTCCCGAACGAAGTGAGGGGAAATAGTTCGAGGGGTAATATGGCTTTTAGACCAGAGTTATACACTCTACTTTTCACTTCGACTGCGAGAAAATAGTAAAAACAAAGATTATCCATCCACAATCAACAATTATACCAAGGAGAGAAGATTGTTCAATTTGGCGCCATTCTTTTTAATAAACTGTTTTGACACAGATACGATACAAAATATTGACAAGACGAATAAACGCCTCTAGGACCGTCTAATAGCGGCGTAGTCTATCCCGCTCAATCTTCATAGCTTATTTCATGCAATTACATCCACCAATCACAACTCTTTAAAATAACATTAGTATTTGCTGTCTACTAATCAGAATACAGCTAGACATTAAAGTCGACCAATCAGAAAACAGAATTCAATTCAAACTTTAGGAGTTTTTCATTCCCTAATTTACAATAATTAAAAAAATAAACGCCTCTGACCGACTATAGCTCCATCGAAACGTTCAAGCGTGGTTGCTTGCTTGAAAAACACCCAATGTTTGAATTGAATTCTGTTTCCTGATTGGTCGATTTTAATGTCTAGCTCTATTCTGGTTAATAGATAGCAAATACTAATATTTTTTTAAAGAGTTGTGATTGGTGGATATAATATTGAACTGTTGTGAGTGGTCAAATTAAAATGTTTTATCAATCATAAATATGTATACATATTTTCCCTATTTTCCTCTCATACATGAGAGGAGGCCTGTGCCCAGCAGTGGGACGTATATAGGCTGATGATGATGATGATGATGATGATTTTCCCTAGGGGCTAAATGTACTACTTTAGCCCCGCTTGCCAAGTCTAATATGATGCACTTTTTGAGCATGAGAAGTGAAAACATAATGGTATAAATATACAGCCATAATCAACCTTTTTCCCACGAGGGCCGCAAAGACAATTAAGGTAAAGGAGCCCCCCCGGGTTCAGGCTTGTGACCTGTCACAAGGTATATATTTATTATTTACTATGATCGCATGTTGAATGGCGGGCCACTCGCAAGAGCTGGGCTAATACTTGCACAATTTGTCTAAGATACTTGGCGACAATTAACAATGATAACATAACAAACCTGTCAGGACAAAAAAAATGTCGCGATGCAGCCGATTGGGAAGTGGTTGGCCTGAAAGTGTGTACGCTGTTTATATCATGAAATGCTGTTTCAAACGGTTATCTCGCAACAAATCCTTTTTTCATCCCCCCTCCAATTATCTCCCTAGTCTAATTTGGCTCAGTTCACAGGGCGGTTCCAGAACGGCAACGCTTCGGGAGCTCAAATACCGTATGCCATCCGGTTGCCTCTTGGACACTGAATCTACGCGACATTGCTTTAACTATGTATGCTGGTTAAACTACGACCGCTCAAGCTGTAAACCCTATTTACCAAAACATCATTTTTATTTCTAGACTATGATCTCGGTTTCCGTAAAATAATGACCTGAGGCTCTAGTATAAGTTTCACCGAATCAAAACTTTACGATCGCGTTTGCGTTTTACCCTCAATGTATGGGATTTGACAGCTAAACGCGAACGCGGTCGTAACGTTTTGTTTCTGCAGTTCTGCGTTCTGCAGGTTGATCACGTTACGCGTTATACGTACGTTAGGTAGATCTAAATGTCAGTTTTAATATGAAAAAAATACAGTTGGTTCTTCCTAACGCGCGTTCAAAACTTTACGTGATTACGTACTCTGTGCCACATCCGTAATCGATCGTTTTCTATGATGTTTCCTTGTTCCATCAATTATGTGTGAACTATTCACGTCAGTTCAACCCTTGTTTAACAAGTGCAATCAAAAGAAACTGAAGGATTTCTATAAAGAAAATATAGATAGGTACCGTATAATACAGAAATATTTATAATACCGTTTATAAGCGCGAAATTGTTAGCTTTGGCCGCAATGTAATAAGTACCATAAATACCTACATATGGCAGCTTCAACAATGTACATAATATTAAGGTAAGGTACCTAAGTATTAGGTTCGCTAATTAAACGAGATGTTCTTGTTTGTTTATGAGTAATATCAATGCGCGTGGTTTAATTAAGACGTCTGTCTGGAAAGATAATTCTAATCTGTATTTCGTTTTCTTTATGACACAAATAGTCCTTCGGCGGAATGAAAGAAAGTAATTACCTATATCCGTCGCCCTCTGTCGGATTAATCAGATCAGATCGGATTTAAAAAGCCTGGAAACGAATCGAAGCTGCCAAAATATTTGTACTCTAAATACACTCACTTTGTCTAACATATAGTCAATGGACGAATCTAATGGATTAATACAATTTTGCATCAAGTAAGCATGTGAGTAAGTTGATGTTGATAATATAGATAAGTTTCGTGTAATTATTGAGTTTGAACACAACTAGCACAAGACGATTTATCTTATTTCAGTCAACTATTTATAAGAACTCTTTTCCTTGCAGAGGCATAGGAGTTCCACAGACCACTTAATGCATGTCAGACATAGAATTCAATTTCAAGGAGTAAGGTCTGAAAAGGGGATTAATTGGGGAAAGCGCTTAAATATCAGTTCAGGCAGCGAAGAGTTGAAAACGTATTTTTGAATTGTCAGTACTATAGAATTTGTGCATAACTATATATGGCATATGAGACCATATTTGTATGGTACTGGAAGTCGACAAAAATAGAATAAAGTGCAACGACATGCCATATGAGACCATATTTCTATGGTACTGGCAGTCGTCAAATCCATACTAATATTATAAATGGGAAAGTGTATGTGTGTTTTTTTTCTTTGTCCGTCTTTCACGGCAAAACGGAGCGACGATTTTACGTGATTTTTTAAGTGGAGATAGTTGAAGGCATGGAGAGTGACATAGGATAGTTTTTATCCCCGAAATCATCCCCTAAGGGGGTGAAATGGGGGAGGTAAAAGTTTGTATGGAACTGCGATATAAACGAATTCCACGCGGACGGAGTCGCGGACAGAAACTAGTATAGAATAAAGAACAACGATATGCCATATCCATACTAATATTATAAATGGGAAAGTGTATGTGTGTGTTTGTTTGTCCGTCTTTCACGGCAAAATGGAGCGACGAATTGACGTGATTTTTTAAGTAGAGATAGTTGAAGGGATGCAGAGTGACATAGGATAGTTTTTATTCCCGAAATCATCCCCTAAGGGGGTGAAATGGGGGAGGTAAAAGTTTGTATGGTGCTGCGATATAAACGAGTTCCACGCGGACGGAGTCGCGGGCAGAAGCTAGTGAGGCCATATTTCTATTATACTGGTAGTTGTCAAATAGATATTTGCTCTCTGAACAAATATGAAAATGAAAATGAAAAAAGTATTTATTGACTCCACCACAAAGTATACATTGTGTAGGTACATTCGTTTTCTTAAAGTAAATAAAACACAATAAGTGCATAACTTGTGCGGCGGAGACTGGTGCCCGAACTAGGTTGAACCTGTATGTCAGGTCGCCAGGTCTCCAAACCTCAGATGTATATAGCTCAGATGTAAATAATAGTTAGCATTAGTTTAATGAATGAAGATTGAAACAATAAACTTATAAAAGCAGTTTTTCACTAAAATCTAACCCACGTTATAAATTAACGTACTCGTACTTAACGATTGCACAGAAAAAAATGCTTTGAATGGCATCGTCTGCGAGAAGGATAATCCTCATAGAAAATTTACCGCCGGCTGCCAACAAAACAACTGGGTGTAGCCAAATAAAACGCGAAGGAGCGAAGCGCTCGCTCACAAAAGGTTTTTGCGCAATCCCCTTATGAGGGATTAGAACCACGGTCGGGATCCATTTCTATCATTACTGATGGAAGCTCTCTGCGTTTGTCTAGGACACAAGGTGATTGTCATTTATTAGGTCTAATCTTATTAGTTATTATTAGTATTACGTACCGACTTGGTTTGTACAAGGTAGCATTAATAAACGTAACAAGACGTCGATAAACGTAAAAATGTTAATGACACTAGATAAGAACCATTTTCGGTATTTGTCGGTATTTTTGAAGTTGTAATACTCTTTGAATAAGATTAATTAGGATTTATATTTATAAAGTCCGAAGTAAATTCCGGTAATTAAAACGGGTTAAGTTTTAAATATACATACAAATTCCCTATCAGATAATCCTCACGTTAGGTTAAGTTATCATTATCACTTTAAAATTAATAAGCGAATAAGTTTTAATGTTACTTGAAAGCACTCATAAAGCAGGTGTAAAGAAAATTTAAAATCCACTGAAAACACTAATTCGCTTTATCATAGCTGGAACACGAGCGGCAATTTGCAAAGTGTACTTTCATCCGTGCTCATGACACGGTTTATTATCACTTTTTGTCTTCTTAATTTATGGCATAAGTTACCCGGAAAAACAAAGTTTTTTCTTTTATTTACATATTATCACGATCACATTTCAGAGTCCACCAATTAAACTTACCTTTTCAGGGCGGCTAATACGGAACGTCAGACAGATCAGACCGGTACATTAAATATACAGTTCCCTCACAAATTGAAATGAAAAAGTGGTTGTACAAAGGAGTCCGGACGCTCGCCCCTTTCACGACGCTCGCTTTGTTAACAGGGAAGTGAACTCGTCTTTCACTGTCCAAACCTTTGCCCTCGACTTTCAGAACGGCCTTATATACTTTTTAACTTTAACATTTGTACTGTTAGCAAAGGGTTTGTAAAGAGTCAAAGAAAATTGGTTGACTCCATCGAGATGCAGATATAGCTTTTTAGGACTAACTTTTCAATGGCACTAGTCAGCGGAATTCGGGTCAAGTTGAGTTATCTGACCTGATCCCGCGTTTCATAATTGAGAACAAAGGAGGGTTCGATCCGCGTAGGGATATTCAATCAGAATGGTCCTCAAACATGCTTTAATTACGTAGATCACGAATTATCTGGAGAACACTACGAAGTTTCTCGACATAATGTAGTTAATTTTTACATTCGCGTGTACTCGTACTGTATAAACATCTGTTGGCATCAAGTTGGTACCACTGCAATATAGTGGCTGATTAAAAAAAAGTTAGATGTTTTGACATCGTGGTAAACAGTGCTTTTATGGAAAATGTATGAACCAAAAAAGTACGATAAAGAGTGCGTTTATGGGCCATAGAGCATAGAGTTTTTCGAAGACTTATTATCGGTGTCATTGTATTTGAGCTAAAGGCTATATAAATGACAGATAACGGTACAGGAGTAGAAAAAAAATATTCTACGTTTAATTAAGTACCAATTTCTACCAAAAACGGGTTAGTATTGGTCCTCATAATGAATATTTTAGTAGGTTATTGGTTAGCCGAATGGTATCCTTTATCCGGCTAACTAACCTTTCACATATTTCACGCTCTACAAAAACTTTTAGACCAAATTGGATCCGGCAGTCTGGTACAGTACCTACGAAGGATACCTACTATTATCATCCACAAGCAATTTTTTTTTTTTAGAAATTTCGTAATACGTCGCATAAATTGTGTGTTTTGTACTTATTAATGAGTTTATATTGTTATACATCTTAGTTTTTAAGAAATTTATAATATGGGCCTTGTTGCCTGATTTAAATAAATAAAATTATTTGCTATTAGTAGGTCTTAATGCACCAACATTAGGTATACTAATGGCGACCTATGCGTTTTTAATGTTGCTGATACTCTGATAAATAATAAAATTGCTGATTGTCCCCAGGTTTTCGGTGTGCAAGTCAGAAAAGGTTCGGTCGGCTTGCCGGCGGTTATGGTGCGCGCACCGCGCACAGCCGAACGTGTGCCGAACCAAGCGCGGCGCACCGCTCGACGGAACGCCTTGCGGCCCCAACCAGGTAAACACCAACGAGTATGTTAGCCACGCGCAGTCCAGGCGGGATGCGGGATGCCGTGGTGAGGGCACTGGGCAAATAGGCATAGCCCACTTGGCTAACTTGTGCGACACTTGACCAGGTAACCGCCGACGTGTAAATTAGCTTCGCGCAGTTTAGCCGGCATGCAGGGGTGAACTCGGCATAGCCCAACTTAGCCAAGTTGTGTCACTCCAAGCACACGCGCCGCTAAACGGCAGACCCAACCAGGGAAGCACCGACGTATGCCTAAGTTGGCGAAGCAAAGTGTACATGTCGTCAACCCAAAACATATGTAGGTATACATGCCTAGTAGGTTATATTGTTGCAATAGCAATGCACTATTTACCCCAGGAAAATTACGTTTATTTCAAACATTAAATTATAACAGCGTTTTTTTGTTTGCTTAATTTTCAAATATTATTCTAAGATGCCTTATCCAAGAATCCACCAAAATTTCCATCGGGAAGTAAATATATAAAAATAAATGAGTCATCCATTATGTTTTTTGTGTGATTTATTTATTATTCTTGAAGAGCTCCTGTAAATTAAGCAAAACAAAAACTAAAATATCTATAAATATTTTTCCTCTTTTTTCGGGAACTGGTTAAATATCGATTTTTTTGATGACTAATATTTTGGTGGATTTTGAGTCTACGTAATTACTGAAATGATAATATATCAGTTACACACAAAAAAGCTGATGTTATGAATTATTTCCATATTTCCATTTTTCTCCATACTAATGAAAATAAAGTGCTTGGGCTAATTTGTCTAGCATACCTTGCGGATCTGAACAATTTACAGGAAGCCACCTACTTATCAATTGATATTCTAAGCGCAAGCGGTGATCCAGGCACACTCTGGTAAGGTTAAGGTGAAAATCATGTGTGCAGACAATATACATTTACATTGCATAATAAAATCTACATAGAATAGAATAGAATAGAAAAACTTTATTCAACATCACACAATTCAAATAACATGAGAACCTTAGAAATCTTAGAATGAAGACTTAACATATAAATTTAAATATAATCTTTCAGTTATCATTAAGCGATGTTGAAAAGGGGCTTGCCTCAGCATAATGTTACAGTAGTAAGGCCACTGCAACGCTGGTTTTCAGGCAAACCCATCGTAAATATTATAGTGTATCTACTATACTACTACAGTTTAACGATGAACCTCAGTTACAATAAATACGAATATCATCATGCAGTGTATTTCGTTATTAGCTGGAGGCCGGTATCCGCGGCGTCCGGAACAAAATGCCAATGAAAAAGCCCCGCGTCCTTTTCATCGCAAACTCAATTCAAACGGGCTGAAACAAATATTCACGGCACAACCATCCCTGAAAAACAAAAATAACTGAAGCATTGTTGCTAAAATCCGTCAAAGACGTATTATTTTAATAATGAAGAAAGTGAAAACAGGTGCGTTTTATCAAAGTAGCTAAGTAGGCATTATAAACATTATACGTACTTTTTCAGTTGGCGTTATCCCTAAAGGGAAGGTTCACTTTCAACCCAAGATGCAAACAAAACTTTACTTTACATTACAAACATATCATTTCTTTAATAAAACTTAACCTACTAAAATTTAGAATAATTAGTTACTCAACTTTTGATACTCACAAAATTACAGTTAACCAATCATTCTGGAAGAAATAAAAGGCTCTTTAAGTTATTTATGCACCAGAGATGTGCTCAGCTATGTTTTGATATAGGTACATACTCATCTCTCATTCATTCATTCAACACGGATATACAGATACTGCCTACTCCCCTTAGAGATCTATAAATAGGTTTCTAGAGCACGCTATTACCGTCTATTTACTAATCTATAGGCAGGTATTAAACCCGTGTTAGGGATCAGCTGCTCCCAGCATCCGGAATTTGCATTGCAGGTAAAATATTCGCATAAGCTCTATTTTTATTTAAATCCCAAATTAATATGAGTGCGTCGCACTTTCACATATTAGGCTACGCGCTTACGTAAAAAAGAGCGGAACATAAACGAATCGAAAATTTAAAAGTGTGAAAAAGGTGTTTCGAAAGTCGGCTCCAGCTTCACGAATAGTTAGTGATTTTATGCTGACACACGAGCGTGCTATGACGCGTGGAATGTGGGCTCGGCGATGAATACTTCGCGATCCGATCACTCGCTATGCGGGCAGGTAGGAGTATGCATATAGGTATCCCACCACAAACATAAATGTGTCACGTAAATTAACTCTCATACTGCAGTGCTTTTCTATTTTTCGTTCGAACTTCGACACACTTTCCACCAGTATTTCCTCAAAGTAAGATTGTGTCATATGTCACATGTTGTTACATCATTTTGATATAATAACGCCATAGTTTTCAGGCAGCATTATTGAGGCTATGGTGGCAGATAGGTACCTACGCAGTAACCCGTTAATGCACAAACATCGAGTTTGTCTCGATGTACTGGGATATTAGATAATAGGTGTTCTATTCCTTCGTGTTTTAAACCTTTAAAAAGAACACACATTTTTAGAACCATTGGCAAAAATAAATCACTAAGACTAATGTGAAATCTTAGGTTTCCCTCGCCAACGTATTAGAACCGTTACTTTAATGACAGCCTGGAGTTACTTGTGTTTCTTTTTTCGACCTATTCTTGAAAAGATTTACACTTTTCACCTTTAAGTTAGCGTTACGACGATGCGGAAGACGAAGATAGAGTCGTCTTAAGCTACAGTTGGCATCTCGTACACTATCTTGGGATAACATAATGTGTCCAACACCAAGGGGCGTCAGAGCTCACTAGTAGAGTGTAGTAAAAGTGTAGAGGATAGTCTACACAGTTTGTCAGATTTACCCAAATCTTGACTGGTAGAGAATGCTCACGGCGTTGGATCAAGCTTTTATTGGATAAGTTCTCCTGTAGTACACAGATTCAATAATATCAGGTGCACCTACTGGAAGAAATGGGATGGTGCTATTCTAAGTCTTCTAACCCGACACCGCCCGCTGTGGCCTGTGTGTAAAAAATTTGGTTCGTGTGACCACCACCCGTGAAAAACACAAATTTTCAACTACACGTGCGACCCCGGTGAGCCGTGAGTTAGTGAGCCAACTCAATTTACTCCGTATCGGGTACGTCACGGCCAAAATCCGCGACGTAAACATGCTTTTCACATGCAGATGGACGGGAATACTATTTTTCTGACGTCAGAATTAGTTGATTGCAGTTTGCATTCGGCGAATAATGTTGCGTTTTAAAGTGTGCAAAAATTACGTAACAAAAATGTATACAAAATTTTACTGCTTCTCTAATTGCATTTTTTGATATCGTAATTCAGCCAGGCAATTGCGTAACATTTCAAACGCTCGTTCGAATATTATCAACTGACATTTCTTGTACCGGAAAATTACAATTGACATGTTCTAAGCCTCGTTTCAAATGTTTCGCAAGAACCCCGGTGCTCTTATTGGTGTATTTGATATCCAAATCATTAAACATTATCTGCTAACTACGGTAAACTATTTTTGGGTGTGAAAACCGAAGACCTTATAAACTTTACCATCCATTTATCTGTCAGAAAAAGGACCTTCTTACTCGAAATTTATGACGGAAAGTTTAGTACAGCAGTAAATTTTGTAGCTGTATATGACAACATACATATTTTGTGTGAATGCTATCATATAGAAACATCATATCAGGAATAATATCTTTCTACTAGCCATCTGGCTAACTCATCTGCATTCTGCTTCCAAAAATCTGGCAAAATTACTGTTTACTGGACGGAGCGCTATAATCAAAAAACATACCGATAGGGGCGAACAAATGCTGTGACAACACTCGTGAAACTGTAATTTTTAAGGATCTATTTTAAGTTTGTTATGGTTACCTTGCCATAACTTTATTTGGTTTTAGTAGAGATAACAGTTCTTATACGGATTTACTGGCGATAATAGTTCTTATACAGGATTATAAACGTAAATTAATTATTGACCACGAACACAACGCTACTAAGGTGGGAAAACCCCTTAGGTGTAGCGACGGTCATGGGGTCAAATGTCGCAGATGACAAATAATTATAATATCTTCTACTAGTTACAAAGTAGATCTCTCTTTCTTTCATCTTAAATCATTACTCTTTTTTTTTCTCCTTCATCTTAATACATCCTCACCTTGACTTCCAAGTATCCATGGGGACTCGGCCTCGGGCCTTGGGCCCTCGAGTTCGCATTGAGACCGCTCTCTGGAAGATGGCTTAGGCCTTCAATTTCAATGAAAAGCTCGGCCTTTAACCCCGCTTGCGTCGCCGCTCATCTGCGGGACTTTGGCCTGAGGTATTGCTTGCAAGACACCTAATGATAGTGAGTGTCCGTCGGGCTCACCCTAGGGCCTTCGGACCTGGGGCGCTCTCTAAAAAGATAATCTCTAAATACATACATACATACATTAACGCCTTTATTCCCAAAAGGGGTAGGCAGAGCACATGAAACGTATGTTCCAGCGCCACTTTTAGCATAAATGTGGGTATAAAATATCGACAAAATGTATATGAAAAATGAAAATGAAAATATATTTATTCACGAAAAAAGAGTTCAAAACATAGCGGCTATGGTTCCACACCAGGCTGGGCCTGTCCCGTGGAAACCAAACGGTATACAGATTAACAATTACGCGGCTTAAACAAAAAGCAAGACAAGGTATGAACTTTTACACGGTACTTAGTATACAAACAATAAATAATAATAATGATTAAATACCTAAATATTATAATTAACCATTCTGAGGAGTCCTATTAGAAGTGAAGTGGAGGGTGAACAATTGTACATGTTTGTGCGTATGTCTGTGTGCGTGTGGTGTGTGCGTGTGTGAAGATGTGAGTGTGTGTGTGCGGTTGAATGTGTGTGTATGTGGGTGATAGTGAGCGTTATGACACAACCTGAAGTATGATTTCTGACTGTTCATAATTCGAAGATATTAAGAGCGTTTGTATTTTCTTTTTTGTTTTTTGGACGCTGCAACGCTGCACGTGTGCGTGTGCGTGTGCGTGTGCGTGTGCGTGTGCGTGTGCGTGTGCGTGTGCGTGTGCGTGTGCTTGTGCGTGTGCGTGTGCGTGTGCGTGTGCGTGTGCCTGTGCCTGTGCCTGTGCCTGTGCCTGAGCGTGTGCGTGTGCGTGTGCGTGTGCGTGTGCGTGTGCGTGTGCGTGGGCGTGGGCGTGTGCGTGTGCGTGTGCGTGTGCGTGTGCGTGTGCGTGTGCGTGTGCGTGTGCGTGTGCGTGTGCGTGTGCGTGTGCGTGTGCGTGTGCGAGTGCGTGTGCGTGTGTGTGTGTGTGTGTGTGTGTGTGTGTGTGTGTGTGTGTGTGTGTGTGTGCGTGCGTGCGTGCGTGCGTGTGTGTGTATGTGGTTGTGTGTGTTGTGTATGTGTGTGTGTGTGTGAGAGAGAGGGCATGCGTGTGTATTATGGTGAGGCTAGACTATGTATCTTAGTAAGTCTTCCACCTGGTCGTAATTTTTATATTGTAACCAAGTAGTTATTTTCTTATAGAGGCTTAGAGTATATGTCTAATTCTTTGTTTAAGGTATTGTATATATGCGATGACTGTTTGTTGTATTGTCTACAAGCAAAAGTAGTATGGGTTATAGGAACTTGCATTACAATGTCTCTTCTCCGTTTTGACAGAAGGTTACAGTCAAAAGCTGTGGTTTTATGCTTTCTAAGGACACAGTTTCGTATGTACAGTTTTCTAACACTAAGCAAGTTACATAGTTGGTAAAGCTTGTCAGTCGAGAACCACATCTTCTTGAAATATATAATTTTGAGGAGACTTCGCTGAGCTCTCTCTACATCTATAAAACGAGTCTTAGCGGCGCCTCCCCAAACAGGCAAACAATAGGTTAATACGGACTGAACAAGTGATATGTAGATCTCTTTTAATAGGTTCCTGTTATGGCCCTGCAGACACGTGATGTCCCTTGGTACCACATGCCTCAAGTTTTTAAAGATCCAATTGAGCTTTCGCAGTCGTGAGATAACATATTCGAGGTGTTGGTACCAAGAGAGTCCCCGATCCACAAAGACACCCAGATATTTCGTGCTATCAACTTTTAATATAGTAGGACAAGTTTGCTGGCAGCAGTTTAGTACATTGTTACAACAGCCGTGTATTTTAATATTAAAGCTAGCTTGGGGTTGAGTGTTGCTGTAAAGACTGTGGCAGATATAATTTGTTTTTGTAGTGTTCAAAGTCTTCTCTTCTTTCTTATTCTATTATCTTTTACTGAGCAAGTATCTGTAGCCTGGCAGGTTCAATGTTGTCTTGTGCACGTACATGGCAGCTCGCAGCAGGAATAACCTACGAACGCTAAGTATCTCCGCTTCTCTATATAAAGCTGCAAACGCACAGAGAGCGGTGGCGGGCGGCGCAGCGCGGCGCGGAGGCGGTACCGGTTGTAATGTTTGAGCCAATACGACAGGCTCCGCACAGAAAACCGCGCCGAGCTGCGCCGCACTGTGCGGATCATTTCATATTAGCTCGAACATTACAACCGGTACCGCCTCCGCGCCGCGCTGCGCCGCCCCGCCACGTAGTAGAATACCAGCGAGGCTTACGCAATACCAGCGAGGCTTACGCTTATATAATATTGTAAACGACCAAGTTTATGAAGGTGTTTATGTAGATTCGAAGAGAATTCGAAGAGAATTCGAACTACGCACAGTCTTAGGAAATGAATTGTTTATTTTCATATTCGTCAGTAGTATGTAACCATACTACTGACGAATTTGAACATGAGAATATCATGTAAACCATAATTTATACGCGTACGAAGTCGCGGGCGGAAGCTAGTAACAATTATAAATGGTCACAGTGGTGCGTGGATCGAGTCTGCGAGCCGATGCCTGGTCACGGGCGCAGCGTGGACAAATCAGAAGAACCACCGCCACCACGACCGCACTGGGAGGAGTGGGGGAAGTGGAGCGCCTGCAGCGCTGACTGCGGTTATGGACTTCGCACTAGATCGCGTCGATGCTGGTATAAGGGGTAAGTTGGTATACCACGCCAGTATTACTTGGTCTACCAGCATTACTCTTAGACAGAAGGAACAGGAAGGAACAGCAACAACTCGTCGCTGTTGATATAATGAGTATGTTAAATTGTTGGTGCGAGTCGGAGGCATCAGTAAGCTGTCAACTTTCGCACCTACATTCAAAATTAGTGATTCCTGATTGACGAACATTGTGACAAAATACCGCATACAGATTCCGCTTCTTGTGAAATAAATGAATAACTTCTCTCTCTAAAAGTTATCATGCTCGTAAATGACAAAGATAACAAAAATAAACTTCTAGATACACGCACCATTATAGGTAACAGTTTGAAGAACTTTTCACAAATGAAGCTAACAATGACGAGAGTAGAATCAAACTTTCCTTTGAAAACTACTACTTCTTTCGGGAATGAGTTGAAAAGTTACATTCAATGGGCGTCAATAAAGTTTTTCGATCTCAGTGAAATTGTATGTACTGGTTTCACGTATAGATTTGAGATGACGACAAAGAGTTTTTTAACTGCGAAGGAGATGCTTTCAATGGAGAGATGCTTGAACTTTTTAACTGTTGTTTATTTTTGGACTTGAATGTACATACAGTTCTACGAAGACTTTTTAGAAAACGTTACGTTTTTATTCCATGAAATAACGACATTGGCATGGAGTGTAGTTTTTTTTATTTATCGTATGGCAAATCAGTATTTAGAACCGTGATATCTTGGAAAAGACAGTACGGTTGCCAGGTTGTTGCACTTTTAGCACCACCCAGGGGTCACGTGTAGGGTAGCGATGGGTAATTCCTACGGACGTGGTGCAACTTCGACCCCCCACATGGAGTGTAGTAATGAAAGTAAACTCAGATATAATTATGACGGCGCTATCTCCACTAATTCTTGGGGAATCAATCTGGATAATAGTAGCAAGCTAATATTCAAAAATCAATAAAAAAAAACCAAGTCCACCTCTAACCGGTAAAAAAACGTATTACATATGTATATTGTCAGGAAAGCACTCGATAAGACGACACTTGATGCATTATAATACACAACCACGAGCACTGCCAAGCCAAGAGTGCCCCTGACTTGACGAGATTGATTTACAGAACCTTGAGGCACTTGACGCATGTTTGATTGCAGGGAGGAGTCGAACGCGTGCGAGGGCGGCGCGTCGCAGGCAGCGACGTGTTGGGCGGGCGGCGTGTGCGCAGCGGTGCGCGACGCGCGCGCAGACTGGTGCCGCCGACGGCGTGGCTCGTTGATACCTCACATACATCCCGATGGTATGCTTATTTTGTTATCAAGATGCAATTATAATAATAATATAAGACTTTATTACTGACTAATCTATGTTTAAAACAAACCCTCAAATCTATAAGTAGTTTTACATATTAATCTATATATATAAAAGAAGAAGTCCTAACTGACTGACTCATCAACGCACAGCCGAAACTGTTAATGTTAGAGGGTTGATTTTTGCACAGTAGGCTACTTTTATAACGTGGGATAAGGAGGGATTTTTGGAAATAAGGGGGTTAAATAGGGGTGCAAAGTTTGTATAGGGAAACATTATTTTTTAAACTAGAGACTATAACTTTGTAGAAAGATTACAGATTAGAAAACGAAATAAATAATTTCTGCGTTTTGGAAAAAGCCACCCCTAAGGTGGTTAAAAAAGGGTGAAAAGTTTGGGGGAAAGTTTTTTTAAAGCTAGTGACTTTGTAGAACGATTACTTATTAAGATACAAAAAACTGATTTCACCCTTTTAGAAAATTTCCCCCCCTTAGGGGTTAAAATTGGGGTGCAATGTTTGAATAGGGGGATCTTTATTTATTAAACTAGAGACTTGAAACTTTATAGAAAGATTACGTTTTTTAAAACAAATAAGCGCTATCGACGTATTAGAAAATTCTGCCCCTAAAGGCGTTAAATAAGGGTGCAAAGTTTGCATGGAAGGAACTTTATTTTTTGAGCTAGAAACTAGAAATTTTGTAGAAAGATTACATATTATGATACAAGCAAAGTAATTTCACCGTTTTAGAAAACTCCACCCCTAAGGGGGTTAAATAGGGGTGCAATGTTTGTATAGGGGAACATTATATTTTGAACTAGAGACTTGAAACTTTGTGGAAAGATAACTTATTAGAATACAACAAAAGTAATTTCTGCGTTTAAGAAAATTTCACCTCTAAGAGGGTTAAATAGGGGTGCAAAGTTTGTATGTATGTATGTAAGCACTTTATTGTACACAATAACAGGAGGGTTGTATGGAGGGAACTTTATTTTTTGAGCTAAAAACATGAAACTTTGCAGAAAGATTAGTTATTAAAATTTAAAAAATAACAGCGATTTAGAAAATACTACCCTTACTTAGAAAATTCTATCCCTAACTCCATCTTTCGATTTCCAGTGCTGAATTTAAGATTGTTTAGCAGCCTTAAGATATTTAACTTTTTTTTCAATCTCACTCATCATAACTAAGATTCCTATTTTCTAACTCCAAATCCATGCGTCGCTCTATAATATCTTGCAGTCATTTTTGCCAAAAATTAAAAGCATCTGAGGGGCTACCGCGAAGTGAAAACGAATTTCGTTCGAGTATCTCCCTCTCTGTCGCTCAAACTTGCAAGTGCAACAGAGAGAGAGAGATACACGAACGAAATTCGTTTTCGTTTCGCGGTAGGGCCTCTGGTAACTGACGGAATAAGTATTAAGCATCCTGCAAACAATTCCCGTAATCTAATTGGAAAATCTTAAAAATTGTTTAACAATTGCATATCAGTGTCTGCCACTTTTTGAAATGTAATATGGCATGACCATTTTAACTAAGAATAAAATTCCCTTACCTATCTTAATATCTTTGTCATCATCAAAAACCTACGCGGACGAAGTCGCGGGCGGCCGCTTGTTAAGCTATAAATCGGCACACAGTTGTTGATCTTTATCACATATGCCTCTTCTAAAGACTTCCGCATATTCCGGTTTCTTGCTGTCCGTTTATGAATGTACATATAATATATTTCCTTAGATATATTTCGTTATTAGAGGTCTGAAGTAGGTAATAAATTAGTCATTACATTTTTAACATTGCAAAGACCTCTAACGTAGTGCACTTAAAAGTCACAATCGATTTTAGCAATTTCACTGCCAGGAACCTGCATAGCGGGCGCCTACGCCGGCTACGGCGCTACATACTGGAAAAACCACCTGATTGGCGTAGCGATTCTTGACATAAAATGTGTTACTACTTCCACTGACAAGGAAATTGCCTAGCGGACGCCTACGCCGTTGTCGCTTTCTGCTACATACGAGAAAACCACGGGATCGGCTACGCGCGTAGGGATTCTTGGCAGTGTAGGAATTAAAGAAGGCTATACGTTGACTAAGAAAAGCCGGGCAGGAATACAATACCCGGCAAACAACTTGAGCAAATGACCTTACCTGCGCAAAGGCGAATTGTACCTGCGAGCTGCCCCCCCACTTCGTCCCGCATGTTCAAATTGTTTGACGGGAACTGTACCTCAAATATTAAAGGACGATGGGCAGATTTGTATGGGCCCCGTCCCCACCCACCAACAGAGCTGACGTTGATTTTAATATGATGGTAATGGTCCATAATACGTGTAATCACCGTTATTTTCTCAGATATCAATGGGGTTGTTCCAAAAAATGGATGGTGATGATATTTGGAACTAAAAAATCCCATACAATTTGGTCAGTCACACGAAGACAGTGGCGCCTATGTTATATCATCAGTTAACGAGCACTAAATGTATGGAAATCATTGAGTTTATTATTAGTAATTATTTATCTTATAAATAATTCTTAAACAATCGTATTAAACACCCTAATTATATTAAAATGTCCGTTAACTTGCTTTTACTAATGACATCTTACATCGGGTAGCGGAACCAAGTGCGAGTTTCTTCTAGCGGTGAATAGAGGACCTAAATACTTTGTGTCAGTGTCTAATTATATTCTATCAACAACATAGGTGGCGTTATTAAGCAGGCATACGTCAGGCTCCCGGATCAGGTTGTACGACAAGGATTTGAGACCAGATTTGGTACTGAGGTGTGCTTTGAGCCTAAGCCGCATGATAAATTGTATAAGGCCCGCACAAAAGTAATGATCGTTACCACGAAAATCGAATCTCGAAGTTCGTATATCTCTATCTCTGTCGTTCGAGTACCATAAAACATAAGTGCGTTAGAGACGGAGATATCCGAACTTCGTAATTCGATTTTCGTGGTTACAGCTCAGCTCTAAGATACGGACTTGGGATCATAGAGTAGGCGTGGCGCATATTGTCATATTCGAGAACTATCGACGCTTTTGAGAACAAGCGCTCGATTATAACATTACAGGCTACGAGTGCCTGTTCCTATGTCAAACATGGTTTTGGATCGGAAACCTGATCCGGTACTTGTACCAGAACCTACGAGGTCCTTACACTTAGGAAGCTAGGAAATCCCGAAATCACGTTTGGTGTTGTCGTGAAATGTCCTCAAATGTCTTAAGAACGGTTATATACACACAGCAGAATTTTGCAGCTATACAAACGCGAGTTTCGTCACGCGACACTAACCATACATAATCTATTATATATTATAATCTATTATAATATTTTTATATTAATCGTCTAGTACCCATAGTACAAGCTTGCTTAATTTGGGCCTAGGTCAATTTGTGTAAGGTTGTCCCCAAATATTTATTATTATTATCAGTTAATTCATATTTCCTCGTAAGTTAGGTTTGTACAAGAATCATATAAAAAGGAAAATATGAAACTATTCATAGAAAACATAAAATCATTATTCATTATAAAAACCTAACCTAGGGTGCAGCCGGCAGCGAGGCGGGGCCTAAACTACCGGTGGTCAGGGCGACAGAGACAGGAACCTCCGGACCACGCAGTATGCAGGAGTACCGCTTCCTGTATCTGACCCTTGACCCAGTCATCTAGCGAGTCTCTTGAGGTGACGGTCGAGACTCTTCGCTATCAAACCGTTTGCCGAAACGACTATCGGGACGATGATCGTCGAATCAACATCCCACATGGCGGTTACCTGGTGAGCCGGGTCTAGGTACTTGCTGGCTTTGTCCTTCTCGGCCTGTCCGTGATGACAGATCGATCCCGCCACGCTCTATTGGGAACATTGGGCCATTTTCGAGAACTGGCGCAGGTGTGACTTATAGTAAGGCACTTCGGAGACCACAAGACCCTATACCAGAGCAAGTTGCTGGTGAATAATTCTGGCTACAAGGTTATGTCTGTGCAAGTACTCGCCGTTATTACTATTATTATTATTTATAATCACCTCTCTACTAACTATACTGCATCAAGTTTCCACTGCAAAAAGTCGTAGTGTATACGCTCAAAGAACGGTTTATTGAGGTTAGGTTCGTTTTCGTGTATAAAGCTTCTTTGGTCAGACCTCTGAAGTTTCCAAACGTGTGCGGCCTCACATATGCGTCGCACCTAGTCAATAGAAAATATATTTTACATACAACTATATTTTTAACGGTCAAACCTTTTTCACCATTTAGTCTCTAAACCTATAACGAACACTATATCAGGTGGTAAACACTGCACATAAAATCTTTCTACCTGGTTTGACACGCAAAAATAGCAGCTACTGTTCCATATTACTGGCAAGCGTGTATATGGACAGGACAACCCTTTATATTTACCGAAGTATTGCAGAATTTGATTGCCTTATTTTACTCTTTCCTGTAAGAGTCGTACACATGATGTCTTCGATCGCAGGTACTTGACGCCCGAGCAGAAAGCAAGGGCGTTAAATGTTCGATCTGAGGCTTTATTAATTACCGCCCTTGGTGAATACAGTTTTACGTCGCCACCTAGCCAGAAAGTGGGATTTGCCGCACGTGTAGCGGTCGGTAATTCGGTCGGTAATAGCCAACTTTACGGCCAAATGTCACGTAAATAGTATTATTCGATTCTGCCCGCAGTTCAGGTCCAGAACTGGCAAGGTTTTTGGCGGTCGGAGCCAGAGAGGCTGGTCACTGGATGCATGCCCATCCTTCCCCAAATACCTTTCTGGATCCAACCTCCCTTCGTCTGGCGACTGGTCTACAGCTTAGGGTCACAGTGTGCACACCATGCATATGCCCTTGTGGCACGGACGTGGACCGACTAGGTCACCACGGCCTATGTTGTTAAAAAAGTGCAGGGCGCTTTTCAAGACATGCGACTCTTAATGACATAATCCGCCGGTCTCTTGCCACCATCAATGTGCCTGCTCTTCTTGAGCCGCCTGGCATTGTCAGAGATGATGACAATGGACCTAATGGAGTGTCTCTGGTTCCGTGGAGTTTGGGACGGATGCTTGCGTGGGACGCTACCTGTGTAGACACACTGACACAGTCCCACCTCCAACGGACTAAAGCGGGTGCAGCAGCGGAAAATGCCGAAAATCTGAAACGCATTAAATATAGAGGCCTCGGCAGAGACTACAACATTGTACCTTTTGGCGTCGAGACCATGATCCAAGGGGTCCCAATGCGCAAAAGTTATTGCGGAAATCGCAAAACGTCTGGTTGACGTAACTGGTGACCGAAGAGCTGGCGGCTTCTCGCGCAACGCATCAGCATTGCAATTCAGCGAGGAAATGCTGCCAGCATCTTTGGTACAATGCCTCGAGGGCCTTTTTTAGATTTAACTCAGCTTTAATTTAATTTAGTTAATGTTATAGTTGTTATCTTTGTATACACTTTAGAAAATAAATGTCTGAGTTAGTATTACAGTACGTATATTAAGTATATTATCTGCGCGCAGCCGTACGCGAAGCCCCGTACCTACGCCTGCCCAATTGCCCATGTGCCGGCGGCGGCGTATGGGGCTTCGCTTACGGCTGCTGCTGCCAGTGGACCTGAAAACTGCATGCGATCTGCTAGTATCTGTAGCCCGATAAAAACACAATTTTAACATTAAAGAAAGAAATGCATTATTCCGTATCCCGGCGAATCTTGATCCCTTTAACAGCTGTCATCTCAGTACCATTAAACGTTTTAATCCATTCAGTGCCGTGAACGCCCTTCGGCGTCTGTGCAATGCCGTGTACAATCCGTTCAATTCCAACAAGGGATTTCAACCTGATTTTAACCTTCAGAACGTCTGACTACTTATATTGCCAGTTTAGGAAAACAGACATTTTGTTTCTGCTAAGAATCCATCTCGGATGTCGTGGACGGCGCGGCGCAGGGTGTGTGGGGTTACTAGTACAAATGCGATTCCAGTACCGAAAACGCCGATGGGCGTCCAATTTACATCTATCTGCATGCCGCGGACGCTCATGGGCGTTAAGCTTTATTCGGATGCTGCGGACGCCGATGGGCGTCCAATTTAGCACTATTTTAATACCGCGGACGCCGATGGGCGCCCTGCTGACAGAAGTGTCGCAACGCAGCAAAGTACACGTTTGGCACGCCGCCGCAATGAATGGAATGCTATTATAACCTTAAGTTATAAATTTTATTGGATAGGACCATAACGGTACTATGGTATTTGTAATTTGGTGATGATACATTAATAGTTGTACCGAAGATTTTTTGTACCGTATTTCCATTGATCGTAACCATTGAACCTATACGGCAATAGTACATTGTTGTAGATGCTAAAAAGTAGGGGTGAGGGGGATGTGTTCGTGAGATGTCCAACTATTGAAGCTTGAATTCTGACCATCTTTTGCCACATTTCCGAGTGGTGGCGTGAAAAATAAATATTCGTTGTACCATTGCGTTAGGTATTGAAATTCAGCTATCTCGAAATTAAACCTCTACCTACGCTTGGTTACTACGAATCGCGGAATCAAGAGATATTTTCTTTCAGAGCCGGGGCGGTGGTGGTAGTTTAACATTCATGCGCTTGTAATATGACTAAATTGAAGAATAGGGAACTTTGACATTTAACATTGATATTTTAGGGTGAGCTAAAAACAAGTTGCAGAAAACTACTATACTTACTAGAACTAATGATAGACAAAATATACCACAACCTATTATTTTTGTTATTTATTACCTCTTATGTGGGTATGTTATATCTACTGGCAGTTTAAATACACCATTGTTATTCATACCCGACATATTAAAGAAGAAGAGAAGAGAAGTTTAATCTGTCCATCAATCATTAAACAAATTGATTCAATATACACCTTGTTTCTATCGTCTAGTAATTGCGGCGCTGCTAAAATACAATTGTATAATTCTTTAAATGACTTATCTAAACCAATACATCACATACGTACAGTTAGCATCGTATAATCAGTAGCGGCCAAAGTAACCAAATATATCGTAACACATCCTTACTCTTACAGTAACTACCTAATAAAGACGTACCGAAATATTTGGCTACTTTAGCTGCTACTAACTATATGATGCTGACTGTACATGCTATGTACGGACTGTTGAGAGTTCGGTTAAAATAACTAATTCTTTATGTTTATCTGTGATTCTGTAACCATGGACAACTAAAAAAAATGCCCTGGTTCCATTGACCTAATGGGACGAAGGCATTTTTTTTGCCTTAGTACCATCAATGGTACTATGTGATAGTACTACGGGAAAGGAATGGTCATAGGGATTAAAATTCACCGCGATACGTGTATTAAGAGCATATGTAAGAACAAATTTTTCCGACATGGTAAATACGACGCAATATTAAATTAAAAATTGGCACACTAATTTCGTATATACTTAATTGCATCTTCTTTAATTTAATCATGTTTAGAAGATAGTTATCTTCTAAGCTCCTCTTGCTTGTAGCAACCACAGTTGCCAATTTTGCTCACCCCTAAACTGGATGGTGGCAACTGTGGTTGCAATGCGAAGTATGGGCTCCTTTGATAAAGACAAACTTAAAGCAATTTAGCCTACCTTTTTAAAATCCGGAATCAAGTGAGCGGATAAAAAAGATGACAGCCTTGAAAATTTTAAGGCCAAAAAAATAAAAAGTGTCTGAAAATCAATATCTAAAAGAAGTAAAGTAGACTGAACATAAATGATTTGTGAGCAAAAGAAAGTGCCGATTGTGTAATATGAAATTGCGTTATATTCAGCTCGGATAAAAGCATGTTCATACTATAGTATTTACATATATTTCTACAACAAAATGTGCTACTATCTATCACACTACAAGGTTGAGCATCTACTGAGATGAAACAGTGGCATTAGTCCGATAGTCGGACTAATGCCACTGTTTCATTCTTTTCTTCATTTCATTCGGACGTGGGCTTGAAAATCAGCAGATCAAAAACTGAACACATGTTTTGCGATTTCGGCGGTCTCTCCAATTTTACGCCCATAGAGCTCGATGGCGTAACGCTGCCGGTCTGCTCCGATTTTCGATACCTCGGGTCCCTTATACAATGTAATGGCGATATTGACTGTGACGTTAGAAACCGAATCAGCGCAGGATGGATGAAATGGCGACAGGTTACGAGAACAATCTGCGACGCCCGAATGCCCCTTCGACTGAAGGGCAAAATATACAAGACCATTATAAGACCTGTCGTCATATATGGAGCGGTTGTTGGGCCGAAAAGATGACGGATGAAACGAGATTTCATGTTACGGAGATGAGAATGTTGAGATGGATGTGTGGCGTGACGAGATTGGATCGTATAAGGAATGAGTATACAAGAGGAAGCCTGAAAGTAGCACAGATAACTGAAAAGCTGAGAGCAAATCGTTTACGGTGGTATGGACAAGTTATGAGGAGGGATGATAGTCATGTTACTAGAAGGGCATTAAGTATGAATGTGGAGGGATGTAAGAGAAGAGGTAGACCAAGGAAAAGGTGGATGGACTGCGTGAGAGCCGATATGAACAGGAAAGATGTGTGTGATGAGTTGACGGGCGATAGAGAGGTATGGAAAAAAAAACATGCTGCACCGACCCCAAGTAAATGGGATAAGGACAATCGAATGATGAGTCCGATAGTCGGACTAAATAATCGGACTGAATACTGAAACATTATTTGATACCGATTTTCATTATTAAAATCCTTAATATTTTTAGGGTCCTTAATAGATGGTTAAACACAAATTAGTTAATGTCTTGGCTTTTATTTTTAGTAACCTTCAAGCCTTTAGCCTGTTATCCTTACAGACACAGTAACAGTCATTATGATCTTTGAGCATAACTAGGCATGCTAAAATAGATGTTTAGTTTAAAAATCAGCCAGGTTATCAGCCATTATACAGCCAACTGGGCCTATTAAATAATATCGGCATACCAGGCACACAGTCACAGAAATATATCAAGATAGAAGGAATAATTGTATGTACTTCGCGTGGCGAAATTATGCCACTTTGGCACAATTGCTCGCCGCGAACTTCAG
This sequence comes from Epinotia demarniana, assembly GCA_945867215.1. Lineage (NCBI taxonomy): Eukaryota > Metazoa > Arthropoda > Insecta > Lepidoptera > Tortricidae > Epinotia > Epinotia demarniana. The sequence goes on from OX244267.1 coordinate 8,267,121, forward strand.
TCTGCTCCCGACCGCCGACTGCGTGCGACGTCACATTTTAAAAACAAAATGGTTATTTGCACAGTAATTAGTTGCTTAAACACTTCCAATAAAAGCTATTAATCGAGACATTTTTTGGTACTTAAGTACAATTTGTCCTTAAATATCTGTTATTAATTAATAAACCATTTATTTCATTATTTTCATCAAAACAGTAGCTTGCGATTGTGTGTCAACGCCAGTTTTTCATTGCGGCTTTAATTTGAGGAGCCAGACTTGGTGTGAGTTCAAAACCAGCGATGTAAAAATAAGCTATTCAAACTCGAGTCATGTTCAAGGTTTATTCCTCATTTTTTCTGTCGAAAGTAAGAATAGTGCTGAACATCGCGATTATCTTACGGAATTATTAAAATCGATTTTGAAAACAGAGGAAATGATAATTACTTTCTTATATTCTTATGCAGCTATATATGTACGTGGTGCAAAGCAAATATTATTAACAAACTGGTTCACTTCTTCTTGCAATTTTATTTCAGTTTTCGGAATGATCCTGATATTAAACATAAATATTGAATGTTGAAGCAACAACTCGTAAAATATGGTTTCCTCCATTTTTTGGTTTTCTTCTGCCCGTTGCCTACGATTTCTTTCCTTCTAAGATAGTGTAAAAAAACTAAGACCTTTTTATTAATACTATTTTTCATTTCCTATATTGAATCTAATTATCATTTCCTCTGTCGGTTATTATCGATATTTTGAATCGATACAAAATAACCCAACAAGTTATTGCAACTATCGCGTGCTAATCGATTTTGACGAATCGATGTCGCGCTGCTTATGTTTCCCGTCACTAAATTACGCTCGTGACATCAAAGTACCTACGCAAAATGTTACAGGCTCGGTTCCCATACTAATTGATGAGCTCTTTCCTTCTATCTTGATATAGTTCTGTGCATACAGTGATATCGATGCGCCTGTAATTGGTCAAGGGTAACCGTCAGTTACTTTCAAATGGTTCGGAGGTTGTTCTACTCCATCTTATTGGAAAGGATAACGATTAGGGCATAGAACATAAGTGTGGTGGTGCTGTTCCGAAAAGGGGTGACAACAACCTGCTGAAGAAGCGACCCATCTCAAATCTGAGCCATGACTATAACAAGCTGTTTTGGAGAGTCATTACGAATATTTTCATGCGATGCAGCTCCCGGACAAGCTAGTTTCCTAAGATACTTCAGTACCGTAGACCACGCTCCATACGCTCCATTAGGTAGGGTGTGTTACGAAATATTTGGCTACTCTGGCTGGTACTATCTATATGACACTGACTGTACACGAATTGCACTATGTCAGTCCGATACCAAGACCGGAACTCGAAACTTCTTCGACTAGAGAAAGCAAGCATTTACATGAACTGCGAGTACATTACTAACCTTCGGTTTGCTGACGATATAGTAGTCTTAGCTGAGACCACTGGAGTACGAAGTTCAATGACCTCAGTAAAGCCTCCGAGAGAGTTGGTCTAAGGATGAACATGGATAATGCAAAAAAACCATTTTCAAAATAGATAATTCACCCTTAAGTTTTTCTATTTAAAATATCAGCTCCTTGTCCAAAAACCTTTTTCTTTCTTGTGGCTCAATAACAAGGCAAATTCACTGGCAAGAATCGCTACGCGCTTCGCACACTTAAATTACGTGAGAGTCTCTACTGACACACGTAGTCGGTTGGTAGTCATAAAAATCATACGACTTTAAATAGGCAGATTATTTAGTAAACATTAACGTATTTATTTTTGAAATAGTAAATAAATTAACTAGGTTACTATATAATAAAAAATCTTAAGTAATAGAACTGAGCGATGTTGATGTTCAATGAATGTAGGTACTTATATTTTACATGTTTTTAAATATATAATCCTCGGGTCTTGTTGGAACGAAAGTAACCCTGTTGCATTTTAAGCCAGATTTATAGACCGCAATAAGGGCAGGCCAAATTCTTCCATCATTTCCCTGAAACAGAGATTCGTGTATTAGTCATTGTCGTCATATTGACGGGTATCCAAACCTTATAAGTAAGTAATATTAGTTCACTATACAATATAAGCTAGGTTGCGGGAGTCCGCTGGATGCGGGTGGCGCGGGATCGGTCACTTTGGCACTCTTTGGGGGAGGCCTATGTCCAGCAGTGGACGTCTTTCGGCTGATATGATGATGATGATGATGATGATACAATATAAAATTATGCTTTGCTAGCTTCCGCCCGCGACTCTGTCTCCGTGGACTCGGATAAAAACTATCTACATATATTTTAATCCGCATCCAAATAGCCAAACCTACTTAAAAAATGCGAAAGTCACTTAAAATAATTTAAGAACTCAACAACTTTACTCCTCAAGGATTCCATCCTAAACGCTAGTATTAAGTCATTAGTGTGAATTTTAATTTATAATATATTTTGATGAGAAGAGGCGTAGATTGTCACTGCTGTTGTGCAAAGAAATTGTATTAAAACCCGTGAATCGTCAACGATGAGCAGGTCCACAGGTCATCAATGTTTGGTTTTCAAACGCTAAAGAGCACTGTAGTATTTCCTTAGTCGATTCCTCGTGGATTGTGTCAACAAATCTTGACCAATTCATTCTATATAATTGCCACTATAAAGACATATAATATATAATGATTTTGAAGAGAAGTAGGGCGCAGCGGAAAGTTCGCTTATATTTGCAGCAGCAGCCGCAGTCAAACTGGCGTAATACCATCACCTTACATAAGACCGCAGTCCAACTGGCGTAGTACTCGTACCACCACCTTACATAAGACCGCAGCCTAACTGAGGAAGTACCTCCGCCTAGGCTTGTGCGCGCTCGGTCACTGAGCGGATCGCTCCAAACTAGTACAATCGCTCAAATGTACTAGTTCAGTTTTTTTGATATTTTAGTTCACTGGTTCTATTCACACAGTTTTCGTTCCTTGTCGCTCGCTCGGTCATTCATTCGGATCGCATCGTTTTCGTTTTGCTGTCAGTGTTACTGCTCGCTCTTCTCTATCTCTCTCTCTGGTTATCGCTCCGGGTGAACTAAACGTACTAAAGAGCAGAACCGTTGCGGAATAGTTCGGTCTAGTACAATGTCGGGAATAAGGTCTTTTTAGTTCTTAGTACATGTACTACACAAGCCTACCTCCGCCTTACAAAAGACCGCGCAGCCATAATAACGCCACTGCTGGCTTTGTAGGTATGTGGTCTTGTTGTTCCTGGTACCTAATGAGTGAAGTCACCAGAGCTCCCGAGGATGTGTTATGTTGAGAGCGACGGATCCACGTTCGTCTCTACCTAGCTATCAACATAACGAATCCTAAAATCAATAAAGGTTCGGCTGCACGCTTGTGATTCTTCTGAAATCCCAAGCGTCCATAGGCTAAGTTGTCTGCTTACTATTAAGCAGACAGCATGTTTGTTTGCCACCTTCTTTGTACCGGAAAAAATCATATAGATATTGTTTTGAAACCATAAAATATGAATGCAGTCTACAACCCGCACTAGGCCAGCGTGGGGATAACAGTTTTTAATCCCTCTCTCATAAATGACAGGCAGGTTTATGCCAATAATCGGGTGTATTGACTAATATTGACTAATGATGATTAATGATGACGATGAAGATCAGCGACAATTCAAAAGTTCATTTTTTTGATGGAAGGAATAGGCCTGAAGGTCCATTCAAAAAACTGTGAAACAATTTTTGATATCGGTTGATTCGTTTTGAACTGACATATTCGTATATGAATAGGTACTTGCAGTTACATCATACAAAAACTATTTGTTGTGTCACATATATACAAACGCAGAAGAACACGTTCTTAAACCTTAAACCATATTTTAGTAAGTACCTGCTTGTCTCGAGTCAGTTACAGCCGCAAAATACTCCTCGTAGCTCCACAGATTTTAAAGTCCGTGCATTAATAATTGGAGTCCGTTGCGTAAGTCAATTTCATCAGCTGACGGGGATCCCTGCATAGGAAAATATCGGTCATACTAAGATCATAATATATTACTGTTTGTTAATTGTTTATAATACTATGATTTATCATGCACTTTAACTACGCTACTGTAGCAAAGCGGTAAGTACCGCGAATTTTAACTGGGAGGTCGTGGGTTCGAATCCCGGAGTACCTACCACAGGATAAAAAGCAAACTTATGAACGAAATATCATTTGATATTTGATAGAAGCTACAGCTTTGCCGTAAAGGAAAACGCCGTGGTTATTTCAAGAGTTGTGACGTACTCCTTGTCGTCAACTTAAAGGTGTTCTTCGCATTGAAAGGCCGCACTAAAAACACTAGTGGTTGCCGGGAGTAAATAAACGAGTTATTATTATAAAATACTAATTAAAAATAAGAGGACAATTTTTCACAAATCGAACTAGCCTAGCTATTGGAAGCTCAATAAGGATTTTATGTTATACCATAGTAAAGTTCAGTTTAATACGTAGAAATACTTTAATAAGCTGACCTGTCTAGGTATACCTATTCTAAGTTACTCGGTAACTAGTTATGCCACATCCCCGCTTTAGGTGCCCCTACACCTACCCCAGTTACCCTAAAAAAGATTTTATTCTACTGTTGTCGGCGTAATTGATTTATATGCCCATGCAGAATTACAGTTTACTACTAGTAACGGTTACTGAGCTAAGCCGAAGACGGACAGATGGACAGAGGGACAGACGGACGGATGGACGGACATAGCCAAACTATAATATAAAGGGTTTTCGTTGACTACGGAACCCTAAAAACATAGCAAACATCCTTGACTCGGAAACAATTATTCATGCTCATCACACAAATAATTGCCTGTATCGGGATATGATCCCGGGGCCGTAGGTATTATCTATACTACTATAATAAAGAGGAAGATCTGTAATAATTTATCAAAAGTTACACCAAGTGGTTCGTGTAATATTACACTCGGCGCTGGCTAGCTTCCTTTGCTTGAACTTGGCTTGACACGCCGCCGCGTGTCTAGATCAAATTATAAACAAGGTGTGTGAAATTGCAGCTTTGTAAGTTCATACGTTTGTATTACGTAATGGGTAATCTCCGAAACCACTTATCCGATCAAAATTGATTTTAGTAGATATATAAAATGACTTCGGGTGCTATTAGGGTGGCGGGTCTTACATGGGTAATAGACTTGCGCTTGCTCGCATCTTGTTGGAACGAAGTACCTACTTAACCTATTGCATCTGAAACAAGACACATAATTATCGGCAATTAGGCCAATTAGGGTTGACCAAATTCTTAAATTATTTCCCTGAAACGTGTATTTCCGTATCAAATCTGGACTAGTACCTAGTACCATTTTGAAGAAATCATATACTGCTGGGCACAAGCCTCCTCTCATGAATGAGGGAACGGGCAGTAGTCCCCACGCTGGCCCAGTGCGGGTTGGGGACTTCACATACACCTTAGGATGTATGCAGGTTTCCTCACGATGTTTTTCCTTCACCGTAAAGCTAACGGTAAATATCAACTGGTATTCCGTACATAAGTTCCGAAAAACTCATTGGTACGAGCCGGGATTCGAACCCAAGACTGCCGTTTGACAGCCGCATGCCTGTACCGCTAGGCTACCGTTGAAGAAATAAATAACGATTTTATTTAAGAGAAGTAGGGCACAACGGAATGTCATCTCGCTCATATTTCGAGCATCCCGACTGGGGTAGTGCTCCCACCTTACAGCAGACCGCAGCCATAATATCGCCACTACTTGCTCTCTAGGTATGTGGTGTTGTGTTCCTGGTGAAGTCCGGGTGCTAGAGCTCCTGAAGGAGGGTACTAATGAGGATGAGCAAGCGTATTAAAAAAACCAAGCCTTTTACTTAAAGCTGTCAAAGTGCAGTGGTTGAAATTGTTGTTGTCAGTCGAGCTTCCGAACCGTACGTGGAACTGTACCTATTTCTAGACGGTTTGCTATTAAAGAGTTTCATTATATTATCCACGTTCTGGTCCCATTATCAGATCGCCGTTTATACTGAATCAGACCAATTAGGTACCTAATTATTGTATTGTCGTCTGTCGTCTATTGGAAATACATACTTGTAAAGTTTCATACGAAATGGGCGAGTATAAAAATATCATTTCCAAATGCGTTTTCTTTACACACTTAATTAGTTAGTGGCGTAGTTAATATTTGGAGCAGCCTAACTGGGAATGTAACTCCACTACCTTACAGAAGACCGCAGCCACTACTTGCTACTTGCTCTGTAGGTATGTGTGGTGTTGTGTTCCTGGTGGTGAGTAAGGTCGCCAGAGCTCCTAAGGCTGTCTCGTGTTGAGAGTGAGGGACCCGCGTTCGTCTCTAGCTATCAACACAACGAATCCTCAAATCAATAAAGAGTCGGCAATGTACTTGTGATTTTTTCTAGAATCGCAAGCATCCATAGGCTACAGTGTCTGCTTACCATCAGAGACCCTCATTCTCCTAGCGTTATTCCCGGTTGTGCCCCTAAAGGAGCCCAGGGTCCGCTCTGACACCTAATCCCAAGATTTGGCATAGGCACTAGTTTTACGAAAGCGACTGCCATCTGACCTTCCAACCCAGAGGGAGAACTAGACCTTATTGGGATTAGACCGGTTTCCTCACGATGTTTTCCTTCACCGAAAAGCTAACGGTAAATATTCCGTACATAAGTTCCGAAAAACTCATTGGTACGAGCCGGGATTCGAACCCACGACCGCCGCTTGACAGCCGCATGCCTGAACCACTAGGCTACCGTAGCTTCCTTCCTTCAGAGACCCTAGTATTCATATTTATAAAAGGTGAATCAATAAAAGGTGAATGCAATCCAACACCCGTACTGGGCCGTAATGGTATACATTCCTACTCATACATGACAGAATCTGATGTGTATTAACTGATTGTGTTAATTTGATAATGAATGTCTGCGACCTTGCAAAAGTGTTTTTGTTTTAATGGAAGAATATTAGGCCTCGGTCCTTCTTGCAATTCAAAACATTGATGACATATTTTCTTGATATCGGGTGATTCGTTTCGGACTTGCTCAAGTACCTACACTCGTTTTGTGCAACTTGCTGCTTACATCCTAGAAAAAAAGTTTGAGTGGAATCGCCCTTGCCACCACCTGTGCACCTGTGCTGTTATAAAAACATAGAAAAAACACGCTTGTTTCTTAATCTTAATTATAGTACTTACCTGTTTGTCTGTAGGTAGGTAACATCCGAATGATCCTGGTGAGTCTACATATCAATGAGTAACGTCGGTGTATTTCTAATTTGAGTTCGTTTCTAAGGACTATTTCACCAGCTGGTAGGAATCCCTGCGTAAGTAGGTAGGAAGTTATCGGTCACACTAAGATTATATTCGTGTTTGTTATGTTTTGCACTATCATTCATCACGCGAGTTTCAACCTTTGAGGTCGTGGGTTTTCGTAACCCGGCTCTTTTAGGTGTTCTTTGCATTGAAAGGCATATACGTTCATACACTGTGGATCTTCAAAAATGAAGTGGTCGGCTACATGCGCTGCTGACTATACAAATACACCATAAGACTTGACACTTTTAGGTGCCCTTGGCATTGAAAGCCCTGCTGCCTAACACTTGCACACAACCACAACGCAACGATAAGGAGTGGACATATTTTAAAGGGTCGCAACGCGCATTGGACACCACTGGAGTAGAGAGCGTCCGTAGGCTACGGTAACCACTTACCATCAGCCACCCCCTTCGATTATTTGCCACTGAAGTGGTATAATAAACAGACATGTACACACAAACTACAGTATGTGGTGCTTCAAGATGTGTGTAATTTTGGGGAGAGGCGAAGCCCAACTGGCTCCAACCTTACAGTAGACGACAGCGATAACATCGCCACTACTTACGTACTCTGTACTGTAGGTAAGTGGTGTTATATTTCTGGCGGTGAGTAAGGTAGCTAAAGGAAGTGTTGTGTGTGTTCAGGGTGAAAACCCCGCTTCCGTCTAGCTACTAACACAACAAATCTTCATATCAATAAAGGATCAGCAACGCGCTTGCGTTTCTTCCGCTCTCGCAAGCGTCCATAGGCTACGGTGACAGCTTACCATCAGGGGGGCCGCAAGCTTGTTAGCCACCGACGTAATAGTAAAAAGTCATCTGTTCTTAATCTTGGAACTAATTATTGAAATAAAATATTTATCTCTTCAACTACATAGATGTATTGCACTGTTGAAGCTATTGCTTGGGTAGATAGATACGTACCACTTATCATCATACAGGAATCATATTATCTCAGTAGCACTATATAGGTAAGCCTGAAATTAAAATTAAAATTATTTTATGATTTTTATTAACACTGACTTTTAAATGTCAACATTGTTACTTTTTTCAGTTACATTGACACTTTTCAGTCAGTCCATAGACGAGTGATGTTTTTTAAAGCCAGATTTAAGTGTGTCGTACGACCATGTCTGGGAATGTGACGTGTGCGGTGCGGGCCTAAGGCCAGCGTTCCAATTACGAATGAGAGTGTCACTCTATGGCCATCTACTAGAGAGTAGAGGAACTAGTGTTTACGCACTTCAACAAACATAACAGTAATTAACGTTAACTTAACAACTGAATTGTCAATTTAGCGACATCTGGTGTAGGATAGGGAAAATACAGCGCAATTAACTTGTAATTAACGCAAATAAACATTATTTTCTGATTTCCTCCATGCAATAGAGCGAAAATATATTTTGCTAAAAATACATTTAACCGTAGCCTATAAAATGCTATACACAGTGAGCGTGTTGAACTCTCATTAATACCATGGTGTAGTGTGTCTTTTTTTTAAAGACATATATTTCAGCTTTGTGGACATATCAGCATTAGAGTTGTAAAACAAAAATGTGCCCTTGTACACGTCATTTTAAATAAAATACCTTACAGCAGTTAACACATCCTATATACTGTAAAACAACTGTTTATATACTTAACATTCAACCTGATTTTCCAGGAAAACCCCATGCATTACGAGAATATGGTCATAGTAAAAATTTCTCCCCTTACAAAGATCTATCGAATGATGCATGTCTCGTTTCTGTTGGTGGGTGGGGACGTTTTGCCCATTGTCCTTTAAATTAGCTATTAATGGTATTAGTAGTATTATTAAACTCTGCGATAAATATCATAGATCATATTATTTGGAACTTAAAATAATTGACAACATTTCATTTTTTTAAGTGGTTCATTGTATGATTTACTTCGATAGAAAATGAAAATTTAAGGTATACATGTTTTTTTGTTTCTTCCTATATGTTTATTTTCATTCAAATATAACAAAATTAAAAGTAGTGAATTCCAATAGGTCGTAAGTAAAATATGACGTCACTATTATGTCTTTCTATGGCACTTGTCCACATCTTTCACTAACAGACGTAGGACTGACGTCACGCTACCCGTATACCGCGTTTTACAGATTTTAGTGATTTTCTCCGAAACGAGCAAGAATAAAAATGGGAAAACCACTTTATTACGTTCAGATAAGATAATTACCGAAATGGTTTTCGATTTAGGCATCATTACATAATTTGAAATGTTGTCAATTATAAAAAACAGCGTCCTTAGCACCGAACAACAACGCCGGTGACGGCCGCGACTATAATACGTCTAGTCCCAATGAACACTTCAGAAACCTAATCATTGTAGACTGAACTACCTCAAATTAATTTCGAACCCGTATTACCTACTCACACATAAACAAGAGGCATCCGCCGGTGCCAAGCAACGGGCGGACGCGCTCAGGTATCGGAGTGGCCTACATTTCGGAAACTGTCCGGCCCGAAGGTACCTTTCTCGTGGCGAATTCTTTACACTACGTTTCTGGCTTCGGCACGGCAGCTGATTGAATCTTCGAGGATTTCTATTTGATATATTTACATGTATTTGTTTGGCATATTATGGCATATATTGGTCTCTAACTAAAATAATAATCACAGTAGGTCTCAGTAGCACATTAAGGCTTCAAGGACTTCAGTGTGATATATGTATTTATATGCGGCTGGACTATTTTGTTGTGAGGGGCTGTGGGTTACCTTCATTTTACCATATAGAACCACGACAACTACCAAATTATAGATTCTTGTTGTTTGAGTCTATGAAAGGTAGTATAGGGAATGGATATTTTGGCGCTGCTTTATTTAGTTAAAAGAGTATGTGCTCTAATAATGACTTACAACTTGCTTTAAAATATGACTTAATTTTGTATACAGAGTCCCAGCAATGCGAGATGTGGTGCGTTGACTACACGGGAGGAGAGCCCAGCAGCTACGGATCTTTGCCAGATGCCACGCCCTGCAGCTACGACAAACCCTACGACCTATGCTTCCAGGTATACATGTCTCAGAGAAAAAAACTTAAAGTATACTGAATCCCGAACCATTCAATGGCTAACTAAAGTTCACGAGTGCTCTTCGAACTTGACTAGAAAGACTTAACACTTTTCTTGACTTTGTATCTTGATACACAATTTTTGGTGTTCTTTTTGTATTTTTGTAACAGACATTTTTTTGGCTCTACAAGGCGCAAACGAGGCTCGAACTCACATATTTTTTGTTCCAAGAAAAGGGTTAAACGAATACTTCCACAAAATGTGTTGTTTTCTTAATATTTTTACTTTTTTTTACTTATTTATCCATTATTCCCAACAGCACACTAATAAACGATAAATCACTCTATAACGTGCTAAAAAAAACTTTAACCCCTACGCGGTTTTCTACGCGGGTTGAACGAATATCACCGTTGGCCTCTTGGCTCACAGAACTGGCACTTGCGAATGCACGGCAAATATCTTACCAAGCTGGCCTCTACGAGATGTACTCTGAATCTTTTCTAACTCATTCACTGCTCAGCCACGCTCGTAGCGCTACGCCGTAGTCCGTAGCAGCTTAAGAGTCTGCAGTAAGCTCGATTCTCCATACAAACGTAGTTACGCTCTCATTATAACACTACATGTTGGATTGTAACGAAACTTTGCATGTTCAATGAAATGAGGTTTATCTATGTCTGAAATTAGTTTACGTAGCTTCAGATACCATAATAAAAAAAATACAGCGAATTTAAGTTTTTCATACAAAACTAGTTTTCGCTGTATTTACTTTGTTTTATAAATTGGAACCATATAAACTAATTACAGACATAGATATACCTCATGTCATTGTATAAGCAAAGTTTCGTCACAATCCAACACGTAGTTTTAAAATGAGAGCGTAACTACGTTTGTATGGGAAGGTGAAATTCGGCCGAGCTTACTGCGGCCTCTTAACACATTCACTGATCCCGTGGCTTTGCCCATTTACAGAGTGTACCAAAATGGGGTGTGAACCGATCAAGGGCTTAAGGTCTTATGTTCTGATAAGAAAAAAAACTGGCCATGTACGAGTCGGACTCGCGCACCGAGAGTTCCGTACAAAATTTACGGTTTTCGCAATTTTCCCTTTATCTGTGCTATAAGTCGTTGCTTCGTACCACATTTCAAGATTCTGAGTTCACGGGAATTGCCTCGTAGGTTTTGATTTCCTTGCGAGTTTCGAATATTGTCGGAAAGCGGCATAAACGGCTGTATCTTTTGATTGCGTTGGCCTAGAAGTTTGATTTTTTCACAGCACCAAGGGACAGTAGACTTGAGTATTTGGTATAAATTTTAGCTTGATGCCTCCACGTGTTCCTGAGAAAAAGGGTCTTGACAGACGGAGGGACGGACGGACAACAAAGTGATCCTATAAGGGTCCCTTTTTTCCTTTTGAGGTACGGAACCCTAAAAACGAAAATATTTTTTTAGACGCGACTTTTTTTCCTTTTTTTAAAATTCAGGGGGCTTGTGTGAAAGGCCAATGCAACCCAGCTGACACAACATGCAACTGGTGCCCCGACGGATATTGCAGCAACAACACACATCTATACGCCAAACAACTGGGAAGAGGTAACACACTTTTCCAATAGGCTGCGTTCATATTCTAATAATTTAAGAATTACAACGTATAATAATTAGACGTAGAACCTGAAAATAGTTTGTATTAGAAAGCCCCATGTAAAAGTAGCTAAGCGAGTCAATTGCTATGAATGACCTACACACGACTCTAATGTCAAAAGTATAAGGACTGTCAAGATTATTTTGAGCGTGTTATTTTGCGTAGCTACCACTGCTGCTGACTGTACCTACCAAAACAATATCTCTTGCAAAGACTGTTAAACTATTGGTTCTAATTGAATGTAATTTGGGAATGTACAGTCGACTAAAATGGGATCGTCACGACCAAAGTTACAAAAATAATGTATACACGACTTTAGTACCTGTACCATTAAGGTCGTGTATAGATATTTTGTAACTTTGGCCGTATCCACATCTTTGTAGTCGACTGTACCAAGTCATACTGTGCTCATGGTAATTAATTCATTGCAAATACAGGCTACAAGCTTTATCCTCAACAAAGTTAGAGAGGTAAAATATCCCGAATGATTTCGAGAAAAGCATTATTTCATACCATTGCACGGCCGTGCCTTTGTTTGATAGTTTTGCTCGACTTGGCACTCTTAGCAAGATGTGACATACTTAGATGACGGGTAACTGGCAGGCACTAATAGCATCTTTATTACCAGTGATCGTAACTTTTGTAGCATTTTTGCTGCAGCGTAGAGTTGTTAACGGAATTCGTATAATGAATTTCAATCTTAATGCTTAACTAGTGTTAATAACAATACAATACACATACTCTTTATTGCACACCTCACACAAACAAAGCAGTTATAAAGAGAAAAAAAAACAATTACAATAACGTTTACATTTAATTTTAATTGATATTGTCTATACCAATTATGTTAACAATCACTGTTTACTACTTATGGACTACAATTATTCGAACAACACAAGATATGTACTTTTATCATTGAATACTTAAATGAACAAATATACACATCATCATAAAGATATGATTCATATGAAAGTATGTTTAAGTTATTAATTTGTTCAGACATAGTTATCTGGGTAGAAAAGATGCTCAACTTCTCTATTGGTTGAATTCACCGAGTTTAATAAAAACACTAAAACAAAATAGGTTCCCAACAATGTTTCCCTACCGAAGGGCTCATATTAAAAGTAATAAAACGGGTTTCATGATTTCATTTTCACAAAGACGGCGTATACCGACCTTTACAACCAGAAGTAATTACGCTTGCTTGGGGACTCTCGCCGCGTCTCGTTAAGTCGAGTTGGATCTTGAGCGGTAGTCTAAAGGCCTCCACCCACCGGACGCGTGTGCCGCGCGTGTGCTGCGCGTGTCGGGCGCGTATGAAGCGGTATATTCACACCGGAAGCGGGCGGCGTATAGCAACGCGTGTGCAGCGCAGCTGCTGCGCGTGTGCCGCGCGTGTGCTGCGCGAGTGCTGCGCGTGTGCCGCGCGGGCCCGCGCGTCATATCTCTCTCACTACCAACACATTTAATATGTATCTTACTACCTCTATCATACTCAGCAGCGCGGGCCCGCGCGGGCCCGCGCAGCTCACGCGACGCGCACGACACGCGGCCGCGCTGCCGAGTTGTATCGCGGGCCCGCGCGGGCCCGCCTTCGAAACGCGTTCGATGTGTGTTTGAATTGTAGTTTAAATGCTTTACAACTTGCGCGTGTGCCGCGCAGCACACGCGCCGCGCACGACACTCGTCCGGTGGGTGGAGGCCTTAACGAAACGTGTTGTCGGATGGGACGATTAGCTTTTATTATGGTGTCATATCCATAATTCATAAATTTATCTTGATAGCGAGTCCTCGTTAGGACTCGTAATACTATAAGTTTAAATGTGAGGTGTGAATGGCGGTTTTTTTTACTGATTATTGCTGATATTTTTTATTTATAAATTACTTGTAACCTTGTTTCTAATTAAGTGTTTAGTTTCCTACTTTAAGATATACACTCGCTGACAATGAATACGGGTTGGTAAAATACCGTCACATTTCCTAAAAATACCTTTTAATTAATATGAATCAATGAATATGATCATTTTTATTTAATTTTACATCTTAACTACAAAAAAAGTACTTTCTATAAACAACGTTACCAGGTTTAAATCGGACTCGCAGAAACCCATGTAAAAAACAACGTTAACGGAGAGAGATATAGCAAAAATCTTAATTTTTATATATTTATATTTTTATGATAGAATCCCGGATATTGCTAATACAGTTGGGTATTATAAATAATAGTAAGTATATTATGTAAATAAAACTAGTGTGACCCGTATTCATTGACCGCAAAATACACTCATTTTAAGCTTATATGTCATGATCCTCCTAGCTTTATTCCCGGTTGTGCTCTAAAGTAGCCCGGGGTCCGCTTTGACACCTTATCCCAAGATTTGGCGTAGGCACTAGTTTAACAAAGGCGACTGCCATCTGACCTTCCAACCCAGAGGGAAAACTAGACCTTATTGGGATTAGACCGGTTACCTCACGATGTTTTTCACCGAAAAGCCAACTATAAATAATAATTATTTACAAACAACACGATTAAGACTTCCTTTGGCATCATAAAGTATCTTAACGTCAAGATTTGTAATAACAACGCGTAATCGGGGGTCCGACTTACACTGTCAATAACAAACCTTAATATACCCTAAGGTAACGTATGTCCTTAGCTCGTTGGCGTCCGTGCCGTCTGGGCCGCCGGGCACAATAAATTAGGCACTGGATTTGTTTCCGTCTTGCTGCGAAGCTGAAATGAGATTTAGGGCCTGTTTCACAATCTCCAGTTAAAACATATCCGTCAGATAAATGTAGGCTGTCACTTTTCTTTTATATGACGGGAGAACAGGTTAGCAATAATTTTAACCGGCAGATAACTTTATCCGGCGATTGTGAAACAGGCCCTTAGTGGACTATTAGGCAATAATCGGGTTTACTAAAAAGAGACATAGTGCTACTAGGTTCACACGATATAAGATAATCACACGAGCAAGGTTCTAAAGTTACATATCTAAATAACTAGCAGTGGAGACACAAACATAGCATTTATAAGTTTAGATACCTACACACAAATTTATTTCTGCAGGCTTTCCTGTCTCATGGTTTAAGCTTTTATAAGTACGCAAATAGCCAACTACAGCACCTAACTCCTTTATAAATAGGCCATTGTTTAAACATGAATGCTTCGATTGATATTAATGATATCTATTTCTCCTATATATGTTTTTGCAACAGGTTGGACTAGAATCACCATGATTCCATACGAGGCGAATCAGCTCTCTATCCACATTGCGACGCCGGTGCCGCTTAGCATAGCCATTAGAGAGCGCAAGCGAGACAAACACATTATAGAGCTGAGCAAACATTCCAAGCGAGTCGAGCTCGAACAAAAGCACAATTATTTCAAGTACGACCCGAATGTGCCGCAGAATCTGCAGATTATAGACCTAGATAGTAATGTGATCGATATCAAGGAGGAGCGGTTTGGGTGGGAAGGACAGGTTGTGGCTGCGAGCAGTCTATTGCGATGGACGCAAACCGAGACTGATATCCAAATATCTGCACATTCTCCGCTGCAGACCGATCTAATGATTATGGTGAGTTATGCTTTCCTATAGTTTAGTATATAACCACTCATACTCGCAATTTTGGAGTGTCGGGATTAAAAAAATTACGCTCCCGCATTCTGGAATGAATTACCGAGTTTTCTTAGCGAAAAGTTGTCCGTAAACGCAAGAATATTGTTTATGTAACGTTAACGTATTAGACACGAAAAACAAGAATACCTACGCAATTTCAAGACATCATTTATTTTCCAGGTCTTAATTTTACTAATTCGGAAGGGACATTCGATCAGCTGTTTCAATTATCTCTGATACCTACACTGAATAACAATACAGATTCTCTGATGAAACGCTTCCATCAGAGATAAATATTCCACTCGCGTTATGAATCCGTCATGTAAGCGGCAACAAAAGGGACTAAACTATGAAAAGTGTAACAAAATGAAACATTTGATGATAAGGGACCAGGGTTTAATTATTCAGGGGCGCTTTCAACTTCGCTCCTGGGTTAATTGAGAACTCACTCCGCTGACTTCATATCTCATTTCCCTTTATCGTAAATTATTCAAAAAGGTTCAGTATTTTTCAATGTTACAGTGGAATCCGTTTAAAAAACGGCGGCTGTAATTTAGAATTTCTGATTGTTTAACTACTGTGTTATTTTTAATTGGTGATTTTTTGATAACAGACTGAATTCTGGTGTTTAAGGAAATTATGAAAGCTTTTGAATATGTATTTCAAATATGAGCGAAGCAGTTTTCCACAGTCGGAATAATCATAATAATAATCATAATCATAATCCATTTATTGGTAATATAAATTACATGTCAGAGGTACGTTTACATTATTATAGAATATTTATTACACTACAAGGATTGTTTATATTGTTGTCGTATGAATTATTTTGTTGTCGTATAAGGAAGATTAAATTAATGGTCCATAAGAGTATGTAGTACTTATTTTATTTCCGATATCTTTTAGCTAAAATATTTTTGATAATTGAATAACCTTTATGCGACCTAGCTCGGTCGTACGGAGTGCGGGTGGAGTGCTCACAATAACCGGCACAATGTATTATCTTTTATCACCTGCAGCGTTAACTCATCTGCAGAACAACACTGTCGGTTAAACCGCTGAATTTTTAAATTACTGATTTTAGTTTCTGCGCCATCTAACGCATATTACTTGAACCTTTTTCCCTCAGGGTTCATGGTCACTTGTGTTTTCTGTTATCGTTGTCAAGTGTCTCTAGGACTTTTACGTCTTCCCGGTAGGTGGCGTCCACAACTTAAGACTCCCTGGTACGGCCTCGGTACATGCAGTACTCTTAGCGTATTTGTACTGGTGGGATTTAAAAGGACAATTTGAATTTTAAAAAGGCAATTCGATTTTTCAAATATGATTGGTGCTAGGTTCTTTTCGAAGGTCAGAGAAGCAGTTGACATTGGTGAAGTAAACAACTATTGTGATTCGAGACTGTTGTTTTTATCCCAGCTTATAACTAGAACTAAGGCTAAGAACTAAGGGATAGTATTCTTCGTTTTAAAAACTCAGTGGCGTTGGAGTGAATCCCAAGCAACGAAGATTCTGGCCGCCAGCACCAAGTGCTATTGTGTGAAGGGAAAGGAGGTTCCTAATTCACAAGCGTCGTCTTACATCGAGTGTGATTGTATTCAAAGGCCAGCCGTCGAGGACGTGCTGGGTAAGCATTGGTGGTATAAGTCTCTAGTCAGTTCATAGTCGCATCAAGAAATATCGTAGATCTTACCTTTATTTTTGTCGTAGCTTTCTGGTGCGGGTACTCAACCCAGCGCTTGCCCTATCGGGGTACGAGGACCCACTCTGTCAGGTCGTTAAGAAGCTTGCTTGAAGCTGTTTAAGAAGCTTGTGCCCACGATTCCTGCGTGCTATCACTGCGGGTTTTTATACTCCCGGAATGCGGAGTTCATTCAAAGGAGCCTACCTGAAGTGGATCAACGGTTCGTCGCAGCGGCTCAACTAGCTAAGGAGCTCAGGAAGTCTCAGGGAAGCCAAGTGTCAGGGAAGTCTCCGGAAACCTAATAATCGTCTACCTTCTGTTAGTTCTAATTAGTTACCTATGTAACCGCGATTTAGATTTAGTGACGCTATTGTGTACACCCACGCTTGCTGATCCTTGCACGAACTGAGCGCAGGACGCTATCTTTAGTTCGGGATATCAACCATCCGGTTCCGCCTCTCAAAATTCTTAAAATCAGCACGCCCACGCGATTCATTCCTTTCGTTTCTCCTCCCTTCGGCTATCGTCTCCACAATCACCCATACACCCATCTCATCTCACATCATCCGCTATCCGGTGTCCTATTGCCCACCCTCGTGGTGGAAGGTTTTTTTACCATCAGATGCGTTTCTCTGACGTATCGTGCCCTGTGCCAGGGATCTGTACGGTTCGCGAAGCTGTTTGTGCTACTTGTACCTAATTGTAATAACCCATTTGGGATCGACTTGGTTGCCGCGAGCACGTCGTCGGGATATTATAACTTTGTTTAAAATGTATAAATGTTTCGGTTAGAACTATTAAAATTACGATCGTGATCTTGCTAGTGATCTTTTATTTTATTTTTCACTACAAATTTGGCGCCCGAAGATGCTGGTAAGTAACCTTGGAATTACCCTTGTTCCTATTTAATTATATTATGATTCTATTCTAATTAAAAATTTCATTTAATTTGCGTGGGAGGAGGGTCGCGTCTTATAACGGACGCGTTATACTAACCTTGTTCTAGATTACAGCCTACGTTCATAAGGAGTGTCACGCTGCCCTGTTTACCCCGGATGCCGTCTGCCGTGTCCCGCTACTACCGACAATTTTGGTTCCTGTCAACGCCGACAGAACGTGACCCGGGATCGAATAAATATATCTGAAACTCTGGTTGAAATATGTAGCCGTAGAATGAAACAAAACTGTGTTTTTTCTGTGATTTTTATTCTCAGATCCAACTAAAATATCCCTTGATCACTTATTTAGTAGACTTCGTAACCTTTACTTCGTTCCCGTAGTCAGAGAATCACTGCAGGTAAGCAATTTAGCTGTATTTAGTTGCTCAACCGTATATTTTCTTGTTGTCTCGTACTTTCCGGTTCGATTGGTGGTTTATTTTGTCTTCATCGTGTGTTATTTTCTCGCCCCGTGACAGGATCATATTTCCAGTACTAGCACATATTTAGGTCGTACTGGTATTCCTATAGCCAATAAGCGCTATGTTCCTCGTTATTTTGGAAATTGAATGTAGTGAGTAACAATCGTACAACTTATTCCGTTTATTTTCGTAACGTTTGACATATTTATTTACGGATGACCGCTCCTGACGTTTCATGTCATTCGAGTAAAAAGTAAAATAGTCGTCGGTGTTATTAGCTAGAGGTTTTATATATAGCGGTACACTCGGCCTAAAGAATATCTGACCAAGTGTTCGGTTCCGGACAAATGTTTCCTTTGTGTTTTTTCTTTTGACAGGGATTTGGACGGTTATTCTCCCGGTACATTATTCAATCGAAATAAATTATCTGATCACTTATTTAGGAATATCATATTTAGTATTCCCTATGAGAGTAATTCCGATTACGTAATTCCGTATGTTGATGTTGACGTTACGCGGTGTTTGATCAATATTATTTAATTGTTTGTTGCCAGGCAACGGATTGATAGGTCAGTATAGGTTTCTGTATTTCGCAGAGTTTGGTAACTGCACCGATAGCCCCGCGGCTTAGTGGTCTCACTTGCAAGTACGAGATCGGTAGTTGGAGCCCTAGCCCAGGACATCTTTGTGTGTTTTTTTTCAGGTGTTATTTCTAGTGTTGACTTCAGGGAACACCACTAGTAGGAAATAAATAATTTATTCGGGAAGTAAATGATTTATTCTAGCAATAAATGATTTGTCTAGTATTAATTAATTCTTAACTTATTTAATTCGAACCTCTGGTGGGGTTACATTTATAATAACTTTAGTTACAACTGAATTTAATTTAAACCTTAGGTTTTATCCGAATTTAATTTGAACCTTAGGTTGTTACTGAATTTAATTCAACCATTATTTTGAACTTATCGAATAAAATTCAGAATCGTTCGCGGGAACTTACCCCGACTTAGTAGTGGTAGTCTCGATCAGTTGCTACGAGGCGGTGCCCTTTATTAAAATAACTTTTAGACCTCCGTTTTTCCAACTATTTACGGTTTCAGTTTTTATGAGATTGTTCCATCGTGGCTAATCGCGATTAACCTTATAACTACTATTATTGTTGTTTTATGCTACGGGGATAGTGATCATACTTGAGTTGATTCAGTGTAAGGCGGTTCTAGGGATTCTGACTTTGATTGGCACTAGCTTTAATTAGTTATATTATGGACAACTGTACTGTTCTTTTTGATAGTTTGTTAGCATTGTTGCCGAGTGTTAATCTTTCCGTCATGTCGGATTCTAACTTGGAGGATGCCATCCACTTTACGCCGCGGATGCTTGAACAGATCGCGCGCCCTGCCAGAGTTCTCGACCTGCACGACGACGATATGGAGGAGGAATTTTTCGTTTCTGAACCTCTGTGCCGGAATGAGAGTGGACTATCCTCGGTCCTCTTTTCGGAACGAATCACTAACGAAATGTTTTTGGCGAGTCGTGTGTTACAACATGTGAGATTTTATTGTATTAATCACTACATAATGCACACCGCTTTATTTTTATTTTAGTAACTCAGTTACTGGTAACTATTGCTCTCCTTTGATGTACATTCACTCCCCATTGACGGTTAGAGTCCAAACTTTTTAATATAATCCAATATGAGTGAAGCTTTCGTGATGTTCTTGTAGACCTTCAGTTTATCCCGGGTTACTTCAGTTTTGGTACATAGGCATGAGTTTTAGATTCCAGTTTTTTTTTGATTTTCGTAGCTCGGACCTGATTTTTGGGGTTTTACTCTTTTTCTCTTTGGGGTTATTTGTTTGGGATCCTTGTTTATTTTAGGGAGTCCTAAATGTTTGGGGTTTTAGTCTGGTTCGTTTTTTACGGGGATTATTAGTTTTTGGGACCACATTTTACCGACCTTTTTTTCCTACTGGGGTGCCATCGGGTATCAAGGACTCTGTTAACGAGACGCCTCGCCTTCCCTCGGCAATGTCGGTAGTGCGAGGTTTTCTTTATTAATGATCTCGTCCCTGCAGTGGGGTGCTCACTCTCGTTTCCTTTTTCTTCTTCGGGCGTACTCAAAGGGGGGGGGGACTAGCCGTTTATGGTTTATCACGGTGGTTCTGTGGTGTTTTGAATTTTGTTGTTTTTTCCTTTCTTTCGTTCTGCCCTGTCGTATGGTCGTGAGGTAACGGTTGATCAGCAGCGCGTTGATCGTCAGATTGTGGACCAGGAAGTGGGACTCGGTCGGGCTGAACGCGCAGCACATCTTCTTACCTTGCGCGACGTATATGCCAGGGTGGCGGACTCGTTGATATTGAGACCCAGGTGGTTGGTACATATCACGTAAAAGACATCCTCAAGTAGTGTGTTTTTTTGTTATAACCTCATTCCCTCTAAATTCTGAAAGACAAGCTGCACGTCTATATTTATTCTTTTCGCTTCTTTGTTTAGGCCTTATTTTGCGTTTGCACTCAGTTTATTTCACTGAAGTCAGACTTCCAGACCTCGTGTCAACAGTTCTTCATTATGGGCTTATGGGTCAGGTCGTCGATTGAAAAGGTCATCGACGATCGGATTTTGCTCGTAATGACGTCATGACTGGTATTGCTGGCGATTCTTTTTGTTATTGTTAATGTCGTGACCTGTTGTTGTTAGAGGTTTTTGTTTTTGTTGGTCGTACAACCATCCAACAGATCGACTCGAAGGTGTCAGGTTAGTCTTGTTATCATATGCCGCGAAGATCAACGTGTAATTTTAAAGTAGGTTAATGTGTTTAGGTTAGGGCTAATGTAGCATGTATTTGCCGGACGTGACATTCTTCAGCTTATGTTGGATTTGGATTTTGGGACTACGTTCTTCGACATAGTTCGAGATCGTTCGTCTGTGGGCTAGCACACGACAGTTGAAATACTGTATCACCCCGTCGGGGAAGGATACTTATCCGGACAACGACACTTACTTACGGTTCCTTGCGTTCCGCATAGGCCTATGGGCCATGGTTTACGAGTATTTCACGGTAAAGACGAATGGTTGTGAACCTCGGTTCTCAATCATTGCTGCAAATGTTTATTTCCCTCTTAGCTGAGGTTAGGTTTAAGTTCGTTCTAGGCGTCTAGGGTTAGTTGATCTTCGTTGGTCTTTGTTTGGTGTATAAGTATTTTAATTTTCGGTGTTATCTTAGGTGTTCGTTAGGTAGTAGTTGTTCCTTGGGTTGTATTGTTGGTACGGTAATGTTGTTTGACGTAGGTGCCGACAACCTTCTTCTAGTAAAGCTGTGGATTTGTGGGTTTTTCCTTTTGTTTGTGCTTTTTAGGGGATAATCTGCAGCGTTAACTCATCTGCAGAACAACACTGTCGGTTAAACCGCTGAATTTTTAAATTACTGATTTTAGTTTCTGCGCCATCTAACGCATATTACTTGAACCTTTTTCCCTCAGGGTTCATGGTCACTTGTGTTTTCTGTTATCGTTGTCAAGTGTCTCTAGGACTTTTACGTCTTCCCGGTAGGTGGCGTCCACAACTTAAGACTCCCTGGTACGGCCTCGGTACATGCAGTACTCTTAGCGTATTTGTACTGGTGGGATTTAAAAGGACAATTTGAATTTTAAAAAGGCAATTCGATTTTTCAAATATGATTGGTGCTAGGTTCTTTTCGAAGGTCAGAGAAGCAGTTGACATTGGTGAAGTAAACAACTATTGTGATTCGAGACTGTTGTTTTTATCCCAGCTTATAACTAGAACTAAGGCTAAGAACTAAGGGATAGTATTCTTCGTTTTAAAAACTCAGTGGCGTTGGAGTGAATCCCAAGCAACGAAGATTCTGGCCGCCAGCACCAAGTGCTATTGTGTGAAGGGAAAGGAGGTTCCTAATTCACAAGCGTCGTCTTACATCGAGTGTGATTGTATTCAAAGGCCAGCCGTCGAGGACGTGCTGGGTAAGCATTGGTGGTATAAGTCTCTAGTCAGTTCATAGTCGCATCAAGAAATATCGTAGATCTTACCTTTATTTTTGTCGTAGCTTTCTGGTGCGGGTACTCAACCCAGCGCTTGCCCTATCGGGGTACGAGGACCCACTCTGTCAGGTCGTTAAGAAGCTTGCTTGAAGCTGTTTAAGAAGCTTGTGCCCACGATTCCTGCGTGCTATCACTGCGGGTTTTTATACTCCCGGAATGCGGAGTTCATTCAAAGGAGCCTACCTGAAGTGGATCAACGGTTCGTCGCAGCGGCTCAACTAGCTAAGGAGCTCAGGAAGTCTCAGGGAAGCCAAGTGTCAGGGAAGTCTCCGGAAACCTAATAATCGTCTACCTTCTGTTAGTTCTAATTAGTTACCTATGTAACCGCGATTTAGATTTAGTGACGCTATTGTGTACACCCACGCTTGCTGATCCTTGCACGAACTGAGCGCAGGGCGCTATCTTTAGTTCGGGATATCAACCATCCGGTTCCGCCTCTCAAAATTCTTAAAGGCATCAGCACGCCCACGCGATTCATTCCTTTCGTTTCTCCTCCCTTCGGCTATCGTCTCCACAATCACCCATACACCCATCTCATCTCACATCATCCGCTATCCGGTGTCCTATTGCCCACCCTCGTGGTGGAAGGTTTTTTTACCATCAGATGCGTTTCTCTGACGTATCGTGCCCTGTGCCAGGGATCTGTACGGTTCGCGAAGCCGTTTGTGCTACTTGTACCTAATTGTAATAACCCATTTGGGATCGACTTGGTTGCCGCGAGCACGTCGTCGGGATATTATAACTTTGTTTAAAATGTATAAATGTTTCGGTTAGAACTATTAAAATTACGATCGTGATCTTGCTAGTGATCTTTTATTTTATTTTTCACTACACACCCTAGTGCAGCCCGTGTTAGGTTTTTTTGGCCACGTGGCTACTTCAGCTACAGTACAGACCATACCTAAGTATAATATAATAATATAATGTAACCTTATCTTTTGTTTCACAACAGGCAATACCACAACACGAATTACAAACAGAAGAACCGGTCACCGTGGAGGTTTCCGTCAACTACAGCTCGCCTGCGGGCAGGAGTCGACCTATGGAGTACAGGTAGGCATCACTTTTTAGGAAAATCTGTTTCTGTGTTCACCACGGGGTCAGCGTAAGGGTATGTCGGACTCACACCGACTAAAACCCCGCGATGGGCCTCCCCGACGTATTTCAGACGGCTCTGGGATGTCCTACGGAACGCACCAGTGCCGTCCTGGCGTCAAGCCTCTGTGGGTCCCACCATTTTTTTTGGTTCCGTAGTGAACAAGGAACCCTTTTTGTAAATATAATGAATTTAAAAGGAAATCTATCACGGCCAAGTAGGCATAACTAGTTACCGACTAATAGTCGACAAAAAATTCGGCCGACGCAACCATTTAGTTGGCGCGCGCGTGTCGATGTACCTAACTAAGAAAGACAAGGAACTACGGAATCCTACAGTGCGCGTGGTCCGACACGCACATGGCCGATTTTGTTTCTATATAAACGAATGCATCCTCCAACTGCAACTGTGTACTACCCTGAGGCCCTCTTTATCTTATATGCAAATCAATTTGGTGAGTAGAACAATATACAGTGTGTAAGTCTAATACGGGCGATAAATTAAATCGGACATAGTATTCATTAGTGTAATCATGAAGTAAAAGGTTTTTTTAAGTTGCAGGTCATTACGACCCCATAATAATTATTTTTTAAATTTCTCAGCAATGTACTGTAAACATGGTTGCGGTACCGAAATGTCAAATGTTCATTAGCAACTGTCAACGAGAGTTTATCGTGAGTATGTTTGCATTACATTGCGGGCTGAATTATTTTGTATCGACAAAATTATTGTTGCAACTTTAAGTAAATGTTGTCTAATTACCTTTTCTTTGTCCTATACTAACCACCGTTAAGCCCCGATTCGCCCGTAATTGACTTACACACTGTATTATTTTAGGGGGTACAATGCACTGCTAAGTAATAGGTATCTGCGGACTTATTTTCTCAAAAATTTAATGTGCCAATAATTTAGGTAAGTCCCAACACTTTTAGAGAGGTTACATACTCAAAACAAACCTTTGTTCAATTTCCATACAAAACGTTATTCGACATTCACAGGCTAATTTGAAAAAAAAAAATGGTTTTCCCAAAGTATGATGACGTCACAAACTAATATCTCAAATTATTATTTAAATTTATTCAGTATTATCTAAGTGAAGTGGCCAGTCAAGAGATTCCATAATATAATTAAACAGGTACTAATCACTGACTATTGATTATTTAATTAACAGGGTGTTTTACGCACCGAAGTTATTTCCCTTAATATCTCCAAAAACGAACGTACTTTTGTGTGCTGCTCTACGGCGGCGCCACCATAATGAAAATTAATGAATTATATGGTGAAATGATGAACGTTGAACGTACATCATGTACGTCAGATGTTTATAGATGTACGTATACAGGGGAACGAAATAATGGGCATTCATTGTGGCGCCACTGGGGAGCATACTCTGTAGCGGCGCCACTCAAAACTCATAGATAGAAATTATATTAGATATTATTTTCTTATGGAAATTGATGTACGAATGCTGTTTATTGTGTACGTATTCAAAATAATAATAATTAATTACTAAGAGATTTTATATGATTTAATTGATTCCGCATTCCCCCTGAACGGTGGCGCGCGGGTGAGCGAGATGGATACATAAATCCTTCCTGCGCTCCCGCCATCGTAATTATTCGCAGCATTATTAAATCATATAAAATCACTAAGTAAGTAATGATGATTATTTTGAATACGTACACAATAAACAGCATTCGTACATCAATTTCCATAAGAAAATAATATCTAATATAATTTCTAACTATGAGTTTTGAGTGGCGCCGCTACAGAGTATGCTCCCCAGCGGCGCCACAATGAATGTCCATTATTTCGTTCCCCTGTATACGTACATCTATAAACATTAGACGTACATGATGTACGTTCAACGTTCATCATTTCACCATATAATTCATTAATTTTCATTATGGTGGCGCCGCCGCAGAGCAGCACACGTACTTTTATAGTCCGACAGCTTCACTCAGTCCTCGCCTGCTTGCGCGCGGGAGCCATAACCACAGAATAAGTAATAGTACAAGTATAACGTGGTATAACGTGGGAGCGAGCGTCGTACGGAAGGCGAAGCCCGGCGCCCCGGCGCGTTATGCCCCCCGCGCGCCGCGCAGTATCATAAATATATATGTGGCGCAGGCGAGTACTGAGTGAAGCAGTCGGAGTATAAATGTTTTATAATACCTAAGTCCACTCCAAGAGAAGAGTACTTACTATCAGCTATTAATGTATTAGACTTAAATTATTAGCGCCTTAGGGTATGAGGTCCGATTCAGGAAGGCATAGGTACAATATTATTTTACAAGTCTAAAGTGGCAACACAGACAGGTCATATGGGCAGTGGTTAAACTTTATATTCGTACATATCTTCGTTAAACCACTAATATTTGTTTCAGATATTAATTGTCTCTGTTGTTAGTTGTTCTGGTGTACTTTTACCTTATCAGCATTTCAACAAAACGAACTAATTAACTCTGGATAGAGGAGGGTTTCAGTTTACAAACATTTACAGAATGGGTGCTGAAAATGTACCTAGGCGAAAAGTTTGTGTTTGCTGTTTCAGTCGAAACTTTATTGATGCTTCCCGTTTTATACAGATCTTTTTTAGTTAATGATATACATTTGCAGTGAATGTTTACAAAGCAGAAATGTCCGCTAATGAAATTTCAAAATCCGAATAAAGTCAAATATTTAAAAATTAATCGCCATGAGCGCGGGATACAATATCAGTTTTTTTTTATTTTACTTATTTTGACATGGCGTCTGAATTTGGTACAAACTATGATCACAATTACCCTGTACCTAGTATATTAATAACCTAGCTTCCTTAGTAGCTACATGTTACATAATTGTAACATGTAACATGTGCATCTTACATAATCCAACTTTGATATATGTATTTATTATCGTATGGCAAATCAGTATAATATAGAGATATAGGGATGACACATACACTAATTATTTGTGATACTTAACAATAAAAAAATCAATGGTTAAATACAATTAAAAAATACTCTTTTTTAGGTTTATATGCGACTGGTGCTGTCTATTAATACTTAAATAAGGGTGTTCCATCATAAATTCTCCGCAACAGAATCGCTCGATGCACTATGGTCCATTTTCCGTAAAAAAAAAACAACAAATATATCTAAGCAAAACTACTTATAGGCGCAAAACTACTTATTGAATAGCCTCAGTCCAAATTAATTAATACTTTAGTGTGATTAACCACTTAACATAAGGCACGGCTGGGAAACATTAGTTGAACGTCGGGCGGTTTCAGTGAGAGCTTATCCATCATAAAGTTGGCCGTGCCGAGTCGAGCTGGGCCATAAATAAACTGTTTGGTAATTGAATGCTTATGTGATTTACTTGTCTGCGGTCCCTTAAAGTATTTTTGTAAAATAAATGAATACTCGAAAATAAACAACAAACAAAGCGGAGCATCTACAAAATACAAATTAAAATCATTCAGCAGATTTAAACTTGTATGTTTTCCCCAGAAGAACGGTTATGCTTCTTCGAGAATATTTATGTACGTATGTGGATAAGAAAATATTTTGGCATATGAGGTGTCGTGGGAGTGACGTAAGGCAAAAGCAGGCAGTTGGCTTTTTTGAAAAATATTTTCATTTCACTTGTCAGACAGAAGCTATTCTGAGTAACTTTAGATTACATTTTCAGTGCCCTCTTTAAAGTTTAAGTTAAGTTTTTAAGGTAAATCCAATTGTCATTTTTCCATATAAATTGACATTAAGATCTAGGTACTACCTAAGCTACGTAAAATGCGTTACGTGATAACCCGCTGATCTCCCAACCCAAAGGAAAAACTAGACCTTGTTGAGATTTGACAGGTTTCCTCACGATGGTTTTCCTTCATCGAAAATGTACTGCAAACTCATGTTACGACTATCATATTATCTGTCAATCTTAATATCCCGATTAGTAACTGCATAGTTCATATTTTTAATGGTCAATCATTGAATGGTGTTTAGGTGGCCCGTGCGCGGGCCGTGCAGCGCGTCGTGCGGCGGCGGCGTGCGCGTCGTGCGCCCGCGCTGCCTGCGCGGGCAGCGGTGCGCCGCGCCGCGCTACGAGCCGTGCAACACGCACAGGTATATGTTGTGCAAGTGTCCAGTGACCCGTTTCACAGAGCAGCAAGAATCTAAACAGGCAACACCGGCACAATGGCCGGCCGGCCGGACTTGTAAAATTGTAACATGTACTAGCTACGTAAAACGAGCTAGTATGTGAGACGTAAATCTGCGCATCCTGCGTTGGCGGCGTGTTCTTTATACGTTTTTGTAGGACAATGACCATTTTCATAATATTATTTACAGTACATATGGTGCTACTTTCCCGCACTAGTGCGGAAAAGAGCACTTTTCGTGCATATGTTGAAACTTTAAAGAGACATATGTACAGTAAAACGTTGTATGATACACGTGCGAATAGATAATTCACAACTCGTGTCGATTTATAACACTCCCTTCGGTCGTGTTTTAATTTATCACCACTCGTTGCGAATTTCCTATTTTCGGCACTTGTATCGTAAATAACTATTACGTCACACCTGGCCATAATGCGAGTTTTACTGCACGCTGCGCGTACAGGAAAATTCGCATTGTGGCCAGATAAAGACGTAAAATTTTGTACTCAACACGGGCGGTAATTCGTAAAGCCCCAGAGCGCATATTTATGGCCCTCACCTTCGGTTCGGGCCACAAACACCTGCGATCTGGGGCATTCACGAATTCATCGCCCTAGTTACGTAATATACTTTACGTCACACCTGGCCATAATGCGAGTTTTACTGCACGCTGCGCGTACGGGAAAACTCGCATTGCGGCCAGGTGAAGACGTAAAATTTTGTACGCAACACGGGCGGTAATTCGTAAGACCCCAGAGCGCATATTTATTATGAGTAGGTACAATGTATAAAATGTCTGTCGTCATCATAAATAAATATTTGGGAACAATCTTAAACAAATCGACCTTGTCCCAAACTAACTAAAGCTTGTGCTAGGAGTACTTATTGTTTTATTTTATAAGGCTCTGAATATTTTATTCATGAAGACAGGAACATATAACGATCAGTTAAGTAACTATCAAATAAAGTAAAGCTTTTGTATTCGTTTCAGTCCTTTCATATCCTAAATGGCTCAGTCAGCAAAACGCTTTCAAACGGTGAGAGTGAACTGAAGCGGATTCAACAAAGTCAGTGAGGCAATTCTGACGGTTAGCGCCTAGACTCTTACCACGGTTCGTTTAAGTCCTGTATTCCTCTCAAAGACGAAATGTTTGCGATAGACGGCATCGCTTTGTAGTTGTGGTGTTTTAGCCCGGTCTTTGCCTGCCGGAATTAGATCGCTGTTTGCATTCCGTCCCGGAACTTCGTTAAAACTTATCAGTGCGGTTTAACATTGATTTGTCTGTTGATTCACAATTCAGAGGTGAAGGTTCAAGGTCGTTATAATTACCATTCTAACTTGGATCATCATCAGCAGCCTATAATTGTAGCAGGGTAGGCTCTTGCTTCATAGGTATCAATATACCTATGAAGCAAGAGGCTCTGGGTTCCAATCTCGGTAAGGGCATTTATTTATGTGATGAGCACGAATATTTGTTCCTGAGTCGTGGATGTTTTCTATGTATTTAAGTATTTATTTATCCATTTAAGTATGTTACCCGTGTGGTGTCGGGTTAGAATTTCACCACCCCCTTTCTTCCCGTGGGTGTCGTAAAAGTCGACTAAGGGACCAGGGTTGAAGTGTGTTGTGGGCGATGGGCTAGCAACCTATCACTGCAATATCACATTTTGTCGATATTTTATACCCACATTTATGCTAAAAGTGGTGCTGGTACATACGTTTCATGTGCTCTGCCTACCCTTTTGGGAATAAAGGCGTGAATGTATGTATGTGTATGTATGTATGTGCATAAGTATGTTTATCGTCGTCTAGTACCCATAATACCTACAAGCTTTGCATAGTTTGGGACTAGGTTTTGTGTAAGATTGTCCCCTAATATTTATTTTTTCATTTATATTCCGACCATACGTTCCGAACAACTCATTAGTAATCGTCGGTATTCTAACCAACGACCTCCATAGGAAAGCCGCTCGGCAGAACCACTGATAGTTAATAATGTTTAGGGTCGGCAACGCGCATGTAATACCCCTGGGGTTGCAAGCGTCCATAGGCTACGGTAACCACTTACCATGAGGTGGTCCGTAAGCTTGTTTGCCACAGACGTGGTATAAAAAAAATTAGTATTAATTCGTCCAAGCAGTGGAGAGCGCCTCTCAACAGTGCCTCTTATATTAAATTGCATAGCTAAAAATCGCTCCATGCTACAAAAGGAGTATCGTATCAGTTGTAGATATCTGATATGTCAAAGAAGTTACCTACGACAATTTATTCAAGATTTCCAAGCTGATTTAATTCGTTTTGCAATATTGCAATTGCAATACAATGCTCAGTTCGCGATTTTACCATGATTAGGACACCAGACATACCAATTTCTGGAACTACACTTGCAGTTACCTGGTTTTTGCACTAAAAGGCCGAATAACCGTTAATATTATCCTCAGATGCGAGTTCAAGTGGGCTGCCGACGAGTGGGAATACTGTAGTGCAACGTGCGGCGAGTCTGGACTGCAGGAGCGACAACTGTTTTGCGTGCCTTCTACACTTAAGTAAGTTGTTGCTGTCCTTTGGTACCTCAGAAGTGCAGGCATGAAACATTAGCTTGCCCTCAAGAATACATCTGGCGATGCTCCATGTGTACCTACTTACTGAAACCGTTGACTGGGCCACTCGCTCTCGATGGCCCGCCGCCGTGCGTTGTACATTAACAAAGATACAGACTGAATGCCGTGATCGTATACCGCCGCCGAAAACCGCTGGCAAAAGAGCTCCATAGAAAAAGTACGCCTCTTCTAACACAAAAAGACGAATAAATTCCGCCCTGGAGTTCAGTCTGTACATGGCGAGCCTAATATGTATTCGCGTGTAACGTGAAAAATCTGATTTACACTATCAAGATTCATAGAAAGATACAGTGAAATTGGAACAAACAAATACATAAAAGATAGCTTCTTCCTTTAACTGACACAGTCCAACTGTGAGGCGTGACCAAGTCGTAATAGCCGGTGTTGAGAGCACATTTTACTGCCCTTGAAATACTACTTACTCTTTTTCGTCGTTAAAAGGAACCATAAAGAACGGCTCTAGATGTAAAATCTTTATACTTACGAGTAAGTATACGAATTATGAGTAAGCTTTTTTATATAAAATGTTAAACCATTAACTGGAGTAGGTATAGGAAAAGGAATTAATTGTTAAAATCTTCGACAAACTAGTAACACAGTTCACATTCAATACTCTTAAGAGGCTGACAAGACCTAATTTTGTTGAAATTGATGTTATTTATGCAGTTTTTTAAGAAAAACTATTTGTTTTAGCGCACCAAAAAAAAATTATATTCACCATATTTCAAAGACCGTAGAAGGACTTGATAAATAATTAGATGAAATCGGCTCAATAGAAAATAATTGCAAAGATTGGTCTTAAAATCATCATTAAACGGTTCTATGTCTTTATTTTTTTGACGTACGGGTCTGCAATTAAAAACATGAAGGCAACATATTATACAAATACAAATACAAATTATTTATTCTGCAAATAGGCCACAAGGGCACTTTTACATGTCAAACGGTAGTTTACAATAAAAATAATAATCTTACAATAAAAGATTATAATCTAACACAATAATAATTTAAAATGTACACATTAACGACTGATATAACAACACACTAAATGTCACAAAGTAAATGAAAACAAAACAAAATACGACCATTACATTCGATTAGAATAAGGTCTGTGCATTAACAGAAAGTTAATGATATTAATTCAGTATTCCAGAGATGTATAAGGTCTCTGAGCGTCCAAATACAATCAATAATTATTCAATGTTCGTAGAGATGTATACGGTCTCTAAGCGTCAAAACAAAACAATAAAAAAAAAGGAATATTAATGTAATATTGTCAGTGATGTACATGGTCAATAACAATAAAACGTGTCAAGATCGGAATGATGTCTCTCGTCAATACGATAATAATAAAATAACACTAGTATTTAAGAAGTTGGGTACTATGACCTTGCAAGCATGAACAGTCCGGACTCCACAAACAGCACCCGATCACGAGTATGACGCATATCTCAGCCATCGCCTCCCTCAACCATATGTTAGGGAAGGTGGCGACCCGATCAACGACGCCACCGTAAGCAAAGCCCTTTAAGCGAGCATGACATATTCAAGCCACCGGACAATGTTAAAAAGCAAAGATTAATAAGCGACTTGCTCGGCGAGAAACAGCATTACGTGCTCTCTTCTTACATAAAATGGAACAATTATTTCAGGTAGATACTTATAATGTGTATTTAGGTATATTCCTAATAGAATTAGCCTACTACTGGCTTAAAGGCATTTTTGTCGTTTAAGAAATCGTTGACAGTATAATACGCCTTGCTTAGCAAATTACTTTTAACATGAGACTTAAATTGACTGAACGGTAAATTAACAATTTCGGTGGGTATTTTATTATGAAAACGTATGCAGTTCCCCACGAACGACGTGCTAACCTTGCCGAGACGACTGGCCTTCACTGCGATCTTGTTTTTACTTCTGGTGTTGTAGTCGTGGATATCGCTGTTGAGTTTGAACTCGTGAAGGTTTTTTCGCACATACATGATATTCTCAAGAATGTATTGGCATGCTACAGTAAGAATGTTTGCCTCCTTAAATTTGTCCCTGAGAGATTCTCGAGCTTTTAGTTCGTATATGGAGCGTACAGCGCGTTTCTGTAGCACGAATATGGTCTGGATATCAGCTGCTTTCCCCCACAACAGGATTCCGTAGGACATAACACTGTGGAAGTAACTGTAGTACACCAGCCTGGCGGTCTCAACGTTTGTTAACTGTCTTATGCGTCTTACTGCATAGGCTGCCGATTCATACCTATTCATACCTAACGTGTCATATTTCACAAATAATCCAGTTTTTTTTTAATTTCAATATTTATTTACTATTTTCTGCAAAAAACGGGCCGCCCAGTAACACTTGCTCTCTCGTTTACTCCGATACAAATAGACAGTGTGCGCGCTATCCCAAATTTTCAAGGGCGTCTTAAGTATACTTAAGTGCAGCTCTCCTGTCCTGTGCCGCTCTCACTAAATTATTCTAGAAGAGATCCCTTGCCTGTAGCTCGACATCAAGAAGGGACCTGATAAGAGCCATGGTGTCGCCGGCGCTGTGCTCTTCACCCAGGCCTGAGCAACAGCAGCCTTGCAACCGCCTGCCCTGTCCTGTCTACTGGCAGGAGATGCCCTGGACACCGGTAATGATTTCTAGAGGATTATGATGAAAGATAAGATATTCGTCACTTTCTGACCACTTTTTAAGACTACCATATTATTCCTACCTTCTCGACTGCTTTTCAGGATTTATAGCCTCAAAAATACAGTTCATATGTTCTAATTCATGTTGTCCGTCAATACCTTGACTAAGGTACTTATATTTTTTTTGTGTTATATATTTTTAGGCAAGCTGTTGTATATACTGGTCTTGGGCTATTACGTATAGATTTCCTGTGGCCACCTTTTGCAATATCAGATCAATTTCGTGATAGCATATATAGGCCATAATTTTGATAGAATCTGGTTTTATGTACACAGAATCGGGAGCACTTTCGAATGTTATAAGAGAAAAAGAGTGTCTCAAGGTTTTTTATTCCATTCCGTTGCCGTTTCCATACTAAGCTTGTAATTGTGGTAACGGAACGGAAAACCGAAAATTATATGTAACAATTTGGACAGTTTTTTTCTCCTATTAGTTTCGAAATTTATTATTACCTAGTAGAAAAAACACAAAAAAAAGTCGACTGTTTAACTTGCCGTAAAATGGCCCATTAATAGAATTTTGATCTGATTCACACGAAATTTGCTATTCAACAATTTCTTATAAAGTTGAATTTGTCAAACATCATTTTACACCAAGCATTTCCACCAGTGTTCAACAACGTGCGGGCGCGGCATATCCCGACGTCCTCTAGTGTGCCCAGCTGAGCACGAATATCTCTGTGGGCCGCGGCCTCGCGAGCGCCGGCGCCGCTGCCGCCTGCGCCGCTGCCCCCCGCGCGCCGCGCCCTGCGCCGCCGACACCCTCAAGTACTGCGAGCTCTTCCCCCCCGAACAGTTGCGCAGGAACTGCGTCCTAGCGCAGTTTAGGAAGTATTGTTGCAACGCTTGTGCTGCTGCTGATCAGACTGTCCGAGGCGTCGGCTAGAAATTGTTATGATAAATCAGCGGGTCGTTTCGTGCCTACTGAAATGGTCCTGAATCCTGTTCTGTATTTTCTTCTTCAAAAGTTACTTTTAAATGAACAGTTAGTCTATGTTTTGTACACTGTCTTTTTGTAAGTGGTATAAAATGTTTTTTTATATGTAAACAACCCTTACTTTAATAAATACAACCAATAAAAACAAGAATGCGAGACATACATACACTTTTAATAATTCCGGATATGAAAAATGGTTCAATCGGTTACGTTTTGGCGAAAAACCGTTTACCGAGGTTTTTATGAAGAAACGTTCACTTCTGCAGGTGAAACGTTTGGAACACTTACATTCTGGCTATTTTGGGTAAACGTGCAAAATAAATTGATATTTTAATTTACTCAATCACTTAATTTTCCACGAATGGTATTTGGGCAATTTTGTTGAAATTTGTAATTGCTTACTTCTTATTGCTACTATAGTTTTTTACTAACAATGTAAATTAAATTTAAGCTAAAATAAGTAATAATAATTTGAAATTGTCACGTACCCCGCAGTTAGCATAGAAATAATTTATTTGCTACCCCAAAAGGTTACCCGTTTGTATTTATTAAATAACCATTTTTTTAATCTTACTAATAATAACATGGTTAAACTCTGTAATTAAATGTCACTACAGGCGACATGTTTCGAAAACTTCGGGAGTTCTTTTTTAGGACAAGTGTTTTGTGTGTTCCTGAAGAAGAACGCGGAAAGTTTAAATTCCTTATTTTTTTATTTGTAATTACTTAATGAACAGCCCCTGTAAGCCACAAATAATGGTAAAGGAGCGGCTACACAGACGGAATTCTTGAACGAACTTCACTTTCTTTTTTCGGTAGACACGTAACTACACAAAATATAAAAACCTTGACTGATGTGAGCTTTGTCACACACTTTTTGATATCACCCGTACCTTCGTAAATAAATATAATGTGTATGTAAGTAACGTATTCAGTGTTGTATTGTGCTGTCTGTATTGTTGTTTATAACTTTATAAGTCTAAGCCAGGTTATACTAAGCGTAACGAAGTGCCATAACTTCCGTAATAAACATGCTATTTCTTGTAAGCATTGTGTTTTAGTTTCCTTTGTCTAATCGTTTCGGTAGTACGTATTGCTGTACGACACAGAACGCAGCCACGGGATGATAATATACTTATCCTTAGTCGATCCTGAAAGTCCCTCCTATATATTGGTGAAAGAATGATTGAAATTGGATGAGTAGTTCCGGAGCTTACCCCCTACATACAATCTTAAACCGTTATTTACATTGTACACACACACAAACTTTACCCATTAAGTTTTACTAGATGCTAAGTAATAGAAGTTTATTGAAGCGTCGCCTCCGCCACTAACTCGCAGAGAAGTTTATAAATTCCCTACTATCTCGGGCGTCCTGTTGCATCTCCGCCTTAAATATGGGTCGATTAACCTTGCGATTCAGATTCCAATGTGATATTAATGTGTTGATCACTTAGCTAATGTGTCCGGACTAGCAAAATACATCGATATCAAAATGATATGCTCTATCTGTCTGGTTGACCCCTGCTTGTGTATTCGCAAAACGTCTTTTGTGTGAGCTCATAGGTATTAGAGATACATACTTACTAGTCAGTACTTATCACATGATATCTAGAATTGAGCTATCAATTATCAAACGCTCACTATATGTATAGATAAGATGATATGAGCTGTTTAGCACTTGAAAGTTTATCTTGTGAACAATGGCGCTATTCTCTATATTGTATTAGTCCACCGCAAATCCTCCGACCAGATAAAATTAAGCAAGTAACAATAAAACTCATACAAATAGCTACCATACAATTTTGATATTAAATAACTAATTATTTAGGCAACGAAACAGCGTGGCTCCGTTGCGTCGTCAAGGCCACTGGTGCTAAATTCGGTAGGTTGCCCCCAAACCGCCGAAACACCACATCCTTCGGCCAGAAGTTAGCACACACGATGGTCTCCTGCAGCGGCTGCGGCACGCTCACCGGCAAACGAGCTGAAGTGTACGTAGTGGCGCGAACGCAGCTGGAAAACCCTCAGCGAATAGCCAGACTTCTGGTGAATATACACGGCCTCATCACTCATCAGCCGTGGCCCAGTGGTGGGTAATGGAAGGTCCGATATACACTAGCTGTGTGTAACATCCCTGGGGTACAATCAGACACAATCGTATCGCATCCGTTAGGACACGCAGTTCGGTACGAGGGGAAGTGAACGCGCGAAACACATGGAAATCGATTTGGGATGCACAACTTGATTATCAAATTGAATTCTTAGTAAAATGACGTGTGAATTCATACACGAATGAATTCGTGTAGCAACGCGGGCCCGCTTTACTGCCGCGCTGCGCGCTGGACACGTGTTGTTCCCAAAGGGACGGCAAAGATAATATAAATAATGTTTGAATATATACCCAGTAATAAGTAAATAAGTACCCAGCGTAAATGGACACCCTGAGGCCGCCGACCAAAACTCACCTAGTTTAATTATTTAGAGGAAATGGGTTTACCTTTTTTATTTGTTTTAAATTATACTGACGTTATCACTTGATTAAAGTTTTTGGAAAATCAAGGCGAGATTGTAGTAGTGAAATGCGATATTCAATTAAAGAAAAATATCAAAAATTGTATAATCTTTCCTTCGATTATTTAGAAGGGTCGCTGAGAAAGCGCTGTTTAATACCTACTTACGGAACTATCTATCACAGCTTGACACAGGTTGACGACCGCTTTAGCCTAGTTGGTAGTGACCCTGCCTACGAAGCAAGAGGTCCTGGGTTCGAATCCCGGTAAGGGCAAAAATTTTTGTGATGAGCATGAATATTTCTTTCTGAGTCATGGATATTTTCTATGTATTCAAGTATTTATATCTATTATATATATCGTCGTCTAGTACCCATAACACAAGCCTTACTGAGCTTACTATGGGACTTGGTCGATTTGTATAGGATTGTCCCCTTATATTTATTTATTTGTTATTTAGCTCTAGCACCGCGATTGAACAGCTTCGCTTCCCAGCCGTGCCACGCACGACCCGCGCCGCACCCGACCCAAAGCCGCGCTGCCCGAGTTATAACTTAGCGCCGCGGGCCCGCGTTCGGACCGCGTTCGATGTGTGTTTGAATTGTACTTTTAATGTTTTAAGGTGGCGACTGACTTGTACCATTTCGGTGTAATGTACCGTTTACGGCGATCTTGTTACATTACAGGTACATTACAGCTACGCGGCGAACGCTCATCTTGAGCGCTCTGTTCATTTGTGCTCCATTCTTGCGGCGACTCGTGAATCTGTACTGACTTGTAATGTAATACTCAAAGGGATTCGCGTAAAAACCGACAGCCGAGTGGAGCACGAGGCGCTCGCGTCGAGCGGCCCGGTTCGCCGTACTGACTGCTGTAATGCTCGGGTTGTATCGTGTTACATTACACCGAACAGTTACAAATAAGTCGCCACCTTTACAACTTGCGCGGGCCCGCGCCCAATCCGCGATTGAGCCGCAACCGTGGCGTTGTGTGGAGGCAAATGATATATCTACCTACCTAAGTATATTTCTTTTCACTTATGTCGTATGGTATTGTTTTATACGGGAACTCAACAAACTCTGATAAGGTGTTTAAATTACAAAAACGAGCCCTACGTATATTGGCAGGGGTAAATTCGAGGCACTCGTGTAGAGAACTCTTTAAACAGTACTTATTCACTATACGTATTTGAAGTAATTGTGTTCACGCGTCGAAACATTCACTTGTTTAAGCGAATTAATATGCCTGGCAGAATCATCCGTCAGACGGGGCGATTAATGCCTGTGTCGCGGCGACTCGCGCTGCTCGACAGGAGCCCGCGCGTAATAGGCCCGTCGATGTACGAGCGCCTACCCGCCACAATCAATTAAAAATGAGACTTCAAACCACATATTTGAACGCCGACTAAAGGAATTTTTACTATCAAAATCGCTGTATTCCGTAAAGGAATACAACGAACAAAAACTTGAGTGAAATTGTATTTAAAAATGACAACATGTATATTTTAGGTTTAAGATGACATTATTATATTAAGCATATTGCATACTTATTATTATTATTATTTTTCACTACTGACAAATTAAATCTAGGATAGAAGGCCTAGCTATTATTAATATTTCTGACATTGACATTATATACTTTATCATTAAGTATTAAATTGTCCCTATTGGCTTATTATTAGTATTTTTGATTCTCATGTTTGTTTTAATTTAAAATTGGATTTATTGGATTTTTATTGACTATTATTTACTTTTATTGACTATTGTTCTTTATTGTTATACACTCTGACGATCTTTTTGTGAATCCATGCTATTTTAATTTTATGAAATGACATGTAAATTTTCAGAATGAAATAAAATAATCTAATCTAATCTAATCTATTATATCAATATCTGACCTAGGGCGTCCACCGCCCATCAAATATGCATTGCTTGTCCACGAGGCACAATCGCTGCCTAGCGCATGAGAACATATGCTTACTTTATTTATACTTGAGATTATTCGGGTTTGCCGAATTGCAT
Organism: Epinotia demarniana; assembly: GCA_945867215.1. NCBI lineage: Eukaryota > Metazoa > Arthropoda > Insecta > Lepidoptera > Tortricidae > Epinotia > Epinotia demarniana. The sequence goes on from OX244267.1 coordinate 8,305,844, forward strand.
CAAAGTAGTCCATTCAAAAAGCATCTCTACCTTCCAAGGCAGAAGATTCCAATTCAAATGTCGGTTCTATAAAAACTCAGCTACATTAAATAATCTCAACCATACTTCCGGTGACGTTAACAACCCTTTGTGGGTATTGGCGTCCTCCACAATCTCCTTCTATTTGTTGCGATCATTCGCGAGCTTCGTCCAGCTGGCATACTTACATCTCACCATCTCTTTTTAACCGACTTCAAACAAAAGTAGGAGTTTCAGTTCGGTTGTATTTTTTTCATGTTTTTTTTTTCTTATGTTTGTTACCTCAGAACTCCGTCATTATTGAGCCGATTCGATTTTTTTTTGTTTGTATGTATATGCTTCTACCTGGAAAGGTACGCCCCATTTTTAAAAAAAATCATTTAGATGATGGGATCCATAAGGAATTGAGGGAACTCCTCAATTTTATTAGAAACGCGTGTTGTAATTTTGGTATTTTTATTATAACTCCTGTAAGTATTTACATCCGAAAATCATAAATTTGGTGGCGAGGAATTGATGCCGAAGACCACAGATGACTTCTCGAATTAAAAGTGCAAAAGGACGTCACAGGTTCTGATAAGATTCCGTTGAAATAGGAACTAATGATGTGCCATTGGTCTTGGTTGATGATCTTGGAGAATCGACGGAAGTCCTCAAATATTATTGGCCCACATACAGCGATTCGGTTTTTTTTCTATAGTAATCAACGCATTTGCTATCGGAAATCAGTTCATGTGGTAAATTGTAAAAAAATGTGGAAATATTCTCGTGGCTTCAAAATTCAAAATTCAAATATTTATTCTGCAAGTAGGCCTCAAGGGCTCTTTCGCATGTCTGAGCTTACAAATTCAATAAATTAATTAACATTACATGAGGGCACATAATTCCCGAGAGATGTATAGAGTCTCCGGTTCCATTATATCACAATAATCTTAATAATAATATGGACGACAACATCAACACGCGACGGCAGAGCTACGCATCGCGTCATACGGAGATTATACGTAAGATAAATATGTGATTATTTATAAAGACTTAGATTGTTTAGAGTAAATAAAGAACCCAGTAGTTAGAATCCCCATAGTAATTATTTATATAAAACACCCTCTCATAGCATTCATTTGATATTGTAAACATTAAAGTAAAATCCCAGTACAAATTGTATTAGAAAGAGAGAGGAGATGTTGCCTATGCGCAAGCGCAGCGCAGACTGGCACCTTGGTTGTCGCTCAAGCCCCAAAAGGGGCTCGGGGAAGCCTGGCGCGGCTGTGCCGCTTCTGGCGGTTTCAATCGCCGTCCGCTACAACGGACGGGTAGCTGGGTTGGGTTCAAAACCCGTCAAGTCCGGTGGGGTCATCTGCTTCGTCCGTCGGCGCGGTCAAGCCCTGCCGGGTGGGACTCCCTTAGGAGAGGCCCAGCGAGCGACCAGCGAGCCGACGGCACTGCAGGAACATCCTTGCGTCGAGTCAGGGGGTGGCGGGCGGATCCGTGCGGATCAGGTCCCGCGGTAGTGCCCTCTTGTCGGGCGGCCGGGAGTGGTACGGGGCTATGTCCTGCAGGTGCGTCAGGCGCGAGCCGTCTGCCCGCTCGAACATAGCCCTGGTCAGTCTGGTGATGAAGTCGTCCAGGTGTTCGACTTTCAGGTCACGGTGGAGCACTCTATTGCTGACATAGTAGTGCGCGTCGGCTGCGGTGCGGAGCGCCAGCGACTGTTGAGCGCGGAGCCGCTGTCTTTTGCACTCTCCCACCAGCGCGTACCACGCGGGGGCTGCATAGGTCAACCGTGACCTGATGTACCCCTTGTAAATGCCAATCTTGGCGGACAGGGGGAGGGACGACTTCATCACTGGAGTGAGTAGCGCCCGGGCCGTTCTCGCCTGGTTGATTGTGTTCTTCACGTGGGCGGACATGTTAAGTTGCCGGTCGATGGTGACGCCCAGGTACTTAACAGTCCGCAACCACGGAAGCGGCTGTCCCAGTAGGCGGAGTTCCGGGGGTTGGTTCCTCTTCGGGCTGAGGGTGATGGCCTGGGTCTTCGCCACGTTCACCCTCAGCCGCCAGCGGTCGAGCCAGCCCGGTAGTAAGTCCATGGTGCGCTGTAACTTGACGGCTGCGTGCGGGAGCTTATATGATGTCGCGATGTACGCCGCGTCATCGGCGTACAAAGCGAGTGTGGTCCCCCCTTCCACTGGGATGTCGTCGGTGTACCGCGCGTACAACGCGGGCGACAAACAGCTTCCCTGGGGGACTCCGGCTGCGATGGGTTTCCTCGCCGAGAGCTTGCCTTCGACCACAACTTGGAAGCTGCGATCGGCGAGGAAGCTGGCCACTGTGTGCACGAGCCGTCTTGGCGCTGCGGAGGTCGTCAGTTTATAGACCAGGCCTGCGTGCCAGACCCGGTCAAAGGCCTTTTCCATGTCGAGGAGCACCGCCACTGCGTGCTCCTTTTTGTTGCGCGCCGCCGCTGCGACGTGGAGGATCCGGGCGATCTGGAGGGTTGTCGAGTGCTCCGCCCTGAAGCCAAACTGCTCTGCGCGGGGCTCGATGTACGGTGTCAAGTGGTGGAGAAGGAGTCGCTCGAACACCTTTGACACCGTGGGTAGCAGGGTGATGGGTCGGTAGCTTTCAGGGCGGAGAATGTTCTTCCCCGGCTTGGGCAGCATAATAACTTTCCCCAGCTTCCAGCAGCTGGGAAAGTGGCAGTTCCTCACGATCCCATTGAAGAGCCGCGTCAGCGTCGCGATGGCTCGCGGGGGGAGGTGACGCAGCGCCTCGTTCGGGATCGTGTCTGGTCCTGGGGCCTTGCGGAGCTGGGTTCTCCGTACTGCCCGTTGTATTTGGCCGGGGGTGAAGATGACGACGTCCTCCTCTGGCGGTGGTGGGACCTCGAGATACCCCTCGACCTCGCGTTCCAGCTGTGCAGTGTGCTCGGCATCAGTGGGCGCGTTTGGTCGGAACTGGTTCTCGAGGTGCTCGGCGAATATGTGCGCCCGGTCCTCAGCGCGGTATCGCATGGTACCGTCCGGTGCGAGGAGTGGCCTGGTTGGCAGCGGCTTCCTGGCAGACTGGCCGCCATGGAGGGGAGGGGTGTATCGCGCCAACATGACCGTAACGAGAGCCGCGGCCACCGAGCCTGAATTAGAACTTAGTACGGCGCATTTTCACTTTGCAATTAACATGTTTACGTTTATACCTTTACAACGGCTCATCGTATCAGAATGATTTATATTGTTAGAAAGCTAATTAAAAGTTCTATTAAATGTTTAAACTTACAAATAAGTAAACTCAGTAGGTTCAGCGCAAATGATGAATAAGTGTTAAGAAAGGGACCGAATTACGGTTTGCCCGATTTCCATGTACGATTATTCAGATAAGAAAATATTTACGAACCCTACTGTACTTATAAGATCTCAAGCCATATTAGAACTTTGTAAATCAGCTTAGTCTTCCGCCCATTAATATGTATAACATCCCAATAACATCTTGCAATGTAAATTAGTCAAGTCAAAGTGGGCGTAACCTTTATTGTCTCACTCAGCACGTCTTGCTCGCCCACTAGCAGGTATAAATAGCAGGTACGGCCCGGAGCAAATCAGTGTCAATCGGAGCCTCCTGGAAGTCACGACAAGAAGAAGAAGAAAACTACAAAGTAATAGGAAGTTAGGGACTTGTAATCAAGTCACTTAGGGCAGTGATAGGGCAGTTAGGGAAAAGTAAACAAAAAGTCTATTTCTCGTTATTCCTTATTTTATTTTGGTAACATCGATTACCCAAAGTGTCTGAGGACACGGGCGAAGCCCAAACACACCATTCGGGCGCCGAGTGGTAGTACGCGCTGTCCGTACACATAGGGGCGGAGCTCGTCCGTCGCCGACTTGTGTCACGGAGCGTGGTCTACGCACTGTCCGAGCACATAGGGGCGGAGCTCGTCCGTCGCCGACTTGTGTCTCGGCACTAGGTCATTCTTAGGTGACTGTGAGGGGCGAGCATTGCCGCGGCCGGTAGCGCGCGCGCTCACTCGCCCGGCCGACGCCGCCGAGAGCGGACGTCGCTCACAGTCGTTTTGGTCCTTCGAACCGGATCCGCTGGATCCAGATTGTGTTTGACGTACCAACGGGACGTCAGAAGTTTTCAGGGCACCAGGTTACGGGCCCATTATACCACCCGGGAGGCATACGCGCAGGTCAGAGCGCATCATAAGAGGATTATTCACCACGATGTCAGGCACCAGGAGGAGATTGACACGATCAATGACATCGGGTAATGAAGATGATGAAGAAAGGAAACGATTCCTGCAACAAGGAGCCGAAGCTGCACAAGAACGAGTGCGACGCAACTCTGCCGATAAGGCAAAGAAACGGTTCGCTGAACCGTCCACCAGCGACACGCTAGCTAAGCGTGTCCATCAGGCCGGCCCAGGAGAGGGGCCCGCAAAGGCGACGTCCGACGCCGTCGAGACGTCAACACTGGTAGTAGACACCCCGGTACTTTTAGGTAATAATGACACTGCCCAAGCATCCAAGAAAGCAGCACCTGCCCGTCTGTTAGATATGGGCGTACCAAAGTCTCCATCCATGGACACCACTGTATTATGGCGGCATGAATTAGAAAAACGGCTACGCAAGCCACCGGTAAACATACCTCTGGACACTCACTTAGGACGAGTGATACGGGTACCCCCCACCACGGAGGAACAAGCTAACAAAACAGGCACCGAAAAGGAAGTTACGTTTGCTGAAACGTTGACGCCCCATAGACCCGCGTCCATACGATCAACTGAAAGCCGCCTAACGGAAATCCGTCAGCAAGAATTAGAGTTAGAAGAAAGTGAGCAGTTAGCCGCCTTAACGGAAGAGGAATTAAAACAACAAGCGGAAGACGAACAGAAACAAATAAAAATAGAATCCGAACGACGGCTGCGACAGAAATTATTTGATATACGAAGAAAGCTCATTAAACAGCGTGCTATGGTAAAGAGGACCCGGGAGGAGTCCGAATGTTCTATTAGGGACGAACGATCTAGCGGTGGCACCGTGGCAAGATGGATCGACGAAAGTAAGGAGAAAGCACGCGAACCTACAGTGGCGCAGCCTGACGAAAGATACAGAGATCGCTCACCGCCACAAGCATACGAGGCACGAAGAGAATGGCAACATCAAGAGCCACAAACGCCGCATACAAAATGCACAAATGAAACCTCACCTGAAGTAATGGTGCAATTATTCGAGCGCATGCAGATGGCAGCTAGGCCATCACCCAAGGAAGTATATGAGTTACCTCCATTTTACGGAGACATCTCAGAATGGCGGAGCTTTATAAATACCTACGAAGAATCGAACCGAAGATACAAGTTTAGTGAATATGAAAATGTAGCCCGATTGCGCGCAGCAATACGAGGAGAAGCTAAGACATGCGTGCAGCACATATTATCAACGGCAACCAGGCCGGAATTAATAATCAAGGTATTAGCCAAGCAGTATGGAAGGAGTGACTTTCTGGTGGACAAGGCATTAGAAGATTTGAAAAGGATGCCTCCCGTGGGTGAGAGCACCCACGATCTTAACCAATTCGCAATAAAAATCGTGAACATCGTAAGTACGCTAATAGATTTAAATCAGCGATACTACGCTGATAATCCCATGATAATACGGGAGATTACGGACCGACTGAGTCCACATTTACGTAGTAGATGGTGCGAATACGCTCGCCAATATGCACGCACTGGAAAAGCAGAAATACAGCAGATAGCAGATTTTCTTATGGAAGAATCGGACTTACAAATGTCCTTCACACATGCTCGAGCACCGGTTAGACGTTATCCCAACCAAGTAAACCGGGAACTCCCTTCGCGAACACCGAATCAAGGAAACAGGGCACGAGGACCTCCGCGCCCTCAGGGTCGAGTCACCCAGCCATATTTTAATAAACCGGTCTACCCACAATACTCGCGCGTTACTTACGCCACTCAAGATACGAATAGACCAAATGTAACCTGTTTGTACTGCGGAGGAAGGCATTTAACCTCAGAATGCTTGAAACTTAAAGCGCAGCACGTCGGAGCCCGATGGGACTGGGCGCGAGATAACAGAGTCTGTTTTAGATGTTTAAACGCCAGACACGATAGCACGATGTGCAAAAAGAAAACATGTGGGATATTAGGATGTAAATATTTGCATCACAGATTGTTGCACGGAGCGATGAGACAATACGAAGAGCCCCCACAAGCCCCACAAACTATGGAGGCGACAACAGCCACCACAGCTTACGAGCACCAACCAGCAAGGATCTCCGAACAGGCGGAGCCTCCTGCCGAAATAAATGATATCGAAGAAAATACATACGCATCCTCGTCAAGTACGACGCAAGTACTTTTAAAAGTGATCCCGGTAACACTAACCGGACCTAAGGGAGAAGTAAACGTATACGCGCTTCTGGACGAAGCATCAACAATCAGTATGATTGAAGAAGAGATCGCCGATCAAATAGGGGCAACAGGTCCCGAAGAAAAGATGCGAGTAAGAGGAATAGGCGCCATTTGCCACGAATCTAATAGTAAGACGGTCAACATTTCAATACGGGCCCCCGAAGGGGGCAATAATCACCCTATAAAGTTGCGAACAGTACCCGCGCTGAAGATAAAAGGTCAAAGGGTGAGCAAAGAACTGCTCAACAAATATGAGCACCTGAGAGACGCACATGGAGCATGCTTCGAGTTAGGAGTACCTCAGTTATTAATCGGAGCCGATCATTGGCAGTTGATTATCCCAGAGGAGATAAGAATCGGCCCCAAGGAAGCCCCCGTAGCAGTTAAGTGCGCTATCGGCTGGGCTATATATGGTTCTGTGCCTAAGAATCTAAGCACCATCGAGCACTCCACATACCATGTGCAAAGCGAAGCGGACATAGAATTGCACGAGCTAGTAAAACGTCACTTCGCAGTAGACTCATTGGGAGTGAGTCTAAAGGATAACGTCAAACCTCTGGAAGAGAGGGCTACGAAAATATTCGACACGACCGTCAAGAAAAAGAGAGGCCAATTCGAAGTCGGACAGTTATGGAAAGAAGATACGCCGCGATTACCATCAAGTTATAATATGGCGTTTACACGTTTACGCAACCTCGAAAACAAAATGGATCGCAATAAAGAATTCGCCGAAGAATACTGTAAGCAAATAGAAAATTTGCTAGAAAAGGGGTACGCACACCGATTACCGGGAGTACCGAATAGCCCGTTGAATTATTTCTTACCGCATTTCGCTACATATAATAAAAATAAGAAGAAATATCGACAAGTCTTTGATGCAGCAGCAAAAAACGGAGGATTATGTTTGAATGATTTCTTCCTGGATGGACCCGACTTATTGCAATCATTGCTAGGAATATTACTTAGATTTCGCGAAGGACCCTTCGCAGTATGTGCTGACATCCAAGAGATGTTCCTGCAAGTCAGGATTCGTGATGAAGATATGCCATCACAACTATTTTTATGGCGAGGAGCCCGACGAGAGGGCAAACCTGATGTATATGTGATGAATAGAGTGTGTTTTGGGATAGCCAGCTCGCCATGCCTGGCACAAATGACAAAAAATCACAACGCTACGATGAATGCAGTTAAGTACCCAGCCGCCGTGAAAGAGATTCACGATAATCACTATATGGATGATTTCGTATCCAGTTTTCATACAGAAGAGGAAATGATAAGTACGGCAAAACAAGTAAAGATGTCTCACGCAGAGGGCGGTTTGAACTTACGCGGCTGGGCAACCAATAGCGCCAAATTGCTTAAGGCTACGCCAGTCGAAGATAGAGCCATCGAGCCTACAAGCCTGGGCGATAAAGAGCAAAAAGTACTCGGACTAACATGGGACCCTGTCACAGACACCCTAGGTTTTAATACCAAATTACTCCGAGTCTCAGAAGAGGTAAAACAAAGTAAACGCGCACGTTCGAAAAGAGAATTATTATCTACGGTAATGTCAATTTATGACCCTATGGGATTAATCGCGCAATATGTAGTAACCGCTAAAATTATCATGCAATCTATATGGAAAACAGTGGATTGGGACAAGCCCCTTCCGGCTGAAGCAACGAAGCAATTTCAGCAATGGTTGAACGCATTGAAATATGTGGGAGCCCTTCGAATTCCAAGAAAACACCCAGCACTCAATGGGACAACGATAATCGAATTACACATGTTTGTAGACGCTTCAGAACAAGCGTACGCCGCCATAGGATATTGGAGGTTTAAAAATAACGGGCAGACAACAGTTAGTCTGGCGGCAGCCAAGTCGCGAGTAACGCCACTAAGGGCGGTAAGCGTCCCACGCATGGAGTTAAACGCAGCAGTAATGGGGACTCGACTCGCGCAAACGTTAAAAAAGGAACACCGTTATAAAATAAATAAAATTACATTCTGGACGGATTCCAGAACAGTATTATCGTGGATAAGAGATGACGCGCATCGATACTCACCTTTTGTATCACATCGGCTATCAGAAATAGCAGAGAAAACAGAACGTCAGTCGTGGAGATGGCTGGAGACTAAATTAAATCCAGCTGACGACGCCACTAGATCCAAACCGGATCAAAGAATAAACATAGAAGATAGATGGTATCAAGGGCCTACATTCCTGAAATTAAGCAAAGAACACTGGCCAAAAATAATAGAAAAATTGGACGTCGAACCCAGTGAACTCAGGAAAATACACACCGTCTGTGTAACCGTCAAATGCGAGCCGTCAGCAGTGTTACCAAACATAGAACGCTTCAGTAAATACGAGAAGTTGATACGAGCCACCGCATATGTGTTATTATTCATAGAAAAATTAAAGAAGAAACAGAAAACAATTGAACTAGAACTCCGCCATATAAAGGCAGCAGAAAATATGTGGATCCAACACAGTCAACGGAACAGTTTTCCGAATGAGCTACGCGCTTTGAATAAAAAGGAGGAAATAAACCGAAACTCAAGATTGTACACACTAGCTCCTGAATTAGACGCCGACGGCGTTATAAAAATGAAGACACGTCTAAGTCAAGCACCTGTCCGCTACATAACGGACAAACCCATCATATTAGACGGAAAATATACGTTCGTAAGACTATTAATTTCAAACGCCCACAGAAAAGGGGCGCACGTAAACAACGAGGCCATTGTTAATGCCCTCCGGCAATCCTACTGGATTCTGCACCTCCGACCAAGCGTAAAGGCAATCGCACACGCATGTGGATTATGTAAATTACGTCGAGCCAGGCCACATGCACAACCCTTTGGGGACTTGCCTTCAGAAAGATTAGAAGCCTATCAGCGAGGGTTCACTTACTCTGCTCAAGATTACTTCGGACCATGTTGGGTCACCATCGGAAGACGACGCGAAAAACGCTGGGTAGCGCTATATACATGTCTAGCAACGCGCGCTGTGCATCTAGAAGTGGTGCACAGTCTATCTACAGACAGTGCAATAAACGCCCTGCGGCGATTTGCTGCCCGCCGCGGATGGCCACGAGTAATGTGGAGCGACAATCAAACGTCATTCCGCGCCGCCGCATTGGAGCTCAAGGCCGCTCACAACGAATGGATGCCGGCCTTGCGAGACTACGGACTACGGCAACGAATGGAATGGAAGTTTATTCCTCCCGGCAACCCGTCAGCCGGAGGAGCCTGGGAGCGCATGGTTAAAACAGTTAAAAACGCGCTCACCTACACACTACATGAAAGGGCACCGTCTCAGGAAGCCTTTGAAACCTTGCTCGCCGAGATAGAAAATATAATCAATTCTAGGCCATTGACTCATGTTCCTGTCAATCCCAACGACGAACATGCGCTAACGCCTAACCACTTTCTTTTACTTAGTGCACCCGATCAACCATTGATCGGTCTCTGCGATATTGATGATAGACGACGCTGGCGACAAGTGCAAGCCCTAGCCAACCACTTCTGGCAAAGATGGTGTAAAGAATACTTCCCTCTCCTTGCACCCAAGAGGTCGTCAAACGATGGAGGGAGACAGATTGAAGTCGGCGACTGCGTGATTATCGCCGACCCAGCCAACCCCCGCAACGTGTGGCCAAAAGGATTGGTCATGAAAGTCAACCCGGGACCTGATGGGAAAGCCAGGTCCGCCGACGTGAAGACAAAGCATGGGATCTTCCGCCGACCTACATCGCGATTAGTAGTGTTAGAATCAGTGAAAGAAAAGTCAATCAGTGAAAGTGACTAAGTGATAACACCGTTGCAACCAATAGTGCGAGGCTTCGCCTCACACTAAAGGGGGAGAATTATGGACGACAACATCAACACGCGACGGCAGAGCTACGCATCGCGTCATACGGAGATTATACGTAAGATAAATATGTGATTATTTATAAAGACTTAGATTGTTTAGAGTAAATAAAGAACCCAGTAGTTAGAATCCCCATAGTAATTATTTATATAAAACACCCTCTCATAGCATTCATTTGATATTGTAAACATTAAAGTAAAATCCCAGTACAAATTGTATTAGAAAGAGAGAGGAGATGTTGCCTATGCGCGAGCGCAGCGCAGACTGGCCGCGCGCGCGCGTGCTCTTCTCACACTCTCCTGCGCGCGAGCGCAGGAGGGTGGGGGGGACTTTTCAGTGTCTTTTCTTCACTTTTAGTCTGCGTTTTGTTCGCAACCCATAACAATGGGCCGGTGATCTTGCCTTCTTGGCTTCTTAAATTTGAGCTGGTGGACATGATGTTCTCCGTAAGGCCTCCTGGACCGCCTGTGGGCCCTGGTGTGCTGCTGCAGTGAGTAGGGCGGCAATCATTGACGCTAGGTCAGGGTTGCCGTCCTGGGCTTTGCTCCCTCCGGCTGCGGGTGCTGCAGGAGGAGGGGCCTCTTGTGGCGTCCTCTTCTTCTTGTTTTTCTTCTTTTTGGACGAGGGTTTCGGTGCGGTCGCCGCGCCCCTTTGTGTGGGGGCGTTGGCCGGCGCCATAAGTGACGCCGGTGCCGACTCGTCCACCGAGGGCTCTCGTACCGACGCCCTCGTCTCAGGCCCGTGTCGCTGGGGGACTGTGTGGGCCGCTGCCCCTGCCTTCCTGTTCCTGGCCTCCTTGCGGAAGACAGGGCACTGGGTGTCGTTGGCCGTGTGCGGCCCGCTGCAGTTGGAGCAGGTCGGTGGCTCGCTCCTGGGACGCTCGCATTCCTTGGCCGTGTGCGGGCCCGCGCATCGCACGCATTTCAGCGGGCGGTGGCAGCCCTGTGAGTGGTGCCGGAATCCCTGGCACCTGTGGCATTGGGCGGGGCCCTTCTTGCCCCGCCAGGCTTCGACTTTGACATCCGGCACTAGCAGGAGCTGCCTCAGCCCGAAGATGCCGGTGTTCTCGCGATGCAGGCCCGCCAGTTGGAGGAAGTACGTGCACCCTCCCCTCCCCCCTCTGGCGTTGATCTGCCTGACGTGCAGACTGGCCGCCATGGAGGGGAGGGGTGTATCGCGCCAACATGACCGTAACGAGAGCCGCGGCCACCGAGCCTGAATTAGAACTTAGTACGGCGCATTTTCACTTTGCAATTAACATGTTTACGTTTATACCTTTACAACGGCTCATCGTATCAGAATGATTTATATTGTTAGAAAGCTAATTAAAAGTTCTATTAAATGTTTAAACTTACAAATAAGTAAACTCAGTAGGTTCAGCGCAAATGATGAATAAGTGTTAATTAAGAAAGGGACCGAATTACGGTTTGCCCGATTTCCATGTACGATTATTCAGATAAGAAAATATTTACGAACCCTACTGTACTTATAAGATCTCAAGCCATATTAGAACTTTGTAAATCAGCTTAGTCTTCCGCCCATTAATATGTATAACATCCCAATAACATCTTGCAATGTAAATTAGTCAAGTCAAAGTGGGCGTAACCTTTATTGTCTCACTCAGCACGTCTTGCTCGCCCACTAGCAGGTATAAATAGCAGGTACGGCCCGGAGCAAATCAGTGTCAATCGGAGCCTCCTGGAAGTCACGACAAGAAGAAGAAGAAAACTACAAAGTAATAGGAAGTTAGGGACTTGTAATCAAGTCACTTAGGGCAGTGATAGGGCAGTTAGGGAAAAGTAAATAAAAAGTCTATTTCTCGTTATTCCTTATTTTATTTTAGTAACATCGATTACCCAAAGTGTCTGAGGACACGGGCGAAGCCCAAACACACCATTCGGGCGCCGAGTGGTAGTACGCGCTGTCCGTACACATAGGGGCGGAGCTCGTCCGTCGCCGACTTGTGTCACGGAGCGTGGTCTACGCACTGTCCGAGCACATAGGGGCGGAGCTCGTCCGTCGCCGACTTGTGTCTCGGCACTAGGTCATTCTTAGGTGACTGTGAGGGGCGAGCATTGCCGCGGCCGGTAGCGCGCGCGCTCACTCGCCCGGCCGACGCCGCCGAGAGCGGACGTCGCTCACAAATAAGGAGATGTAATGTCTCCAGCGTCAAAATGAAATACAATAATAATAATGGAGATGTAAAGTCTCCAGCATCAAATAAAATAAAATAAGTAAGATATAAAGAGTCCCTGGTCAATTAATTATTGTTTTTGATTAAACTAATGCTATGGTATACATAATAATAGTGCACGTAACCAGTATGTCAAAATCAAAATAAAAATTACAATAAAAGACCAAACAAAATTGTCATTAATTGAGACAGCCAGTAACAGCGGCGTCCGCAAGCAACACGCGAGTCTCCAGTACACGACTAACAAAGTTACGACGGCTTTTGAGACTGAAGGATTTTCCATGTTTCTTTGTCTTCCATATATTCTTCGATCTTGTAGTATCCTCTCTTCAAAAGAGCATGTTTTATGTATTTTTTAAATGAATAATAAGGAAGATCCCATACATCTTTGGGTACTTTGTTGTAAAACCTTATACAGTTACCCAGGAACGATTTATTAACTTTCTTCAAACGAAATCTTGGGACAGCTAATTTATGTCTGTTTCGTGTATTTCTACTATGGACATCAGACTGCTTCTTGAAGTACTTTATATTTTTGTGCGTATACATAATCACGTCCAGTATGTACTGTGAAGCTACTGTGAGGATACCTATGTCCTTAAAACGTTCTCTCAGCGAGTCTCGAGAGCCAATGTTATAAATCGATCGGATCGCTCTCTTTTGAAGGACAAAGATAGTTTCTATATCAGCTGCTTTCCCCCAGATCAATAAGCCATATGACATGATACTGTGGAAATAACTGAAGTAAACTAGGCGAGCCGTCTCCACGTCTGTGAATTGCCTGATTCTTCTTACAGCATACGCGGCAGAGCTGAGCCTATTTGCCAAAGCAGAAATGTGGGGTGCCCGTAGTAAGTTACAGTCTAAGGTGAGCCCCAGAAAAAGCATGTTTTCGACCAGGTCTAGCTTCTCTCCATTTAACATTATAGCTGTCTCAACCTGCCTTACATTTGGCAACGTGAACTTGACACATTTCGTTTTCTTTGCATTTAGAAGTAGATTATTTGCCGTAAACCATTCAAGCACTTCCTTCAAAATTGCATTTATATGGTCAAAGTCACCTTCAACTTTGAAAATGAAAATTAGTGAGGTGTCATCAGCAAATAAAACTATGATACATTTATTGTTTATAAAATACGGCAGGTCGTTTATGTATACAAGAAAGAGAAAAGATCCCAGAATAGAACCTTGAGGTACACCGAGCTTCACAGTCGTGCCATTTGACTCAATCCCGTTAACGACCACTTTTTGAGTTCTTTGACCTAAGTAAGACATAATAAGTTTTAGGGCTTCAGCAGACAGTCCGTAATGATTTAGCTTGGCGGAGTTCTAAATTGAAGTCGGTTAAAACTTTGTTTTTAAAGTAAATTATTATTTGTTAGACCAAATAAGCACGACATCAAGTCAGATAGACCCAGTAGTAGTAGGCGAGTACATATGGAAAATCTTCGTTTATTAATATATTTTATACCTACTAGCTTCCGCCCGCGACTTTGGGCGGACCCAGGATAAAAAGTATCCTTTATTTCAAACCAGGTTTTAAACTATATTCGTGCTTAATTTCATCCAAATCGGTTGACCTGTTTAAGCTTGATCAAATAAGAAAACATTCAAAAATCTAAACATAAAAACGTCCAAAAATATAAACATCCAAATTTTAGCATTTATAATATTTAAGTAGGATTCTAGTAGGGCGCGTACGGCACGTAATACTAAGAGGCTGTGTTCAGTTCGAAGTTTCAAAACTACAAGTGATATTTGCGGTAGGTACTATAGAGAGAAAAAAATGGTAAATCGTTCATTTAAAACCTGAAATTAGCTTAATCCAAAATAAGCATTCGATTTTACAATATAATTATTTATTTCAATGTCGCAACTTGGCCCGGACGACCAGAAATGCATATCGACCTGACGTAAAGCGTAAATTTACACATGCATGTTTCATTACATTTCGGGTTACCGAGGTATTTATACTTTTTCGTTTTAGCTATCAAACCCGGCAAAGGTGTTAAACTTGCATGTGTACCTCATTTGCTCTTTGGCGCGAGCGACACAATATTAAAAGGGTGTAACCACGGGTTCCAGCACAGCGTACTTTCGCTTTATTTTACGAGTAGGTATTTACCATCACAAATTCTCACAAAAAAACACGCCGCATGAGTGAGAATTACCCAGAAACCATTAATTCCATTTCATACACATATCTACTTTCACATGAAAGAAAGAAGAAAGAAAGAAAATTGTTTATTAATACAAAAACCTTATTATATAACTACAATTCTTAGTTAGAGTAGGAATTAAACAACTAAGATTATGTACTAAATGGTCCTCACTCAGCATGATGTCACAGAACGAATCATACGAAACGCTCCATGACGCTGATTTTCAGCAAGGCCAATGGATTAGACTAGATGGCACAAATACTAACCGTGTATTAACGTTAATATTATAATGAATTATGATCTTTGCGATATGGACTTTTAATTTTAAACCTTAAGATTATTATTTTTATCTACATGTTTTGTAATGTGTGTCTGTGTGTGTGTGTGTGTGTGTGTGTGTGTGTGTGTGTGTGTGTGTGTGTGTGTGTGTGTGTGTGTGTGTGTGTGTGTGTGTGTGTGTGTGTGTGTGTGTGTGTGTGTGTGTGTGTGTGTGTGTGTGTGTGTGTGTGTGTGTGTGTGTGTGTGTGTGTGTGTGTGTGTGCGTGTGTGTGTGTGTGTGTGTGTGTGTGTGTGTGTGTGTGTGTGTGCGTGTGTGTGCGTGTGTGTGTGTGTGTATGGGTGTGTGTGTGTGCGTGCGTGCGTGCGTGTATGCACAGTTGCCTATGTGCTGCTCTTTTGTTTATTCAGAAGGAACTTTTTAAACGATTGTTTAAAAGACACGACGGTTCTTGAATTACGGATTGGTGGTGGCAGGTCATTCCAGCACTTCGTGGCAGCAAAACGAAAGCTGCCACGAAAGGCAACTGTGCGGTGTGGTTGGCATGTCAGTCGTGTTGCATGTCTGATGGCACGGTGTGAGAAATTAAGTTTCTCAAACAAATATGATGGCACGCCATTTTTTATTACTCCAAAAAGTAGAACAGCGAAATGTAGGTGTCTACGGGAACTCATGTTCATTAAGTCATATTTATTTAAAAATGGACTAATATGTGCTCGACGAGGAATTGGAAAGCAGTAGCGTGCACAAGCGTTTTGAATTCGCTGCAGAGCTTTCTCAGTTCGGACAAGTAGGCGCCCACCAAACACAACATCGGCGTAGTTAAGTTTGGAAAGTATAAGGGAGTCGCACAACTTGATACGCATATCTACAGAAAGACATTCACGAATTCGATATAGTACCTTGAGCCTATAAAAACAGTTTCGCATCGTTTCCGCGACATGCTTCTCAAATCTAAGGGATTCATCGATTAATAAGCCCAAGCTGCGCGCTTCACTTACTCTTTCCAAACGTGAACCATCAATGAGAACATTGGGGTCGCGGGACGCAATATCATCTATTTGTTTTCTCGTTCCTAATACCATAAATTTTGATTTTGTAGGATTTAAAAGAAGATTATTGTTATTACACCAGTTAACTATATTATTAAGATCTTCATTAATTTTGCATACATGTTGATCAGTATCAGCCGCTTTGAAAGATAAGTACAGCTGTATATCATCGGCATAGATTTGATACTTGCAATACTTTATATGTTTAATTACATCAGCACAGTAAAGACTAAACAATATGGGCCCTAAAATCGATCCTTGAGGAACTCCCCTGGTAACTGGTATTGTGCTAGATATAATTTCCACGCCATCTTCTTGACAAATTTTAACATACTGCATTCGACCACTAAGGTAACTGTGGAACCATTTTAAAGCAAGTTTGTCGAAGCCATAATAAGAAAGTTTAGATAGGAGGAGAGAGGTATCTATTGTGTCGAATGCACGGGAAAAATCGAGCAGTACGAGTATTGTTCCCTCACCAATGTCTTGGGCAGCCAATACATCATCAACCACATCTATAAGAGCGGTTGCTGTGCTGTGAGATTTTCTGAAACCGGATTGTTTTTGCGGTAGGATTTTATTGGTCTCAAGGTATTCTGTCATTTGTATGCACACAATTTTTTCCATTACTTTAGAAATCACTGGTAGTATGCTAATCGGTCGGAGATCTTTGTAGCAATTAGGACTTGTGACTTTTGGAATAGGTTTAACTACTGCCACTTTCCACTGTTTAGGGAATGTACCAGTTTCTATGGACTTATTTACAATCGTTGTTATAGTTGTTAATGTCGCGGGTAGTGTTAGCGAGACCATGTTTATAGTAAGACCATCATCACCTTGAGCATTCGTTGTAATGGATTTTATTATATTAAATACTAATGATTCACTGACAGGATGCAATTTGAACATACACGTATCAAACCTATGATATTCATAGTACGTCAAAAGAGACAAACCGACTTTATTATTAGTTGGTAGGTTTAAAAAATGCTTATTGATTTCGTCAGGGTTGCATAGAGCCGTTGGCAGGACCGAGTCATTATTTTTAAAGTTAGCGACGTTTTGTTTGATGTTCTTCCATAGTTTGCGAGGATTTTTTATGTGATTTATGTTTTTATTAAAATAGGCTGTTTTTTCTCGAAGCATCGCTACATTCACTATGCTTTTTAGGTCTTTATAATATCTTTTATGACTATCAAGCTTGGTTAATTTACTCCTAGAATGCGCTTCGTCACGCAGTCTCATCATTTCCTTGATAGTATATGTTATCCAAGGATACGAGCTGTCTTTAACATACGTCCGTTTGATAGGAGCATGAACATTGAATAACTCAACCAAACTTGTGTTAAATTTATTTACTATTTCATTCACACTCCCAGTCAAGTTACCCAATGCCATAGAATTTAGATCTTCACTGAATTTATCTTCTACAATGTCTTTAAATGGTCTGTATGTCAATAGCCTGCGGGGAATCTTTGGTTTCTTTATGTTGATTTCGCAGGTAAGAAATGCGTGGCTGCTAAGCGTTGGGATGTAATTTACGGATACGTTGCTTACGCGCATATTCGAACATATCACATCAATAAGTGTTTCACTATGCTCCGTAAAATGAGTTGGTTTGTCTACATACTGTATGAGATTCATGCACGCAAGGAATTCATTTAATCTTTTTGAGCTACTGTCCCGGGAGTCCAAAAGATTAATATTAAAATCACCCAGTAATATAATATTATCGAAGTTACCAAGACACGAAACGGACTCAGAGAGGGCGTCAAAAAATACTTCAGTATTAAGCCATGGTGGTCGATAAACAGTGCCGATCGCAAACTTGGTACCATTCATGTTAAGCCCTAACCACATTTGTTCAACTGACTGTGCTGGTGTGTGAGGAATTACTCGCGCACTCACTCCGCATCTCAAATAGAACCCAACACCTCCTCCGCGGGCTCTTATTTCTGGAGGACGCGGGATATGGCGTAATCGGTAGCCAGGCGGCGCGGGGGCGCGGGCTGCTTCGCCAGTACGAAGCCAGGTCTCGTTAATAGCCATAATATCGACATTGTATCTTGACATGGCCACTAAAAATTCCTCGTGGCGCGTTCCAAGTGATCCCGGATTTAGCAGTCCTAGCGAAAGTCTCTTATTATTTACGAATTCGATTTTAAATGAGAAAGTAAGTTCAATCATTTTACCATGAGCAATATACTCGCAAAGCAGTGTCGCGTGACGCCAATCAGAGTAACAGAGTAGCATTATTTTATGAATCAAAGTGACAAGCAACTTTGTGTTATAGTGTTTGAGAGGTATGTCAGAAGTATTATGTGGTATTATTATATTACAATTCATAACAAAAACAGTTTCGATTATTTGACAATTGGAAAACATGAAAAATGACGGACGCGTTTCAGAGTGTGACATAGGAGCAAACGTAATCATTAACCAAAAACTTTAGTAAGATCAGCTTCGGTGCGTAGGCGGTGTCTCGGTGCCCCATGCTCTTTACGAGCATAAATGTATCCGTCTCGCGTCCAGACAAACTTCCAATGACAGCGCGAGGCTTCGCCGCGGGCTTTGAAAAACAGTTGCCGATTAGTCCGCGTCAACCTCTCGTTGACATAGAAGGTCCTGGCGGGCGACGTCAATCCCATGTCAGTCGTGGTGAGTCCTCGCCGAGTCCGAGCCGCGGATGGCAGCTGGTCTCGCTGCGCGCGGCGCGCCAGGCTCACGACGAGCGGGCGCGGGCGGGGGGCCGCGCCGGCGGCGGCGCTGTCCTGCGTGCCACCGCGCCACACCGCGCCAACTCGCTGCACATGCACGATATCGCGCTCTTCTAACGCGACACCTAATTTATTCGACACGACGAGGGCCAGGTGTAGAGCCCGCTCGCTGTTTTCTTCCGGAATGCCTGATATTTCAACATAGTTACGCAGGGTTTCCTGGTCGCGGTCGTTGATATCCATCTCTAATCGACTGATAGTTTGTTCAAGCTCACTACAATTACTGCTTGACGTCCTCTCTCGTCGAAGTTCGTTAACTGTCTTTTTTAGTTGCTCGTTTTCCAAACGCAGGTCGGCGGTTTCAGAACGTAGACTAGATACCTCAGCTTGTATCTGCTGGCTACTGCTGGATATTGAGGTAATATCGGCCAGCATAACTTTAACCGTGTCCTCGAGCTGTACGAACTTCGATGACCAGTTTTGAATTTGATTGGTTAATCCGTCAAATTTACTATTAAAACTACTTCTCATCTCGCTCATATTACAAGTTAATTTCTCGAATCTCTCATTCATATTACTTATTAATGCCTCTGTGTCAATACTGACAATCGACGGCATGTGATCGGCATCACAGTCAGATCGCTCATGTATCACTAGCGGGGTCTTAGGGCTAGCAGTTGCCGGGGAACTTTTTTTTATGAGTTTACAACCCGGGCACTTCCATTTCTTAAGATTCATCGGAAGTATTTTTTTAAATTCAGTTTCCGACAGTCCAATGCACGAATAATGAGTGCTCGATTCGCAGAATGTACATTTTATTAGTTCTTTGTCTCCGATCACCTTTTTGCACTTTGAACAGTTCATGTTGGTTTTAACTCCACCGTCTTATTACCCGTATAAAGTTGAAAGAGTCAGGATAACTAATGCACGGAATAAGCGCCGTTATCACTATGTCGTTTCCGCTCACTATTGTAGTTACTCTACCGCGAGCCGCGTTATCAGTTAGATAGCGCCACAGGAGCTAAAGGTCCACAGCGCCATCAAGATCACTTGGTGCTTACGACGTTCTCGCACTGTACCACCGCACTGACCGGGCGTTCAAACATGTACCGTCACTAAGTTTTAATTAAGTTGCGTCCAAATCACTATAATAACACTTGATATACATTAATTTTCATTAGTATTTAATAGTTAGTACGATTATTGATCGTTTGCACTGGTAGTCACTTCTTGAAACTGAGAATTTATATTTTTAATGATGCAATAACAGAGAGCAAAACATTAAACAGGTGTACGGCACGCAGTCGCGCCATCCAGTCCCCTACAAGCCAAGTGGCTCTAGTATTAAAATTCTTCGAAATATATTCAGATAACAATTTCTAATTTCTACGAAATATCTAGTACGTTCAGCGCTCGGTAATTTAACTCCAGGAACGGCCTTGACAAAATCGAGGGGGGTTTAACATTCTCTTCATTAAATTAATGTGGTAACAAGCCGTCGGCGGCCTTTGTACTTATTCGGGAATATTATTTAATCCGAGGCAAAGGCACTGAATCGTGAATCCGCTTTAAATTATGATCTTTGAGTGTGTAACGTTCTTTGAAAATGGAACAAGATTTTATTGCCATTTGTACTTTTCTGTATACCGTCATCAGCTTCTAATTGAGAAGATTCTAACGAGCCCTAACTCAATGGGGTTAGTACGTCAGTTAAGTACTGGATTAAGTTCTGTCTCCATCATCGGATCAGCTCGATGGTACCATTATATTGAAGTTATATTGAATAGCCACAATAACACCCTTATCGGTTGAAGTTAACTGGTTCAAATTCCAGTTCTAGGATTTGTCCCACACTAACAAACTAACATGTCAAGTTAATAAAAGCTTGTAACAAGTGAATTCAAAAGATTTTTCAAAAACCCAACTGCTTTTTTAAAATTTTATAGCCTATGTCACTCCCACGATTCAAAGGAATCCAACGACACCTCATATGTCGAAATCCGTCAAACGGTTTAGGCTGCAGGGCGTGCCAAAGAATAAGCCACATACATACATACATACATACGCTTGAAAAACATAACCCTCCTCTCCTTCGGTTAGTCGGGTAAAAATACACGAGATTCAAAGCATTCGCAACTCGTCAGCCTTGGTGTACATCAGCTAAGAAAGTTTTCAGTGAAATAGAGCGCCGTTTCAGGGTCAGGGGTAATCCCCGTTCCGGCTCTTATTTGGTAACACATGTAGCAGGTCGGTGCAACTAGTATTATTGGATCTTTCAAAAAACTGCCACTATTTCAATTGCAATGATGTCAAACATACTTTTATGCTCCAAAATACTAGCACTTGTTGATCCGTAGTGATAGGTGAAATTAGGAGAGTGGGTACATCCCAACAGCTTAATGTAAACACCTTCCTAATATATTTGCTGATGCAACAATACGTTAGAGCGTGATAAAGTAATTCCCCTCTCATTTCAACGTTTTCACAAAACATTATAATATGTAAAAGTATGCATACCATCTACGTAAAAGTATGCTTTCCTATTTCCCATATCCTCCGCACTCAATGTTCGAAGAAAACCAATAAAATATGCTAAATTACCGGAATGGTATCAGCTGCGGCAAAGCAATTCGACAAAAATACTTTCCGCAGACATTATGCCAGCGTGCATGTATTGCGGTTTTTATCTGAAAACGAATTTGTATTGCGAAGATTCTGCTACTACACAAATAAGATTTAGATTCGAACACAATAACGACTGAGCTGAAAATATGGCAAATATTTTATCCTACCTTACTCGTTCGTTTTATTTTTAGTTGATTTACTTGACTTGACTTAATGTCCTGTGTCCCCTAGATGGGGCAGAGGGCTTCCACAGTGCTTTGCCATCGCGTTCTGTCCTGGGCTACGTGCTTCGCCTCGGACCACGTCAGCTCGATAGCCTTCAGTTCCGCTGCCACTGAACGTCTCCAGGTGTGTTTCGGCCGGCCACGTTTTCTCTTCCCTTGTGGTGTCCATTCCAGGGCTTGCCTTGGGATGTGGTTGGGAGCTCTTTTTAGGGTGTGGCCGATCCAAGTCCACTTGCGGCGTTTAATTTGGAGACCGATTGGCGTTTCGGAACAGATATCCCAGAGTTCTTCGTTGGAGATCTTTTCGGGCCTGTAAATACCGACGATCTGCCTAAAGCATCGGTTGACGAAGACCTGAATACGGCGCGTGATGTCTTTAGTGACTCTCCACGTTTCGCACCCGTAGAGTAGGATTGTTTTGACGTTAGAGCGAAATATTTTTAATTTCACCCTACGTGTCAGCTTCTTAGACTGCCATACGGGTCGCAGTGGCACGAAGATCGCCCGGGCCTTGGCTACCCTAGAAGCGATGTCCTCTTCCGTTAATCCAGTTTGTGACACGATGCTGCTAAGGTAGGTAAACTTCTGTACGCGCTCTATAGGTTCCGAGCCTAGTAACTAGGTATATTTTGTAAATAGGTACAAGATTTTTATGGGTTTTATTGGAGCATTTAATTACAATACACTGTTCGTTATTTGAAATAAGTGACGCACAAGACGCTCTACGCTATCACAATCTATCAAACTCACAAATTGGTCGAATTAGTATGGATCGGTTAGGTATGCGATTGTAAATCATGAAACTAAATTTCTCAAGAAGCAAATCAATTATGATACAATAGAAGAACTACAAACTGGAACGTACATTCATTTTACAAATTCCACATTTGAGGCACGTTTGTTAACTTGTCGGCTGTCTCTGGCCATCTATTAGGTATGTTTATGTAGGTACGAACATGAACCAGGCTGCGATATACCTAATTATAATTACTCATGTACCTACATTCTCATCGATTCGGCTTGCCCTCTGTCATTTTTAAGGTTCCGTACAGAAAAGGGTAAAAACGGGACCCTGTTGTTAAGGCTCCGCTGTCCGTCCGTCTGTCACCAGGCTGTATCTTATAAACCGTGATAGTGAGACAGTTGAAATTCACAGATGATGTAAATCTGTTGCCGCAGAAACAACAAATTAAAAAAAAAACAGATTAAATCAATATTCGAGGGGGATCCCATACAAGAAACGTGATTTTTTTGTCGTTTTTATAGATAACTAGCTTCTGCCCGCGACTCCGTCCGCGTGGAACTCGTTTATATAGCAGCTCTATACAAACTTCCACCCTCCATTTGAAGGAAGTGGTGGGTTAGAAAGAGACAAAAAGTAGCCTATGTCACTCTCCATCCCTTATCTCCATTTAAAAAATCACGTCAATTCGTCGCTCCGTTATGCCGTGAAAGACGGACAAACAAACACACACAGACACTTTCCTATTTATAATATTAGAATGTATATGGATGGTACCCTTCGTGCGTGAGTCCCACTCGCTCTTGGCCAGTTTTTAAAAAAATATGAAATGCTTGCATCCCTCACAAGTAGACTTTAGCTGAATCTTCGCGCAATCACGCATTTTAGCGCTACTGAAACACACATTTAATTTATACACTTTTTGTATATTGCATGCAGATATAAAAAGGTAGCCAGCGAATGTGTAGGGGCATTCACTATAGGTTAAGCAGGTAGGTACATCTACGTATTTAAATATACCTACTTAAAAGAAATATTCAAATTAGACGAATACTTACCACGAACAACGCATTTAAATAAGTTTAGTTAGCGAAAAATACTTGATGGATCATGTAGGTATAGGTAATACTCGTAAGTATTGATATAACTGTTTTAAGTACTATGTATTCTATAAAGAGTTTATTTCGGATCCAGCATTAGTTGCCTAGAGAATGAGAAAGGTAGGTAAGTATCGTCCTAGTTTAAAATCAATTGAATTGTAATGTACCTACTCAATTTGTAATAATGCATTTAAAAAAATAAGAAAAATAAACTCAAATACGGTAAAGTATTTGCAACAAAAGGGTTTCCGAAGTTCCAACTAGGCAGGTAACTAGGTAAGATTGCTTTAACCCTTGACGTTGTCTATTAGGTTCTTAGAAAAAAAGTACTGAAATAGTTTTAGTATTCTTTTATTACGTCAATTAGTTTACATAACGAGTTCTCTGTCGTTGAGTACAAATTTCGCATATTTTTGACATTTACTTCGTGTAGATATTTTTGATATTATGGTATGCTTAACTACCAAAAACGTAACTATTTACTTATACGTTAACCTAGAACCTACCTACGTAAAAATCCAACATGGTACACAGTCAAACAGTACCACCGGGAATTGTGAACAGACAGACATGTGAATCCCATTATCTTACTCGCGGTATTGCATTGTAGTGTGTGTAACCAAGTTACACCACTGGAGTTGACACATAAAAGCTTAGAGAGAGACACACATGTACATTACATAGAAGCCTTCCGCGCGACACTATACGAGACGAAATGGCGCCTTTTAGGGTTCCGTACCAAAAAAGGTAAAAAAGGAACCCTTATGATGAGACTCCGTCCGTCTCTCTGTCTGTCTGTCTGTCTGTCTGTCACAAAGTGAAATATCTCAGGAACTACTTAAGCTAATATCAATTTGAAATTTGGAATGGTTTTAAATGAGAGTTAGCCGCGTGCATGGAAAATGAGAAATTTAAATATCCATTTTAATTATCAATAAAAATTACTAATTATGAGGAAGGGACAGAAAAAAAATCAAATATGAGGTTAAGTGGGGTATCATTTGAAAGAGCTTGAGTTGCACTTTTTGAAACAGTTTTTTTTCTACATTGGTAAAATTTCGATCTATGAGGGAAAATGTAAAAAAAAATATCATTCCCCTACTCCCTTATCCCAGAAGTTATTCAAGCGAAACATTTGAAATAATTGCTTGTGATTAAGATAAACATAAATATTACTGGATTTTTTTTTTCTGAATCTAGCGTATTTGTTGTTTTATTTGTTTGCAATTTAATCAACTTTATAAGTACTTTTTGTTTTGACCTTCCTAAGATAAGACTATAATAGAAGTACTCTCTTTCAAATAAAATAATAATAATCGAGATCGGTTCACGTGATAAACAATAATCGCTAAAACACTAAGCTGATTGCCCTTGCACGTTAGTACCATATGGGGCCGATAGATGGCGCTGACCCCATTCCTACTTCGCGCTGTTAAGATTTTTCTAGAATTAATGGGGTTGGGATGGGTATATTTCAATAAAAGATCAAAAAAAGATCGCTATTCAATTGTCTTGGTGGTTCGATGGTCTTTGTGTAAAAGTTATTCGTTGTTTGAAACTGAATGCTGTTGTGTTGAGTAATTTAACAAATATTGGGACATTTACTTTACCTTGAGTTAATTGATAGTTTGTACGGAACCCTCGGTGCGCGAGTCAGACTCGCACTTACCAGCAAACGACCAAATAATCGTCATCTGGTCATTAAATATGTAATGTAATGTGTTTTATCTACGCACATATCATTAGTGCTCTAAAATGCGTTCAGAAACCGTAGAAAATTACCAGCATTATTAAAACCGATTTTACTATGAGAACTTTCTTGTCTGTCGTAGTAGGTAAAATCTGTACTGTAATGTAATTACAGTACAGATTTTTGTATCGTTACGAGTTTAAATTTGGAACAGCTGTCAGAACTCAAGCGGGTCTCTATTCTAGTATCCATAGATATTAAAACATTTATCGATACGAAACGTCAATTCAGTATGTTTTTTAAATATTAATCGCACGACATTTGATCTCGAGTGATATGAGTATAGGGACTTCATTTTTTGCTGTTACTTACCTACTTATGATATGTGAGTAGATAAACTAGTATGCAACTGTACGTAATTAGGCCTTACAACACTCGTGTGATCCTATTATGAAACTCGCTGATGCTCGTTTCATAAAACCACACTCGTATTTTAAGGCCTCTCATTATGGATCAGTCGCATAAACTACTATTATGCAATTCTTATTACCTACCCACGTACTCACGAGACACTACTCGCGACTAGTGAAACACAAATGTTTACCTAAAATTACAATATAAAGAATCACTGATGTAACCTTTCGTTAAAAATAGCCTTGTAGGTTCATAAAGATGTACATAAAGAGAAGAGAGAGCTCTGTGTAGAGGCACATAAAGAGATGGACAGCTTGTAATTTTCGTTTCATTTATATTACACACGTTGTTATAAATGTAATGTATAAATGTACTGGCATGAAACTTCTGACATAGTGAATTACTTGTAATCATAAGTAATGGTGTAGATATCCAAACGACGTGTTCAATAAATGTCTATTTTCATTATTAAAATGACAAGTCAAATTATTATGTCGTCAATATTTTTAACATGTAACGTTTGTTTTCAGAAACATTATTTTTTTAATTTAAATTATGAAATATACCACAAATTGCCCATCAATGTGTACAAACAGCAACCCAGTGACCTGGCTATCTTTCGGCCTTATCTCGTCGTAATACGGTTTACAATCGTCCATTGAACTGTGTACTCATGGATTACAGAACCATCGACCAAACTAGACGTGAGTATCCCTGGAATATCCCTCGCCGGTCTATTGTTTCTGCTACGAGCTAGTTATCTGTTCCTATTGTGCATAAATCGCGTTCTGTTTCCGACCACTCTGAAGCCGAGAGAAACATGTTTCTAGAAAACAACCGGCTCTTCACTGAATAAATAAGACTAGATACTTATTAGAAGAAATCAATTCGTAGTTATTATTTCACACTATCACACTTGTGGCTATTGAACTAAGAATGTTTAAGTTATGCCAAAGTTGAACTTATTATAATTATTATTATTATAGCCTTTTATTCGGACATAAAATTGGTATATAAGTGTTCTGCTTTGGAGCTAATCGTAGATTTGGCTCTTCTTCCATTTCTGTGTGTCCGCTTGCCAAACGGCAAAGGCCTCCTCCAATCTTCTCCATTCTGGCCTCTCTGTGGCCACCCTGCCCCATGTCTTTCCAGCTACCTGTCTTATGTCATCATCCCATCGCTTTAGTGGCCTTCCTCTCTTCCTTTTCCCTTCTCTTGGATACCACTGTGTGACAATTTTGCTCCATTTGTCGCTGCCCCTTACCATGTGGCCTGCCCACTTCCATTTTTGTCTCCTTATTTTTAACGTTACATCTTGTACCTTGGTCTTATGCCTAATGCTAGAGCTTCTTATTCTGTCCTGTCTTTTTACTCCTATCATGCTTCTTTCCATCGAGCGTTGGCATACGGTAAGTTTGTCAGCTACGATTCTTGTTAAGGCCCATGTTTCGCTCCCATATATTAAGACTGGTTGAACGCAGGTGTTAAACAATTTACTTTTTGTTGATATGTGGAGGTACTTGTCTTTCATTACCTCTTTCAAACTCCAGTATTTTTTCCAACCATTCGCTATTCTTCTTTCGATTTCCTTGCTTATGGTGTCATTTGGGGCCATTAACTGTCCAAGATAAATGTATTCCTCCACATAATCAATTTGAGTTTCTCCTATTAGTATTGGGTTTTTATCACCATTTGTCATAATTTTTGTTTTTTCAGGGTTAAGTTTAATCCCAACTTTTTCACTCTCTGATGCTAATTCGTTCACCATCTTGTTTAGATCTTGTGGCGTTTTTGCAAACAGCACAATGTCGTCAGCAAAACGTAAGTGAGTTAGTGTGCGACCATTATGTTTAGTCCTAGATTGCTCCATTGAAGGTTTCTGAAGACCATTTCTAATACAGCTAGAAAAAGTTTTGGGGAGAGGGGGTCACCCTGCCTCACGCCCTTTTCTATCTTGAAAAACTCGCCTTTCTTTTCCAGTTGAATGCATGCCGAGCTGTGTTTGTAGATATTCTTTATTATTTTTATGTATTTATGTTCTATCCCTTGTTCACTGCTGTGATCCAAATGCTTTGCTGTAATCTATAAATGCTATGTAATATGTGAGCTGATATTCAGCATATTTTTCTAAGATCTGTCTAACTACATGAATATGGTCCAATACAGAATAGTCCTTAGAAAGTTGAACTGAATCAAATAAAAAAGTGTGAAATGTTCTTTGATCGGAACTTCCCGATATGTTTTGTCCATTCTGAAGGCGGTGAATGAAATATAATTAAAAACTGGTGAAAGATTTTTGATATATAATCCTTTCCGATTCAGTTCCATAGTAAAGTCATTCTTTTATAAGACACGTGTAGAGAAACACCTTTACTAATAGAAACGTTTAAAAATGACAATTTGTGTCGAATCCTCCTAGTCTGTTGAGGTAAATCTGACACTCACATTTCACATTCCTATTTGACATGATGTCAAAATTGATCGCGATTCACTCATTCTAAATCGTTACATTGCTACGCGTTGAGACGAGCGCGTGAAGCACATGGACATTAAATTGGAATCCAAAATGTGAGTGTGATATTGACCTTTAGGATCCTGTCAGTGAGTGACGAGGGTCAGAGCTGTGTGAGCATTAGCTCGTGCCAATCGATACATATTGGTGCTGACTCGATCTTCCCAACTTTGTTATGAAGTTTGACGTTTATAAGCGTTTTGATAACACGACATCTATTTGTGAACAGAAACTACAAGTTTTAAAAATGCTTATAGGGGTAACTCCGTAATACATAAAACATGAACCTCTGTTAACTAAAATATTTATTATTTTTCTCACAAACAGATTTACTACGCAAATTTACATTAACGATTTTTGACAAGTTTTGAATCGTATCTCCTACTTTTGCACTACAGATAGAAGTATAAATCAAACGGCTATCGGATCTTCAATCTTTTATCTCCATTTTGGTCTACCGGATTTTTAAACAAATGAATACTTCATTTTGTATGATCTTTTTAAACATTGTCTAAAATAACACTTATTTTGTATCTCTATTGACGTGAAAGATCTAACACATACGAAATCTACATATTTGGGTTCGTTTGTGACGTCTCTAAAAACTGGTCTAGGGTTTTCGTTTTAAACTAATTACGAAAAGTTATGGCCAGAAACCGGTTTTTTGGCCTAAAATTGTACAACTTTGATGCAAAATATCTCGAAAACAATGAACTTTGAAGTAAATATGGGATACTATAATGTTTAAAGCCGTTGTTGTTAACATAATAAGCTACAAAAAACCTAAGAAAACTAAGAGATTCAGATCGAAGGTACGATCCCATACGCCAATTATGGGAGCCCCTTAATAGAATTTCACTTGAACGGTTGTGATGGACGCCTATCAATAATACGAGTACGTTTAACTAAGTACATATCCGAAGTAAAAAATCGTCTATAAACGAAATAGGCACTACGATGTTGCTTTCGCCAGAACGTAAGTAAAGCAATTTAATGTTATACTATATAGGTACGTAGTTATGGGAACACATACATGTATGTAAATTTGACGGTTATAATTAGTATATCAATACAATACGTAAGTCAGTGGTTCCTTTATTTTTGTATTATGAATTACAATACAATTTATATACACTTTATTGCACACCTCACACAAACAAAGCAGTTATAAAGAGAAAAAATACAATAACATGTAGGTAGACGTAGACAACAGGCGGTCTTATCGCTTCTTCCAGACAACCTTTGGGTATCGGAGAAAGAGATAAAACTAGATTATGTAGTAGGTGGTGCTCAGATTATATTTAGCCAAAAATCAAAATAATTATTGTATTTCTAGGCACACTACCTACTTGTAAATGTTACTTTTGTATAATCCTTGTATAAACGATTCAGGTTACTTGTAGTGGAAAGTGTACCGTGGACCTTTTATATTTACCTGTAGGAAGCGAATTAAAATTTTCGTGAGACATACATATTATACCAATTATTACAAGGTTAAACTAACGTATTAAATGTCACTACGGGCGACACGTTTCGAACTCTTCGGGAGTTCTTCTTTAGGATGAGTGGTTTCGTGGTTAAGTCGCTGTCACTCGTAGTGACAATAAATAAATACGTGAGTGTAACCGTGTAAATTTTAGTGGAATTAATTAGATAGGAAGTTAAATAACAATTTAACCAACAATAGGTCCCCTAACTGGCTAGACCAGGATTGAATTCCAGTCCGCTGAATAACCGGATTTGCATCCACAATGAAGGCAATTCATTATGTCCGCTGACAGATGCGCTCGAATCTATATAGGCATAACTACCTGCGCCGACAGATAACGCGGCCAAAGAAGAGACAATCTATGTATCTATGTATGTATGTATGTAAGCACTTTATTGTACACAATAACAGGTTAAAGAATATACATGTCACACAATAGATGAAAGTAAAAAGGCGAACTTATCCCTATAAGGGATCTCTTCCAAATAACCTTTGAACTATTGAGAAGAAGGCAATGTCAGTGGCAAAACTATTTATCATAAAATAGATCAGTTTATTATGTCTACAAAGTTTATTAAAAAAAAATAAGCCTCATATCGTGCCACTGCTGGGCACTGCTGATCATGCTGGATGAAAGGGAACGGACAGTAGCCCCCAAGCTGGCCCAGTGCGGGTTGGCGATGACTTCACATTCACATACACCTTTGAATTTCTTCGCAGATGTAGGCAGGTTTCCTCACGATGTTTTTCCTTCACCGAACTTATTATGTTTACATAAAACATAAAAGTCCACCTTTTTGTACGATATGTTCTTCTTTTATGCAATCAAGTTTAAATTAATAAGGAAACGAAATTAACATGCCTTACCTATTTTTAGTAGGTAAGTAGTTATTGTTCACTGTTTCCACTCCAGAACACATCTGTCCCATCGGCCATCCATCTTGGTTCTCCGTCGGGTATCCCGATTCCGGATTTTATTCTTCAGAGAAACTCCGAGTAACTTGTAATTTGTGGATGACGCCTTTTGTGAGTGGCCACGTCTCAGTTCCGTATGTGAGGATCGGAAGGATGCACTGGTTGAAGACTTTCGACTTGAGGCACTGGGGCAGTGGCGACTCGATAAGAGGTGACAAAGCTTCCCATACCCTGCCAAGCCCAACCGTACTCTTAAGTCCGCTTCCTTGTCGAAGTTGTTCCTACCTAGCTCGTCGGTTTGTCCTAAGTAGGTGTACTCCTAAGCAACTTCGATGCTAACATTATCGACGGTGATTAGTAGTGTACAAATGAATTGAACATGACTTGGATATTATCCAAGTTCATCCCCAGACCCACCCGTCTGGAAGAAACACTTAAACTCCCCAGCATCTCCAGAGATTCAATCATAATGACTATGTCGTCTGCGAACCGAAGGTGTGAAAATGTGTACTCCGTTTATATTGATGCCCCGTTGTGAACAGTTTCGGAAAAATAACATCTCCCTGTCTCACTCCGCGCTGTAACGGGATTGGTCTTTTCTAGACATCCTAGATTTGGACGGTCATCGTAGCGGCTCTATACAAACACAACAGTACCTCGATGTAACGCCAATAGACTTAACATCGCTGAAGGAACTCCAGAACAACCCAGGTTTCGATGGAGTCAAAGGCTTTTTTGTAGTCCACAAACGCAAGACAAAGAGGGCGATGGTACTCCGCAGTATTTTATATAATCTGCCGTAAAGTGTGAATGTGGTCTACGGTAATGTAGCCTTGCCGAAATCTGGCCTGTTCTGGGGGTTGGCTGTTGTCAAGTCTTCGGGTAAGATGATTTGAGATGGCCGATGGCATTTGAGATTTGAGAACAGCTTATAAACGTGACTAAGAAGTTATATCGGTCGATAGTTCTTCAGGAGCGGAACGAACATTATACCATCATCACCATTATAGCCTTAATTGTCCCTCTTTTTCTTCAACATGTACCTGTCCAGGGCAGCCTCCCACACATCTTCGTCAACGACGTCAAGCTCGACTCGCCATCGCCTACGTGGTCTACCGCGGCGACCTATTCGGTTATGTGGAACCCATTTGGTGGTAATTGTACCCCATAACGCTTTTGGCATGCGGTGGCAGATGTGCCCAGCCCAGTCCCATTTACGTTTGGCGGTTGTGTGAGCTACGTCAGTTATCTGAGTTTTGGAACGTAGTCTTAGAGATTAAGAATACGAAAAATATATCTCGTCGTACACAATTAATCCGATCTCTGATCTTATATTCTCTGTGACACAAGGATAGAATCAGGCTCCACCGGCGCCGCTGCACTACACGTCGGAAACTCTCAATAGATCAAGGATAATATTACTGTCTCCGGTCAAATGTAAAAGCGCCCGACAGAAAATAACTCATAACTGAACAAGTTTGCAAAGTACTGGTTACCTACTTTGCAAACTTCTACAGAATTCGTTAAGAAAGATATTAGGTATGCTGGTAACACAGGATATATGTATCTTGAAACTGAGGCGGTACATAAATAGTTAAGTTCACAAACAAGTTCAGACATCTTCCTTTAAAAATTGCCTTAAGGGTAACTGCGGGCTAACATGCGTCACATATAAAAAAAAGCATTTCGAGGCGCCGTAGTCCTATTTTATCCCTTTACTCCCCAAATTATAGAATCATAGATTAGCGGGGGAGTGGGAAGTTTTACTATGTCTCCATGTTTTGTTTTCTAAACTATTTGTATGTACATTTGACGTGTGTAAGGTGATGTTAACGTGCGTTTAGCGTTTTATAAGCGGCTTTAGTACATTAACAAAATCAGTTATCAATTAAAACAGAACACATGGACATAGTGACACTCATATCTATGCTACAAAAATTACTTGCATAGATTTTAATTTGGCGGAGGAAATAGGGGACTGCGGCGGCTTGAAATTCAAGCTTATGTATCGGCCGCGTGCTATCATTGAGAGTGAATAACTACATATCAAGCGTATGAAGTGTTAAATATTATAATTTGTACAACATCTGCGCACATCTCTAATGGACTTTCACCATAACTCCAAGTAAGTAATTATTTTCATACCTATGTCAAGCAGCGACGATACATAGTTAAAGTCAAGCTCTCGTTTAACAACGAATCTAAGGAAACTCATCACCAAGTTCAAAAGTAATTCCAACAAAGCCTAAAGCGGGCCGATTAAGGGTTCATTTAGATCGTGGCTTATTAGCCCCAACTTTGGACATCTATCACAATAACCAGAGGATTGGCAGGTACCAACGCTACTGATTTTAATTGACATTGTTATTTTATTGCGTCGCCTTCAATTCTGTACAGCCGTCGGCCATTAAGCTACGAATGCTCTGAATATTGAATGTTTGGCGACGGATATTGGGCAACTTCAGCGATTGCTGCCCGATTGCTTTTTGCGTTTTGAATGTAAATTGAGTTTTTGTTTAACGTACGATTAACTATGCCCGTATAAAAACGACTCGTTTGGAAACATTGGTCGTATTGAGTAAGAACTGTGCCTCAAAATTAGAGGTTTCACTCCACATCAGTTTATGAGACTGATAATCGAAAAGTGAAACTGAAATCTAGGTGTTGTATTGACAGACAACACCTAGATACTGTTAAAATTCAAGCATGTGGATCGAAGCAAAATCCAATCAATAATAATAATATTGATCGCGTCACATCGAATGTAACTCAGGGAAAAAATCTCCAATGTTTAGGCATATCTAAATAAAAAATGCATTATGAAATTAAATACATATGTTCTCCCCAATGTACCTTTAAAAATCCTCTACGCATATTCAAACAGCACTTACGCGACAAATCCTCCTAAAACATCCAAGGCCAAGAACGCTGTATCCAAAAAAAATTAAAGGGGCAGAAAAGTAATAATTCAGTTTGAATTCAGTTGAACGAGTTTTATGAAGCAGGTTGCATATTCGACGGAAGGCCGACTTAGGGTGAGTTGCACCAAACCGTCCTTAATCGTAAGCGGTGTTCGTTGAAATCTGAATGTATGGAACGTTTGAAAAGTTTCTATGGACTGACAGCTGTCAGCGAAATTTTTAACGTTGATCGAGTCTGTAATCGTAAGTCCCGCCCTCACTCCGCTTAGTGCTAGCGGTACACCCCGTAATTCAGTAACATGCGGCAAATGGTGTTAAGTTTTGAAAATCGGTACGATTGAGTTTAGGCCAAACGAATCAATTTGACCCGTAGCCCGAAAAAAAACGAAAAAGGAGAGGATTAGAGATTAAAGCATAAAAAAATCCCTCAAGAAAGAGATTTTCTGTTACCTAAAATATGAAACTATTTAACGCAATATTTTCACAACGGGACTTATTCGCGCATAATTTATGCGGGTAGTTCAGAAAGCCCGCGCGGCAGAAGATGTTGATTTAGTGGGATCCTGTTGTTTTACCAAATTTATTTTGGTCAAATTTCATTTACCAAACAAATTTTAGCAACTATTTTGTTTGCCAATGCAAACTTTGGCACAATTTTAATACGAATATTTTCATTACGTCAAATTTTCATTCAGCTACATATTATTACGAAAAATTACATTATGGCATGTGGTCTTTTAGCAAATGCTTTAATAAGGCAAAAAAAACATTAGACAATCAACATTTCGTCAAGTTAATGTAATGGCAAACTATAAATAGACAAACATGACAATAATTGTTTGGGTTATGACATTTTACCAAAATACTATTAATAAAACGACACGGTCCCTTAAATAAAAAAAAATGCAAGGTTAAGTAGGTCGGTAGGCAAAGGCGTTAAATTAGGTTAGGACAGCGAAAAAAGGGGGTCTCGGGGGGCGAATCTTCCTAGCAGTAAAAAAACAAAAAATCGTAACAATGGTATTATTTGGTAGGTTAGGTTAGGGTTAGCTTGTCCCCCTTAGAGCGGAAATAGGCACCCCGCGAAGCGGGGTGACGTCGACACGCTGGCGGTTAGGTTAGAATTGCGACTTCTACACAAATTAATTTTCCCTACCCACATAACGAAAAAAGTTGTTATTTTACTGTGTATCTTATACACCATTGAAATAAATGCAAATAATTTGTCATTGAAGAGTTCCTCTGCTGATTACCCGACGGTATAGGAATGGTCAATTAAATATTGGCGATACAAATCATTTGCCATATTTTGTTTTGGTTAAAACATATTATGCCAACTAACATATTTGACTGAATGAAATTTGGTCAAAGTACCAGTTGGTGAACGAGATATTGCCTAAACATGAATATGCCAAACATAAGGTTTGCGTAAGAATTATTTGTCGAGTGTTAATTTGGCAAATGAAATTCTACGAAAAATGTTTTGGGAAGTGATAATTTGTCAAAATGTTTTTGGTAAAACAAATGTAACCCTGATTTAGTACCCGCAGTTCGTCCCGCGGATGGGAAGGATGTTGTGACACATCCAAAACGTCGGGAAGCCTCAAAGAGGTAAATAAATAAGCGATTACGTCTCGTTTAGTAAAAATAATGTGTGAGAATCGTGAAACTTTAAATCAATAGGTTCTGGGTGATTTCGGGGTCTTCATCCGGAATGATTAAAAGCGAACTCTTATTCGCTTTGTTCAGTATTATCTTTGAGAATAATGAACAACTTTACTATACAATAAGAACATCTTATTCCATCATCTTATTCGCTTTTGGTAATTCCGGATCATGACCCCGAAATCACCCAGTATATTTAACGCAATGTTTCCCAAACTTCGCGAAACGACTGGAATCTGGCGTAAAATGAATCGGAAGGTAGACTACTAATAATAAATTGAGGACATTTGGTACGTAGTTCGCCGATACTGATTCCGATATCGAATTTAGAGAACCGATATCTGCAGATTTCTGTACATAAATTGTAAATTTACCTATGGGACTTATCAGCAAACCTGAATTTACTATAGGTTGAATCTAATTTGGTAAGCTAACTAACTTGCTGAATCTTTATCACACTGAGGATATGTATCTAAAGTAGTACATTTCACCGAGATAATAATAATGATAAGCCCACGGGGGTAACTTGTGGCGAACTGACGATGAGTGGCGACAGCGCGGACCCGTAATCTCCACCACGTCTATCATAGGACGGCCGCGACATACCTAGTCTCGATTTTTATCTCTTGTTCTTAGTGTTCTAATGAGAGAGAGAGACGGATAGTGCGAGAAAAACTGAGAGAGCTCGGGCGTCGTCGCGTGATAGCCGTGCTGAGGATTTAGTCTGGACCTCGCCTCTATGCTTGCCTAAACCGGCCGGCCAGAGTGGAATCGCAAGAACGGACCTATGCTCCA
This sequence comes from Epinotia demarniana, assembly GCA_945867215.1. Classification (NCBI taxonomy): domain Eukaryota; kingdom Metazoa; phylum Arthropoda; class Insecta; order Lepidoptera; family Tortricidae; genus Epinotia; species Epinotia demarniana. Next base: position 8,341,639 of record OX244267.1, read on the forward strand.
GGTTGGATGTGTGAAATGTCATAACGCCGGCGGCCCTTGAACGGAACACCGGGATCTGGCTACCGCATACTCACCTCTCTGCTGTTTTTTCGGGTTGATTGGTATGTAGAATACCCATTCCAAATAACAGCTTTGGAAAGGTCTCTGACAAATGCCGCGGTTAGACAGATAAACAAATCAACAGTCCGACATTCGGACATGGAAAAGCTATAAAGGCTCCTTGTTCACTAAGGAACATTAAAAACCACAGCACAGAACGCTTAATTCAAGTGATTTAAAATTGAAACTCAGTAATGTGCCAGTGCTTCCAAGTCGTTGCGGCTGAAACACGAGAGCCAATAACAGCGCCCAGCAATGAAATACAGCTTATTTGAACATAGAGAACAAACAACACGAACCAATTACGTAATGTTGATACCGAGAAAACTGCAATGCGAAAACAAAAACTCCGTAAATATATAGCGTTGGTCGCTTCACAAACACGCTATTTGAAACATTTTTTTGTTTATAATTAAGGCGGATGTATTATTAAGAGTCCCCAGCATCTCCATACAATAACAAGAAAGGCATAGGTACCGGAATAACATGCATGACACTTTTTATACACAGTGGGATCCGCCACGTGTAGGTCGGAAACTACAATACAATACAATACAAATACTCTTTATTGCACACCTCAAAACATGAATCAAATAAACATAATAACTTATTAAAAAAATAGATGTTGACAACAGGCGGTCTTATCGCTAAAGACTAAGAAACTACTTTATGTTGCTATAAATTATTATAGAAAAGCAATACAACAGAAAGAAAAGGTAAGCAAATAGAGACTGTATGGAAAACGTTCTACTCTCCTAAGTGTCCACCTTATTTGCTGCGCCCAACAGGGTACCTACATGATGTGATATCTTATATTATTTTAATGCCACCTGTGTATAACCCTTATGTGCAATAAATGATTGAGTATTGAGTACTCGCTCTTTTTTTTCTTTATGGATGAGGGATTGTGTAGGTATATAGATAGGAGAGTCGAGCGTCCTGGCGACGCTTAAATTCCTATCTTGAACAGTGGTAATCCTAGTTGGATACACTATCTATACTACTATTATAAAGAGGAAAGATTTGTATTTTTGCGTGTGTGTATGTTTGTAATGAATAAACTCAAAAACTACTATGCCGATTTCACAAATTCTTTCACCATTGGAAAGCTACATTTACCCTGAGTGACATAGGCTACTTTATAATAATAATAAGCCTTTATATATATATAAGATATATATATAAAAGAAGGATACCTGATCTACCATCAACGCACAGCCGAAACTACTGGGACTAGAAACTTGAAATTTACACCAGGACTTCCTTTTATGACGTAGGCAACCGATAAGACGGGATTTTTGGAAATTCCATCCCTAAGGGGGTTAAATGGGGGTGCAAAGTTTGTATGGGGGAAACTTTATATTATGAACTAGAGACTTAAAACTTTGTAGAAAGATTACTTATTAAGATACAAAAAAAGTAACTTCAGCGTTTAAGAAAATTCCACCCCTAAGGGGGTTAAATAGGGGTGCAATGTTTGTATGGGGGAAACATTAATTTATGAACTATGAACTTGAAACTTTGTAGAAAGATTACTCATTAAAATACAGTAAAAACAATTTCTGCGTTTAAGAAAATTCCACCCCTAAAGGGGTTAAATAGGGGTGCAAAGTTTGTATTCAAAACTACTGGGACTAGAAACTTGAATTTTTTCCAGAACTTCCTTTATGACGTAGGCAAGGGATGAGACGGGATTTTTAGAAATTCTATCCCTAAGGGGGTTAAATAGGGGTGCAAAGTTTGTATGGGAGAAACATTATTTTTTTGTACTAGAGACATGAAACTTTGTACGAATATTACTTATCAATATACAAAAAAAGATTTTTCAGCGTTAAAGAAAATTCTACCCCTAAGGGGGTTAAATAGGGGTGCGAAGTTTGTATGGGGGAAACATTATTTTGAACTAGAGACGAAACTTTCTAGAAAGATTACTTATTGAGATACAAAAAAAGGACTTCCAGCGTTTTTGTACATTGCACCCTAAATGGGGTTAAATAGGGGTGCAAAGTTTGTATGATGGAAACTTTTCCTTTTGAGCTAGAAACTTTAGACTTTGTAGACAGATTACTTATTTGGATACAAAAAAAGAATTTAAGCGTTTTGGAAAAATCCACCCCTAAGGGGTTTTAAAAAGGGTGACATGTTTGTATGGGGGAAACTTTGTTTTTCAGGTAGAGTAAAAATTTTGTAGAAAAATTACTTATTCAAATATAGAAAATGTCGTTTCAGTGACTTAGAAAACTCCACCCCTAAGGGAGTGACATTGGGGTTTAGAGTGAATATGGGGGAAACTTAGTTTTTGAGCTAGAGACTTAAAACTTTGTAGAAATATTACTTATTAGATTACAAAAAAAGGAGCTTTTGCGTTTTAGACTATTCCACCCCGAAGGGGGTTAAAAGGCAAGGGTTGTATGGGAAACGCTTTTTTTTAGTAAGATACTTGAAACGTTGTAGAAAGATTACTTATCAAATAAAAAAGTACTTCCAGCGTTTAAGAATATTCTATCCCTAAGGGGGTTAAAAGGGGGTGCAAGGTTTGGATTAGCAAAACTCTTTATTGAGCTGGAGACTTAAAACGTTGTATAAACAATTATTATCAGAATAAAAAAGATCTTTCAGCGTGTTGGAACAAATCCTCCCCTAAAGGGTTTAAAACGGCATTCAAGGGATGGAGACCAAGAAAATATTATAGTAAGAGATTTGTAACTTCGGTCTTATAGCCTTTATCTTAAAAGACCACAAAACTGTTTTTTTTTTAAATTCATCCCCTATGGGGGCAACATAATTTAGACTGCTTGAAATGGATTCCATAAGGGCTAATTAGCTAAAAGGAGTTGGATGTTTGTACAGGGAACAAGACAATTTTTAATTCAAAAAAATAAAAAAATAAAATAAAAAAATAAATAAATAATTCAGGGATCTAGAACTTCGCTAAAAGACTAGGTAACTAATTACAACATTTCTTGAAATTCATGCTGTAATTAGGTTAAAAAGGGTTGGAAGTATGTATGAGGAATAAGTATTTTTTGAAGTAAGGGAATTCTCAATAGGTCTTTTATACTAATTATATGGTAAGCCAAAATAAATAATCCGACTGGTAGCAGATAAGTAGGCAAGGATAAATTAGAACCACGACCCTTACAGAACCGAACAGCTTCCAGTTCCCATAACCGAAAAGAAGGTAATGTTTCATTTAAACTGCGGATTATTTTGTTAATTTATAAAGTTTATTTTAGATAATCAAAATCATGTATGCTCTAACAACACCGTTAAATGGGGACAGCAGATGGAGATGGAAAGTTCTACGTCTTTTAGCATTAGATAGGATTTCATAACTATACAGGTAGCTCGGACTAACGTGAACTACTGAACGGATTTAGGCAAACATTTCCAGTAATGTAGCTTTCTTTAATACATTGTAAAAAAAAAAAAAATTTTAGCAGAAATGTCTGTTGATGATTCTTAAGATATTTATATTTCTAAAAACGGAGTTTTCAATTTAAATTTAGCAATTTAAACTAATGAACTCATTTCACTGTTACCTTTTACGCTTAATCCCTGAACGGATTTAGATGAAATTTTCCGTACGCTGAATTTGACACCCTTGGAAGGATATAGGATAGTTTTTATCTCTGAAATAATCCCATAAGATGGTAGAACTTTGTTTGGGTCGGCGATAATTAAGGTTCCACCTACAATAATTTAATACCAATCACTTTTCTAAGATACAAGTTCTACGCGGACGAAGTCGCGGGCAACAGCTAGTATCTCATATTAAAAGTTATGTTAAATACTGTTTTCGTCTTCATTTTATTTTTATTTTTCTAGTGAGGTACCCATTTTTGGGCAAAGGCTTCCTCCAGCTCCTTCCAGTTTAATCTGTGCTTGGCTTTGCGAGTCCATGCCAGTCCGGCTATTTGAGCGATGTCGTCAGCCCACCGCCGACGCGGTCGACCGCGTGGGCGCTTCGCGTCTCGTGGGTGCCAGTGTAGGATCCTCTCGTTCCACCTATTGTCGGTTGTTCGTGTTACATAGCCAGCCCATCTCCATTTCACCCTACATGCTAGTTCAGCGGCATCTGTGACTTTTGTTATTTTCCTAATTTCACTATTTCTCTTTCTGTCACTCCGTCTGATATTCAGCATGCTCCTCTCTGTCGCCCTTTGAAATACGTGTAGCTTCTGGATGATGTCTCTGGTAAGTGCCCACGTTTGGCATCCATACAATAGAGTTGGTAGAACTATTGAGTCCATCGCTTTCCTCTTTAGGTGGATTGGGAGCTTTGACTCAAATATGAACTTTAGGGACCAGTACTTGTTCCATGCGATTTTTATCCTTCGCTCGACTTCAGTTGATGTTTGTTGACTAAATGATATTATTCTCCTCAAGTATACATAGTTGTCCACGTAGTCTATTTTGCTGGATTCTGTTGTGATAGTTATTCTGTCACCGTTTGTCATGGCAAAAGTTTTGCTACTTTATAGGTATGTTTGCGGCTTTATAGGTTGTTAGGCTACTATACCGCTTATACCGCGGGAAAATGGTTCATTCCTACGGGAAAACGGGTAATCCGTGCGATGCCGGGCAGGGCAGCTAGTGCTATAAAAAACCACAAAAAGGTACAAAAACATTTTGTAATTTACGGTGAATCCCCGTCACTGCTCATCCAATTTCAAAAATGTCTTTGCCATTGTATCCACTTTTTTTAGACGAAATTTATCACCATTGATAACAATAAAATAAAATAACCTTGTAGCCAGAATTATTCACCAGCAACTTGCTCTGCTATACGGTCTTGTGATCTCCGAAGTGCCTTACTATAAGTACACACCTGCGCCAGTTCTCGAAAATGGTCGTGCCACGCTCTATTGGGATCGACCTGTCATCACGGACAGGACCATTCTTGCCAATAGGCCTGATATCGTGCTGATAAATCGATCGAAACGCCAGGCAGTGCTCGTCGACATCACCACCCCCCATGACGAGAACCTCTTGAAGGCCGAGAAGGACAAAGCCAGCAAGTACCTAGACCTGGCTCACGAGGTAACCGCCATGTGGGATGTTGATTCGACGAACATCGTCACGATAGTCGTTTCGGCGAACGGTTTAGTAGCGAAGTCTCGATCGTCACCTAAAGAGACTTTCGCTAGATGGCTGGATCAAGGGTCAGATACAGAAGGCGGTACTCCTGGACACTGCGCGAATACTCAGGAGGTTCCTGTCTCTGTCACCCTGACCACCGGCAGCTTAGGCCCCGCCTCGCTGCCGGCGGTACCCTAGTCTAGATTTTTATAATGGTTTTATGTTTTATGTGTATAGTTTTATATTTTACTTTTTATATCATTATTGTAAAAACCTAGCCTAAGATAAAGATTAAATAAAGAGAAAATAAATTATATAGAAATTGTACATACCCAAACGTGCTAAAAAGTCTTAGAATATGTCCCGTTTATAAAGGAAAAAGCGATAGGGTTGACGTAAATAACTACAGACCTTTAACCATCGTACCTACAATCTCCAATCAGTGTTTTACAGCGACCACCTCGGACATCCCCCCCGTGGGGGTCGTCAGAAATGAAGCTCACTGACGGACACCTTCAACTGCTTAAGGTGGTCGTTGTAAAATCAGTATTTTTCGACGACCACCATTCGAAGGGGCCTCAGAAATGAAGCTCACTGACGGCCACCCTCGTCTAGGCCGAGGTAGCCATTGTAAAACACTGCAAATTAATTGAGTAAATTTTATCATCTTACCTTATGAGCCATCTTGAATCGAATGAGTTGCTCACAGAAAATCAGTATGCCTACAGTCAGGCAAAAGTCTACTACCATGGCGGCAAATAAAACTCATAAAACACGATTGTATTATGACTGGACTTGACGAAAGATACAAGATTGCCGGCAAACTATGCGATTTATCAAAGGCATTCGATGTTATTAGTCACCAATTAAGTATTTTTATCCAAAATAAAACATTACGGCATCGAAGGTTCCGCCCATCAGCTGTTTGCATCGTTCTTAGGCAATCTTAAACAAGTAGTAAAAATGACAACCAACGGCAAAACACTTGTTTCTGACGCTGGACAGGTCTGTCTGGGTATTGCGCAGAGATCAGCGATCCGGAATGCGCTACTTTTATTATTTATTAACGATCTTCCATCGGCAATCAGGAGTGGCTTATCTGTGCTGTTCGCAGACGACAACAGTTGCAAAATCTTATGAGCAGCTCGCCATGACTATCTATTGATGAGGCTTGTGATCAACTGCAAACATGGTTTTCGTCAAACGGCTTACTCCTTAATCTGTCTAAGTCGATAGTAATGATTTTCTCGGGTCGGATCACTGCACTACCCCCATCTGTTACCAATGGTCCAATGCCATTATGCAACGAGTGCAAATTTCTCGGCTTTACACTAGACTCGAACCTTAACTGGAAGTGCCATGTTGACCAACTATGTAACAGACTGAGTGGTGCTGTATTTGCCCCGAAAAGGCTGAAACCATTGATATCACGAAATTCTTTAAAATCCGTTTCTCATTTTCACTCGTTGATGTCATATGGTACAGTCATTTGGGGTATTTAGTTCAACCGATGCTAAGCGAGTGTTTTTACTCCAAAAACGTGCACTTCGATTCTGGCTGGAGTAAAACCCAGTATCAATGTAAGGAATTCTTTAAAACCTACCGCATAATGACGCACTACTCCCTATACATGTTTGAGGTACTAATGTTCGTGAGAACCGATCTACGAACGTTTAAAAGAGTGGAAGTAGGTACTAGGTAAACAGCTCCGATCCTCTGGGAGGCTAAGAACAATACCGCGTTGCATGGCACTTTCAGTAAAAAATCCTAGGGTAATTGGCCCAACGTATTTTGAGCGTCTACCCGCCAAATTGCGAACTGAACAATCTGACGAAACATTCGAACGTCAGTTTAGAATCTTTTTATTAGAACATCCATTGTATTCTGTATGTGAGTATATGGACATATTATTATAATATATTTGACATGATTAATTTAATTTAAATTGTTTTATAATTTGATAAGATAATGTTTCTCTTTTTATTTTGACGATCATTACGAGATATCAATATTAATATTTATACTCTTTACTTTGACTTTATCATTAATCATTTTGTATTATACGTCAATAATAATGATGTGTTGTACCCTGTGACATTTAATTATTATATATAATTCAAATATATTCATCATTTGATAAAGAAATCTAAATCTAAATAATACCTACATACAAAATGTAACACTGCATACAAAATATAACACTAATTTCTACTTCATTATCTAGTCCTGTTTCTGTCATTTACAATCGTTTGTTCGATTCCCAGTAATTAGCTAACTAATTGTGCCATGAAGATCTCAAATGCAACTCGTGTTAATTATAGATAATTATTCAATATTGACCACTTGCTCCGATTTAAGTGATTATTGGAATGACCGGCTGTAAAGGGTTTCTGCTTTTCCAAAAATTGAGATTAAATATCTGATCAACATGAATTGCCGTCGACATCGCTTTCGATAATGAATCGCCTGTTATAACTAATGGAATGCTTGATTATCATCGAAATTGTTTAATCATGTAACCTAAGCTTACAAGGACTAAAGCCTCGTTAAATGCTTCCTAATAGACGTTTCTAAATATCTTATTTCAGACAGTAATAGAAAACAAACGTTCAAGTAAAATAACTTACAAGCATACAGGTCAAACTGCGAACCTGCTTTTTTTAAATTCGGTTAATGATACAGTTAGTGCCTCAAGGAGCCCAGGGTCCGCTTTGACACCTAATCCCAAGATTTGGCATAGGCACTAGTTTTAAGAAAGCGACTGCCATTTGACCTTCCAACCCAGAGGGAAAACTAGACCTTATCCTATTGAGATTAAACCAGATTCCTCACGATGTTTTCCTTCACCGATAAGCTAACGGTAAATATTCCATACATAAGTTCCAAAAAACTCATATGTACGAGTCGGGATTCGAACCCACGCCCGCCGCTTGAAAGCTGCATGCCTGAAACACTATTAGGCTACCTTAGCTATCTAAAAGATACAGTTAGTAGGTATTTTTAAATCACAACTTCTTACAAAAAATGCTGTCATTTCTAAAATCAAGTCACCCTAATCTATTAAAGTTGTGTGGGCCGTAAAGAGTAGGTATAAATGCCAGCCAAAATGTACATACTCATCCCCATGCACACAACATACAGGTATATGTACACTCGTAAAACATTTTCTTCAGCAGTCGGGTAAAGCTTAGCAACATTGACGTCAAAGTTATGTTTACAGTTGCACCTTGTTATAACGCTATAAGAGTACACATATTATGTAATGTGTGTGTAATAAGACAGGGTAGCATTAGATTAAAAATAGTACGTTTGGAAAATTTGCCTCCCTGATGGCACTTTCGCAGCGGTGTCTGGAGAATTAGACGCCGTTCCACGGAACAGGTAAAAGCCAGTACAACACTTACCCTTGGAATAGAGCCCTTATTCGCCATGTCCATCTGCCCATCCGTCCGTATGTCCGTCCGTCCGTCTTCGGCTTAGCTCAGTAAGCGTTACTACTAGAAAACTGTAATTCGACATGGGTATATTAATCAATCACGACAACAACAGCAGAATAAAATCGTGAAAAAAATATTTTGGAGTAGGCACCTCTCCTCCTACACCTAAAGTGGGGATGTATTTTTTTTTCTCTTTAAACTTATATTGTGGGGTATCGTTGGATTAGCTTGTTCAAAAATATTATGGGTTTTTCAAATTTATGATTCGTTAGCGAAATATTGGGCTTTAAAGTCCAATTTTATTATTTTTGTTCGAGTCATGTGTATCAATTAAAATAAATTGTATAAAATAAATGTTTGCATCATAAAAGGAGAGTTTGTCTCTTTTAACTTGTTCTAGGGTTTCATCTTTTTATGATATGTATCATACGAGTTTAGCTCTCATATATCCACAAATGGGGAAGGCGGATATTTAAATGATTGTTGTAGCCCCAAGGCAAGAGAAAATGCCTGAAAAATCGTATAAACAAATAAAAACAAAAGAAGTCTGCCCTGTTCCCAAAAAAACTAGAACACACTGAAGCCTTATTTCTGGTTGTGAATTAGGCAGGTAAAATAAAGCCCCTTCCGTGCTGACTCAAATGGGAGTATTTAATGTGCACTATGAGCACTAAAATCTCTGTGTTTACATCGGTTTTCGCCGTGAATAAAACATGCGACGTGATGGGTCGATTCCTCGATGATAACAAAACACTCGATCTTAATGAGCCAATTATACTCGATGTATAATACAACATACATTAAAAATTAAAAACTCTTCTTACCTGTGCTTGTTGTGTCAGGCTCAACAATGATATCTAAGAACCAAATCGGCAGATAACACAAACCGTTTAATCCGTTTGTGAGCTACGATGCCATAAACAGTCACACTAGTCACAGACACACAGTCATGTTAAACTTCAAATATTTATGCTCCCAGCGCTTCTTCGGACATAATCCAAAGGAGCCTGGGCACCGCTTTGTGCACTTTAACATCGCAGGCAACTGTTAAAACAAAATTAAATAAAAGATTCTATAATAATGTATATTGAGGCAATAATGATCACAATCATAGTATTTACTATGCGGGAGGCGCAGGACCGGTCCCTTTGGCACTCTTTGGGGGAGGCCTATATCCAGCAGTGGACGTCTTTCGGCTGATACGATGATGATGATTATACACAGAGGACCTGCTAACCCACTGACTGGAACACACGGCACGAATGAGAATACGGTACGCAATACGCTCGTTGCCAAGAATCTTGAATCTCGTCCTGTTTACACATCACCCGGGTTTCGTCTACCCCGGATATATTGATTTCGATTTCAATTTACTGGAGCATTCCTATTTTTACACGTTCCAATAACGCGGGGTATCTTGGAATTCGAGCTTGAAACCATTCTAGGACTCGTTTAACCACTTGTTGGTGTCAAAAAGGATTTTCAATAAACTGAAGGTATCGGAGCTTAGACTAGTCTGCATTATCGCTTTGATAATGTAGACTAGATTATTTTAATTTATTTACAAATTACTTATACTAAAAATGTCACATTGCCCCACAAAACTGTAGTAACAGTTTGATGGTGGGAAAGGCAGTCTCTAGGTATGACATGTAGGTATGTATAATAGTATACTTTAATATTAATACTTAAATGGGTAAATCAACTTTTTTCTGTGACTAGCTTTGCCATGATTACGTCGTCTCTGGGTCACTTTTTAGAACTGCGACGTTATGGATTTAAAATGTTTGAATTCAACAAATGTGGAGTTTTCTTGACACGTTCAACCCTCTTTTGTAGCCCATACTTTAAGCAAGTTCCAAATTGCAACATTTTTTCGAAGAATCTCTGTCAAATTGTCTTCTCGCTAACGGGACAGAATAACAACAAGAAATAGTTAATTGACCCAAATAAATTAAAAGACATGCAAGACTGAAACAGAAACAAACATTCATGCTCATAACACAAATATTTAACAAACAACAATACGATTAATATACGATATACAATAACGATTCGAATCCAGGACCGTCAGCTTGTTAAGATGGATCCCTCATCAGAATCAGTGTTCTCGCGGCCGTATCGCGTCACGCACTTTGGAATAGTTCGAAAAATGTCGCCAGTAGTAACATTTAATAAGTGACTTTAACCGTATAATTATTAGTATAAAAGGCAACGTATTGTATAGATATTCTTGTATGTCGCTTTAAACTTCGGTGTCAGTTCATAATAAAATAATAGCTAAATACACGTATAAAAACTAAACTTGTTGTAAGTAGGTAGATCTTCAGGTACTGATATTATAAAACAGAGGGAAACTCTGCGAGATTGTAGCTTTATAAGTTTGTATGTAATGGTTAATCTCCGGAACCGCAGAACTGATTTTAAAAACCCTTTCACCTGTGTATAGAATGGACTTTCCGCATGGACAGGTAAGCTAAGCTAAGTTCAATCCCGCGAAATTGCCTGTGTATTTTGCAATACGCGGGCGAAGGCGGGCAGCTAGTTATGTACAAAGTGTCCTGTAGAAAACGTTTTTTTTTAATATCCCTGTTTTACTTCTGTACGTAGGTTACGTACGTACGAGTACGTTCTGTACGGTAATAAAACTGTGCAGAATATTTTTGAATATCGAAAGGAATTATTATTCCTCATGATATCTTTGTTCGGGTACATATAATTGTATGTATTTATGTAGGTATAAGTAAGTTTATACTATTTGCATTATATATGTATGTATATTAATGTAATTAATTGATTTGCATTTCCTTTCGATTCTCAGTATTTAGGATCCTGCGCCACTAAGGTTTCTGTTTAGCCCAATGGTTGACTGGTAGAGAATGCCTTAAGGCATTAAGTCCGCCAATTGTGCCTTTATTTTTATATTTGTGCAATAGAGTTTAAATAAATAAATTAATTAATTTTGTATTAAGCAGTAACGCAGCTAAAGAAATTTTAAATTTTTAAATTAAAGGAAAAATTAAAAATCCGACTTTAACGCTCCGGTTAAACTTTTCCATCAATTTCTTTACCGAAAGAAATGCAAGCAACTAAACGATTCAATTCATATTGAAACCAATACTCGGCTATTTGCAAATCCTAACAACTTGTCGTCAGTGCGAGAGTTGTTTGTTTGCTGTCTTCGGTTTATTTATGTTGCTATTGTTATGTGATATATTTTTAAACAGAGGCGTAGTATAAGTCATATTTGTTGGCTTTTAAATAAGTTTGGACGACAACGATGAATTATTTTAGTAAAAATGTATCGAACGAAGGCTTTTATTTATTCTGTGGCATAAGTTAAAACCATTGCTCTTTTTGTTTTCACCATCTCGACAGTTGTCACCTAACAATGACAAATGTACGTACATTGCTGGGTCAATAAGCTGGTCTGCAATCAACTTAACCTGTCGACGCAGCCATATAAAGCGACTTGTCATTGTCAAGCGACAATTGTCGATTTCGAGAAATACGAGTAGGGGCCTGGCTGCCACAGAAAGAAGCCCAGTGTTTGTCTCTTTCACCGGCAGGCCACGCTCTTCTGTGTCACGACAATTTAAAACATAGATAGAGATAAAAAGAGCAATGCTTTTTTAATTACCTTTTGGGTGTTATTGTCAAACTAATACTGTCTGTGTGTCTGCGTGTTTGTCTGCGGCGTCGTAGTTCCGAAAAGAGTGGACCGATTTTAATACGGTTTTTTGTTACGAAAGCTGACGTGATCGAAGAGATTGTTAGCTAAGTTTTCACAAAATTGGTTAAGCCAGTTTGATATTGGATTTAAATGAAAAGGTCGGGGGTTGTTCAATTGGGTTAATCAACTTTTTCTTGTTGTTATTCCGTCCCGGTTTGCCAAGAGACAACACACGGTGGAATGGATTCACCAATATAACAAAAACAATGGCAACGGCCAACAAAAATAACTACAAAGTTGTAGTAGAAAAGTTGAAAAACGGCTTAACAGATTTTGATGAAACATGGCTAAGTACACTCGGGATAAAATTATCTATGACAAAAAAACTAAACGAAAATCAGTTCATCCGTTTGGGAGCTACGATACCACGGACAGATAATAAACAGACACGTTAAAAGAGTACGGGGCCGGCTTACAACCACGCTGGCCGTATGCTTGTTTCATGGAACGTAAAATTGAGCAAGTCAGTCAAGTAAGTACCACGTCATGGAAAGCCGTTGGTCAGTTGACACCCCCGCCTGTGTATGAGGAAAGGGCAAAATACTGCGCGATTTTTTTTCTTGGTTAATCGGCGGTCAGTCGCGAGACTATAAGCTGATTTGTTGACTACGAGTGATTTAGTGACTTGTAGGCGTAGTGGCCAGTGCCTCTACTGTCCTTTCACAAAACATTTAGTCGCATCTGAGTAAGAACAGGCTGTAGAAGTTGTGTTGCCAGGGGATTAGGGTGCATATTCAGGCGCTCTGCATATTTTTTTCTATTCCTTTCTATTTTTAACCGACTTCAAAAAAAAGGAGGAGGTTCTCAATTCGGTTGTATTTTTTTTTTTTTTTTTTTTTTTTTCAATGTTTGTTACCTCAGAACTCCGTCATTGATGAACCGATTCGGAAATATTTTTTTTTGTTCGTATGTATATACTTCCAGGTGGGTCCCATTTTTTTCAAAATTCAGTTAGATGATGGGATCCACGAGGAATTGAGGGGACTCCTCAGTTTTATAAGGCACGCGTGTAGTGATTTTGGTATTTTCTGTTATAACTCGTGTATTTACATCCGGAATCATAAATTTGGTGGCGAGGAATTGATGATGAAGACCACAGATGACTTATCGAATTCCTCAATTATGTACTTAAAAGTGCAAAAGTACGTCACAGGTTCTGATAAGATTCCGTTGAAATAGGAACTAATGAAGTGCCATTGGTGATGATCTTGGGGAATCGATGGAAGTCCTCAAATATTATCGGCCCACATACAGCGATTCGGTTTTTTTCTATAGTAATCAACGCATTTGCTATCGGAAATCAGTTGTTCATGTGGTAAATTGTAAAAAATAGGAAATGTGCTCGTGGCTTGGCGGAGTACTAAATTGAAGTCGGTTAAAACTTTGTTTTTAAAGTAAATTATTTCTTGGACTGTCGGTACTTCGAGGTGTTTATGTATATCGTCGTTCCTGGAGAACCACGGAGCGTTCGCTATAGTGCGCAGAATACCATTTTGTACGCGTTGTAAGCATAGAATGTTTGATTTGCTGGCTGTGCTCCATAGCCGGATACCGTAGGTCCAAATAGGTTTTAGTACAGAGTTGTAGAGGAGCAGTTTGTTGTCAACGGATAGAACCTAGTTTCTTCCCAGAAGTACAGCGCTAATTAACCCTTCATCTGAGAGACACCGAGTGCCGGACTGTTCTAAATACACAACGAGACCTCTGGGGTTCATTTTCGTTGGGTAGATGCTATTACAACTAGATAAGATAAGATAAGATAAGATAATTATTTATTAACGCCACAGTAAACATTTACACAGAACATATCAATATAAAATAACAAGCAACGCTAAAAGGAAGGAAAGGCCCCACTCAGCATATTGCCACGACAAGCCGTGGCGCTGATTTTCAGCGGGGCCCTGGCTAAAAACTACTACAATATAATTAAAACTAAAACTAAACGAATGACGAAACAATAGAATTAACCAACCTTATTACACGCACCGTCAGTTCCCAATTTTCGACCGCTACCCAACCAATTACACGGGAAGAAAAGAATTAAAAAAAAAAAAAAAAAAAAAAGTACAAAGGAAAAGGAGATTATATTATATATCGATAAGATCTAATTTAATGCCAGTCCTAAAATAAATATGAAAGTGAGAGCGTACTAGATGTATATTTTCACATATGTAAAGATATTTATTCAGCTTCGCCTAACTGAATGTTTAAAAAATGAAGTCTACATTTAAATTTAAACCCGTTTATTGTTTTAAACCCACGGATTGGCGGAGGCAGATCGTTCCAGCACTTGGTGGCAGCATATCGGAAGCTGCCCCGAAATGCGGCGGAATGGTGACGAAGGCAGACTAGCTGCAGAAACCTGCAAGACCTAACTTCCGGAGATCTAGAGTTACGTGGCCAGGTTAGCTTGTCATACAAGTACGAAGGCAGTTGCCGATTTACAACTCCAAACATAAGAGTGGCTAGATGCAGTCTTCGACGTGTGGACATTTTTAAAATTTTGTGCTGATTGAGATATGGCGTGACATGTGTACGTGGGGGAATGAAAAAGCAAAAGCGCGCGCAGGCGTTTTGAACTCGCTGAATTAGTCGCTGTGTTCGTGCAAGAAGACGCGGCCCGTACACAATGTCACAATAGTTAAATTTTGAGAGGACAAGGGAATCGCACAACCGTATTCTTAGTTCTATGTCAAGGGAATCACGAATTTTGTATACGATAGAAACAGTTACGAACCGTGTTAGATATATGGTTTTCAAAACGCAGTTCCCCATCCATTAAAAGTCCTAGGTTCCTGCCCTCTTCTACGCGTTCCAGAGCAGTGTTATTAATGTGCACCTTAAAGTTGCTATTAGATAATTTTATAATTTGTTGTTTTGTACCTAGAATTATATATTTGGATTTTGCAGGGTTTAGGGAAAGTGAATTACTGAGTGACCATCTAGAAATACGTTCCAAATCCTCATTGAGATTGCTAACCTGTGTGTTCACGGTATCTACACTACAGGATGTGTACAGCTGCAGGTCGTCAGCGTATATGTGATAGCGACAATGCTTAATTACCTGTGTAATGTCGCTACTGTAAAGGACAAACAGTACAGGGCCCAAAATTGACCCTTGCGGGACTCCTCTTAATACTGGAAGAGTCTCCGAGGCCACGATCTTACCGTCGGATCCCTGTAGTTCGACACGCTGGCTTCGGTGACTTAAGAAGCTTGCAAACCATTTCGTCGTGTTATTATCAAATCCAAAGTAAGATAACTTTGACAATAGTAAGGAGATACTTATAGTGTCGAATGCCCTCGAGAAGTCTAACAATGTAAGTATGGTGCCCTCACCTTTATCTTGAACGGCCAAGATATTATCTGTTACGTCGAGTAATGCACTTGACGTGCTTCGGTGCTTGCGGAAACCCGATTGCAGGGCGGGTAGAATATTATTGAGCTCTAGGTAATCGGACACCTGCTGGCAAACAACTTTTTCTAGAATTTTTGAAAGGCAGGATAGTATACTAATTGGTCTTAGGTCTTTCATTTGAGATGGATTGTTGACTTTTGGAATTGGACGAACTAAGGCTGTCTTCCATCCATCCGGAAATTTATGTGTGGCGATGGAAGTATTAATAACACTCGTGATTACTTTAAGGGTATAAGGCAGCGTGAGGAGGATCATATCTAAGGTCACTCCGTCGCTGCCTTGAGCGTTTGATTTCAAAGAATTTATGATTTTAAGAATATGAGCTTCAGAGACTGGCTTTAGAGTGAATGATGAGGAACTAAATCTATGAAATTCAAAGAATGTAAGAGTACTGATAGTGATAGCATCGTCATCAATGCTGATTAATAATGTTGGGATCGTTGAAGTGAACGGGCAGTTGTTTTTCATTTTTACTTCCGATAAGAACGTCATTTTTTAAATTCCTCCACAAAGCTTTGGAATCATTAGCATTCCTGTTTATCTTTTGCGTGAAATATGCGCGCTTTTCGTTATACAAGGCAGATGTAACAATGTGTTTCAAGTCCTTATAATAGTTTTTGTGCACTTCCAAATTTGTTTCCTTATATCGCTCGTGAGCCTCATTTCGGAGACTCATCATCTTTTTTACGGTATGAGTAATCCAGGGGCAGTTATTTTGAGGCCTAACAAGAGAGGTTTTGAATGGAGCGTGTAAATCGAAAAGGGAGATAATATAAGTGTTGAAAGCTTCCACCATTGCACTCTCGTCAGATAAACCGAGAATGTCTTCCCAGTAAATATTTTGTAATTCACTCTCAAATTGAGCTGTATTAATGTTATTCAGGGGCCTGTATGAGATGTAATTTGGGGGTGGTTTTTCCTTTTTTATGTTAAGCTGACACGTAATAAACGCATGCGCACTAAGGTCCGGTATATAATTAACTCTTGTTAAACACACAGGCGCATCGGTACATACCAGGTCCAAGAGAGTACTACTATGCTCGGTGAAGTGCGTAGGCTCGTCAACGTACTGTTTCAAGTTAAAACGAGTGAAAACAAGAAATTTGATAGTACATTAAAATAATTTTCAGGCTGGCTCAACTTTTCGAACATGGCAGGGTTTAGGTTTGCCAAACGACATGCCGTAGATTCTTCGTTTAGAAAATTGGCGATATCGTGCTATATTAAGCTCGCCGCCTTGTGTCACGAGCTATCAATCAACGTCGAACGTCAACTCAGTTTGAATACCAAGTCAAAAAAAGCACTGCGTACCCTAAGTATTATTTTAAGGGTTCCGTACCCAAAGGGTAAAAACGGGACCCTATTACTAAGACTTCGCCGTCCGTCTCTCTATCTGTCACCAGGCTGCAACTCAAGAACCGTGATAGCTAGACAGTTGAAATTTTCACAGATTACATGTATTTCGGTTGCCGCTATAACAAGAAATAATAAAAACTAAATAAAATAAATATTTAAGGGGGGCTCCCTTACAACAAACTTTTTTTACATGTTTTTTTTTTGATAATGGTAAGGAACCCTTCGTGCGCGAGTCCGACTCGCACTTGGCCGGTTTTTTTATATGTTCGTAGTAGTTATAGTCCTTCAATCTATTTATTTACGATGCAAAATCGTCAATAAACCAACTCCGTGATAATCATCACTAAGGGATATCCGAGGTACCTCAACAGGTAAAATAAAACATGCACTAGGAAAAATAAAATAAACGTAAGAATGGGTATTAATTAAAAAATTAACAACTAACAAAATAAATAACGCAAAATGAATGCACAATTCCCAATGATTTTCCCTGCAGTACGTGAGCGTTATTCTCTTGATCAGATTCTTCAAATATTGGTGGCATTGGGTGCCGATACCTTAAGACCCTTAACCCTAAGACCCATTACCTTAAGAGTAACACATTGGGATGGTCCTCTCGGAAAAAGAAAAAGAGGCAGACCTCCCGAGAGATGGCTAGACGAAATAAAAAAGGTAGCAGGTGAAAACTGGGTATCAAAAGCCCAAGACAGAAAAATGTGGAGTAAAATGGAGGAGGCCTTTACTCGTAGAGAGGTCCTTAAATAAAATTCGAATAGTATAAGAGAATTTAAATACCCAACTTGTAAATATTTTTATTTAAGGAAATAAAATGGCTTATAATAAATAATAAATATAATAATAATACCTTAAGACCCACCGAACGCGTGTCGTGCGCGGCGCGTGTGCTGCGCGGCACCCGCGCAAGTTGTAAAGCATTGAAACTACACTTCAAACACACACCGAACGCGGTCCGAACGCGGGCTAACGAGCGCGTGACGTGCGCGTCGCGTGTGAAGCGCGGGCCCGCGCTGCACACGCGTTGCTAACGCGTCGCCAACGTGGCGGGCCCGCGCTGCACACGCGTTGTTAACGCGTCGCTTACGCGGCGGGCCCGCGCCGCTTGCGGTGTGAATATATCGATTCAACCGCGCCCGACGCGCGCCGCGCACTACACGCGTTCGGTGGGTGGAGGCCTTTATGCTTGTCGTAAATGGCATCCCATAATTTGGCTCGGTCTTGAATCAGAGCACATCCCAGCTCAAAAGTGTTTCTGAGACTCATATGTGGCGAACTGCTCGCGGTTACAGGTGGCCATTCAGGAAACGATGTTGTTTTGAACTAGAGTTTATTTTTTTTTGACAACACTGACTGGGTGGAAATGTGCCTATTATAACATGCTTAGGATATATAACAATATAAGTATGTCAAGCCTGTATCAATTAAATGAATAGAAAAGTTGTTAAGTATGTAAATGAGTAAAATTTATTCACAGATCACAGAAAAGCAATAAGAGTAGGTAGATAAATGGTGAAAATTACTCAACTCACCCACTCGTTGTAAAGTTGACCCATATTAAGTTTTCTGCTATTTGCTTATATTCTTTCGTATGATTGGGTTCATTATCTTTGATGTTTTCAAGCATAGCGTAAGTTTGATCACAAATATCAGCTTCAGGCAAATTTGTCATTAAGAGTCCGCAGTAAGCTCGATTCTCCATACAAACGTAGTTACGCTCTCATTTTAAAACTACGTGTTGGATTGTAACGAAACTTTGCATGTTCAATGAAATGAGGTATATCTATGTCTGAAATTAGTTTACGTAGCTTCAGATACCATAATAAAAAAAATACAGCGAATTTAAGTTTTTCATACAAAACTAGTTTTTGCTGTATTTACTTTGTTTTATGAATTGGAACCATATTAACTAATTACAGTCTACCTCCTGTCATTGTATATATTATACAAAGTTTCGTCACAATCCAACACGTAGTTTTAAAATGAGAGCGTAACTACGTTTGTATGGGAAGGTGAAATTCGGCCGAGCTCACTGCGGCCTCTTAATGTCAGAATATCAGGCACCCCCGCACGGCTATCACGCGACGGCGCGCGAGCTCTCTCAATTTTTCTCGCACTATCCGTCTCTCTCTTATTAGATCACTTAGAACAAGAGGTGCGAGAAAAATCGAGAGTAGGTATGTCGTGGCCGTCCCATGAATCCATGATAGACGTGCTGGGACTGGGACGTAATTATTATAAAATGCAAACCCAAATCATCAATATGAGTTTGATGTACAATATTCGCTTAATTTTTTTACGTACACTCGTAACACTACTTTAACGCTATTGCAGAATTTAAACTTAGCTATTGTTGTCGAAGCGCATAAATTCGTTTGCGTGGATTTTTAATTTTAACTTGATGGTTATTAATCGGTCGGAATTGGTGACTTCCGAATGACTACAATTTCACATATATTGCTACGCGTTTTTTTCATGTTATACACTGATAACATCAACCATGCGTCACCATCACCTTTAACATACGGAGGGGACAATCTGGCAAGTAGGTTTCGCACTAAAATTTAATGCCAATGTGTTTCGCACGCTCGCTCCCACCGAGACCAGAACAGCACGCGCACGACACACATGCATATCAAACTGGAATGCGAAAGATATTCTGCGACTACTCCCAAAGGGGTTCGTCGCACGCCGCGTGAAAGGTACGCCATTAATGTTTTATTCAAAGAGCTAGGACACCGCCGCAATCTGTTTTACTTCTAAACGACTGCATACCTCGCTTAGCGGAGCACCCGCAATGTTTGAAAAGGCTCTTATTTGCGTCTTTTATCTGGCTACAAGTCAGGGACATGCGGGTATTTGTTTACTCCTTTGATAGCAATTTGACAGTCATATATTCATTCATAAGCTTTAACAAATAGTTGTTTCACTCTTCAATTACTGAGAGGTAAACATAATTCATGATTTTCATGAAGGTAGGTATTTATATTTACCCGTATTTATTTAGTAACCGTGGACTGGTCACCCACGGCGAAGCTAAGAGGCACCCAGGGCCGGCCTGTTTCTTAGTGAGTACACCGTGAGTCTCATCCGCATAACTTTTCAGGTCATAAGGGCGTTTAAAGCAATTTTCCCACCTAAACAAAAAAAAAATGGTGTCTCGCTATGTTCGTAATATGACAATTGTCAGTGTAAAGGGCGAACAATCCGATTTTTTTGGTGTCAGCTGTGGCGTCAAACTGGAATGCGTTCTTGCAACAACCCTCTTCGCCCTTTAGCTCATGGCATCCGTATTCGTTTCCGCACTGATGGCAGTATTATCCATCTTGCACGACTGAAGGCTCACACTAACATGCCCGTGTCACAGAGATAATGTACGCAGTTCTGTGTTTTGTGGCGGAATCCCCGAACGTTCTACAAACTCTTATGATGAGTCTCAAGCAGTCCTGTCAGCAGTCTGGCCTAAAAATGAGTGTTAAAAAAACCCAAGTCATGAGATTAGAAACACTAGCGGCCGTTCACATGAAATTCGGTGATGACTCTTAAGCAAGTGGAAAGGTTCAGGTATTTAGGGAGTACTCTAACATCTAAGTGCCACCTTGATGGTGAAGAAGGCGGCTACTGCCTTAGGAAGACTTCGCGTCAAAGTGTTCCGGTCACACGACATAAAGCTCCAAACCAAGGTCTCTGTGTATATGGCAATAGTTCTGCCCAAACTCCTGTATTTCTCCGATACATGGTCTCTGTACCGCAAACACATTCGCGTATTAGATAGGTTTCATCTGAAATGCCTGCGTAACATAATGAAAATCTCCTGGTCAGACCATGTCAGGAACACGGAAGTTCTACACCATGCTAATGTCAGCGGTATTGAAGCCTATCTAATCCTAATTATTACTATTGGAACGAGTGGCTTAGCGCATCTTTTATTCGGAACAGCAAGATGGCAAACGAACGCGGCGCGGCCAGCTTCTGCGCTAAAAAGATGTACTGAAGCGCAACATGCGGATATGTGATATTGAACCATCGCGCTGGGAGATTTTGGTTCAAGATCAGTCACAGTGGAGGCATGCAGTGAAGGTAATGTGCAAGCCTTCGAAGAACGAAGACGTAACATACTCGACGCTAAGCGCGAGGAGTTAAAGGCTCGACCACCTGCGGCAATTCACTATAATTTTGTCGGAGGGGTAGGTACTGACGTGTAGGGCATGTGCGATCACATTCTCGGTAAAGATAGGCTACGTCAGTCACCTGCGAGCTCGCGAACGGCGCTCCAGTTAGCCTTTTTTCCAGTCGCCGTGGTCGAAATCGACCTGGATAGTGACCATTTCTGATAGAACTAACTCTAATTTCACATATTGCGAAGTTGTAAAAGAACACAGTAAGCTCCGAGCATTTCATTAACTTTCATTGAATGAGCATTGTTCATTGGTGGAATTTAGCAAAATGAATACGCAGCAAATACCCACGCCGGCCCCCATTGACGTGCTCTGATACTAGTGATATTTCGGTTGAAGCTGGTTCCGAAAGGGGATACGTACGTAGTTAGGAAGAATCTGGGAATTTAGAAAATGGATGTAGGGCTCTGGTAATAGGAGGATAGAATGTGTATTTCTTTTTATTTATTTGTTTGAGACAAGCAACAAAGGCCAATACTACACATACAATTACAGACTAACAACATATCAACATAAAATTATTTTAAAACTACAAAAACACTAAGTATTATATACTGCGATGTGTTACGCAATTTCGTGGTGTCAAGAAACTGACCGCGAAAACGTACGTTAGCCGTGGGTATTCCAGGAAATTAAAAAAGTGTTTTGTTAATGTGAAATTGGTTTCGATCGCCATATCAGTAAAAACAAAACATTATTTCAAAACGTAAATAACCTGAGATTATCTACATGTGTCAAACTAGTAGGTACTCTCGCCAAGCGTCGATGACAAACAGTGTACAATATACGTGCATCGTACGTAATTGACCAAAATTTTGTAAGTCCTTTCAGTCGCAGATCACCCGAGAAAAGACGTTTCGGCACCACGCAACCCGATGCGGCGTTGCGTGGTCCTTATGAACGCGCGTCGTCGAGGCGAAAGTAACGCGTGATGTCGCTTGTCATCCTTGAGAAAATTCACGTCATCTCCCAAGAGTGCGGGGTCGCGTGTGCAGTGCCGTGCCGCGCAACGCGCTGAAGATCTGCGAAGGCGCGTTTGGAGTTCGCACCGGCTTAAAGAAGCAGGTTGTTTGTAACCCCCGACGCAAAAAGAGGGGTGTTATAAGTTTAACTTGTCTGTCTGTGTATCTTTGTATCTGTCTGTGGTAGCGTAGCTCCCTAACGGATGGAGCGATTGGAGCGATATGAATGCGGTGTTTTAGTGTCGTAGATAATTTTATCCCGAGTGTTTCATGAAAGTCTGTTCAGCCGTTTTTGATATATTGGACTTTGAAATGGAAATGTCGGGGGTTTTTCAACGTTACTAAGTTGTAGTTAT
Organism: Epinotia demarniana; assembly: GCA_945867215.1. Classification (NCBI taxonomy): domain Eukaryota; kingdom Metazoa; phylum Arthropoda; class Insecta; order Lepidoptera; family Tortricidae; genus Epinotia; species Epinotia demarniana. Next base: position 8,364,275 of record OX244267.1, read on the forward strand.
ACATACATACTTACATCGTCATAGCACAGTTTTGAAACGCGCGAACGCGCAAGATCGCGTTGCCCGGTGCCAAAACACCTCGTGTTTCATGAAAATCTGTTCAGCCGTTTTTGAGATATTGCACTTTCAAATGAAAAAGTGTCGGGGGGTTTTCAACGTTTCTAAGTTGTAGTTAATATATACCCCAAGTAACAAAAAGTGGTGTGATAATTGTCCTAGAACCACATATTATCAGGACTATAACGGGATAGTAAGCGCTTATAACCACGGAAAAGGGCCCAATTTATAGGCGTACTTGTCCTAATAAAGCACTAATAGGACAATTAGTGACCAACCAATTAATCCAATAGTAGACTTGTATTTGGACTACAAAAAACTATTTGCTCCCGCGAAGCTCACTATAAGCGGCTTACAAAACCAAACAAGACTATAAAAGGCTCCATATTTCTGTTACAAGGTTTTCCAAAAACAGTTGTGAATTTTGTGCTCCGGTGTTGTGAGTTGTTGTCTGCATTGTATAAAAAACCTAAAATAAGCCATGTTCTAATTAAAAGTATCTACTTATTATTTAAAGTCTTATATAATAATACGTAAGTATAACTAATATTATAATGCATTCTCATGCCAACGTATATTTTCGGTGAAGCACATTGTGTTTCTAATCTAAATTTTTACTCGCCGCTTGAAACTAGCCTATTTAATAATTTGCATTTGAATATAAAATTGGCTTCCATGAGAAATACAATGAAAAGCGCCATGTTTTAGAGAAAGCATTTTGAATTACAGTACTATCCCATTATAGGAGTAAATGGGTCCTCATCAGAACTTCAGTATCCATATTGTTAGGAATATGGGTTCCACAATAATTGTAACGTCGAACAACAGTTGAAAATAACAATTTTCAAAGCTTTGATCTCTTCTTTAATATTTGTGATACGTCGTTCAACATCTCTGAAAAGTCGTTTGCTTGTTATAAAGTTGGTTGCACCAGACACCTGAATAATTTTTTGACATGTTTTCTGAACTTTTATCTTATATGAACCACTCATTTTCATCCGCTTCCATTTATTTAAATCCATTGTTGTAAAAGATTTGGACCAATCTTATAAAAAGTATAACCAGAAAACCAACAACGACACATGAAATCAGAATGTCCATGATGAGACCATAACAGTATTTGCTAGACTATTAAAAGCCGTTGTACTCCTGTACGGGGCTTGGTAAAGATAATTTTGGATAGTAATGGTATTACACGAAACCATTACAAATATTTTAAGATAATAGCAGCATTTCTTTATGCACAATAAGAACAAGTACATTTACTCTTGGAATAAACCGAGAACTAGTATACTAATAATTGTTCTACAAAGAGGACTTATAAACCCTTATAAATGTAAATAATAAGTTCAAACGGTTTCCAGTACGTTTAGTTTTACTTGTAGCCCTTATAAGCATTATACACTTGTAACCCTTGAAACCATTACAAATCTATTACGATTATAGCAGCATTTCGTTATGCACAATAAGAACAAGTACATTTAGATTTGGAATAAACCGATATAGAACTAGCATACTAATAATTGTTCTACAAAGTGGACTTATAAACCCTTATAAATGTAAATAATAAGTGCAAACGGTTTCCAGTACGTTTAGTTTTACTTGTAGCCCTTATAAGCATTATACACTTGTAATGGTTTTATATTGCTTCTTGTAGGCAATTATTAGTATAGCTTACCAGAGTACGTATTCTCAAGTGCATTCACACCTATTCAATACTTCAATAGGACACCGTAGCTTATATTGTGCCGCTAATTTCAACCTATAAGCGATTATAAGTAAACGTATTAGAACATATGTACTAGAAGGGCAAACTAACTTCACGAATGCTATTATAAGTATGGTAGCATAGACTAGAACTATTAAGAGTGCGTTATTAGTGTTGTAAGTCTATAAAATCGCACTCTGGGATAATTTTGTTGCTTGGGACATACTTACATCGTCATAGCACAGTTTTGAAACGCGCGAAAGCGCAAGATCGCGTTGCCCGGTGCCAAAACACCTCGTGTGTTCTGTGCCTCACCCACATGCAAAATCAATTTACTGGACGAATTGTGAGAAATTGGATTGTGTGCCCGGATTGACGTGCGCTGGCCGCGTCGGCCATTACGGGGCTGATACACAACGATTGCTCTATTTCTATTAAGGTAGTTAGGTCGTGTTATATATGTTTGCTGGCTTTGTTATGGCAAATATTAATGCTGGCGACTGTACTTAATTAAATACTCAAGTATCATGTCCCACCATAAATAACTCGAAACAATATTACATCAAAATTAAGGCACAGGCATTATTAAACTCAAGTTAACGTCTCTAATCGGCATTCCGTGCCCCGGGCTATTTGGCGGAGCGCCCAAGCAACAGGTCCGTTCACCGACTCTGATCCTTATCTCTCTTTCCTTCTACCCTTTGTACCTGTTGAGTGAAGAGGCAAGCGGTCGTGCCATGTTAGATCAGCTGCCACATCACATGAAATTTGTGTCACTGGGTACTCCACTGCGGTGAAATTTCAAATAGAAGATAAGGTAAAGTTAAGTCACACAATCGGGGTTGGTATTTGTTGTATTTTGAGCTAAATAAAACAGTAAATTACGGGCTATTTGCCAAGAACGCGGTTTGTGCAAGGGTGTTGCCATCCTCAACACAGTGACAGGTTATCACACTCTCCACCCCCTTAACCTAAATCGCTTATATAATATTATTTGCATCACCTTAGCTCTAAAAGCTTTTTACTTATTTTCTGAACACATACAGAATACATACATAATGGAAATTCAACCAGTACATAGTTAGAGTTTGTGCAATTGGTTAGCATGACGCTTCCATTTCGCTCCTTCCACTTCGACCAAGAAAGTAGAGCCAGGGATCAAAACTTTAACTACTTATGTGACCTTTTGACCATTTCTTCCCCCTTCTAAAGTCTTTAACATTCACCAAGTCCCCCTCATTTAACACTAATACTCTGGCACCCTTAGCATACTTTAATTGTTTTTCTTGGGACTCTACAAGATTTTGATGTATGGGTGCAGGTCTCAAAAGTGAAAATCTATTTCGCAGTTCTCTACCCATCATCAAACGAGCTGGAGTTACTCCGCTACTTTTGTGTGTGGTTGTGCGATAATCAAACAAAAATAAGGCATAGATATGTGATTTACCACTGTCAATGATTTTTTTCATATGCGATTTACCTAAATGTCTCGACAAATTTTTCAGCTGCCCCATTCGTGGCAGGATAATGAGGAGAAGTAAAACTATGTTTAACACCTGTTACTCTACAGAATTCTTTGAATTCGTGGCTTGTAAAAGCTGTGCCATTGTCTGTTACTAAGTGTACAGGGAAACCATATCGAACATATATTTCTTAAAATTTTGTTATTGTTAGACTAGACCCATTGGCCATTTGAAAAGCTTCTGGCCATTTGGAATAACTATCAACAATAATCAGATACATTTTTCCAAATAATGGCCCCAAAAAATCTGCATGGATTCTAAACCATGGTCGAGGTGGTATTGGCCAATATTTTGGTACTACTTGTGAAGGATTATGTCTATTTTCCAAACATAATTTACATGAATTTGTAATTTTTTCTATATTTTCATTTAATTTTGGCCACCAAAAGTATGCTTTAGCCATTTCAGTCATTCTTGTGGTTCCAAAATGTGTGGAGTTCATCTAAAACCGTCTGTCTTAAGTTTATAGGTATTACTATACGATGACCCCCCATTATACAGTCTCTATCTGTACTTATTTCGTGCCTCCTTAAATAATACGGGTCTAAACATTTATCTGATACCCTCTCTGGCCAGTCATCTTGACAGTATCTTAGTACTTTGGATAAGACTAGATCTTTTTTGGTATTATTTTGGATCAGTTTCCAGTTTAATGTTTTCAATTCAGACTCATCAATATAGTTGGCATTTACAATTTCAGTGTTTATTTGTTTCGGAAGTTTTATGCACTTACACAAAAGTTTTGTCTTTAAACCAACACTTTTTAGTTTTTTTACTGTCCGCACGCGTATTTCGTTATTTTCTCGTCGCCATTGTTGTATTTTGAGCTAAATAAAACAGTAAATTAATTAATTACGGTTTATTTGCCAAGAACGCGGTGTTATAAAACAAGAGACGGTATTGCCATCCTCAACACAGTGACAGGTTATCACAGTATTCATAACACATTTTGATATCACCAATATATGATATTTCGATGATATTGCGATCATCTTAAGGTACCAAATTCTATATAATACATTGCAAAGTTTATAATAAGTAAATGGAAGTGCGTGAATATCACATTATAATAATTACAATCTGATATTATATATGATACGGACTGCAACCGATAGAAACAAATGGAAGATTTTAGGGGAGGCCTACGCCGAGAGGCAAATCGACCACACCACCGATGTCAATAGATAATTCTAAGTTTATATTCAACTGTAAAAGTCGAGAATAAAAGGCTATTTAATTTTTTATTATATATCAATTATTGATAAACTACATAGTTGCATATTCGTACATAAAATTATGAGTATTCACTAAATTACTCATGTTACAGATGCCGTCAAACTTCTTGAACATTTGACCTTACCTGCGCAAAGGCGAATTGTACCTGCGAGCTGCCCCCCCACTTCGTCCCGCATGTTCAAGAAGTTTGACGGCATCTGTACTTTAAGCCTTAAGTAATACAAATATAGCAGTTTGTGTATGCAGCTCGATCAGCAAAATTGGACAGTCTTATAGTGACGTCGCCACTTTTCACAAAACTGTTCTGCCCTGTCTCGAGATGCCTTCAAATCATGTTGAAAAGAGCCACTAGACGGTCATACTCAGTTAATGACGATGCATGAACCTAAATGCTTACGTAAGTGATATCAGCCTGAATATCGATACCGCCACAATCGCACGTGCTCTTTAATCTGGTGGATTTAGGAACAGCCAGTGGACTATTAAACCTCCACTCCCTATGACTATTATGATGATGATTAAGGTACGATCGAAGTAATTTTACATAATATAAATTTGTTCTAAATATTTGACCGTGATTCATTAGTTACCTATTCAAAGCGAATTAGAAACTTAAGACTCCACCGAGCTTTCGACGCGGGCACCGATTTGGCATTTGCACCTGTGTGTGCGTCATCACGCACACTACTGCCGCTGCCGGCTCGCTCGATCGGTACGGTCGGTCACAAGCTAAAAGTTAGTAGCTCATTATTCTCTAATAATAAATCTTAACTCCGCGCATAAAACCATGGATGGTATAAGGAATAAAATCTTAATGCAATTATTATTTTTATTGAAATTTGACCGTTCACTAAGGAAAGTAATAATAACGCAGTGTCATCGGTGGACTAGTGTTGGAATTGAAATAGCAGTGGCGTGCACAGAGTTTTAAGACAGGGTGGATAAAAAATATATATTTACCCAAGTCCACGAAAAGCGAGCTCTTGTTTCCCCAAAAAAACCAACAATATCAACGAGTCTCTGAAAATATTGCGATTTCGGTCTACTTTTGCATTATGTCTGTCTATATCTATTAGTACCTAGTTGTGAATTTACACGCGTCTCGATTCGATTTATTCCTACCGTGTGATATTTAAAGTATGCCTCTAAGTGTTTTTGTCGCCTTTGTAAATTTATGTACGTCGTTGTACACGTACACCGGCGGCATCATTCCACAATTTTTTGGTGTTTGCAAACAGTAAACACGGAAAACAGAACAAGCGATTGTTGTGGATGTCTGTTAGCCAAGAATATGCATGATAATATGGTGACTGTACGACGGCATGAGATCTTCAAGAAGGTTTTCAAAAGAAGCGAAATAATTAACGTTCAGGGAGGGTGAATAAAAAACAGCAAAAAGAATTTTAGTTTGAGCTAAACTCAACTCGAGAAATAAATATAATATTTCCTTGCGTTTTCCCATTTTAACTAAAACAATAAATAGTGGGTGCTTCATCAATAGGTTAAATGTTTCCTGGGTAAAAAAAATATATATCGTAATTATCCAGTCGGTTACATTTACACAAAATGTTGGACACGTATGATCTCTTTTGTGAAGGAAAAAAATAAAAAAAATACGTGCCTAATATTTTTTTAATAACATAACTGACTATATAGGAATAAGCTAATAATCTTTAACTACAAGTACAAGACAAATATAAAAACCGTTCAAGTGCGAGAATGATCGCAAACCCTCGCGCACCGAGGGTTCCGTACAAACTATCAATTAACTCAAGGTAAAGTAAATGTCCCAATATTTGTTAAACTACTTGTTTTAACCCAACACAATAGAATTCAATTTCAAACAACGAATAAATTTTACACCAAGACTATGTTATTACTAACGTGCAAGGATAATCAGCTAAATATGAATGTATGTTGGTGTTTTAGCGATTATTGTTAATCGAGTGAATCGATTTCGATTATATTTTTTTATTTTAAAGAGAGTACTTCTATTATAGTTTCATAGAAATTTCAAACCAAAAAAATATTATAAAGTCGATTAAATTGCAAACTTAACTATACTTACACTACGCTATAAATACGCTAGATCCAGAAGGGGGCTGGTTTTTTTTACATTTTCCTTCATAGATCGAAATTTTACCAATGTAGAAAAAAAAGAACAACTGTTTCAAAAAGTGCACCTCAAGCCCTTTCATATAATACATTACTTGACCTAATAGTTAATATTTTTTTGCCCCCTCATATTCTTAATTTTTCATAGAAAATTAAAAATATATTTATATTTCTTATATTCCATGCATGTGGATAACTCTTATTTAAAACCATTCCAAATTTCAAATTGATAGCTTAAGTAGTTCGTGAGATATTTCACTTTGTGACAGACAGACGGAGGACGGAGTCGCAGCATAAGGGTTCCTTTTTAACCTTTTTTTGTACGGAACCCTAAAAATGTAATGGTAAGTTCTGAAGATAAGCAAACGAGCCCAAACTCGACTATCTTAGCCCCTTCCATCATAGAGTTCCACCCGCCATCTTCTGGCTTCGTCATGAGACCCTCGCCATCATGTGTAAAAGTAAGTACTGGAAGATATTTAATAGGTTGCAAACGTTGACTAATAATTTACAAGTATGTTACAAGAGCAAAGAATACGGGTACACGTTATATTGAACTGTCGCACAAAGTGACTCCTGAGGGGCAAAAAAGGGGCAACGTAATGTTTCGAACGCGCGTCAGGTAGATCCAACTGTCATTTTTCCATATAAACATTGACATTTAGTTCTAACTGACACGCGTACAATGCGTTACTATTCATACACAATTGACATCGAAGTATTTATAAGTGTCACCGCGCCGCATTGAAACGTGCTCTCTCTGAACGCTCGCGGGCGACTGAACCACAGAGCACGGGGAATGCGTATTTACATCGGCGCGCGGCCGCCACAGTGAAAATGTATGGAGAATTTGAAGCGCCTTTTGATGAATCTGGACCTCAATTACACGACGATAATTTAAATATTTTACGCGGATATATTGTAGTATAAACATTCATATTTCGTTTGAATTGAAAATCAGGATAGATTTCCACTGTCAAAGTATAAAAAAATCACTTAACGCCTGCTTACGATTTTACAGTTTTCGTCCAACATTGCTTTGTGCTGTAGGGTAAAATATTAATAATCTTAAGTTTTTTAAACGAACGTATTGTTAACTTCTTCTTCTAAGTGCTAAATGTACAGTTTATACATGGATTAAACAAATACTGTTGACGTTATCTACTTAACGGCCACTGCCTGTTTGGCATATTTCGCTCGGTGCAGTCTTAAGTGTATTTCGCTTGTTGTAGCTACAATTGGGTCATACAGACACAGTAAGTTATGACGAAAGTTAGAATATTAAAGGTTTACTTTGATCTTTGGCAAACGCAAGGAAGACAAATGTAATTGGTGGCTTCTACATAGGTAAAGTTGACGAAATATAATTTGCACCGATTCCTCTAACAACTTTTACGGCGAATCCTTGCAAATTACCTATATTTCCTCAACTATACAACACAGTGCTGGAGTAATTATGAAAGTTACGAGGTTAGAACTTGTTATGTTTTTTTGTTGACATAAAATTTATTATGTTGCCTGTCTTTACCTACGCTACAATGCTCCCGGTCTAAGCATGGATTAATTTATAAAAATGTATTTCTCTATGACAACATTTCAAAATATGTAATGACGCCCAAATCGAAAACCATTTCGGTAATTATGGTACCTGAACGTAATAAACCAGTTCTCTGTTCTTTTTCCTGCTCACTATTAAGAAAATCGCGAAAACGTATAAAAGTGGTTTTCAACTTGTGTGGTGTCAATATTATGTCATGTGTAAGGTGTGCAAACTGCCATACAGAGCCGTAGGACTCTACGGAATGTCTGTCTGGAATTCGCTACTTTTCAATTCGATAGTTCTGAATGAAAATTACAATTTAGGGAGAAATAAAAAAACATGTGACGCTTAAAAAACATTTTCTAGGGAACTAAATCATAAAATGGCCTACATGAAAATATGAAATGTTGTCATTTCCATATTAAAAACATTATTTCATTCGTCACCGTCTTTTTAAATATTAATATTTAACTCCGTGATTTATAATCGCTAAAAAACATACTGTAATAATACATTACGTAACTAGGGCGGTGAATTCGTGAATGCCCCAGATCGCAGGTGTTTGTGGCCCAAACCGAAGGTGAGGGCCATAAATATGCGCTCTGGGGCTTTACGAATTACCGTCCGTGTTGAGTACAAAATTTTACGTCTTCACCTGGCCACAATGCGAGTTTTCCCGTACGCGCAGCGTGCAGCAAAACTCGCATTATGGCCACGTACGACGTAAAGTATATTTCCCAACTAAACACTTAATTGTGTTCGGTGTTAACTTTCCCTCCAACTTGACAAAACAGCACCGAAGGGATCATTACGGGCACCGTCCGGTGTCATATAAAGAACGACAATATTCACAAGTTATTTCGGCGGAAAACTCAGCTCGGCTTGAATAGCCATGGAACCCATAAGTTCGCGTCGGGCTCGTCGCTATAACGACGGCCCACTTTCAGATCACGTCCTAAACTACACTATAACTCAGAGATGATATCACACCCACGTCCGTTATTTTCTACACGACAGCTCGTCGTCATTTTCTTTCTCCTAATTATTCGCCCCCATTCTGCACACGCTCTTCGCTGCTTTATGAAAGCTCGCTTACGAAATTTCCTCGTTCTATCGAAACTGTTAGTACTTACGTTAAAGAATATTTTCTGGAATCTGCAAATTTTATTTCATCGGTGTTTCGTCGTAATATATGCAGTGTATAAAATGTTTTCGTTAGCAGCGTTACTGCTTAAAAACAAAAATTACACTGTTTTACTCCCCTGGAAAATTATTGGGCTGACAATCTAAAATGATCTACTCACTAAGTACAACATAAGGAAAGCGTTCTTGCATGTTCATGTTACACTTTCTTCAGCCACCTTTGCGCTATTTTACATTAACCATTTCCGCAGAATATGGAAAACCTACCGTTGCTAAAACAGCGAATACACCCTGAAAATAAGACTTGAATTTTAACTCAGTAAGAAAATTTCCAGACTATTAAACACAACCGCTGTGCCGACTTCTTAAATCCCTTAAGGCAATAAACTCTCAGGTTTATGGCATTTGGTATTGACAGGGCGGATTCCAATCAGGCAACCTTATTCCGCAATATTTTCTGCGTTATTTTTTGGAAGCATCAGATGTATAAAATAGAAGACATAAGAACTGAACATGAGCTGACCGTGATAGCTCTGACTTACGTTTACACTGGTGGTGATAGTGTTGAGTTTAGGTTCCGGACAACAACGACTTGCTGCACTAACGTTCCACAGGGTTTGAACCCCAATGTCAGGGGCATTATTCTGAAAGTACATACAACATTCCTGATAGTAATTGAAGGAAATCCATGATACAAGCAGAACAATCCATCTGGAAGTATCTACTTCTCTAACTTTTGTTGCATTTTTGAAACAAAAGTAAATGTAAGTAAGAATAAATATAAATAAATAAATAAATAAATAAATATAAGGGGACAATCTTACACAAATCGACCTAGTCCCATAGTAAGCTCAGTAAGGCTTGTGTTATGGGTACTAGACGACGATATATATAATAGATATAAATACTTAAATACATAGAAAATATCCATGACTCAGAAACAAACATTCATGCTCATCACACAAATTTTTGCCCTTACCGGGATTCGAACCCAGGACCTCTTGCTTCGTAGGCAGGGTCACTACCAACTAGGCTAAAGCGGTCGTCAAGAATGATATGTTACTAGAAATTTAGTCGTACCTAATAAGATAATTTGTTTTCTTGAGTATATAAAGGTTACACAGCTTATTTGTAGATTTAGAACAGATCACGTAACGCATTCTACGCACGAAGATCTAACTGCATTGTCCTAACGCGCGTTCGGAACGTTACGTTACCCCTCTGATCTTGTTCACAAGAGAGAGATAAATATTTTTTCACCTCACCGTGCACCGGCTCGAAAAGGTTTGCTTTGTCACTCAAAATCTGCGCCCAAAAGTCCATTATATCCGCTAGCGTGGCGCGTGGAAAGAGTTTATGAATTTGGAACGTGACGGTCAATCGCGAGATCCAACTTTTTTGACAGACAACAGAATAAGAGGTGCGTTCAAAAACTGATGGTGTTATGCCAATAATTAATTGTTATTATTTTGATATAATAAAATTAATAATACTTATTCTTTCTTAAATGAGTAGGTACATACGAAATATTTATATTTAAATATAAATAAATATAAGGGGACAATCTTACACAAATCGACCTAGTCCCATAGTAAGCTCAGTAAGGCTTGTGTTATGGGTACTAGACGACGATATATATAATAGATATTTATATCTATCCATGACTCAGAAACAAATATTCATGCTCATCATCATAAATATTTGCCCTTACCGGGATTCGAACCCAGGACCTCTTGCTTCGTAGGCAGGGTCACTACCAACTAGGCTAAAGCGGTCGTCAAAGGGATATTTAAAGTGACTTTTAAGGATAAAATAAGAATAAATCATTATAAAATGTAGTTTTATTTTTCAAAAAATTTAAAATGAGGTCCAATATTCCTGACTTCCATTACATTTCCTCGCGGTGGTGAGGTGAAAAATTGTGTGTTTCGCTCGGCAGCTAAATTGTTTGGCGCCTCGTGCCTTGAAAGCCTCGCTATGCTCAGGATTGTACTTTTGAACCATTCGCTTCGCTCATGGTTCAATGTTACAATCCTTCGCTAGCTCGGCTTTCAATACAAGCACTTGCGCCAAACAACAACTTTGCAGCCTTGCATAACAAATAACTATTGTTGATAATCTACTTTTACATGTCTATGCAGTAGCTATACGTATACAGTTTAAAGGATTTCGCTATTAAGGCGCTCCCATACGCCAATGCCCTTCGATCTGAATCCCTTAGTTTTGTAATGTTTTTTCAAAGTTCAATTTTATTTTTTAATCAAAGTTCAAAATCCAAAGTTGTTTTCGAGATATTTGGCATCAAAGTTGAACAATTTTAGGCCAAAAAATCTGTTTTCTGGCCATAACTTTGGTGTTAATTAGTTTAAAAGGAAAACCCTAGACAGGTTTTTAGAGACGTCATAGACGAACCCAAATATGTAGATTTCGTATATGTTAGATCTTTTGCGTCAATAGGGATACGAAATAAGTGGTTTTTTTTGACAATGTTTAAAAAAATCGTACAAAATTAAGTATTAATTTCTTTCAAAATCCGGTAGACAAAATGGAGATAAAATCTATCTGTATCGCAAAAGTATTCAGAACAATTCAAAACTTCACAAAAATCGATGAAAACCTCGGGTAGCCCCTTAATTGAAACACGAGTTTCGGGTCAGTTTGAGATTACGTTCCGTATTTCAATATGTTTTAGGCGTTCCTTTTACCCGTGTGGTGTCGGGTTAGAATTTCACCACCCCCTTTCTTGCCGTGGGTGTCGTAAAAGTCGACTAAGGGACCAGGGTTGAAGTGTGTTGTGGGCGATAGGCTAGCAACCTATCACAGCAATATCACATTTTGGTCGATATTTTATACCCACATTTATGCTAAAAGTGGCGCTGGAACATACGTTTCATGTGCTCTGCCTACCCCTTTTGGGAATAAAGGCGTGAATGTATATATGTATGTATGATCCTTTTACGCGCGTCGAGATAACGTCTCAGAACGAACGCGAGAAACACATTTAAATTAAATTGGGATGATAAACGTAAATATTCGATTGACCCCCTATGAACTGAAGTTTAGTTTCGTGATCCTCCGTAATATTAACACTTAGTAGATGATGAGATTTTTATGCCTGAAACTGTGGTTTGCCTGAGATTTTAATTTCGCTGGCTGTTGGCTGCGGTATTGAAAATTTACTGTTGTAGAAATATCAAGAAACATAATATATAAGTATTTGCACAAACAACGACGGTTACGTGATATGAAACTTGTATTTGGCGGTGATTTCTAAGCGAAACAAGTCACGGAAAAGGGTTAAATGTAATTTTACCACATACCCTGTTGTACCCATCAGTGACAAACCTCGGGAAAAAGCGTTCTAAGCGCAGCGCTGACTTTTAAGCTGCACCCGACAACGTATTCATTGACATTGTGCGTCACGCGTCAAATTACGCGCAAATTAGCACATAGTGCCAGAATTTCGTCAGAGCAGGCTGACGTCGTTTTAATGTGATCATTAACTCGATAAACTGAGGTACTCGTACCATTGGTACGGAACTAACTCACCCGATGCTCGATCCCTCTGCAAGGGCGAGTGATTGGGCGGGCGGGCCGGAGGTTGCGGTGCGGCCGCGGCGCGCGCGGCGGTAGTGACTGCTCGCCCGCCGACCCGAGCGCACGCCGCGCGCTCCGCCCGGTACGCGGTATTTCGCATGCAACCCTGCCGACCTCCCCCAGACCTGCCCCGTCGCCCCGCCCGCCCCACCCCTCCCGGCCGCAGCCTCCGCGGCCTTCACGTGGATACATATTGCGCGGTGCATACGTCCGTCACCCACTAACACTTAATCATCTTAACAGCTCATTGCACATCGGCAGGTGTTTCGATGTTCTGATTTAATTTTCGCGGCCGAGCGACTTGGCGATATTTTGAAAAGTTCGCGGTACCTCGTTGTTTACTGGACACGTCTTCAAAGATGGGTGCGCTCTATTTCTATATGAACTATTGCTAGCAACACTTCGTGCAATATGTATCCCGTATTATCAGTTTTTTATACAGACTATTTTTGAATGAATGTTGCATGGTTGTACGTAGAAGTTTGGTCTGCTCCGTTATTACTCCTATTTCGACATTTACCAGTAGACTTACTTTAACATCTTTTTTTAGACATATTTAAGCTTACTGTAAAAAATCTCCATTTCCTTTGAATTGTAGTTGTTTTATAACTTTCCTTCAGATCATTAAACAGAAATATTTGTTAGGCAACACATTTAATTTGCTAGTTGTGACTTAAGTTTTTATAGACTACACTCTGCAACACGAAACTAAAAATTACATTTCATCCTAATGGAACGCAAAATATTTCCATTGAATTTAAAGTACACTTTACTTATTTGATAACGAAACCAAGTGCCATGCTTCTAAAACTGGTAATGTCCGTGATATATCTAAAATAACGGAATTTCTAACAACCTGATTTAGAAGAATGTAACTAGACGGCAAAATGAGCGAAGCGTAGAAAGCGGACGTTAATTCCATTAAAAGTTTTGAATAAACATACCTCTTCATAATTTTATCAAAACCTTAAAAGTTCATTTCACTCTGAAGCGAATATTTTCCTTTCATCTCCCACCATAATGTAGATATTTGTTAGAGAATCAGATAATTGTTTACATAAAATCTGAATAACTTTCTACGGTGCTTCGCACACCACAAGCTCAGCCTTGAAAGCTTTCAAAGGACAGGGGATTTTTTTTTATACACCACATGTTTTGTTTTGGAGACTTTCGAAATGATCCCGGTTCACATTCATTATTATGACGAGAGGGTCTGTCATCAAGGTCCTTCGTCAGTTCAAGAAAAAATCTGTAATAAGTTCAATATAATCGATACATAGATATACAACTACGACTAGTTAGGACCTTCGGACCAATGAGACCATGAGATTTTCGTTGTCTAGATCTCTCTCTGTCTCTCTCTCCCTCTTTCTCTCTCTCTCTCTCTCTCTCATCTGTATGTTTAAGATTTGAAGCGTATTTAAAGGCATGTAAACGTTTATCATAGCTTCTAACTGTAATGGAATCTATGTCACATTCTTCAGTTATGTATACGCTTGCCTGCGAATGATGTACCGACAAGATCCTATTATGTGTGAGATCATCTACTCCTCTACTCGCCGCTGTTATTTACGTGGTGTATTAGCCGTTGCGGCCGCGGCGCGGAGAATCGCGATTACACAGTCGTTTACAATCATCTACTCAATTCGTTTTTTTTTTCATATAGTGTGGAAGGCTGCGAAGAGGCAGCCAGGTGTGCAGTCCGCATCGCGGATATGATTGTTTAAAACAAGTGTGGAAATACTACTTGGGACTAAAATAACCAACACAGTAAGTCCAATACGCAAGTTTTGTTATTTTTGAAACGTCTTTCTAGCAGCGTTGTCTATTTTACTAATTTAAGAACTGTTAGCTGTATATGTTAACATATACCGTATCGTAATACCTGGAATGTCTTTGCGACTTTACTGTAAATATCTCAATGATGTAAACCGACCCGCTTTGATGAAACGATCCTAAGTAAATAGGTACGGTAGAGCTAACTCGGAATTGCTAACAAATATCCATGTTTGCCTGTATATCTAGGTGAAGTTGATACGTTCAAATACTTTTGATGTATATGATAGCTATTTAAATAGGTATTACATACATCAAATATATTTCAACGTATCTATTCAAAGAAATAACGTGCTCACGTGTATTCAGAAGTCCGTCATTTACCTATAACCCGATTCATACAATTCTCTTTTTAAGTATCTGAAAATACATGCTTCCAGGTTGGTCCATTATAAACTGAGGAAACTCCTGAAATATATTAGGGACGTTTGTAGTGATTTCGATCTTTTCTATTGTAAGTCGTGTATTGACACCCGGAAATTCTTGGTAAAGTGGAACTGATGATGAAGACCACAGATGATATACGAAACTCTTCAATGATCTGGGGGCACGGTAGTGCCCGCGCCAAGTTGAGCGAAACAGCGGCACAGCCGTACAATCCTTTACTCGAAGCATGTCAGTCCATTTTCGACCCCCCTATAACTTCGTTGTTGATAAAACTAGAAGCCTGAATTTTCAGTAACCAAGCAGGCATTGTATAAACACGGTATATACCGGTGTATCCTCTGTTGAACCTTATATCGATCCGCAAAGTCCAAAAAGGTACTTAGTTACAAAAAAATATCTGACGTTTGGTCTAAACAATAGTTATTTGTTATGCAAGGCTGCAAAGTTGTTGTTTGGCGCAAGTGCTTAGTATTGAAAGCCGAGCTAGCGAATGATTGTAAAATTGAACCATGAGCGAAGCGAATGGTTCAAAAGTACAATCCTGAGCATAGCGAGGCTTTCAAGGCACGAGACGCCAAACAATTTTGCTGCCGAGCGAAACACACAATTTTTCACCTCACCACCACGAGGAAAATTGGAGGTAAGTAAATGTAATGGAAGTAATTTGGACCTTATACTCATTTTCAATAAAGGTTTGTTTACATCTCATCAAGATCTAGCATTTTATAATTATCAAATGTTACATAAATATTTTTGCATCTTTACATTAAAAAAGTCAAAATATTGTTGGGTACTCACGGTTTAAACTAAGACTCAAATACGTTTATTTCATTTTTTCCGCTAACTTAGCGGGCATCAAAATTCATATATTCTGCACTAAAATCTATAAATAACCGCCATTATTTTGGTTTTACTGTCTGTGGCTTTAGAACAAAACAAAATTAAGTTAGTTCGTTTTTTTCTTAAATTAACTTTTCAAACGGTGCGTTCCAAATTTGGAAAAAGCTAAATTTTTTGAAAAATAAAACGACATTTTAAAATTATTTATTCGTATTATATCCTTATAAGTCAGTCTAAATGTTAATATTTCGTATGTACCTACTTAATTAAGAGAGAATAAGTATTATTAATTTTATTTTATCAAAATAATAACAATTTATTATTGGCATAACACCATCAGTTTCTGAACGCACCTCTCATTCTGTATAGAAAAAAGTTGGGTCTCGCGATCGACCGTCACGTTCCAAATTCAAAAACTCTTTCCACGCTAGCGGATAAAATGGACTTTTGGGCGCAGATTTTGAGCGATAAAGCAAGCCTTTTCGAGCCGGTGAGGTGAAAAAAAATATATCTGACTTTTGGTCCAACACATCATTTTCAAAACGGGGCCTGAGAGTACATGATATTTTTAATTATTTGCATCACACAAGTCTTAACTAGCAGACTAGACGCACCGTACATGCCTATATATGTATGTGACCAGCAACAAATTTAGGCATTACGTCCACAATATAAGATTCACAGAATATACGACATGGAATGCTAACGGCTGCAAAATATGTTTTTGTTGGTTGATATATGTATATAATATCGCATTTTGAGAGTAAAGTAAATTCGGCGTAAAATTCTGTTAAAAAGCTGTGGTATTTTTTATAGTTACGTGGAAATAGGCAAGTTTCTCTTTAATATTTGGATTATTGCGAAATGTTTTTGCTTTGAATACCATTTTTATTTTATTTTATGTAAATAAAAATTAAGAAAGCGAAGTAATACAGGCGATTTGTAGTAGTATAAAGTAACGTGAGCAGAACGTAGAATTTTCGGCGTGGAATATTAATTATATTATATTATTATTGTAGAAGGTGGCCATGGCAATTCAGTACTTAACCGACGTAACCCCGTTGAGTTTGGGATCGTTAAAATTGTCTCAACGAGTAGTTGATGATGGTATACAGAAAAGTACAGTCGGCAATAAAAGCTTGTACCAAAAATGAAATTTTTGTCAGAAACTTATTCGTATATGTGTGTTTTGCTGCTCTCCTCTACATGTCGCATTTCTCAAACAGTTCTCGTGAAATATTGTAAACAGGTTCAATGTATAAAGATTTTTTTACCAATTGAAATTGTTCCGAATAAAATATATTAGTGTAATTTGTTTGCGCGGCCAGTGGGAGCTATTCAGACGGCTTCAGTTACATTGCAACGTTGTTAGCGACTGATGAAGTTTATTTTGCCTCTGTAGCGATACCTATACAACTTCTTACCAAAGATTTCTTGGGAGAACGTCCTACCAAAGCTCGCAAAGCTAATTATGAGTGTGTGAGGCTTGTTAAAAATCTTTAACAAGTTTCACACAATCAGTATTAATAAAATTGCTCGGTTAGGCAAAATGCTGGAAGAATAATGACTGTCATTTCGCTAGAATGCTGGCTCTATAACGCTCCTGTTTATTTTGTGACTTGTTACCTGTCATCTAACATTCGCTGGAATGCTCATTACAAGTGAACGTTCAATTGATCAGTACCTTGCGGGTGTCATTTCCGGAACAATTTTCGTCCGATTTCAAACGCTCTTTCACCTGTAAGAAAAGAGCCTATTCTATCCCGCTTCTCTGCCTGGGTTTACTGTACTACGCGGGCGAAACCACAAGTACTATGTAAATAACACATCAGAAACTAATCTAATCAAATTTAGGAGTCTAGAACTGGAGTTTCCGTTGAATCAAAAACCGAATCTATAGAAAAACGGGCCCAAGACAGTAGATGTCGTAACAGTCTAGATTATAACTTAATACGAACTTGCCTAGCGGGCGCCTACGCCGTAGGCGCTTATGCTAATAAGCAGGAAACAACGAACGAGCGTAGATATGTGAATGTACATACATAAATAATCTCACGCCTGTAAAGGCATGTGAAATTTCAGTTCCACTTCTAGCATTTATAGGGTAAAAGATGGAAAAAATGTGACATTGTGTTTTATACGAGGGGCACATCGAAATGATCGGGAATGGATAACTTACTAACTGACTAAGTTACCTGAAAATCTTCTTTTATGACTTTAACACTGGACTTTTGAAACCATAATGGCATGGCATTCAAATAATTATTCAAAATTGTTAAATTTTTACTAAAAATCTATTTATGTTTTTAAAGTCTGCAATGATCGAGACTTTGCAAGGAAAAATCACTGAGTATATATTTTTTTCAACACTTTATATATGATTAATAATTATAAAATAACCCTTGTGTTATTTTATAATTTTGTGAGGGTAAGCTTATTATTTTGATGATTTTTGCTTCAATGGTATTTAATCTAATCCAGCCCAACAATAATATCTCGCTAGCATATTCAGTATTCCTGACCTAGCTCTATCATATAGGTCGACTTAAAATAGTGGTGACTCCTGAATACATCCCGGTAATGGAAAAAAATATACAGCATAATCTACATGTAGTATACTAAGACATTTCGTTATCTATGAGTATTCAAATGACTAAAAAGAACAACGTTAGCAAATTGGGAAACTATTAATATAAGCCTGAAATATCACGTTATCCGGGACTGATCGAGGTTTGAACTTTGTAATAAAATGGCATAATTTTAATGTCAACTTCAGCCTTGTATCATTGACATAATAAATGTTTTATGTTAGGCGCAAGCGCTCAATAGCAACATGACTTATACTTAAAAACCTAAGCAAAAAAAACATGTTAGTGGTCATTTTGAGTGTGCCCCTCATATTATGTGAATGTACTTAAACATTTCTGTCTCATTAGTCGTGTTAATTCTAATTAGGTACATTTATTTACAAAGTAGTAGGGGAAGTACGAACAAATTGACAGGGTGTTTTGATTTTGAATCATATATCTTTATTTATTGTAATTATAATTTGTCTCATACATTGACAATCATCTTAGGTTCATTGACTACCAGTAACGCAGTCTTTCAATTGAATAGGAACGATATCAAATTAAATATTAAGAAATAGAAGGACGAATCAAAAAAACCATTTTGTCCATATAGTATGGACAAAATGACACACTAAATATGGGTATAATGACATACCAAATTTTTAAGAACAAAGTTCGCAAATTAATCTTTTCGTCTTCTTTAAGACAGCAGCACAATAAGCGTGAGCCCAACGAAAACAACTCGTGTATCTAAACCGGCTTAGACCGCGAATAAAGATCATTGCAATAAATGCAGGGACAGTTTTCTTCATATTCTTCAAATTCTTCATTATCGGAGCTGGAATCGATAGTTTGAGCAAATTGACGCTTGGGTCTTGTCCGTATATGCCATTTTGTCCGTGTATGCCATTTTGTCCGTATTTCCCCTACTCGTGCACTTTCGCATTCAGATTAGATTTATTTACATATTAACTATCCGCGCGGATTTGCCTGTGTATTAATAAGAGCGCAAGCGAAACCTGGGGATAAAATACAGCCTATGCCTGGTTTTCTTACTCGGATGTGTAGATTCGCAGATTACATACATACAAACTTACAGACTCACAAACTGGTTAAAGCGTTAAACGGCTCAACTGATTTGAATGACATATTGCACGAAGATAGTTTAAAGCCTTGATTAAAATATTAAAATACAGGATATATTTTATCCCGGGTCCACGCTTGACGAAGTCGCGGGCGGAAGCTGTAGTCAATATTTTACAAACTTGTCTGCTCCAGCCAGCCTCCTTTTTGGTTGGCAGAGAACTGCCTGGACTATTATCAACGTAACAGCAGTAGTATAGCAAATTTCAGAATACTTTTATAGAGCGACTGGCCATCTTACCTACATTAAACATGACATCTTAAGGACTGGCTGCTCAGAATAGGATAGTTACGAGTAGTTAGTTATCCTCGTAAGTCCTGTGTTTTTTCAATAGCAGTATTCATATCTGCTGGATGTACTATATCGAGGACAAACCAAGAATAGTGCTTCAGACCGAGATAAAAAAATACCCAGTACATGGGGTATGAAGAATTTGTACTTGGGTAAGTACATTAGGCAGGTCTTCGTGCTATGCAGTTTCATTATCAGGTCTGTACTATGCTTAGTTTGTACTTGTAAAAGTACGCGGGGACTTACGAGGTACTGGGCTTTTCCGCAAGTCGACATCCAGTGTGCCTATTTAGCGTCAATCGGTGGGGTAGCGCTCCTTAATCACCCCAGCTCCTCCAGAAATGTTTCAGAATAGGATAATTGCGTCATGTTAAAATTGACACGAGTAACGTAGTGTTATGCTAAATGGATAGTAAACCATCAAACTATTGCAATAAAATATAAATTACAAAATATAATTAAAATCATGAAAAGATGTGAACCTTGATAGTTTAGATTAATATGCATTTTTTAATTGTCTAAGAAATAAATTTAAATTTATTTATTATATTTAGTTTAAAAAACAAACATTAGTTTTCAATAACGATTTAGAAAAGCTACCAATAGAATCCTTGCACTTTTATAGAAACAAAATTGTATGACAACTATGGACCTAAACGCAGTATTTCGCGACCGAAACAGCAATATTCGTACAAATTGCAAAATGTGACGTCATACTTTTACTTCAATTAGTTTGAAGCGTTACGGCTGCTGCCAGCGAGGTCCGACTCTAACATTTTTTTTTTTGGATATTTATGTTCGCTAATGGTATCATTTATAAATTATATCATACAAACATTTGTTCCTCTCCAAACATTGGTTCGAATGACATCGTAAAAAAATCTAGGTCAGTAGCCTATCAATAGGGCAACAAGGAGCAATACATTATGACAAATACAAGGTGCTCCAGTCACTGAGTTTCACCTAAGAAATTATTCACATTAAGCAATGTACCTATCAAATGTGAGTCACGAATATGATAAAGCTAATTATAAACATGATGTACCGTGTTATGGTTTACTATGAGTTTGTTTATTGTATAAACATTGGCGAAGATAAAGTGTTCTTATTTCGTAAAGCACTCATTACGCGTCATTGACTAGAATACGAAATAGTACAATATTGCAGCGGCCGGGTAGTAGCAATTCGTGGATGAGTTGATTTTGTCGGATGAAGCAAAGCTGAATCCGACAATAGAGACGAATCCACGAATTGCCGTTCCCGCCAAGGCAGATATAGTGCTTTTCTCCAAAAATGCGAGGAAATCAAATAATATTTTCAATAATCTTATAATAGCGAGTATACTATACTTACATGTCAATAACCTATCAAGTTCCCGCCCAACTTATTTTTAAAGAATGAACACGGCATGACTTTTAGTGCCAGTTTCAATTGGCATGCATAAAAAAAAATACCATTAGCATCGGTCACAATTTTAAATGTTTTATGCAATTAAAATTATTAAAGATTAAACGGGATTGCAGTCGAAATGCATTTAAGTTCGTTGTGAGTTTTATTTCGATAAGTATTTTTATTTCTTCATTTAGAACTATTTGAGACATTTTTAAAAACGTCACTTCGATCATTTTGAAAAGTACGCCTTGTGTCTATGATCATTAAAAAAATGAAAACTCGAGAAAAGTTTAAGCAGCCTACAAACGGGCAGCCTACAACTCTTGCAAAGTTGGAAAGAGAGAGCCATACACTACTAACCAGTCTAACTATAGCAAGTTGTTATGACAAATTGCAAAGTCTTTAAACGTACGAGCACTTGGCTGTTTGTAGCGATTTGTCTTAGTCAAAGCATATAGTTAAAAGGTAAAAAAGTATACAGTATAGGAATTTCATACATTTTCCTGGCCGCTAAAACCGTACAGTAATTACTTTTAACTTTTTAAATTTGCGCTCGTCAGTAACGAGGAACATCACGTACTACTTTTGCTACAGTAAGGCGCACATTTCCGAGCATATTGGAGAAAATAATTATATCGCCTTAGTTCCTAACGTGATGCCACCAATAATCGACACTTTAAGGAGGACGTGAAATTAAATAAAAAAATGTTAATTAATCTCTAAGAAATATATTTAGCTTTTTATTAAGAGACGAGACCTAGATTCATTGTACAATTGGAATAAGCAAACATTTATGAAAACTCCTGTCATCGTGTTTTAAGCTCCAGTAATCGATTCCTACATTTTTTGAATAATATTAATAGCAATGCATAAAATAAACAATACATTTAAAAGAAAATTGCCAGTCCTTATTTACAACGGTTAAAGAAAAAATACTGGTACCAACACGTTTATTTATAAAACAACGTAATAATCCAGTCACTGAGAAGAGACACTCAACTTTATGTCAAGTTTACCTTGACTTACCTTAACCGAGGTTTTTCGTGGATGTCCTTCCAAAAGAGTGACTACAGTCATATAAATATGAAATCTCAAAATGTTTCAGAACATAAAATTAACGCGTGGCTGGGGTCTGAAACTCGCCTCATCTATTATTACACGTTTGACAGCGTAAACCGCTATCGTTCAAGGAAATGATTACACGAAAATTGTTATCGGGTACAGGGAACTCGAAATAAATTGTTATAATTTCCTGCTTACTTCGACTTAAGATATTTAACGGCCGACTTATTCCGATTACCCGCGGAAAGACTGGCGCTCGGGGAGTTCTCGGAAGTTGGTTCCGTCTCAGATAATAACGTTTCTCTGATGTCAATATGATTTATGAGAATTAACAGATACATAGTTAATGGAATTCATTTGATTCTAATTTTGTGAAGAACTAATTTTGTGAAGAAAAGTGTGTAACCCTGACCTCGGGCCTAAAACGAAGCTAATTTTATAAGCTAGCAGCCCACGTCGTTCCGTCGCAGTATTACAAAGAACCCAGAAAAAATATATAGAGACTCTCCTATAAGATAGGGAGACAGGTAGCTTTCAGAGAGGTAGGACACACCGAAATGTCATCCCGCTCGAATTTGGTAACAGTACTACTTGCTCTGTAGTAGTGTTGTGTCCCTGGAGGTAAGCAAGGTCGCCAGAGCTCCCATTGTGTTGAGAGCGAGGGCATTTGTTCCTTCAGCTACTTAACAGCTACAGTAACACCGGCGAATCCTCAAATATATCGAGGGTCGGCAACGCCAATGTTACTCCTTTGGAGTTGCATGCGTCTATAGACTGCGGTGTCCGCTTACCATCAGGCGGACCGTACGCTTGTTTGCCTCCGTCGTTGTATAAAAAAGATACTCATTCAAGAATATGGAGTACTAGCTTCTGCCCGCGACTCCGTCCGCGTGGAACTCGTTTTTATCGTAGCTCCATACAAACTTTCACCCCCCATTTTACCCCCTTGGGAAATGATTTTAGGGATAAAAACGATTAGTTATATGGCCTTCCCCGGGACCCAGACTATCTCTATACCAAATTTCACTCGTACAAACTTTGCACCCCTATTTAACCCGCTTAGGGGTGGGTTTTTCCGAAACCCTAAAATTACTAGTATTGTAATCAAGAGACCATGCACAAAGTTTCAAGTCTCTCACTTAAAATTTTACTCCATTCCCATACAAACTTTCAACACACTTTTTACCCCCTCGAGGGGTGGAATTTGCAAAAATCCCTTCTTAGTGGGTACTTACGTCATATAAACTACCTGTTGTAAAAAAAACAGCTTAGAAAAGGTTCAAAATGTCTTATCAAGTGATAAAATGGCAACCGTGCTACGCCTTCAAGACTTTTAATAGTATTTTATGCAACTGTTGTATAAGTAGGGTCTTAAAACGCGAGTGTCATGAGTTGCGATGCGAGCCTTGGCGAGCATCGCAATTAAAGACGCCACGAGCGTTTTAAGACCAAGTTATACACCGTTGCATACAATACTTTTTCTACGACTAATTTTATATAAATAGCATTTGACTTTTCAGGCAGTAAGTTTTCGTTAGTTCTATTTACTACTCACGCAATTTCTTCAGCGGTGCAGCTATTTTCTTCTTCGTCCATTTTAAAAGGAACGTACACATTTTTCTTCACTTCACAAACACGAATCAAATCTTAAGAAGTTAATAACGAATAGTTATCATATTTCATCTTTTTTTTTTTTTTTTTTAAATTCGTCCATTCGGACAGGCTAAGACCATGGGCCATACTGCCTAGTCTTCATTTAATTTTGAACTGGAACTTTGGTTGTAACATGACACATTGACACCTTTTGTTTATGGTCTGTTTTGTTCTTAATTCATCTTGCCAGTACTGTCACATTAAGAATAAGGTTTTTCTTAAGTTGGCAGCAATGCCTTTAGTACAATAATTTCTTTGAAGTAAATACATTCAGTGGTTTGTTAAGTTGGTAGTACCTAATGTATTTTATTGTTAAATTAGTGTTGATCACGTAATACTACCCAGGTTTAGAAGCGTATGGCTGCTAAGCGTATCGTTTTGGCGACAAAACAGCACGGTTGTGCCGTACTGTTATGGGGAATAGTGTAGACTTTTCTGCAGACTTATTTTGTATGTCTTTATATTAGAGTTCGGGACTATGTAAATGACAGATAAAAGTACAGGAGTAGAAAAATACGTTTATATATATGTATAGATTAATTATAGTACTAAATTTCATCCTGTAGGCATAGTATATACCTGACACACTTTGGATATGATATTTATATTGAAATTAGTTTGACTATAGGTAACCTAACAATCTACTTACTTTCCATTTCAAAACCGAGGATGTTGCTAGTCATGGTCAGGATACAATCAGGATAGCTATTAAATGATTCACATTATAATATGTAATGAGATTATGAGTTATGAGGTATGAAAACCAAGGCCCCATACTGTTTGGACGATGTAAACGAAAGAATAAAATAATAAAATTATCAATAAGATTAAATATCAAATCTCATGATCATAGAATAAGAATATACCGTACCTAAGTATCGATCATAGTTTAAATTCTGTTATATAAAAATGTGTTATTGGTTCGGCAAATTAAAGTAGAGTAGACGGCATGCACACGAGGGCTGGAGGAAGCAATAACACGAGGGATATTGCGCCGTGGCTGCCGTAGAGTGCAACGGGAGGCGGATTAAGGTGGATCGGCCCGATGCATCATTTCTTAGATTTGATCCGAAATGCCTTTCCATTCTCGTGGGGACTTAATACCGAGAATATTGAAAGCGATTGTTGTGTTTTACGAGTAACACCTTCAGTGCTAGGTGGGCGTTGTATTCGGAAGTTCATCTAGTGGAAAAATCATAAGTTGACAGTTAATGTGTTAAGATATGCAAACGTCAATTTGAATATCATTGCCTATCGAATCACTTATTCACAATTTTAGCCACTCACAATGTTATAAACGATAGATGGGTAATTCCATTTATTGCGCACATACATATTAATTATTCAGCCCTATTGAAATTCGGGAAGTGATTCAAACTCCAAAATGGTTCTTATACTAGATCATGAAATAAACATACAAACTCTAGACTATATCTAGATTACCAAAAGGAATCTGCAGAGGACATGAATAAAAAAATATTTCTGAGGATTTACCAAAAGGTAGCAAATGGAACAGCGGAAGATTATTTCAGGGATATCTTCAAAATCAAATCAAAATCAAAATATCTTAATTTGTCAGAATATGGTGACAAAGCATGATCTTAAGGCTTCTGCATGCAGTGTGTGCAAATTTGTAATAATGTCATAATTTTATAACTGCTAATCTTAGAACCTCTTGACAATGAAATATTATCAGTCGTCCAGCTCTTGTCTCATAAGCTCATAACAATTTCAATCGACCTACGTGCACCTTTGAAGGGGTATGAGGGTAGCACTAAATTGGCATATTTGAGGTAATATTAATAATTTAGAATAACGTGTAAAAGTGTGTTAATTTAAGGTAGGTAGGTAATTTCGTGTCAGGCATTTCGGCCAGTAACTCAATTGGGTCATGCCTTTGGACGAAATGTTTCCCGGGCTTAAATTGGACGCGACTACTATGCGCATTAAATTGGGGAAATTTAGGACGAAAGATACACTTAAAGTCGATATAATATCAGCTTTATTCATTCAGGAATCATTCAGGCTATAAAAATATTTATAGGTCCATCCACCAAATATACATCTGTGTCAATTAATATTCGACGGATGAATTACGAAAATTGACGATTGTATGATGTATCAACTATGTTTCCAATATCCAAAAAACGCTAGGTTTTAAAATCAGGACATATTTAACTACGGTAACTTCCGAATATTGGTTTCGCAAAAAGAGCTTTTGGTCAGTGAATAAATAAATCCCCTGATATTTTTCCGGTTTCACTTGTAGGTATATTTTTAAACCAATATTTTATTGTAAACTTTACAAAGTAACTATATATTTATAAAAGCATACAATGTATTTTTATGTGCGTGTAGAGTTAATGCGATAGTTTTAGTGTTTCGTCGTAAATCAAAGTTAGACTTACTTTCTTTTATTACTTTCTGAAATGGCACAAACATAAATTGTCTATAGTTCGTTTGCAAACACAATGTATAATAGAAATATTCATAAAAATGTTACACAGAGGAATAACTAGATGGTAATTTGTATGGAAAATATTTTTGTGTAAGACCACAAACATCACGCAAACGAAGCAAAATGGGGGTTGGGAAGCAACAAAATAACCGAAAGGAAGTGTAATATTCCAATATGTCTAGCCGATTACCTACTTGTTTCACCACACAACTAAGTAAAAACAGCAGTGGAAATCAATGAAATTACCTAATGAAGACAACACGATATTCTTTATATCTTGAAAAAATGACGCAATTTTAGTGCCACAACATAAAAACGAACAGAGCTATCGACAATCCTGCAATTGTGTTAGTTGTAGACTAATTGTTGCCCGAAATAAAAATGTTGCCAGATGCTTTTAATTGCAATAAAAAGTAAACTGTAGCGTTACACAGCTGACGTAACACAAAGGAACGAAATCTTTCCGTGAGCTTTGGTATGAGGTATTGCAAAAATATATTCGTTTTGTAGAATTTCCTTGTAACCTTTTTTCATCTCTGCGTTATAAATGTTATAATGAGGTGAAAACATGAATCGTTTCTTGTAGTTAACTGAACAGAGAGGCAAACAACGCAGTTTTTCTAAATTTCAAAAGATCCGTCCGTCGAATTCCCTACAATGAAGTCCCCCAGGTCGGCGCTCTGCGGCAGGGTGCCCATAAGGCTGGCTACGTTTCCTCGCTGAATGGTGATGCCAATTCTTTGTCCGAGGAACAAGCCAGCCCTATGGTCAGCCGTGTGCTCGAAGAGCCATTTTTTTAAGTCCCGGTATAATTTCTGGGCGTCTCGACCCCACGGCCCAAACGTCTCTATACTGCGAAAGCCGCAAACACATGGCTTATGCTAATCGAGATCAAGGCATCGACTAATCGCCCTCAAATCCTACGCAGCGGCAACGTAGATATTTTAATAATCAATCACAAACGAAAACATGAAAATTTAGTCTTCAATGTACCTACCTACATAGGCTTTATTTTAAATTCCCTGTTATCGTAATCATTATTATTATCTTTCAGTAAATTTGAACTTTTTTATTTTAGATATTCTCTGTTTTCACTCAAAAAATTACCTTATATTTTTTGTATATCTGCCACACATAAAGTAGGGACGCACATTTTTTTCTCGGTTTTTTATGCTGTGAGGTATCGATCTTTGGATTTGGATAGCCTGTTCAAAAATAAGATGGATCTTTAAAAACATGTTTCAATTCAGGGGTATGCTTGTGTGATATTGGGCTTTAGAGCCCTAATTTTTATTGTATTTATGTGTCCGGCCCTCTGCCGGCTAAATGGTTACTACCTACTGGGTACTTATATATGAAATAAAAGATGGCAGTAGTAAATGTATAATCAGTTTAATTCGAAAACTGTCACGGATAAGTAGGCATAACAAGTTAACGACTGATAGTCGACCGACTTAATGAATGTGGGTACCTACTTGAAAAGGGCAACTTTCGTACAAATTCGGGCGGCGCAACAACAAAGTTTAGTTGGCGCGCGCGTGTCGATGTAACAAAGATCAAAGACAGACAGGCAACTACGGAACCTTACACTGGACGTGATCCGACACGTACTTGGCCGGTTTTTATTTTTATTTCAATCTTTATCTCTGAATTTGGATATTTAGGATTTTTCAAATACTGTTTCCGAAGCATGAGTAAGTAAAGTGTTTTTTTATTTCACTTTGTCCCTAGGACCCTTTTTAACAAACTCAAGAGTGCTCATGATTCTGACCATGAGATCCTTCTTTACTGCTAAAAGTAGCACTGCAAATATAATGTATATTTTTTTGGGTTTGATCCTAGAAACATCTTTGGTACTTTCAAACAAACCGTGTGAATTTCTATGCTATTCTAAAAGATCCCGTTATTTTAAAACTCACGCTGTCATACGAGTAACTTTATTATCATTACTGATACTATCTGCCTCTTCAGACCAGGCTTTCATAAACGTAAAACAGCGTACAAATAGGTCGGCACGCACCTGCACTCTATTATACGACGCGGAACAAAGGCCGCCTCGGCTTTTTACTCGCGCCAGTAATATTTACACCCTGCTTTCACTTGTTCTGGGGCTATTTATGTTCTTCGCTTGCATTTCAATCGGTTTGACCACTGGTAAAGTTTCTATACAAACCTTCTCGACAGTTTCCTCCGAGTTTTCTGACCGTAGATTCATGTCTTTTTGAAATAAAATCAATATTATCATCATCATTAATGTCGGTTTGTTTTGATTTTTTAATATTCTTATTTTTATAAGTGCTAGGTTACTTCAAAGAACGCTTAAAACGGCCCAATTACTTAAATAGTCCGCAAACATACGCCTTTCACGCAAATCAGTTAGCAATAAACACAAATAATAAAAACAGCCCGACATTAACAATTTCCTTCTTAATCATTTCTCAAGATTTTGTTACGTTTGATAAAGATTCGGAGGAGGAAACAGTCAAGAACGAAACCTCGATTCTTATGATTTTTTATTAGGACTTTTGGTCGAAGCTGCAGTTGTCGTTATCACACTGATTTTTGGGGCGGTAAAGGACCCGATTCTACGTGCACATATGTAGCTTAAATAGCCTAAATCTAAATTGTCGAAATTTTAGACATAATTTAGGCGGCAGATTAAAAATGACATATTTAAAACTGACGAGCCTTCCAAATGGATGCCGCTACCTACAATGTATTCATCCAAATGGACGGCATCCAATTATTTAGTACACTGACGATCGATCCATTTCATACGTCCATAGGTGCTCCAGCTTCAATCGCTTGTGTGTGCGTTATCGGTACCGTGTGCAAGTGGATTTGTTACCACTGGAAACTCTCGTAGCCATTTAGGTGGAAAGGCTAAAAAAACCTAAAAGGACATGGACGAAGAAAGAAAAAGGCAAGCCTACACTCATACAAACTTAATGAAAGAAGTCGTCCTTTGTGACTTGCCATAAACATGGATGATTACGATACTCCTCTATTACCGACAAAACTAAGTCTCAACCTGACATTTTTACGATGAATTTCGTTACTTGGTGGCAGCACCATGCAGACTGAATAAAAATAGACTTAGTTTTGCACATTCACGAAGCGATTGGAGTGCGTCCAGACGGCGTGGCGCACGTTTGGTATACGTTTCTAGCATTGATGGTCACTCCAAAGTCGCCACGCCGATACGTCCAAATGGAGTGGCGTGCTGGATTTCAATCGAAATGGAAATCCACGATCAAGATGCCGTTTAAAATATATTATACGTTTTTGACATTCACGGACCGATTTTGGAGTGCAGCCACACTATTTGGACTGTTGGAAGGCTCGTCAGTGCTGGCCACCTTAAGTGTAATAGACCGCCTAAAATAAGAAACGTCAGATTAAATTTGTGCTGTCATTTGATTATGACAGCTGCCCATAGAATAGCAAAGTGTTTTACACTGTAGAATCGGGTAGATACGTCGTACACATACGAAATAGTGATAGGCAATTCTTGACACGTAAAGTTCCGATATCCCTGTCGCTACGTTTAGCTATGCTTTTGATTCTATCTTGATTCTAGCGTGAGACAATTCTGCATAAACCTTGGTTTCTGCCTGAGTACTAGCATATACATAACGACAAGACATCCTAACACAAATGTATGTCATTGACATGCATTTGCCTAAATACAAACGGGATAACGTGTTTCTAAGTATTCATTCTTACCAGGTTCTTACGAGTATATTCTAACTTTCATTCTCATATCCTTTCCATTCTAATTTCTTGTTGATGGAGCTTCTTGCTCCGTACGATCCTCCAGCCACCCCTTAGATCGTTCCATACCACACCAATTCTTTCTTATACCCACGGCTTTTTCTATTCTATCATTTCTAATATATGTAAATATTTGAGACATTGTTCTGTGAGTAAGATTATAGGTTCATGTCACAAGACATGGACCCCACATCGCGCCCGAGTAAATACGTTTGACATAACGACAAGAGTTCTATCATGTACACTTTACATTGTGAAGTGTGCCTGCAAAATATACGATACATGAGTCTGAAGTGAGGAGTGAAGTGAAGAGAGAGGTGAAGTGATTTCTCTTGATTCTCATTCTAATCACGATACTGATTCTATTCTTGTTCTATTCCGATTTCTTTCTATTCTTACGTATTGGCGGGAATTCTGTTCCCGCCGCGGGCCTCCACAACTCCCCTTATAGCCCGCCCCTGTCCTCTCATAACCATTTGGCATATTCTTGGCTATTTCTATTCTGTATGTTCCTCTTACTTGAATATCCCTTCATCTCTCAACTCATCCTTCTAATAATACACATAAGACACTCACCGGGATCCCCAGCTGTCTTCTCTATCTATCTGTCTATATGTCTATCCTCGCGGGTACTTACTGTTCATGTTTCTATTTCTTACTTCTATGTTCAGCGTACCTAATATGATGAACATTAGCGTGATTGTAGTTCTCCCACAATCCATTCTTTTCTGCCTTGCTAAACATATCTCTCACTGTTCGACATTTTCCTATGTCTTCACATAAATACTACGATTGATACAGTTGTCATTGACTACTGATCAATCCTTTCCATTCATATCTATTCTTAAACTCGTTCACAATAACTCTCACGCTTTATTTCTATTACGGTACTTATAACTTTTATTAGTGATACAAAACTAATTCCTTTTGGTCTCCGTTACATCCATTTTTTCTGTCTGACAGTTCAATTCAAAATCCCGCCAGTGTTGACAGTTGAGTTCCATTGAGTCCGTTTCAGACATATTTTTACCGGCGTTGATCGATGATCGCGTTCGTCGCGACAATCCCAGTGATGTGAAAAGTTATTGATAAATCTAAAGCGATCGATATCTTCTTTTTATATTAAGGACTTTTGTGAGAAGTATAGAAAGAGAAATTCACTAAGTATTTTTTTAATTATTGATTACTATCAAAAAGTATCAGTGAAAATAAAATTTTATTTACAATATCATAATCAATCAATCAATCAATTATTTATTGTGCAAATAGGCTACAAGGGCACTTTTATATGTCATTTACAATTAAAAAAAATAATCTTACACAATAATAATTTAAATTTTTGCAGATTAAGGACCGATATAAACGGTTAACAAACTAAATGTCACGAAGTTAATGAAAACAAAACATGTGTGCGTGAGCGTGTGCTAAATGATGTAGCTTGGTTTTGTTTGCATGTGGTTTGGCTTTACTTGACTGTTCGTAACGCTCCGTCTGTCTTTTTTTCTTGGTCTGAGTTTGCACCAAATCATCACCAATCATCTTCCTAGAATTATTTCCGGTTGTGCCCCTAAAGGAGCCCGGGGACCGCTTTGACAACTTATCCCAAGATTTGGCATATGCACTAGTTTTACGAAAGCAACTGCCATCTGACCTTGCGACCCAGAGGGTAAAACTAGTTCTTATTGGGATTAGACCGGTTTCCTCACGATGTTTTCCTTCACCGAATAAGCTAACGGTAAATACTCAGTACATTTCTAAAAAACTCATTGGTACGAGCCGGGATTAGAACCCACGACACGACCGCCGCTTGACAGCCGCATGCCTGAACCACTAGGCTACCATAGCTTGCTAGGCCGTACCAATTAATTATGGTAATAATGGCGCATCTTAATACAAAATTTATTAGTAAATTAAGCATTTTAGAAGTCTCAATTTAAATCCATGATCGGGGATTTGCCCCCCTCAGGCATGACGGGGGTAGTTCACGTTTCAAATCAGTAAGTTGGGGGTATCCCTACAGGGCAAGATGAAATATCGCTATAGGGCAAGATCTGTGCGAACTCATATTAACATCATGGCGGCGCATCGTCAGAGACAGATTCTGATAGGTCAATTGTGTCGCCAACTAAAACCACTATCCCGTCTTACCCGCCCCGCCACCCCTCTCCCAAATACCCAATATTTTAACAATGCAACATAATATATGTATTTAGTACTATTACAGTCATATCTTAAATTTATTTCCGTTTATTACGGCGCTGGGTCAATGATCCATCCGTTTATTTGGAAACTCAACGAATGAGTATTAAGGTTCTGTTACATTTATAATTATTTCTTCAA
Source organism: Epinotia demarniana (assembly GCA_945867215.1). Taxonomy (NCBI): domain Eukaryota; kingdom Metazoa; phylum Arthropoda; class Insecta; order Lepidoptera; family Tortricidae; genus Epinotia; species Epinotia demarniana. The sequence continues at coordinate 8,396,941 of OX244267.1, forward strand.
TACTAAAAATAAAAAAAATATCTTAAAATATACTAAAATAACAAAAACAAAATAGAAAAATTTCCTCAATTAACAGATTGATTATGATTATGACATAGTTTCTAACCGCCTTCTAACTGACATTCTAGAAATGCTCTAAATATATTAAAACGCGATTGGGATATGAAACAGATGGATCGAAGTGACGCCCAAATCCCCTCACAATTTACAAGATGGAGCGCTTATATTAGCGCGAATTAAATGCTCGCTCTCTTTCCACTTGTCTAGACCTTTTTCACTTACTTTTATTAAATCTTCGATGTGATAAAAGTGCCGGAGAATCTTTTATCTTTTCATAAATAATTCTGAGGACTAATTTCTAATATTGCTTTGAATCCAAGTATAGGTACGCGTTATACACATACATAATCAATTCATCTTATTCCAACTTACTCTTTAACTTGGCACTTTTTATCAAATGAATCTGGGGTCGCTCGGTATCGGTGAGCTATCAGCTGTCAGTGTCAGATATCAGTCAAGTCAGTAGGTATAGATTCTTTACTGCGCGATGCGCGGACGCGGGGCAGTATCAATGCAGTACTGCGTGCTTACCGCTCAGCTTCCACGTTATATAATAATACTGCGCATATGTACAGTCACCGGCATCAATATCTGCCGAAACAAAGCCGGCAAAAATATCTGACACGTCCTTATTGCATCAGACATAGAGTCGTGTCAGATATTTATGCGTGCTATGTTGTCGCAGATCTTATTGCTGGTGACTGTACTACTAATTGTATACAAACAAGTAGCAGTTGTTATCTCTCGGCAAAATACAAAATACCGCGTAGGTCCATTTTAAAATTTCCATTTTAAAATATTTTCAATATAGTAGACAAAGTTAAAGAATAAATTATTCCGTGTTTAGTATTTCGTAGATTTAAATATTGACCCGCGAATGCAAAGCCTAGTTATGTACAATGAGCATACATACCTACACTAAGTCCGAACATGATTTTGCAGTGACAACTTTCTCTCCCGCACCTTTGTTGTATTGTCCCTCGGACAATAAGCAGCTACTTTGCGCCGCTGGTGAGTAGGTGCGGCTCCCGACGGTCGCTAATGCCACTATTAAAACCCGAAAGCCTCCCCCGTTAATTAATATTTTACTTCCTCTGACACCATTTTTCTTCCCATTAATTACAAAGGCCTTTTTTCCAACTCCGCTGTGTTTTATTGCCTTTATCGCCACGATTTTTATAAGTTTTTCATACACTTTTTCTGCGATTAATTGTTGCTCAAATACTCGGGCTGGAAACATTTTTCCCCGGATAAATCTTTGTGGATTATACTCGCGCTATCCTTCTTGTGCTTACTGTTTTTGTAATCATGAAACCATATGATTTTCAAAAAATGCCTCGCAATCGTCAATAAGCTACGGCGTCAACATACCGTCAAGCAGACCTTATGCAAGTATGCCACTATCGTAGTATTAAAATAAATTAATAGTTTAAAAAACACTAGAAAAAAATCCTTTTATAAATGCACTTAAAACAAAAAAATAAATTATGGATCATTCAAGTTGTCTGTATTTCTGGGCTGAAGTGTTAATTATAATCTTTGATTGTAAAAGCGTGGGGCGCTGCTCTTGCATTAGTTTTAAACGGCTATGTTTAAAAACGACATGTTTCCCATGCAAACTTTCAACTCTTTTTTAACCCCCTTAGGGGATGAAATTTAATAACAACGCTAAATCATTTGTTTTGCTTTTTGGTAAGAAACCTTCATACCTTTATTCAAGTCTATAAGTTTCCAAATGAACGATTTCCATACAACGGTTCGGCCCCTATTTCACTCCCTTAAGAGTTGAATTTCTAAAAATCCTGTCTTATATAATATATGTTCCAAATTTCACGCTTATACCGGTAGCGGTTTACGCTGTCTGTCAATAGATTAGTAACGCAAGAATCATGAAGTTCCAGTTCATATCTTCCGGCTCGTACCATATTATTGTATTGTCATCAGAACTACATACAGCTGCCAATTTTCATGACGCTACGATCCTTGGAAATTGGTTAAATTAGTTACCTTAGATTCCATTACGTACATAGTTACATACAGGTCGACCTAATAAAAGCGTGTTAAAAAAAGTTGATTCTAGCTACTCGCACGGGAGGAAAGGGGTGGTATTCTAACTACTCTAACTGTAGTGTAGGTACCATGCATACAATACAAACTGCTAATAATACATTCGCGTCTTACATTTACATGCGTAGCAAACTGTGTGGTTACATTAAATCAACGTTGATTCCACCGCGTCTTGTGTACCTAGGCTTCATTCAACCTACGTTTCGTCTCTTTCACATGGCAAACTTATTTCAATATGTATCACGCGCTCTTTCTGGTGCGCTAGCTCAGAACGTTTGGATGAAAGTATGGGAAATACGTCCAAAAATTGGAATGCGAAGCGTCGCTCAAAATAGACCCCTTTTCTGTGTATTCCGAATAAACATGCAAGTTGCCAATCTGCCATAAAACTCAAGCCCCTCAGCGAAAGCTTCTATCGGGATAAATCGATTTGCATACTCGTATCTACTGAAACCGCCTGATTGATTTACTGACTCATCTGAGGTTCCGTGTTTCTGCACCCTGTCGTTTTTAATATCGGTCTCTAAGCTGCGATTCTACTGAAACCGGAGTATCGAAAATCGTTTTTCATCACACTTGCTCGAAAAGGGTTTCATAATGCGCAGACATACAGAGTTACATTAGCCTTTGTTACGCCCAGGGGCGTAATGGCTTTTTTCTTAAATTGTATCTGTCACTCATGCGGCAGTTACAAAGCAAAGAGGTTTTATGTCAAATACTATGTCTGACAACGTATTAATAAATAAATTTAAACATAGGAACACTACTAAAACATGTTTAACAGAATTATTTACAGATTTACTATGTAGTTATGTGTCTATGTAAAATGTTTTTAGTGTTTTCTAATCGTGGCTTTATACCGAAGTGTCTTTGCCATACGCGCCTCACGTCAAATTCAACAAAATGGACAAACTGACATTTGCAGTTTTTATTACGATTTGTATTAATTTCATCTAAAATGTATTTGTTTCCCCGCAAATACGGGCGTAAGAATATTGCAAACTCGAGTCATCAAGAGCCCTTCGCCTTCAGCGTCGGGCTTCTGATAGACTCTTGTTCGCAATATTCCACTTACGACCCTCGTTAAATAATGTACTAATATAGTTACTCCAGCGGATTTCGATTCCAATATGTTCAAGCTCGTCCTAACAAAACGAATATCTGAACTGACTAGAGATTTTATAAAAAGAAAATTTTAATTCAATTTAAGTTGTAATTTTCGCTTACTTGATGTCAACGTTGAACTTGACTCTTCCGTTTAAGCCATTCAGCTAATCACGCACAATGAGTTAACCCTGGCGTTCCTAAGGGTAGATAGAGGGGCGAGAGATTTTCAGTTGGCGGCACACTTATAAACCTGTACTGGAAATGTTTGGAAAACCCTTAGGTACCCCCTTCTCCGCCACGCTACGCCAAGTCCGTGGCAGCTTAATGTTCATTTGTAGTGGAATGTGCACGCAGCGGTCTGACGCTTTTGTGTCGCGATTGGTGTAATAGAGGTCGGCCTGTGCAATGGGTTAAGGCCCCGATCAGCCACATCGATTTCTCCTAGAAGGTAGGAAAGTGCGGCTACGGCCTACGGCGTAGCACATGTAGCAATATTATAATAAAAAATAATAAATCAGCCTATATACGTCCCACTGCTGGGCACAGGCCTCCTCTAATGGATGAGGGGGAACGGGCAGTAGTCCCCACGCTGGCCCAGTGCGGATTGGGGACTTCACATACACCTTTGAATTTCTTCGTGGTTTCATGCAGGTTTCATCACGATGTTTTTTCCTTCACCGTAAAGCTAACGGTAAAATATCAAATGATATTCCGTATATAAGTTCCGAAAAACTCATTGGTACGAGCCGGGATTCGAACCCACGACCGCCGTTTGACAGCCGCATGCCTGAACCGCTAGGCTTCCGTAGCTTCACCTCGTAGCAATTAATTAAAATAAATAAATATTTTGGGACAATCTTACACAAATCGATCTAGATCCAAACTAAGCTAAGCTTGTGGTACTAGACGGCAATACATATACTTATAGATATATAAATACTTAGATACATAGATATATATATAGATAAATAAATACTTAAATTCATAGAAAACATCCAATGCTCAGGAACAAATATCCGTGCATCACACAAATAAATACCCTTACCGGGATTCGAACCCGGAACCTCCGGCTTCGTAGGCAAGGTCACTACCAACTAGGCTGCAGAGGTCGCCAAAGATGTCATTGCTAAACTGTTGCATTTTTTCCGGAAAAATACATATTTATACAAACCTACGTATAGGCCGAAGACTGCTACAGTTACCCGAGACATAAAAAATAAATGAATATAAACTAGGCCTCGTGTACAGTTGAACCCTATTCCTCTGTCATCCACGTGCTTTGACTAAGAGCTTGGAAACTGTATCCATATAGGTCACAGCGACTGATGGGTAATGCGAGACTGACACGAATATAGGCCAAGGCTCGCGATGGGATATTTTTTCTAAATGGCTGTATTATTCGTTGAGCTCGGGAGCGGAAAGTTCAGCGGGCATTACACGGTTACCTTTTGATGGGTGTAGCTGTGTGAAATCAATTTGTTAATATTTGGCTTCCTAGACAACACCATTATACTTATGTAAGTTTTTCAGATTCTGGATCGGCACCTGTGAGTTTTATATTATTACATTAAATATAGTATTATTATAAAGAGCTTTTGGAGGACCAGTTTCAAAACAGACGCTGGTTATTTCTAGTCTTGCTAAAAATATACTTACCAATCCATCAGTAGGCTAGCCAGCAAGCGGACCCAGCGACCACTGGCTGGATAACGCTAAAACAAAGAAGAGGACGATTTAATGACAATTAATTTTAAAGAGCCTGACCAGCGTCCTGGGAACGATGTTCAAGGCTGTTTCGAGATTGATCGAGGGCTTTTATATGATAATTTGTCTAATAATGTACATACTGGTCAATAAACAAAGTTTGAACTTCCCGACCAAATAAGTGTACTTTTTGTAGGTACTCACGAAGCATAATCCTTTTAATCTTCGTCTATTTTACACTGGTTGTCACATTTGTCACGTAAACGAGTAAAGTTGGAGAACACAACAATTCATTAAGACATGAACGTACATGAAAAAAATACACAATTGATACACAAAACCACATGCACACTTATATTAAACCAACAACATAACATTGACGTTAACGTTCGCAAAAGTTTCGAATGATGGTCAAAGAGGTTTTTTCACTGAAATAATAAACCTTTACGTCACACCTGGCCATAATGCGAGTTTTACTGCAAGCTGCGCGTAAGGGAAAACTCGCATTGTGGCCAGGAGAAGACGTAAAATTTTGTACTCAACACGGGCGGTAATTCGTAAAGCCCCAGAGCGCATATTTATGGCCCTCACCTTCGGTTCGGGTCACAAACACCTGCGATCTGGGGCATTCACGAATTCACCGCCCTAGTTACGTAATGTACTATTATTTTTATATTTGTGCAATAAAGTATAAATAAATAAATAAATCTTACTAACAGGGCGTACAGTTGAAGTCCAAGCCCCAACAGACTGGCGCGGCCAATGACAAGTTTACTATTGACCGCCGCGGCCAGGCCGCGCCAGTGTGATGCGGGCTTTATAATGGAATATGATGCATAAGTATAAATGTTGCAGTGGAATAGTATAATACTTACGCCGTTTTACATAACAGCTAGCTGTTGTTCAAAACAGCGCTGTTTTGTAATACGGCGGGTTGACGATCAGGCGAATTGACCGCTGAATTAAAATCCGCTGGACTGTCATCATCATCATCATCATATCAGCCGAAAGACGTCTACTGCTGGACATAGGCCTCCCCCAAAGAATGCCAAAGTGACCGGTCCTGCGCCACCCGCATCCAGTGGACTCCCGCAACCTTTACCAGGTCATCAGTCCACCTTGTACTCCTACCTACGCCGCGCCTTCCGGTACGCGGTCGCCACTCGAGAACCTTTCCGCCCCAACGGCCATCGGTTCTACGTGCTATGTGCCCTGCCCACTGCCACTTTAGTTTTGCGATTCGGAGGGCTATATCGGTTACCTTGGTTCTGCTGCGGATAGCCTCATTTCTGATGCGATCATGCAGAGAAACTCCCAACATGGCCCTCTCCATTGCCCTTTGGGTGACTTTGAGCTTTCTTATCAGGCCCATTACTAAGCGACCACGTTTCAGTGCCATATGTCATGCCGCTGGACTGTGTTCGGCGCTAATCGTTATTCAATACGACTAGCGGTGATGTAATGCAGCCGCCCCTTTGGAAATGTTTGTTCCTATTTTTAATAAGTACCCGCGGCGCTATCCGACATAACAACAACAATATGTAATAATAAATAAGTATAAGAACAAATCTGTAATGTTTTTTATTTGAAATAAACAGCTTTTTTTTTTAATGGCGTCGGTGATTGATGTCGGATGAATATTAGTATTCAAACGTCATTAAAACGTCAAAAATGGCTATGAATTCTGGTGTCGGTGGAATCCATCACAATATTAGCAGAATTGTCATTACAATACATTCTACAATCCGCCGTATTACATTACAGCTAGCTGTTTACAATATAGCGGCAATTCCTGGCGGAACACATTACAGCGGATTTTCATTCAGCGGTATTCAATCAGCTTGATCGTCAACCCGCAGTATTACAAAACTGCGCTGTTTTGTAAAACAGGTAGCTGTTATGTAAAAAGGCGAATTATACAATATGCCTGCGACATACTTATTGTATTGTACGGTGCTACTAGGAAAATCAAAAGTAGAAGTTCGTTTATCTCCATCTCTGTCGCTCGAGTATCATAAATAATGATATCTCTTTCACTCACTTAGAATATATCCTATTCTATTAAACAACCAATATTTATATATTTGCAATCACGCTCTCGGAAATGGCTGTAACGTTTTAGATGAAATTTGGAAAATAGGGGTTAACGGGGGCGAGAAATCGATCTAGCTAGGTGTCATGTCTGGGACAGTTAACTATCTTCGTATTTTCACCCGAGCTGAGCTCGATCGCCCAGGGATTTTTATTTAGAAACATCCATATACCGCTCCTAATCGACTTTCCGTCCTCTCCCGGGCTATTTTTTTTTTGTTCGCAAAAGCATACTAAATTGTTGACCCACATACCTATGGGTCGGCGAGAGAGGAGCGGTTAATTGTTAGGTATGTCCTTACGCGCGTTCGAAAAGTTTCGCGATTAACCTGGTGTTTTAGGTAGGTAGATAGTTTATGTTGCTGATGATTAGATTCATCTACATTCGTAGTAGTTTTTTTTAATAATTATTTAACTCACATGTACACACAAGCACACACACAAACACACACACAAACACACACACACACACACACCACACACACACACACACACACACACACACACACACACACACACACACACACACACACACACACACACACACACACACACACACACACACACACGGATGTGTACAGGTTGAAGTGTGGAGTGAGACAGGGTGGATTGACATCTTCGAAGCTCTTCAACCTGTATATGGACGGGCTGATCCATGAGCTCAGTAACACCCATATAGGTTGTTCCGCTGGTAGAAAGGTTGTTAACAACATCAGCTACGCGGACGATATGGTGGTATTGAGTCCATGCATCAGTGCCTCGAGGAAGTAGCTGGCTATATGTGAGAGGTACGCTGCTGCCCATGGCCTTAAGTACAATGCGGCAAAAAGTGAGTTGTTGTTATTTAAGGCCGGGAAGAAAACATACGACTCTATTCCACAAGTTGTGCTTGAAGGCACAACTCTAAAAGGAGTCTCTAAATTTAAGTACCTGGGGCATTGGGTAGCAGACACGCTATGTGATGATCTGGATGTAGAGAGGGAGCGCCGTGCGTTGGCGGTCCGCGGCAATATGCTGGCTCGTAGGTCCGCACGATGTAGTGAGAGTGTGAAAGTTACCCTGTTTAAGGCATTCTGTCAATCTTTCTACTCGTGTGCACTATGGGTTAGCTGTACACATCGGGCCGTCAACGTACTTACTTAGGGTGCAATACAACAATGTGTTCAGGATGCTGATGGGGCTCCCTCGCTATTGTAGTGCGTCTGGCATGTTCGCGGCGGCGGACGTGCCGGGATTCCACGCAATCTTACGCAACAGAATAGCGTCCATGATGACGAGGGTGAGGAGTAGCACCAACAGCATCCTACAAACATTTGCCGAACGGGCGGACTGCCCGATTATGCGACATTGGGACCAGGCGCACGCTCCAGTGCTTGCCTCCCCCCGTCGATTTTAGTTTTAAAATACCCATGTTACTAACATTAGCTGTAAGTGCACTGTAACTAACCAATTATGGACCTCGAGTCTGAAATAAATCATATTTAATTTAATTTAATTTATATAAAGCTGCATTACCATTTTTTTGTATACCTTAAATCTTAAATAATCGGTCCTTAAGGTAACTGTACTGTATTTTTAATAACAATAAGTGAATCGTCACATTACGCCACGTATCCTCAAGTACCACATTTAAATGGTTATTATCAACAGGTAAGGCAATAACACTTTATTCGTTTTCAAGGGGATCCTGTTGTTCTACCAAATTTATTTTGCTCAAATTTCATTTCCCAAACAAATTTTAGCAACTATTTTGTTTGCCAATGCAAACTTTGGCACAATTTTAATGCGAATATTTTCATTACGTCAAATTTTCATTCAGGAAAATATTATTACGAAAAATTACATTATGGCATGTGGTCTTTTAGCAAATGCTTTAATAAGGCAAAAAAACAATAGACAATCAACATTTCGTCAAGTTAATGTTATGGCAAACTATAAATAGACAAACAACACAATTGTTTGGGTTATGACATTTTACCAAAATACTATTAATAAAACGGCACGGTCTCTTAAATAAAAAAAATGCACGGTTAAGTAGGTCAGTAGGCAAAGGCGTTAAATTAGGTTAGGGCAGCGATAAAAGGGGGGCTCGGGGGGCGAAGCATCCTAGCAGTAAAAAAACAAACAATCGTAACAATGGTATTATTTGGTAGATTAGGTTAGGGTTAGCTTGTGTCCCTTAGAGCGGAAATAGGCACCCCGCGAAGCGGGGTGACGTCGACACGCTGGCGGTTAAGTTAGAATTGCGACTTCTACACAAATTAATTTTCCCTACCCATATAACAAAAAAAGTTGTTGTTTTAGTGTGTATCTTATACACCATTGAAATAAAGATGCAAATGATTTGTCATTGAAGAGTTCCTTTGCTGATTAACCGACGGAATAGAAATGGTAAATTAAATATTGACGATACAAATCATTTGCCTTATTTTGTTTTGGTTAAAACATATTATGCCAACTAACATATTTGACTGAGTTGTTTGTTTGTTTTTAAATGATCTTTATTTCAAAATAAATACAATTTTACAAAGTACTTAACTGCATCAATGCATCAGTTATTTACAAATCATACTAAATTGGATAATACTTTATCAGGCTTAAACACCTATGAAAGTTTACGGCATCTGTTTTTTGAATAATACAATTTTAACATATTTTTATCAATTTCGCCAGGTTAAACTATACAATAACAATTGTGAATTCATTAGTAGTAAATTCACTTTTAGCTTAAACAATTAATATTGATTACATTTTATACTAACACTAAAACAAGTACAACAATAACATATTTTTTTTTTTTTGAGGGTTGACGGACAAATGCTCTCGTTTTTTGCAGCCATTTTTAATTGAGCTGTACCGGCATTTGCTGCAATGGCGCATTGCGCGCGGGCGCACCGGTCGAAGCGACGACCGGGGGTCTGGTTATGCTGGGTACTCTGTTTAGTGCGATATCGTTATCGCAGCTGCAGTCCTTCGTCAGGTGGGAACAGAACGTAGTGATGGGGTAAGCGATAAGTACCATACCTATCGATATATGGTAGGCAGCCGACATGCAACTGCCCTATAGAGGAAATCAAGCTATTGGAGTGATTTCTATGCTTGCTGTTAATTAAATATTTGCAGGACATTTTAATTATGTAAGTACGAATTAAGGGAAGTCCTATAGTCTGATGCAATTTTACCAAGTTTGTACGAAACGGTGTATTAAATGCTATTTTAACTGCCTTGTTTTGGATAGATTGTAATATTTTATAATTACTTTTGCAGGTGCTATTCCAAGCTGGACAAGCATATGTTAAACAAGGGCGGACTAATGTCGTATAAATGAGATTTGACTGAGTGAAATTTGGTCAAGGTACCAGTTGGTAAACGAGATATTGCCTAAACATGAATATGCCAAACATAAGGTTTGCGTAAGAATTATTTGTCGAGCGTTAATTTGGCAAACGATTATTTGGCAAATTAAATTCTACGAAAAATGTTTTGGGAAGTGATCATTTGTCAAAAATTTTTTGGTAAAACAAAGGTAACCCGTTTTCAAGCTATAACGCGTTATGGAGAAAACGAAGAAGAGTCGTCGTTGGTATTCAAGGATGCAATGTTGCAAAACTGAAAACAAAATGTATAAACACTTTCACTGCCAGGAACCCGCCAAGCGGGCGCCTACACCGTAGTCACTTTCCGCTACATACGAGGAAACCCACGGGATCAGCTACGAGCGTAGCGCGTGGCGTTTCTTGGCAGTGAATGTGTTAACGCAAAGAAACCTTAAACATAAGATATCGTTAAGAAACCGTTATAGTTAACGCTTCGTTAAAGTTAACGATTCCATTTAAGTAAGCTTTCGTGTTAGTATTTTATGTGCAATACGTTGTAACCAATGGGCTTTCAATACGCTTTCACGGGCCATAACACCGGCTGAGGCAATATTACGCTCATATGAAGTACGGCAAGAAGGAAAGGATTTTCCTTCAAACTGGCTTTGGCTTTCCTTATCCATTTTCGCTGACAATTTATTTCGGAAGTCAGTGAAAGTAACAGGAGCCCAGGTATATTTTCGAGGTAACAAATATTTGCAACTGAATAAATAAGTTTTGTGTTTGCAGATTTTATTTTATTTCATATATGGTGTTTTGAGTTTGACAGTTATGTTCCCGTGTATTTCTTTTTATTTTCCTTTGAAATCTTTACCTAGGGTGGCCGTCTAGTTGCATAACAACTATTTTCATAATATCGATTGTCATACGACATTACGCATAAAGTTTATGCTCATATTTATTTTTGGCATAAATTATGCTACGGCATAATTGTTCCCTGTCATAATTATATGTAGTCATAAAAGGTTTAACTATAATGTAGAATGTTATAATATTGATCATCATAATATTTTTTTGTAATAATTATTGATGTCATACGTTTATCAAGCCATAATATTGATGATATTCAATTTGAGATATGAACAACACAAAGGGTGGGCGTCAAATAAACGGGTTACCCTCATCTGGCAGAATAATATTGGTCAGAAATACACTTGGCATACCTAACATGTTTCGCAGAAACACTTTCAGTCGAATGGTAATTTTGCAAAAAGGTCATCATCATCCTCCTACTTTCCTCCCTTTGTGTTTCGATCTATGAAGGAAAATGTAAAAAAATACCATTCCCCTTATCTCCGAAGTTATACCTACGAGCGAAAAATTTGAAATGATTACTTGTGATTAAGATAAACGTACATATTACTGGAAAAGTATAATTTATTCTGTATATAGCGCATTTTTTGTTTTATTTCCAAAAATCATTTCCTAGTTAAGTTTGCAAGTTAAGCAACTTTATAAGTATTTTTTTTTGTTTCGAAAATCCTATAAGACTATAATAGAAGTACTCTCTTTCAAATAAAAAAACACTATCGAGATCGGTTCACGTTCGGTCAAACACATTTTCGGAATTTTAGAAATTCTTATAAGTAAGGTTTCTGTCTCATTACCATTCGGCGAGAACCGAATATGCCAAGTCTGTTATGCGAAAAACGTTTCGGACAATCAAATTTATGCCAAATAGAGGAAACCCATTAATATCACTTGGAGGCTTTCATATCTTACATTTACTAACAACACAACGAAGTGATTTACAACAAAAACATGTCTATAAATAAAGAAAGTAATGGCTGACGTCGACTAGGTAAATAGGTCGAACAGATACGATAAGAATCGATAGTTATTGTGACGGTATTATTCCACAACAGTATTTTATACAATATGCCTCATCATCATCGTATATTTAAGAGCTCAGCTCTTGTCTGTGGTGTAATTTCCATTCTTCTCTATTCTCAGGTTTCTTCTTGACATCCTGATACGACATGCACGCTGTAAATAAAACAGCGCGTTCTATGATTCACCCCGTTAATGATCTCCTTGATCTCTAGTATAGTTTTACCAACATTTCAAAATATGTAATGACACCTAAATCGAAAACCATTTCGGTAATTATTTTACCTGAAAGTAATAAAGTAGTTCTCTGTTTTTTTTTTCGCTCGCTTTTAAGAAAATCGCGAAAACGTATAAACGTAGTTTTCACCGTGTGTGACGTCAGTATTACCGCTGTCATGTGAAAGGTGTGCAAACTGTCAGTATCTACCGTAGTATTGACGTCATAATTTTCTTACGACCTTCTGGAATTCGCTACTCTTCAATTTGATAGTTCTGAATGAAAATAACAATTTAGGGAGAAATAAAAAAACACGTGTCGCTTAACAAAACATTTTCTAGCTACTAGCAACTAGCTACTAAATCATAAAATGGCCCACATGAAAATATGAACCTCTTCTGTTCTTAATGGTTTTTAACGACTCCCTTTTTTCTTTTACCTTCTCAAGCACTTGTACATTTGTATTTATATCCATTCATCTATATATAGGGTAAGTGCCCCAGTGAATGAACGAATCCAGTGAATGGACGAAACGCTGCTTATTTACTTAAATTAAGAGTTCTGTATATTCCTAGCATACCTGGTATTTTTTTGTCGAAAAAACATTTATATCAACTCAGGATTGCAATAATTACTAAATGAAAGATGTTTAAAGTTGACGGGCTACGGGCGTGGGTTTTTTGTATGAGCCGGTAATAAGGGGACAAGTATGTCACCTTTTATTTGATGAGCCATTGCCATATTCACTACACGTCATATCATTTGTTTACGACACCAGGTCAAAACGTTTGTAAAGTTTCATTTTGGACGTAATATACTGCTAGATCGTGCTAAAAAAAACTCTATGAATTAAGCTATTAAACAAAGCGGCTTTCTCATATCATTTGTACGGTCGAAAACCAAAGCTGGATAAAATATACGCCCCTAAGAAATTTACAGGCTGTATGTAAAGTTTCTTGAAACCTCATTAAGACAGAACTCCGACGTTAGTGAGTCAGCGTTGAATTAGAAGCATCTCATTGTTGCGTTGCGAGATAAGTTTTGACAGCTGTAGGTCGAGGCCGGGGCGGGTCAGCGGGCCTTGGCCTACCTGTTACCTGTTGCGGGCTAATCCCGCCCGCACACTCCACTCTAATTACCTACTGGATTAAGATTCCTCTTAATGTACGTTTCCCACCGAACGGGTCGGGCCGGCGCGCATTCTATTACATGCAAAGGAATTTGAACCGTCTATACAGCAGATGCAATTCATATTTGATTATAATCCCCACCGACCGCGTCGGTAGCTGCCGCCTCGCAGTGGATGCACGATTCATTCAAATATGAAATGTAACTTTATAGTGGGTGTGCTATTGCTATCTGTTGTATGGGGACCTTGCACTTTTTGACTATGCGCTGAAACTTGGCACAGTTGATCCTTAGGTGGTCTTGAGTGGATTCAGACCGGGAGCCATCGAGAGCCACCCCGCATTTAGGGGGGGGGGAGGAGGGAGAAGTTCGACTCCGCCGCGCTTTATTTAAAGCCATTTTTTCTGAAACTATACACAGCAAGGCAAGTGTTATATCATTTTCGGATAAATTAAGGATGAGGAATCTATTTGACAAACCAAAATAATACATTTTGGAACAAAAAAAATAAAATAAAGGAGAAAAACATATACAGCGTAAATTATTTTTATTCAATATTACCAATTTTTTTTTAACTACATAAGATACATAGAAACAAAAAATACGGCCATAAAGCGACATTAATTCGGTTTTAGAAAATATATTATTTTGTATATAAATATGTTAACAGACCGGAAATAAAAAAATATGCGTGTGTCAGGGCGACCTCAATGCACGTGTCGTCCGTGAAGGACATGAAGGTACAGTTTCAAAATACGATAGTTGTCAATTATATGTGATTACTTTGGGTGTTTCGGTATTTAACGTGAAATATTTTAAATGAAACTACGCCCTGTCAATTAGTTTATATATAACACGCTCCACTGCAAAGACACTGCAAGGAATCCAACAACACCTCACATATCAAAAACCATCAAGCCGTTTGGACTGTAGCCCGTGAAATAGAATTTTCATGTCCACAATCTACATATTTACATACATGTATACATACATTCATGTATAGATACATACATGTATACCTACATACATACATGTATTCACACATACGCTTGAAAAACATAACCCTCCTTCGAATCGACCAATCAGCACGGCTATCACAAGACGGCGCGCGAGCTCTCTCGATTTTTCTCGTGGGATCTTTTGTGCATTTGCCCTCTCATTTCCACAAAGCGGATGATGCAGCTCAGCGGAAGCACCTTGAATTCCTTTGGTTGCGGGTAGCCTTTACCAAAGTAATTCATTATTTGTCTGGCATTCACACAATAAGTGTTCCATAGTCTCATCCTCCTTGCCACACATTCTACAATCTAAACTATCCGACAGTCCCATCTTGGCCAAAAGATTCTTCCCCTCGTTCCTTCCCCTAAGTGACCTGTTAACACCCCATATATGATTCTGAGGTGCTTTCTACTGGATTTCCAGAGTTTCTTAATCTTGCCGAAGTCCACTCCTTCTATGAAGAGCTTAGAGTGCGTGCCTTAAGCACGCCTCACTCCTCCGCTCGTGTTGGTGTTTGATTTTGGCGTAGCCTTTAGAGGCCGAAATTACAGCAACTCCCTGGGAGAGCACAAATAATGGTTCTGGACCTACAAAGACCCCCCTCTTACAAGCTCATCCGCTCTTTCGTTGCCGATGAAGCCCTCGTGGCCTGGTGTCCAAACTAGTTGCACCTTATTGTGCTTTCCAAGCTTGTTCAGTGTCTGGACGCCATTATAGACTAGTCTAGAATTCACTTTCGGCGCCGTAAGCGCTTTAAGGGCCGCTTGACTGTCACTGAGTACATAGATGGTCTGCCCTCTGGTTTGCCTGTCTATATTCTCCTGTGCACATACAATTATGGCGAATGTCTCCGCCTGGAAGACGGTTGCCAAACTACCCATGCTTACACTAATGTATAGTCATTCGCATAAATGCCTGCTCCCGATACCAGACCTCGGTGGTTATAGGCCTTCGGCCCATTCAGCCCTGGATCATTGGAAAAGGCTAGGTATCAACATCTACGGCGAGTACACCACTCACCTGCGCTTTACTGACGATATGGTAGTCTTGGCTCAGCCAAGACTACCATTCCATGGAGGAATTAAATACGATACTCGATTACCTTAGTGAAGCTTCCGAGCGAGTTGGTCTGAGAATGAACATGAATAAGGCGAATCATGTTAAAAGCACATGTAGTACCAACCCCAGCACACTGCTCTCTGTGCGTGTGTGTCCCAGACTCCTCTCTAACTTTAAAAAGAGTCAATTGGCGAATCCAACTCGGCTGGACAGCGTTCTGGAAGCTACGGCACATATTTTCATCCAATATTCAGCAGTGTTTCAAGACGAGTCTTTGACCAGTGTCTGTTGCCAGTGATGAAATATGGCACTGGAACGTGGTCGCTTACTATAGGCCTGACAAGAAGGCTCAAAGTCACCCAAATGTCAAGGGAGAGGGTTATGCTGGGAGTTTATCTGCGTCATCGCATCAGAAATGGGGCTACCGCAGCGGGAGCAAGGTAACCGATCAAGATAGCCCTTCGAATCGCTAAACTTAAGTGGCAGTGAGCGGGGAACATTGGACGTAGAGCGCCGATAGTCAGCAAAGCTTATGCATCACACGAACAAGAGTCAGTGCCGAACCATTTTCATAGCTAGAATCATTTCCATGGTACACTTGGTGACATCGATTTGTCAGTGTCGAAGGTAGATACGACAGGGAAACCACCCTAAAACATGCGAAACTAGGAACTTGGCATTTGACAATCAAAGGATTAGGTATCTATTTAAACCGACCGTTGAATAATAAAACACATGAGGTCGCTACACTTGCTAAGTAGGTACTGAGTGTGTAAATAGCTGACACGCGCCGAAAACAGAAATCGGCGCGCCGATGGTGCTGCGTCGTCGTGGGATTTTGGTCGGCGGCGGCGGTGCGGCGCTCATATCTTAAGTAATTATGTATGCATGTATGTCTGTGTGTGGATTGTGGACATGATAATTCTATTTCACGGGCTACAGTCCAAACGGCTTGATGGTTTTTGATATATGAGGTGTCGTTGGATTCCTTGCGGTGTCTTTGCAGTGGAGCATGTTATATATAAACTAATTGACAGGGCGTAGTTTCATTTAAAATATTTCATGTTAAATACCGAAACACCCAAAGTAATCACATATAATTGACAACTATCGTATTTTAAAACTGTACCTTCATTTCCTTCACGGACGACACGTGAATTGAGGTCGCCCTGACCCACGCATATTTTTTTGTTTCCGGTCTGTTAATATATTTATATACAAAATAATATATTTTCTAAAACCGAATTAATGTCGCTTTATGGCCGTATTTTTTGTTTTTATGTATCTTATGTAGTTAAAAAAAAAATGGTAATATTGAATAAAAATAATTTACGCTGTATATGTTTTTCTCCTTTATTTTATTTTTTTTGTTCCAAAATATATTATTTTGGTTCGTAAAATAGATTCCTCATCCTTAATTTATCCGAAAATGATATTACACTTGCCTTGCTGTGTATAGTTTCAGAAAAAAATGGCTTTAATTAAAGCGCTGCGGAGTCGAACTTCTCCCCCCTCCCCCCCCCCCCCCCTAAATGCGGGGTGGCTCTCGATGGCTCCCGGTCTGAATCCACTCAAGACCACCTAAGGATCAACTGTGCCAAGTTTCAGCGCATAGTCAAAAAGTGCAAGGTATCTTGCAATAGCACACCCACTATTACGTCAAACCTGGCCATAATGAGAGTTTTACTGCACGCTGCGCGTACGGGAAAACTCGCATTGTGGACAGGTGAAGACGTAAAATTTTGTACTCACCACGGGCGGTAATTCGTAAAACCCCAGAGCGCATATTTA
Source organism: Epinotia demarniana (assembly GCA_945867215.1). Classification (NCBI taxonomy): domain Eukaryota; kingdom Metazoa; phylum Arthropoda; class Insecta; order Lepidoptera; family Tortricidae; genus Epinotia; species Epinotia demarniana. Next base: position 8,414,371 of record OX244267.1, read on the forward strand.
TGGCCCTCACCTTAGGTTCGGGCCACAAACACCTGCGATCTGCGGCATTTACGAATTCACCGCCCTAGGTACGTAATGTACTAGTATAGATGGTTCAAATTCCTTTGCCTGTAATAGAATGCGCGCCGGCCCGACCCGTTCGTTGGGAATCGTACATAAGAGGAGCAGAAGTGTTACATCATTTTTCATTAAACGAGCTATATTTTGTATGTTTGTACTTGTTCTCTTAAACGGCTTTAATGATTTCAGCGGTTTAAAATGGTGGTTTACGGGGGCGGAAAATTGGTCTAACAAGGTCTCATTTCAGGGAAAAATATTTTTTATCTCGGGTTTTCACTCAAGAAGAAGAAGCAAGTTTAAAAGTAAAAGATTGTTTGTGCGTCGATGTTTATAACTAAGAGGGGCTTTTATTTAGGATTCAAGATTTTTTCCCTTTAATTAAATAGGTAACGGCACGGAGAAAAGAATCAAAGTGGCTTGGTTTGGATGTCTTAAATGCGAGGCCTCATTTCTAAAACTAACACTTTACTCATTTTGGAATTGTTATATATTTTTTTACTGAGGTTAACGGTAATGGCTTGAAACTAGATGTTTAGATTTTGCTAAATATTACTGTGTTCGTTTAACAAATAATATAATTAAGTATCGGAATAGCTAGTTGACTAAATGATTAACCTGAAATCACCGTCGCAAAAAAATATTCACTTTTTGACAGATACTGCGCCGTATGCTTACTTACTTTATCTCGTTAAGAGTCGACTCATTACGCACTGGATAATTTGATATTTTACGAGACACTTTTAGCTGGTACCACACATAATGATAATATTTATTGATTTTTGTTATCTAGTACGCAACGAGCAAAATCAAATGTGTAGATCAGGGAGGCTACAACGGCTAGAATTTTTTCACACCTTTCATTCGGAAAAGTAAGTTTTGCTCCACGACGAGAGGGACCAAATCGCTACTTTTCTGTTCAAGCTACTTTTTTAATTTATACATTGGCATTGGAACATTTGTACGCAATTTGCCAATTGAACACAGATGTTAATAAAATAATCGATTGAAATTTCATCGTAGTCGATTCAAAACGAACATATTTCAAGTTTTAACTATAACAATGTTGTATAAAAATTTATAAATATTTCGTAATATTTAAGTATTAGTAATAAAATTTAAGATAATTTAGATATATTTTAACAATAGCTTTTTTTAAATTTCCTCATAGTCGGTGTAAAAAATAGTACAAGTGTTTACGCCAGAGACGAAAATAATTTTGCTCCCTTGTGACACAAATAACTATTTCAACTGGCTGTTGCATGAAAAATAAAAAGATTTAATGTGTTTGTTGCAAACACAGTGTAATAATTAAACCACACCAAAAAAGAGATATCTTTTTTTAAAACGGGAATCGAGTCACTGTGTTCCAGTAGGTACATTTACACAGTGTACTCCCCAAGTACAAAGTGGCTCTAACGGCTCACTGATTGATGATGATCAAAGATCGGGTACCGAGCGCTTCCAATTGACGTAGCGGCCAAACATAAAGCTCTTTCTCTTTCTAGCAAAGCACATTCGAGCCACTGTTTCCTCCGAGCCACTGAAGCCTCCCTGACGTTATTCTTCTATTAAATATATATTTCACATCAACCGGATTTGCGCACTCCGCAACCACACCCTATTTTCTATCGCGCCAATCGCTATTGGCTTTTACCGCAATAAAGGTAGGTATTAATCAAAATTATTTGTATTTCGTACAGTTTTTCTAGGCTAGTGGTCTTCTGATTTTGAACCACATAATTTAAGAGAGCGAGTCTCCGTTTTAGCTTGGGCAATAAGTGTTTCGTAACTCCGGCTGTTCTCTTCTACAGGTCGTTTTTCTCAATCATTTCGTTTGAAATATCGTAAGCAGTTTCAATAATTATATGTAAAGATTTTTCAGTTTTTCGAAACAAAAAATTTAGTAAAAAAAACAGGCTCGTGAGTTCTACAGCTCACAGAGAGTCTAAGTAAATAGTAGAGTCGATATTGGTAGATGTTCTTGGCTTATCCATACTTCCATACTACCACAGAATAGATAATAGTACATATACAGAAGGGACACTCCTTTGATCTTTACAAAATGCGCTTTTTTTCTCAGCCAAAACATTAAGATTTATGGCCTTCTGACATCGTCGACGTTCATCGCTACAAGTACAATACGGTTACTGTTAGTTAACCACTGACAGATAGTTTGCCTTCATTTAAAGTTCAACTTTAGTGTCATACAAATAAAGCGATTTTCAGAATACTGTTACCCACGTCTCCACCGATTTAGAAATAACTACTTAATTTGTATGAGGTTAAAGTTGAAAATTAAATGAAGGCAAATTATCTGTCAGTGGTTAACTAACAGTAATCGTACTACGTACAACTTGTAGCGATGAACGTAAATCGCGGAGTGTCCCGCGCCTGATACTACTATTACAATAAATTAATAAACTACTATTATAAAGAGGAAAAATTTGTAGTTTTATCTACGCACATATCATTAGTGCTCTAAAATGCGTTCAGAAACCGTAGGAAATGACCAGCATTACTACAACCGATTTTACTATGAGAACTTTCTTGTCTGTGGTAGTAGGTAAAATCTGTACTGTAATGTCATTGCAGTACAGATTTTTGATAAATTTGTATCGTTATGAGTTTAAATTTGGAACAGCTGTCAAAACTCAAGTGGGTCTCTATTCTAGTATCCATAGATATTAAAACAGTTATCGATACGAAACGACAATTCAGTACGTTTTTTAATACAAACCATACGACATTTGATCTCGAGTGATATGAGTATAGGGATTTCATTCGTTTGTCTATGATTTAAAAAAACCATTCGTCATAACGGATGATCGAATTGCCGCCATTGCTGTTGTCATTTTATTGTTGCTTTTTTACTGTTACTTACTACTGCTTATGATATGTGTGTAGCTAAAGTAGTGTATGCAACTGTACATAATTAGGCCTTAAAACACTCGTGTGATCCTATTATGAAACTCGCTGACGCTCGTTTCATAAAACCACTCTCGTATTTTAAGGCCTCTCATTATGGATCAGTCGCATAAACTACTATTGTGTGTGTGTATGTTTGTAATGAACATCATCGGTATAAGTCAAAGTCCACTGAGTCCACACGGACTAACGCTGACAACTCAATTAACTCGGGCAAGTGACTGAGTCCGCGCCTACTACATAGTACTGACACAGCTACACTTTACTGTTACGCAGTTACGCACTAAACCACTTCAACAATCACCGCTTTCCACTGTACTTCTTCTTCCAGTTCTCACCCGATACTACTCTCTTAGTATCCCACTCTGAGAACTCCACTCCGAAGACTCCACTTAGATCACTCCCTTAAGACTTTCACTTAATTACACTGACTCAAGACTGACTTGGTACCGCGAACGTACCCTTATATACCCCTTACCGAAGATTCTAGTCTTTAATTTCGATCTTCATTTCATTACTCATTTGTTTTGAGTAGCATGGGCTTTTCCAGATAAACGTGCTGCATCCACATTTCTCGAACATTCTAGGCACATATATCTGTCTATAAATTTTCGGAAGCATCGAATGTTCTATTCGCTTGTTACCCTTTCTAGAACATTCCATGCTACTCGGCGTTTTGAAAATGTACTCACTATTAAATTAAAACATACAAAAAGTTATTAACAATAACAATATACAAACTAAAATTACTTATGAAGACACAACTTGAATATAAAACTAAAGCTAACTACAATTAAAATAGTGTGGAAACTGATGCTATGGTATCCCAGGCCCTTTGTGTTAAGCCAGACCTAAGGGGTCGGGACGCAAAATTTTGCATGTCGGCCGCTGGACTAGAACCCGGGCACAACGGTTCTTTGACCGCCGTTTGTACCGCTGGGCTCCATATGTCTTAGACGACACTGCGAATTCAAAAATACCTTGACGGCGAGTCACTTTGACAACAAAGCTGCTATTGACCCCGCCGTCGTAACAATAAATTATACTTATAATCTATAATAATCTTTCTGCGCAATAACTTTCAAGCATTTATTTACTTTCCTAATGTTGGTACCCACCCGATACATGTAAGCGACTGCACCTTGAAAAAAATGCTAAAAGATTTCCGCTAACGATGAGATTAAATACGTCTTCAATGCTTTTCAGGACTCGACGAAAGCTCGTTCCATTAAGCACTGCAACTTTTGCAGTTTCTGCCTGGTCGAGCACTTGCGCCCCGTTTCCTAGTAGTTACATAGATGAAGTTATACATAGCTCATCAATAGTCTATTTACCTACCTACATACAACATTGGACCGTTACTTAACTACAGACAGACAACGCACAGCCAAAACCGCAAAAGATACAAGCAAATAATTTGGAACACATATTCTTCTGTTTAGGCGGATAAGGATGATTTTGGTTTGCTGGGATTTTGGAAATAAATGAACGTGTGCTCTGTATGCTCCTATATTCTTAACTAACATTTTCAATAGCTGTGGACTGTATCTCTAGGTATGCAATCACATGCATCGCAACGATGCGTAAATATCTATACTAACTTGGACATTCCGCCCACCAAGAACATAGTTCTTAAATTACACTGCAAAATGTAGATAACACTAGTAATATAAACATAACTAAAAAACTTAACTAAGCTTGAAGTAAGTTATGAAAACATCAATTATTTTTATCAATAACACGAGGTTTACTAACTGGACGCTTGAACAATCCTGATTTACATTTGACAGTAACAACTCTAGTTATATTATCAGGTCCAATATGTTTTTCTACAATTTTGCCTAAAATCCATTTAGCAGGAGGAATATTGTCCTCTTTCAAAATAACAACGTCATCAATTTCGAGTTCAGTAGTACAATTAGAATTCCATTTATACCTCTGATTAAGATTTATTAAATACTCTTTGTACCACCGTTTCCAAAAATCTGTTACAATTTTTTGCGTTAAGCGCCATCTTTCTGTCTAAGCCAATAAAATTAGTGTCACATTCATCTGCTATATTTAATAACGGCTCGCCCACCAGAAAGTGGCCTGGTGATAAGGGGAGAGGGTCGTTTGGATCATCGCTAAGTAAAGTTAAAGGCCGCGAATTCAAACACGCTTCCACTTGCGCCAGGACTGTCGCCATCTCCTCGTAAGTAAGAGTACTGTTTCCAACTACCTTAGGTAAATGTCCTTTTGTGCTACGTACTCCTGCTTCCCACAGACCGCCAAAATTGGGAGCGTGGGGAGGGATAAAGTGCCATGTTGTACGTTCCATCGTAAGCATGGCTGCGATTTCATCCGGTAGTGATGATTTGGCACGATTAAACATTTCTCTCATCTCTCTATCAGCACCAACGAAGTTTGTGCCATTGTCACTAAATAAATCTTAACAATGACCTCTCCTTGCAGTAAAACGCCTGAAAGCTGCAATGAAACCCTTGGCAGTTAAATCTGTAACAGCTTCGAGGTGTATTGCCCGAGTGACCATACACACGAACAGACATATATAAGATTTAGCTCCTCTGCCAGGTGAAAATCTTATATTTACAGGACCACAGAAATCTACACCCGTAGATTTAAATGGCTTACTTGGTTTAAGTCTCGCTTCAGGAAGAAGTCCATTAAAGGAGTAGACTTCTTTTTAGAATATCTCAAACACGTTACACATTCTCGATAGATTTTCTTAGTGCGATCTCTAGCTTGCAATATCCAGTACTTTGTTCTCAAAAAGTTCAACACTAATTGAGGACCGCCATGCAAAGTATGATGATGAGCATCAAGAATTAAAAGCTTGGTAAAATGGTGTTTACCAGGCATAATCACCGGATGTCTCGTATCATAACTCGCGTCCGAGTGTGCAATTCGTCCAGTCACTCTTAATGTCCCTTTTTCGTCCAAAAAAGGACACAGAGTGCGAAGATTACTCTTTTTTGCTACCAATCCTCGACTCTTTAACTGTTTTATCTCAGTAGCAAACTCAGTCTCTTGAATTTTGTTAATGCATGAAATTAAAGTATTATTCATTTCTTCTGAAGTTACAAATGTTGGCATATTTACTCTCTCTTTTTTGCAATTTTAAATTTAAAACTCTTCTACAATATGAAATTACCTTTAACAATCTCGATAATGAAGAAAATCTCTACCAAATTGAGGGTTCTTCGTTAATTATAGATGAAACAGTTAGAGAAGCGAGTCTTTCCTCCTCATGTGTATCCTCCACGATTGTGGGGCTCATCTCTAGTTCAGGCTCTGCCAGCCACTGAGGGCCATTCCACCACAATGGGTGATGGAGTAATAGCTTTACTGATAATCCGCGAGACGCACTGTCTGCAGGGTTAGAGTCTGTAGGTACATGGCTCCATTGCTCAACATCTAAAATGTTTAGTATCGTGGACACTCGGTTACTTACAAAAGTAGTCCAACGAGCTGAGCCTCCTCTAAGCCAAGCCAGTACAATGGTGGAGTCAGTCCAGCCATGTAACTTCTCTTTAGGTATCTCCATAACTTGTGCTACTTCGGATATAAGTTTAGCTCCTAAGGCTGCGCCACATAACTCTAACCTTGGAATTGAAAGTTCCTTTTCTGTAGGGGCAATCTTAGTTTTCGCTGTCACCAAATGAACATTAACATTATTTAGCTCGTCTGTTACTCGAACGTAGACCGCTGCTGCGAAGGCTGACCGTCAAGGTCTAGTCAGCGTCAGCATCTGAAAAGACATGTAGCTCGATACTCGATCTCGGTGTTGCATTTACCCATCTCGGTAACTCTAGATGCTTTAGATCAGCTAGCTCCTTTCTAAAGGTCAACCATTCACATAATAACTCATCATTCAAAGAGTCGTCCCACTCAAGACCAGATTTCCATAATCTCTGGATAAAGATTTTGGCCACGACTACAACTGGAGCGATCCAACCTAATGGATCATACAGTCTCGCCACATCAGAAAGTACTCGTCGCTTTGTGATTGGCTCTTTAGGTTCAGTGAGGTTTATCGTATACTCAAATTTATCAGTCTCTTTGTTCCAACTCACCCCAAGAAGTTTAATAGCCTTATTGAATTTTAAGTGTACTAGCTGGTGATCTATCTCATTGTTTCCGGCAATCCTTTGAAGCACAGTTTTAGAATTACGGTTCCATTTTTGAAGTTCAAATCCACCAGATCTCATCAGCTCGTTCATTTCTTCGAATATTTTTATTGCCTCAATTTCAGTTTCAGCTACAGTGATTAAGTCATCCATATAGAAATCTTGTTTGGTTATTCTCGCAGCTGTAGGATACTTTGCTTCTTCCAACTCTGCAAGTCTTTGTAACGACTTAACTGCCAAATACGGAGCACAAGCCGTACCAAACGTCAGTCTCAATAGCTTATAATGTTGTACAGGTTCCGATCCATCTGACTTAAGAGTCCGTATCGGCCCGGCAAAAGTTCGATTGTAGGTATATTACCCGTCTCCCGAGCGCGCCAGCGCAGGTGTCGTGGTGGGGGTCGAGCGAGGCTGCTAGGTCGGCGTAGAAAAGTTTTGATACTTTAACTGTTTTATCTGAGTTTTTCGTTACTTAATATTTATATTCACATAAATATATAAATGTTGTATATATAAATACATATACAACACATGTGTTATACGTGTTGTGTTGAAATAAAATATCAGGCAATCAACAACAAAAAAATCTCATGTATTTTCTGTGTGAACATGATACGGAGTATCAAAATTATGCACAAATAATATTCGGGCTATTGAAATTCAGCGTAATCGAACTATGCGAATCTCAATACTGCCAAAACAGTTTATTATGCGAAAAGTCAATTATGGCTACATAGATTATGCGAAATTGAATTTTTACTAAAAAAAAGACCGGGTTGCACTCCGGGAGTGCCGGCAGAAGTGAAAACTTGAATAATTTTAATTTTGCAAAAAAAGAACCTTCCTCCCCCCTCCCTCCCCCTGCGTGCCAATATATCTAATAACAGCCTTATTAGTAGTACGCTATAGTTCAACTTAACTCAGCAAAATTGATGAAGGAGACGATGAAATTAAATACCAATTTGTTTTGCTATTGCCAAATATTTTTCAAAGCCCTATCTCTTTAGGAATAACGTCCATATTCGAACTATTCGAATTTACTCAATGGCACAACGGTAAAGGACGCGTGGACAAAATTACATATTTATTTGCAGACAATGCAATTGCAAAAAGTGTTTAACGGCTTTATACTCTTACGAATAGTGTTCAGTTTTGGATGAAGTCGAATCGGCTAACAAAAAATATAAGAGTTTGCTTTTTTAAACAAAATGGAATTTGCATTTACGGAAAATGTGTTACGACCTTATACTGTTAACAATAAAGTACAAACTAGAACTATGTGCCCCTTAGTCAATCCCCCGTTTTCCCCCCCGCCCCCATGCCTCGTCCCGAATCTCTCCCAATTCTACGGTCACGTGACATCACAAAAATCTGTTGTCACGACTGTCACGAGTTTTACAATTTATCCCCATCCCAAAAAGTGCTCAGCGCCGCTAAAGAAGTTTTCACTTTAAAAATATGCCAAAACAGAGGGAACCTACTTAGAACTGCATCGTTAATTATAATGTATTTATGTAATTACTAGAAATTCAGAATTCATTCAAGTACTTACTTGTTTGACGACTGCTTTAGCCTAGTTGGTGCAATGTTTGTATGGGGGAAACATTAATTTTTGAACTATGGACTTTAAGCTTTGTAGAAAGATTACTGATTAGAATACAAAAAAGTAATTTCTGCGTTTAAGAAAATTCCACCCCTAAGGGGATTAAATAGGGGTGCAATATTTGTATGGGGGAAACATTATTTTTTAAACTAGTTTTGTAACTTTTGGTTACTTTTTTAACGTGGGCTCGGGATAAGAAGGGATTTTTGGAGTACCTCCCCTGAAGGGGTTAAATAGGGGTGCAAAGTTTGTATGGGGGAATGGGAGCCTTATGATAATTAACTTTTTTTTAAATCTCACTCATAATAACTAAGATCCACATTTGCTAACTCCAAATCTATGCGTCGCTCTATATCTTGCAGAGTCATTTTTGCCAAAGATTAAAAGCATCAGAGGTACCTGACGAATAAGTATTAAGCATTCTGGAAACGATTCCCGTAATCTGATTGGAAAGTCTTCAAATATTCTTTAACAATTGCATATCCGTCTGCCACAATGTAATATATCTAGACCATTTTAACTAAGAATAAAATTCACTTACCTATTTTATATCTTTGTCATCATCAAAAATCTACGCGGACGAAGTAGCGGGCGGCCGCTAGTATATATAGCTAGCTAGTATATATATATATATATTATAATGTGCCTAAGTGCAGAAATTCTGAAGCAAGTCAGTCGCCAACTATTTTTCAGACGACCAACTCAGGAGTATACATTTTCGAATAAAAACATAATTTTTCAAATCGGGCCACAACTGACGGAGAAATCGGCGAACGTACGTACAAAAAAAAACAGTGAAACATATAACCCTACTCAATTTTTGAAGTCGGTTTCTAAGTTTTTTATTCATATTGTTATTTTTGTCAACCCTGCATATTATGTCGGTGGTTTGTAAGTACTTGTGAATGTTACAAATGAAAACGTGTTGGCCGTTGGACCTTGGACCCCCCACAAAGTGGACTGATGTAACTAATAACAATAACTAATTAACAAATAATAAAAGCTTGTTTTATAACAAGTTTTTCTCCTTTAATTAAATTTTTAACTTTTTAATTTTTTTAATTTTTCCTATATTTGTTGTAGTTGCATATTCACGCCATATCATATAGATGTCAAACGAGCCCAAAGTCGATGGGGCTGCGTCTTTTAATTACGGAGTTCCATGGCTACCTTCCAGATCCATTATCAGACCCTGGTTACCATAAAGAACCAAAGTACTCGTCATGACGAATTACACGACCCCAAACTTGATGGGGTTGCGTCGTTTAATTACGGAGTTCCTATGACCACCTTCCAGCTCCATCGTCAGACCCTGGTTACCAAAGTACCCGTCAAGACGAATTAATCAAGCCTAAACTCGATGGGGTTGCATCGTTTAATTACGAAGTTCCTATGGCTACCTTCCAGGTCCATCATCAGACCCTGGTTACCAAAGTACTCTTCAAGACGAATTAAACGAGCCCAAACTTGATAGGGTTGCGTTGTTTAATTACGGAGTTCCTATGACCACCTTCCAGCTTCATCATCAGATCAGCTTTATGTCATAATAATATTACATTGTCATCCAATTTATACATGCATGCAAAATTTCAGCTCAATCGGAAACCGGGAAGTGGATCAAATTTAACTTGCAAGATTTAATTACAGACAACGGATAGGTGAACTTAATAAAAGTTTATAAAAATTCACCAAGTATCACGATCACTCGTAAAATAATTGACATGGGAGCTGTACAATAGGGTATATTCATGTATTTTTTTTATATTTTTAAACGATTCTATAAGTAATTATAAAACCGGAAAAAAATATAACACTTTCACACTATCATTAAATGAACTAAAAAATAATAATTAAAAGTACTATCATTTTCGGACGATTGAAACGCCGCCATTTTGGCGCGCTCATTTTGTGACGTCACCGTGCACTTAGAATAAATTAACAACGAAGTGTTTGATTCAGCCCCTTCATACATTTTAAAGGGAGGCAGAAGAAAGAGGCGAGCGAGGAAAAGGAGACGGAGCCCTCGCTCGGTATGCAGTTAAATAAAAACAAGGACTCATGAATATGCCTAAAATGAAGAATAAGAAAAACATATTTATTAGTTACAACTGTAAAAACATTAAGAGGAGCGTTGGTTGTGTACAGGCATTGTGTGAAACGGCTGACATTGTTGCGTTGCAAGAGACTTGGCTGATGCCCCACGACCTGGCATTACTTGGTGGCATTGACAAGGATTTCAACTACACAGGTAAATCTGCAATAGACCTAACGTCGGGTATGCATCGTGGCCGTCCTCATGGCGGGGTTGGCATACTGTGGCGAAAAAGTGTTCTCCCTAATGTGTCCCTGATTAAGTGCCGTAGTGACCGAATCTGTGCGATAAGAGCGGTAACATCAGGGCGGAGTGAGATCTTGATAATGTGTGTGTATATGCCTACGGACCAACAGGATAATTTACCTTTGTTTACTCAATGTTTGGGCGAATTGTATGCTTTGGCACAGGACAGTGGTATTGAAACTGTTTACATATTAGGGGATCTAAATGCACATCCTGAGGCTCCTTTTGGAGAGGAAATTATTAATTTTTGTAGTGAAAATGATTGGGTTTGTGCAGATATTGTAAAATTAGGTATTACTTCTGATACTTATACATATATTAGTGAGGCCCATGGGTGTCAAAGATGGCTTGATCACTGTATAGTTAGTAAATCAGCATGGCAAACTATACAAAATATTGAAGTTCTGTATGATATTTACTGGTCAGACCATTTTCCTATGCGGATGGAGTGTGATTTGGGACATATTGTGTGTAAGTTGCAAGTAAGCACTGGAAACTGTAATAATGGTATTATTTGGGGCATGAGAAGTGCTGAAGAGGCAGAAAAATATACCAATATATGTAATAATACATTAAAACTGATAGATTTTCCGGCCGAGTTGCAATTGTGTGCTGATAAACATGGTAGGGATGTTGATCATAGGATTGTTATAGATAATTATTACAAAACTATTATCAATGTCCTGAGTGGGGCGGCAGTTGAGTCATGCACTAAAAAACATGCTCAAAATGTCAACGGGAACAGATGTTTGCGAGGTTGGAATAAGCATGTGGCTGAGGCACATGGACGGGCGCGGCTGGATTTCAGTACCTATGTTTTATATGGGAGGCCGCAGCGTGGGCCTGTGTATGAAGCTATGTGCCTTAGTAGAAAGATTTTTAAGTCTAGACTTAAGTTCTGTCAAGTCAACCAAGAGCAAATAAGCATGGATATTCTCGCCTCGCAGCATAAGTCTAAGCAGTTTAACAAGTTTTGGAAAAATACAAAAAAGTTGAATGGAAAAGTGTCTCTGCCTGCGAGTGTGGATGGTATATGTGACCCCGTGAGTATTGCGAGCAGGTTTGGTCAGTGTTTCAAGGTAGACTCGCCATTACAGCCTCGTGCAGGTCCGGATGCAGTGGACAGCACAACAAGCCCGACTTTTGTGATAACAAATACCATGGTGTCCGAGGTCATTAAATGTATGTAAAAAGGTAAGTCGCCAGGACATGATGGGCTGAGCTTAGAACATCTCCAGTACGCTGGTCCGCATTTAAATAGACTCCTCGCTATGTTATCGGTCATTCTCCAGACAGGCATTTTTGTATGTCCTCGCACTTAAAAAATATAAATGTATTGAATTTAGCAGATTTTATATTTTTGGATCGTAGAAGGTACTTGTATTGAAGTGTACATGAATTTTCAAGTACATATTCAATAACCTTCTTGGACAAAAAAAATACCAATACCCCCTTCTCCTCATTAACACGTGGTGTCCCACTTCCGAAATCACTTACATACTTATTTTCCCTGATGATATACCATAGGAAAGTTGAACGAAAGTATTTTTATTAAATAATAGATTAGATATCCTCTTTATAAAAAAAAGTATTACATATATTTAATAATACATAATTAAGATATGAAAATCTAGAACTGTGTCCCGAGACCCGTCCTCATGCGCGCGGCGCGTTAATTCTTGTTCATACGAGTCCATTGAAGTAAGATACCTACGTCGCTAACACATTTCGCGTAAGCCGTCAGTCGTGCCCAAACCCCCGTAGTGGAGAGACGGGTGAGTGTTGTGCGGATCACAGACAACGAACTTAAGTATCTCATTCACGCATTTTGGTATTCGAGAATTCTCATTAACACGTTCAAGTTTTAAAAATCAACCAATAACTCTAAAGCTCTGTGAATTATTGTATACATTAAGAAACTCAGTATTTACCAGCTATTAGATCTTCCAGTTTATTACATCTACCTACAATGAGTTATATTTTTTTTAACACTATATCCTCATTCACACGTCTCATTCACGCGTAAAAAGTGAACGCGTTAATGAGAATATCTAGAAAATATTCAGTTTAAAAAGGTTTTTGATATATAACAGTTGCTTTTATGAAATGACCAATAATGCGGCGATAGGAAGAAGGCGTTTAAGACGCTCAAATATTCAACCTAGAAAGCCAGAAATTCTCATTAACACGTCGAATTTCTCATTAACGCGGCTGAAATTCTCATTGACGCGTCGACTTTCTCATTAACGCGGCACACAAATTTTAAAACCTTTATAGTTAATTATCCGCTAATAATAATTAAGTGCCACATGAACATTTAAGTTTGAATGGTTGATTTATCACTACATTTGATATAAATTTTTATCAAAAAGCAAGTGGAAAAAAGCGACGCGTTAATGAGACTGAGAACACCAATCTGGAGAATGACCGTTATATACTTTTTGTATTCGCCATTGTTACTTACCGTGTGACCTTATAAAAACAGTTGTGATTCCACTTGTGAAAAACTCGACAGGGGACATTTCTGATAAGGCGAATTACCGTCCCATCTCGCTTGCTACAGTGGTCGCAAAAGTATTAGATAGAATTTGGTTTCCAGGAGGGTCTATCCACTGAAAGTGCGATTTTAACCCTTAAGTGCACTGTTGATTACTACGTCAAGAGAAAAACGCCGGTTTACGCGTGTTTCTTAGACTTATCCAAAGCCTTTGACTTAGTGTCCTATGATTTGCTTTGGGATAAGCTAAGAGAGACGGGTGCATCACCCGAGGTTGTGAATATTTTTTCATATTGGTATAGTAATCAAAAAAATAAAGTGAGATGGGCAAATGTTTATTCTGACGAGTACTCACTTAAATGTGGTGTGAGATAGGGGGGGTTATCATCACCACGTTTGTTCAACTTATATGTCAATCAGCTGCTAGGCGAACTGAGTAGCATGCATGTTGGATGTCGTATGGATAATGTTAGCGTAAATAACATAAGTTACGCGGACGATATGGTGCTGCTCAGTCCGTCATTTTATGGGCTCCAAAAATTGATAAATGTATGTAGTGGATATGCTGAGACACATGACTTGAGGTACAATGTTAAATAGAGTGAGATCATGATTTTCAAAGGTAAAAATAAACTGCCAGATTACGTACCACCACTTCTTTTAAACGATCTACCAATAAAGCGGGTGTCACAGTTCAAATATTTGGGACATGTGTTGACCGAGGAGCTTAGGGATGATAAGGACATCGAACGTGAGCGCAGGTCACTGTCCGTGAGAGGCAACATGCTGGCTCATAGATTTGCTCGTTGTAGTGTGCCTGTAAAATTATCTCTTTTTAGAGCCTACTGCCAAAGTTTCTACACGAGCAGTCTATGGGTCAGTTTTACGCAACGAGCGTACAATGCACTGAGAGTGCAATACAATAATGTCCTCAGGGCCCTGTTGCGGCTCCCCCGCTACTGCAGCGCGTCGGGAATGTTCGCCGCCGCAGCCGTGGACGACTTCTATGCCATGATACGCAAGAAGTCGGCGTCCATTATACGTCGTGTGCGGGGGAGCAGCAACAGTATCATGCAGATGGTCGCCGATAGGCTAGACTCTGGCATCCTCGCGCGTTTCATAGACCTGCACGTCGATAGGGATAGATGAGGCGCGGGAGGAGCCCTGTTACTTCTATTATTATCTACCTAACACTACTTCTATCTAACATAGTTTTAAGGCAATTGTTACTAACAAAATTATGGAACAAGTTTTCTGAAATAAATGATTTTTATTTTTATTTTTAATAAAAGTGAGTGATTAAAGCTTGTAAGATCAACTTATTGTAACGGAAGAGCACACAAAAGCTTATTATAAATATTGTATTGCCCCTATGTGTAAAAATAACATTGAATCTGCACCTGACATCATATATTTTCATATGCCCAAAGAAGCAAATATAAGGAACAAGAGGTGTGAGGCGATGAGGAGATATAATGTATCGTGCTTGAGTAGTTTATATTGTTGTGAAGATCATTTCGAAGTGAGTATTAAATATGTTTGTACCTAAAATCTTTTTTATTACCTACGACTCGCGAACAATATAAACAATAACCTAACCTAAAAATTTAATTATATAGGTACTTATTCATAAAACTATTCTGTGTCCCAATTTTTTAGTTATTAATGATACAAATATTATGATTGTTGTTGATCAACAGTGTGTTGATTTTGATCACGAAACGTTTTAGCTAAGTTTCTTTGTTTTTACTGAGTGCCCTATACAAATTTGTTTTATTTATAACTCTTGACGAAAACAACCTAAGTTTGTTATGTTCATAAAGATGTTCTCAACATGTAACATACCTAATACCTACATATCTTTGATTATATAATATAGATATGTACTAGTTTGTTATTACACTTAATTCTCTACGAGGTACCTGCGTACTTAGTCATCATGAACACATTAATTTTAGGCAGATTATCCGACTGTGTCAATGTGGCGAGTCTTTTTTCACAAGGAGTCACTGTTTTCAGTTAATAATTCCCAAAAAACCCTGATTATTTATCATAAACAACGGCTAAACATTGCGAATAACTTTCAATAACCATACAAAGGACCTGTTGTCAATAGACACCGAGTGTACGGTGACGTCACGATTCGCTCCGCCAATAGCGTTGCTTTTTGGAAATTTGCGAGAGAATTTGAAAATTACTACTTTTAAATAATTAAATTTGTTAATAGAAACATGATTATTTGTAAAAATAATTATGTGTGTATATTTACTAAGCAATAAAGATTACTCATGATTTTTTTTGTCCATTTCTGAATCACATGCATATTCCCTATTCGTAAGTTGTCTCGATTAGCCTCACGAATGTCTCACTAGTATAGTTTGACCCCGACGTTGGTAACAACTATGTCTAGCATCAAAATAATATTTTAGTCGAGGGGTAGCCTTCGTGAATAGCCACAATTACACGACGTACAGGTCCGACCCGGACAACGGCTAAGCCGGTACTGATGGGTACTGCCGAATCGAGCGCCGTGCACGGTGTTTTATTACGAACTTTAGTGTGATTTCAAATATTTTTTATGCTTAAATTTACTTCTACACATAAATATATTTTTGTTTGTACGAATAGCGCTTAAACTAGAGTTTCTTAATATGGCTTCATATTTTTGAAATAATGAGCCCTATGGCCAAAAATACTGGCGATTCTTCGTGTGTTTTTACTCAAAAGTTGTTGGATGGAAATACGGTTTTCCTCAACAATTTAATATGTAATTTATAAAATGTTTTCCACTTATTCCTAAGAAGACTATCATTCCAATATGGATTTATTTGTTTAATATCGGTTATAAATCAAATAGTTCTTCAAATCCACGTCGTTTTACACGTCTCCGAGCGAAAATTGAGAAAACAGCGGTTGGACTGAGCCAAAATATGGTAAATTGAGAGCTAAATGTAAACAATTTTTCCACTTATTCAACTTGAATTGAAATGATCTTTCATATTACACAATAAAATCTTTAGGAAAAGAAATATTTAATGAGATATGACCTCAAAAAGTTTAGCGAATTCAGCAAACGGCTATATACGGACTCTTAAATCGACACACGATTCTCTGAAACTCGGTATCATTGTCAGCCACACGAACCATACGATACATTTTAACGATGTCCGCAACAAGACACACCTTATGTCTTCTCCATCTCATTAAAATGTCTCTCAAATCTTGTTGTAACTTTGGACCAACAAGGTGGTCATCATTCAAGGACACGTTATTGTCTCCTTTGCTGGACGCATTAAAAACAATTCTGACCTTCGTCGTCTCTTTGTCTTCGCGCACTACAGCATGAAAAGGAATGTAGACTGCCTTCTTATTCTCTAACTCATTTGGCGTCACTGGTCTCATGTGATACAAACTCAAGTACTCTGTCATAACCTTGTTATATTCTTCTCTAAGTTTCGGCTCTCTCAGTAACTTTCTCTCTAAAACCTCTAATCTCTTCATAGCAATTTCCTTAGAATGTCCATACTGACATTTAGGGTCCTCTGTTGTGAAAGGTAGTCTTACTACTAGACGTCCATGCTCATCTCTCACGGTAGTGGCGTCATAGAAATCCTCACATTGCTTTTCACTTTCAGTCATCTCCTTTTGAATCAAATTAGGCTCATTCTCCATCTCCCAAAACTTTCTCAATAAATCGTCTTCCTGAATTTTCACATGCATACTGGTCAACT
Organism: Epinotia demarniana; assembly: GCA_945867215.1. Taxonomy (NCBI): domain Eukaryota; kingdom Metazoa; phylum Arthropoda; class Insecta; order Lepidoptera; family Tortricidae; genus Epinotia; species Epinotia demarniana. The sequence continues at coordinate 8,431,655 of OX244267.1, forward strand.
TAGCCTTTACCTCAGTCTCAGATCCTCTCATAGCTCGTCCGGACAAAATCCATCCAAAGATAGTATTCTGCGCCATTAAGCTTCCTTCTGACTGCTTGATCATCCCCTCTAATAGTATTTCACCATACACGTCAGCTCCTAAAAGGATATCAATTTTACCTTGTGTTGTGTATATAGGATCCGCTAAAGGTAAGTTTCCAATATCTGACCACTCAGGAATGCTAAGTTGTGTAGCTGGAAGCAAAGATGTTAATGAGTGTAGCACGTAAGCACATACATGAACAGAACTCGTAGGATTATGGCGTGACTCTATGTGCAGTGAAACAGTGTGTTTGATCCTCATACGACCGTCTCCTAACCCTGACACAAACCCACTTACTGGTTTGCGTGTAAGTCCAAGTAATTGTACAGTCGCCTCTGTAATAAAAGAAGCCATACTACCCTGATCAAGTAAAGCTCTAATAGTTTGTTTACAACCAGTGGAATTAAATACCTTAACTCTAGCCGTCACAAGAAGTACACTGTTAGGTTGAAGAGTACCTCTCGAAAATGCAGCTGTAATATGTGTGTCACCTCGTGATGTGCTTGGTCTCTCGTGTGGGGGTGCACTCGGTGACGACGACAAAAACTCACTCGTGGCTCGCGCCTCCTGGTTGTTCTCCTTCATTTCTCGCTCAAAATGTAGTAGGGTGTGGTGTCTCCTCCCGCATTTTCTACAACTCGATGACTGCCGACACTTTATTGCCGAATGGGTGGGCATCAAGCAGTTGAAACACAGCCTATTGTTTTGCACAAAATCTTGCCGTTCCTTGGGCGTCATGTACCCAAATTGCTTGCAGTGGTAAATGTGATGGTTCTCATGGCACATAGTACACTCGACGTCATTTGTCTTGGGTTTATTCTCGATCGCCGTATGAAAAGTTTTAGCTTTCACCACAGGCTTAGCTGGTTGCGATGGGCGGGATGTGTTGGTGTCAATCATCTCTAATGACCTGAATCTATGCTCTAAATATTCTCGTAATTGCTCCCAGGTAGGTAAATCATCGCCGAGCATATTCAAATGCTGCTCCCAGTGTTTCATAGATTCAGTATCTAACTTTGATACTACCAAAAACACTATAATTGCATCCCAAGAGCTCGTGCTAATACCCATGTTTTGCAACGACTTTAAACATGTTGACGTGGTGTCCAATAAATGCCTCACCGCGCTAGCAGACTCATTGTTTATTTTCTTAGTCGAAAATAAGCTTCTCAAAACAGCATTACAGTTATATCGCTTGTTATCGTAACGTGGAACTAATTGTTTCCAAGCCTCCTCATAATTTGCCTCGGTAGTCGAAAAGTTGCTAAGCAAACTCTGCGCTTCTCCCGATAAACTGCTCTTTAAATAATGCAATTTTTGAACCGCCGTGATATTCTTATTTTTATGAATTAATTAACGAAGTAAACATATCGTAAAACATTTGCCAATCCTCATATTTTCCGCCAAATGTAGGTAAATTTATTCGAGGCAACTGTACGTCGCAAGTACCATCATTGGTAACAACAGTCGCTCGACCGGGCGGCAACGATTGCGTGGTTGGTTGCAAAAACGGTTCCAAAGTTTCTCGTAAAAAGGTCTTGTATTGAACATAAAATTCCTCAAACTCTTCGTGCCTCTTTAGAATAAAATATGTCTCAGTTCTGTCCTTTGATGCTTTGGCAATTACTTCTTTATGTCCGTTTTTAAAGTCTTTAAATTGTTTCTCAAGTACTTCTAGTCTCGTTTCTAAATAAGGTCGCTTAATCCGTTCTCTAGGCGATTTCCTAAACTTCTTCTCAGAATTCTTCAGATTGCTTAACAACTCCTCTTGATAGGTAATTAGTTCCTCTAACGTCGGCATAATGACTCACTCGATAATCTAAGTTCCAACAAACAGTACGCGTACAAAGATAATTTAACACTGGGATGAAATGTCTCCTAAACTCGCTTAATATTGCTCAGTTCGTTATAATAACTCACTCACAGTATGTCACGTAATAAAAGTTAGTGAAAAAGTCTCATAAATCACTTATAAACACTGATAGTTTTGAATGTCCAAACTCGAAGTTATTACGAGAAATTATAATTGCACTTAAAACTTGCAGTTAGCGCTCGCTCGACTCATCCTTATCTATTTCGCCGTTAGCCGCTATTGTTCTCACCGGCCGGCCGGCGGTCTCCAGGTGCGAAGTAATCCGGTTCGATATAGACCATATGTTTAGGCAGATAAGGATGATTTTGGTTTGCTGGGATTTTGGAAATAAATAAACGTGTGCTCTGTATGCTCCTATATTCTTAACTAACATTTTCAATAGCTGTGGACTGTATCTCTAGGTATGCAATCACATGCATCGCAACGATGCGTAAATATCTATACTAACTTGGACAAGTGACGTAGAGCTTTTTTTGAAATTCAACCTCTACGGGGGTGAAATCAGGTATGAACCGTTATATGCAAATTAGTTGTTTTTGAAAGTAGATGTATGAAATTTGAGATTTGACTTTTCGATCACAAATAAAAAAGGTTATTTTGAAGCATAATCGGACATTCGTGCTTTAAAGGGGTGAAATAAGGGGTGAAGTTTTATATAACTTTAGTTATTTTTGGACTTGGAAGCTGTCCACGACTTTGGTTACAAAGTTAAAACGACATCTATTCTTAATTCATCGGGAGTTTCGAGTGAAATAACCCTTGGCATGATAAAAACAAAGGATTTACCACGACATCATTTCGAGTTTGATTATCAACACTTACTTATCTAAAACTACTGAACCAAAAGTCTTGAAATATGCAAGCAATAAGAAAAAACACTATACAAAATTCAACCCTTAAGTGGGATTAAAAAAGGTATAAATGTGATTATGGAAAACAAGTCAAGAGCGGATTGTAGTTCGTGGTAAGGTGCGGCCTGGCGAATTACAAAGTAACGGAAGTCTAATTAATAACTAACTTTTAAACGAGCTTAAAATGGGGGCATACTTTATAAGAAATCATTTCTTAAGTGACAAAATTGTATCTCTGTGGCCGTAGCACAGCTGCCATTTTATCACTTATCGTTGTGGTAAAGACGTCCATCACGCTCTGACAAGTATGCGAGTGCGAGAGTGACGGATGCTTTATCCACAACGATAAGTGATAAAATGGCAACCGTGCTACGCCTTCTGTTCAAACAGTTTGTTAAGGGTGGTTCACTGTTATTATAATTGGCTCGCAACAAAAATAAGTTATTCTTCAAATCATTAGTCCAGCATACACGATTGCTGGTAATGTAGCGAATCCAAAATTGATAGATAGACACTACATTTTGGATTTGTTACATTACTGGACAGACACTACGTCTGTTACCTTTGCACGCGTTACCACCGAACCGATTTTGGCATGGATATAGTTTAAAACTCTAGGAAGACCATAGGATAGCTATTATCCCGGAAAAAATATATTAAAGGAGTGTAAAGGTGGGAGGAAGTTTGTATGGGGAAGCCATTTTTAAACCTACTCCTGAAATACTTTATTAGTGTTCCAAACGTCTGGTAGAGGTGACGCGTGACCATACAACGTGGCAATGCTGACAGCCTTCTGGGCACGCTGCCCTCAGAATGTGATTTGAGCCAATTTTTTTATTTATAATTATTAAGTGAGCTGTGCGACGCGCGGCGCGCGGCCACCCTCCGTGATGCTGATATCACCTGGATTGATGCTTCTATTCGCCAAGGTCCCACAACAAAAAAAATAAGACTATTTACTTGTTACTTTCCGCAATCATAATATCAGGTTGAGTACAATTTTCTTTTTTTGAATTTCTATCCGAAATTTATATCGATTCCCCAAACGATGTATATATGTATGTCGTGTTAGGTGATTTTAATATTAGTAGTGGGGTCTGGATTTACGATAATAAAACGCTAAATAAAGGTCTGACCCTAGACAATCCAAATTTTAACTTACTGACAACTCAACTAGCAACATTCATGAATTTTACTAACTGGAATCAATTTAACAATATTGCCAATCACAACGGCAAGTACTTAAACTTAGTTCTATCAAACAGTGATTGTAGTTTATCCTCCGCGGAGGCTTCGGTGCCAATTGATAACCATCACCCTGTACTACGCGCTAAAATTCATGGTGAATCGGATGAAGCCAATCGAAAGTCTGCCAGAGAAGTGGTACGTCGGTTTTTTGCTGCAGACTATGGTCTTATAAATGATAAATTATAAAAAAACGATTGGGAACACTATCTTTTACAATTAGATATAGGTAGTGACAGCTGTTGACACATTTTATCAAATCATAAATAGAATAATAAATGATTTTGTCCCTTCTAAAATAATTAATTCTACCGATAACAAATTCCCGCACATTAATAAAATTAATAAGAAAAAAATAAGCTTCACAAAAAATGGAAAGTTTACTACTAGTTAGACTACAATACTTTTTCCAACTTGCGGGCCAAAATCAAAAAATTAGAATCCTCAGATTACTCTATATTCATTACGAGAACCGAAAATAATATACGTTTTAACGCTAAAACATTCTGGTCATACATTAAGGCGCCGTAGGTTCAGCGAAGTTAAGCGAACAGAGTTTTTGAAACAATATAATGCATCTGTTTATAATAATATGGTTTCAAAAAAATACGAATAGTAATCTTGAGGCTTTTCTGCAGGGAAATCAGTGTTCCGAAACATGACTAAGCAATTTTCGCTCGATAGAAAAAAATCACGAACATAGGTCATAGGTCATAGGTCTAAAAGGGTCTAAAATACACTTTAAATATTTGTTATTACTATTATTACTACTTAAAATTATCCACAAAAGCTAAAAATATAAAAATGGCTTCTAAAAATCGGCAATATCAAGTTTGAGAGAACTCAGTGTTTACTTTATTATTCATTTAAACGTCCAAAAAATTAAAATTAATAAACATGATTTCCGCGCTACCGAGCACGCACTTCCATCTCGCTCACGCTTATGCTCAGTGAGAGGGAGAGAATACCATGAACCTACGGCGCCTTAAGTCAAAATTCAAAAGTGGTGGAATTCCTGATACCATGTTCTTAGATAAAAAAACCGGTACTAACGGAGAGAATATTGCTGATTTGTTCAACCAATTCTTTCAATCGGTTTTCGTTAAAGATGATGTACTGTCTCCCTTAACCATGGTTTCAAGGGCTACTAACAATTTGCCAAATACAATTGTCAGTAACGTAAATATCACATCGTCTATAGTTGAAAATTATCTAAAAAAATTAGTAACTACGAAAGGCAGCGGTCCAGATGGCATTCACCCAATTTTTTTGAAGGAGTGCCGAAAATCTTTGGCAATTCCTCTCAGCTTAATGTTTAACATTTCGCTTAAAGTAGGCATTCTACCACGTTACTGGAAGCGCTCTATTGTTGTGCCCTTATATAAAGCTGGTGACAAGTACGATATAAAAAACTATCGTGGGATTTCAAAGCTTTCTGTCATTCCTAAGCTTTTCGAAAATATCGTGTCTGATTAATGTTATGTCACGCTATTAGGCCATTGATAATAACACAGCAACATGGCGTCATAAATAAACATTCTACGGAATCAAATCTTTGTGAACTAGTTGATTATCCTATGAAAGCTATGGATAGTGGTTTTCAGGTCGATACAATATACACAGACTACTCCAAAGCATTTGATAAAATTTCGCAATATTTACTTATAGAGAAGCTTGAAAACACTGGCGTGCATGGAACTCTACTTAGATGGCTAACCTCTTATTTGCGTGATAGATCGCAGGCTGTGGCAGTAAAAGGTATCTACATTTGTACCTATTTCTTCAGGCGTACCACAGGGCTCCCATCTTGGCCCTTTACTATTTAATGTTTACATAAATGATGTCATTAAATACTTTCAACACTCCCAAGTACTTCTATATGCAGATGACACAAAAAATTTCACCATTGTCAAATCCTAAGACGATTGTATTAAACTTCAGAGTGATCTGGATAGGCTGAATTTATACTGCGAGGAGAATAGACTTTATGTGAATGTTGAAAATTGTTGTACCATCACATACTCACGCAAAAGTAATCCTATATCATATAATTACACAATAGACAATAAACATCTCAATCGTGTTAGTGAAGTTAAGGATCTCGGCATTAGAATAGACAGCGAACTACAGTTTGTGTCACATATAAATTGTGCGGCTGCCAACCTTACAAAATGCTGGGATTCATATTCAGACAAACAAAGGATTTTCAAGACCCCAGAACTGTGCAACTTTTATATAATTCATATGTTAGATCTAACTTGGAGTATGCTTCTACAGTCTGGAGCCCTCATTTTAACATTCACGCTAACACCCTCGAAGGCATTCAAAATAAATTTAACAAACGTATGAAATATAAATATAAATCGTTTAAAATCAATCACAATACATCACTGCAGCAACGCCGAGAATTAAGAGATCAAACGTTTCTTTTTAAAATTGTAAATGGTTTGATTGATTCCCCCTACCTTCTTTCAACCATTAGGTTTACGTTGTCCGGACAGACGAACACGTTCGTCAAACTTATTTTCTACTCAAGTTAATCGCACAGCATATGCACGGAATAGATTCATGGTCAGAGCTCGTAGTAATTTTAATGAAAAATTTTCGGCTGCCGATATATTTCATTTGACCCTACAGCAATTTATCTCTGCAATAAACAAAATAATTAAATCCTTAGATAGTTAGAAATCATTGTTACATTAAACATAAGAAAAAAAATGAAACTGTAAATCAGGACGGATTCCAGATCCTAGTACCACTATAGATTTATATGGTTTTATTTAGCTATTCTGTATTTAGTTCCGTTTTGGTTTGTTAGTCCATTCTCTATTTAACACACATAATTATTAATGTCTTACCTTAGTAACAGAAATGTATCTAGCTATAAGTGGAAACTGTTTTGCCTCATGTGTAACCTAAATTATAATTTTTCCTCATATGTGTAATTGTCAGCTGTTTGTTTCCCATAATAAAATAAACAAAATAAAAATAATACTAGTTTCTAATTTAGTGTTTAGTTTTTTACTTTAAGATTTGTTATGTTTTTCTCGTTTTTACACCTTTGTTACTTAATAAATATGTTCTCAACGCTACAATAAAAATAAAAACCAATCACTTTAATAGCAATTATCTTCTAAGGCGATTAATGAAATCCACGCGGACGTTCCGTTGGCAGAAGCTAGTCAATATATAAAGTTACTCGATATTTATTATTATTTTCCTAGTGTTAGTGGCTTTGTGAAATTAATGAATGAAATCTAGTCTAAACTAAGACGTATTTCCACGAAATCGTTATTTTTAATATTGTTCGACTTGTAATATGGCTTTTAAACCAGAGTTATACATTCTACTTTTCACTTCAACCGCGAGAAAATAGTAAAAACAAAAATTCCACGGCGAAAAGTTTGTTAAATGTGGCGGCAAGTTTTTTTTTTTAAACGTATTTGTCTCAAAAAATACAAAATATTGACTCCACGAATAAACGCCATTGACCGTCTATAGGCGCGTCAAAACGGCCGATCGCCGCGTACAATATACGGGATACGAAGCATAGTAAGATAAAGAAACTCACGTATGCACTATGCAGTCAACCACGCTTGCTCATTTGGACGCTGCTATAGACTTTCAGAGGTTTTTTTAATTATTGTGTATTAGGGATATATCATCATCATCATCATCATATCAGCCGAAAGACGTCCACTGCTGGACATAGGCCTCCCCCAAAGAGTGCCAAAGTGACCGATCCCGCGCCACCCGCATCCAGCGGACTCCCGCAACCTTTATCCACCCAGGTCATCAGTCCACCCTGTTGGGGACCTACCCGCGCTGCGCCTTTCCGCCTTTCCGCCCCAACGGCCATCGGTTCTACGTGCTATGTACCCCGCCCACTGCCACTTAAGTTTAGCGATCCGGAGGGCTATATCGGTTACCTTGGTTCTGCTGCGGATAGTCTCATTTCTGATGCGATCACGCAGAGAAACTCCCAACATGACCCTCTCCATTGCCCTTTGGGTGACTTTGAGCCTTCTTATGAGGCCCATAGTAAGCGACCACGTTTCAGTGCCATATGTCATCACTGGCAACACACACTGTTCAAAGACTTTCGTCTTGAGACACACTGCGGAATATTGGACGAAAAGATTTGTCGTAGCTTCCCGAACGCTGCCCAGCCGAGTCGGATTCGACGATTGACCTCTTTCTCGAAGTTGGACCTACCTAACTGGATCGTCGGTCCTAGGTATACATAATCGTCTACAACTTCGAGCGTAAAGTGTCCGATTGTAATGGGAGTTGGTACTACATGGGCATTTGACATGATCGTCGTCTTATCCATGTTCATTCTTAGACCAACTCGCTCGGATGCTTTACTGAGGTCATCGAGCATCGTACTGAAGTCCTCCATGGTCTCAGACAAGATTACTATATCGTCAGCAAACCGAAGGTGAGTGATGTACTCGCCGTTGATGCTGATGCCTAGCCTTCTCCAGGCCAGAGTCTTGCAAACGTCCTCCAGTGCAGCGGTGAACAATTTTGGAGAAATAACATCTCCTTCACCGTCAACTTGGCACCGTTGGAGAGACTGTAGTTCAATTCAATTCAATTCAATTTTGTGTGCCGGATCCGAATGCACATTTTCTATTATCTCTGTCAAATAGATATTTCGTTATACTTGATATTACTCATTGACATTTATTCCCGTAAATGTAATAACAAACCCGTGCCGTGCGCACCTTCATTAACATTCTACCACAAACCCGTTACAGTAGTTCCAATTAAGTGAACAGCAAAATAATTGTAACAAAGTAATTAACCGCAAAGGATACCATTGCTTAGATAATAAAGGAAAATCAACAAAAACCGTTTAGCAACTTTGAAGGCCTGAGCCCTCCCGACACTTAATGTTTCCGCTGAATGAGTGAATTCTTTAGAAACATTAACTAAACATTTACTAAAAATTAGTGGGTAAAATATTAATATATTCAAGAAGTTGCTAGGACTGGCTGAAAATAAACTCTTAGTCTGCGCCCTGGAGGCTTGTGGGTTTTGTTACTCAACTGTGAATTTTAGCTTTGATGTTTGCCTAATTCACATATTTAAGCAGCACAGTTTCGCGCCATAGGTTAACCAGAGTAGTTAGCTACCGTTAAAAGCGTCTGCAACAATATACTCGGCAGTGAAATCGAACGAAATCAGAGCAGGTTAGTCAGTTTTCAGAAAGGTAACTTCATTAATCCAGCTCGATCAAATACATTACTATTTACTTTTACTATAGTACGTTACGTAACTAGGGCGGTGAATTCGTGAATGCCCCAGATCGCAGGTGTTTGTGGCCCGAACCGAAGGTGAGGGCCATAAATATGCGCTCTCTGGGGCTTTACGAATTACCGCCCGTGTTGAGTACAAAATTTTACGTCTTCACCTGGCCACAATGCGAGTTTTCCCGTACGCGCAGCGTGCAGTAAAACTCGCATTAGGGCCAGGTGTGACGTAAAAACATTTTCACCTCACCGGCTCGGAAAGGCTTGCTTAGCTCAAAATCTGCTCCCAAAAGTCCAATATACGCTAGTTGGAAAGAGTTTTTGAATTTGGAACGAGACGGTCAATCGCGAGGACCAACTTTTTTTAAACAGAATGAGAGGGCATTATCCTGCGTTCAGAAACGAATAATTTATGCTATTAGTTATGCCACCATTTAGTTATGCCATTAATTCATCATTATTATTTTGATAAAATTAAATGAATATTACTTATCTTAAATTGAAGAGAAGAGTTTACCTTAAATTTAATTTAAGATAAAACTCATATACGTTCAATTTTGTTTTCCAAACAAAATAATGGAAGTTATTCATAGATTTGAGTGCCTGCTAACTTAGCGGAAAAAGTAAAATATGCGTATTTGAGACCCGGAAGTAACCAAGAATACTTTGACTTTTTTAATAGGTAAGCGTGGATTTATTTAAAGATGCAAAAATGTTTATATGTCATTTAATAATTATAAAATGCGGTTATCTTTATGAGATGTAAACAAACCTTTATTGAACACGAGCCAAACGTCCAAATTTAATGACTTTTATTTCATTTACAATTTTCCTCGCGGCGGTGAGGTGAAAAGTTGTTTGCTCGGCAGCAAAGCTGTTTGGCGTCTCAACTCAGGATTGGTCTTTTGAACCATGAGCGAAGCGAGCGAATCTTACATTCCTTCGCTAGCTCGGCTTTCGATACAAGCACTTGTGCCAAACAACAACTTTGCACCCTTGCATAACAAATGACTATTATTTTGTTCTTGGATACTTTTGCGCTATAGTTATTGGTAAATATGAATGTATATTTTGCTTCAATGAGACATATTACGTATGAGCTACAAAGAGGCATGCGAGTCATGGGTACCTTGGGTTGCATGCAGAAACGTTAAATAGCTCTTTGCTTTACCTACTGCTTGTTGCGATAATTATATATTTCATGATATATGCTTACTTCCATATATTATGTAACATTTATTTGTATTTATATCATTATACATGTCAGGCAAATTAAACATTGGATTAATGAAATAAAGTGGATAACTTTATTGAAGAAGTAAACAAATTACAAAGAACAGCGGATCCCACACTAGACCAAGACACATTTTACGATTCTGAATGCAATGGGCACTAATTGTTCCACAAATTATTTACCTAATGGTAAATAATCCTAGTTGAAGTGGTTTGCACGCTCGCTACCTGCATGTTATTATTTACACACGTTTTGGCTGTGGATAGGCTATTGGATATCTGCTGCTAGGTTTATACAGCTGCACTAACAATAGCATTAATTTATGTGCCGATAAACTCTCGCGTACCAAACATTATCAATAAAGCTATTTAAACGTACATTACTTTCAAACCCTTCCCAAAATACCCGGTAAATTATGTTTTATACGTTACGGGTAATAAAGAGTTTTGATGAAGCAATAAAAACTATCTCATTGTGTAGTCTGAATGAAAACAGCCCGCCCCGCACCCGGAGTCCTTTTGCGTGAAAACGCTAATAAAATTGGTTACCGCACCTTTTTACGATGTTCAGTGATGCTTCGCGGTGCTGCGAACAATCAATCTCTATCACGAATGACGGAACATTATTTAATTTCCTTCGATAGTATACACTGATGTGTAATGTTCTATGCAAGGCTCGGTATCGATATATTCTAGATTATCAGTGTATTGCGGAATTGACAAAGTTTAAGCCTGCATCACACTCGCGTGGCCTGGCCGCGGCGGACAATAATAATTGTCATTACCTTTCAAATTTACTATTGTCCGCCACCGCAGGCCTCGCCAGTGTGCTGAAGGACTTAAATAAGCAGCCATCATAATCACGTTAAATTAATTATCACATTTTACAGCCATATAATGTTATCTTCCGTGATTACGACGGTGACCTTGTAATGATGTATGTAGAAGGTGGCTTTTATCATGCCCTATGACCATATACCAGTACCTAGTCCTAACACACTGTTCCCTTGTTCAGGCATGATGCGGCGCGGCTCAATGGCCATCCTCGGGGGAGGAGAACCGTTGATCGTGGTGGAGGAGAGTGGGGCGGAGGAGGAGGCCTGCTACCGCAGCCCTGTAGCCACGCGGGGGCTCTCCATCGACCAGGAGTCCCCACCAGATCCTTACCATCTTTCGCCGTGGCGGGACACACGCAAGCACTCATTGCCGACGCCTTCTTGTACTACCGGGCCTACTGCTAGTCAGGTCAGTCCAATTTGAGGCATGTGACATTTTGTAATGAAACGACCAACTTATTCACGTGTTTCTCAGAGAGGACAATAACTATATATGGTAGGTTTTACCGTTTACTAGAACAAACTGAAACAATATTATAAGTTCAGTTTATCATTCAGGCAGGCGTCACAACGTTGATACAAAATGCTGGTTAAAAACAAGCAAGACAGAGCGTAACACTTTATAAGCTTTGCACCAGGACGCAACTCGAAGCTAGCAAACGAAATCTGTTCTATCAAACCGACGTGATAAATATTTGGGAATGAAGGTAAATAGGTACTACCAGTATTTAAGAATTAGATTATAAAGAATGTCCGTACATTCACTTCCTCCTAAGAGTCAAATTCAAACATGCAATAAACTAATATGTCCCCGGGAAATCAATAATAATATTCATGCCCGAATATGAATGTTATCTTTAATATATTTTTATCTTATTATTTTGTACGACAGAATATCTTTAGGTCTCTTATTGACTCGGTTACTTTTCCGATTGTATTTATTCAGATCTTATTTTCTTGTTTCATTTTAGAGAAAAGGACTAGGTATACTTGCTTCGACCGTAGTAGCCATACTGGCCTCGTATTATAGCCGGCCAGTATGGTTTGCTTACGGTCTCTGCCGTAATGTACTATTACAAGAACTATAACATAAATAACTAAGTAATAAAGCTAACTTAAAAACTTACACTATGTCTAAAAGGCCCCCGTGGCATTTTACCAAAAGTGCTGCCGCTGTGCAAGGAAGCTGCCAGCTTTTTGGTCACCTGTGGTATTTTACTCGTACAGAGCTCGTTAAAAAGTGGTCAAACGCGTAGCACCCAAAGCCCAAACAAAAGGTCTTGACGCCGAATGCCATAATAAACGTTTTGAGAGCCGAGAGCCGTGTATTTAGTGGGCTATTTCTTGTTTTTATTACTTAAGGCAATATTACTTTTATAACAAGTTAAAATGATGCAGGTCCGCCGTTTGTCAGAGCGAGGGGAGGGCGTCGCCCGCGAAGCGCGTGAGGCAGCCTTTCTCGCCACGCTGAGCCAGGTCACACCTCAAACAGGTGGTCGAAGGTACGAACCAACTCTTCATCACGCACAAGGCCATGAGAAACGCGAGCTCGGCTGCGCCTTAAGGCCTCCACACACCGAACGCGGGTCGTACGCGGCGCGGGTCGGTAAATCTCTGTCGCATTTTATATCACTCTCACTATGGGCCCGCGCTACTGTGCAACCCGCGTTCGGTGTGTGGAGGCCTTTAAAGTCGCGAGGTTTCTCAGTACTGTAAAACACAAGGCTTACCTTCGCGGCTAGAGTCTTCAAGGCTCCGCCGAGCGCTAAATCACAACACTAAACGGTCTATATGTTGCAGGGAAATGGTCAAAACAGAGATTTGAGCAAATCTCTAAGGGATATGATCAAATCACGCAGGATGTTAAAATGGCCTATTCATTTTATCATTTACCTAATACAAATCAGTAATTTGATCAAATCTCTGAATCTGTTTAGTGAAATGACGAAATCGGACTAAAAAGGCAACTCGTTTTTTCATTTCACTAGACTTGTTTAGTGATTTGATAAATCCCTGAAACGCGTCGCGACTTTAAAGGCCTCCACACACCGAACGCGGGTCGTACGCGGCGCGGGTCGGTAAATCTCTGTCGCATTTTATATCACTCTCACTATGGGCCCGCGCTACTGTGCAACCCGCGTTCGGTGTGTGGAGGCCTTTAAAGTCGCGAGGTTTCTCAGTACTGTAAAACACAAGTCTTACCTTCGCGGCTAGAGTCTTCAAGGCTCCGCCGAGCGCTAAATCACAACACTAAACGGTCTATATGTTGCAGGGAAATGGTCAAAACAGAGATTTGAGCAAATCTCTAAGGGATATGATCAAATCACGCAGGATGTTAAAATGGCCTATTCATTTTATCATTTACCTAATACAAATCAGTAATTTGATCAAATCTCTGAATCTGTTTAGTGAAATGACGAAATCGGACTAAAAAGGCAACTCGTTTTTTCATTTCACTAGACTTGTTTAGTGATTTGATAAAATTCCTGAAACGCGTCAGTGAGTTGACGAAACTAACGCGATAAAGATTTTTCTGTTCTTTTATAAAAAAAATAACCACGAAGACGGTGGCGGGAGCTCTGCTCCCGCCACCATCTTCTAACCTATCCGCCATCCGAGTCTCAGTCCCAAAACCGTTTAAATGACTAATGATTTAGGAGCCAATATCTGCGAGTTAGTTTCGTCAATTCACTGACGCGTTTCAGGGATTTATCAAATCACTAAACAAATCTAGTGAAATGAAAAAACGAGTTGCCTTTTTTGTCCGATTTCGTCATTTCACTAAACAGATTCAGAGATTTGATCAAATGACTGATTTGTATCAGGTAAATGATAAAATGGATTCTCCATTTTAACATCCTGCGTGATTTGATCATATCCCTTAGGGATTTGTTCAAATCTCTGTTTTGACCATTTCACTGCGACATATACAAACCTGGCTTGTTAAATTAAACAGCCAATACACAATGAGTAGCCTTAACGGCGTACCTCCTTAATTTAAAAACACAAGCATTAAGAGGAAACAAAAAGGCTCTAGATAATTGAGAAATAGGTATTTGTAAAATGTATTGCTTTCGCGCCAACGCCTCCCCCCGCAGAGCGCGATAGAGACAATTAACTGCAGCTTGAACGGCAAATACCTATTAAAAGAACATAAAATCAACGTTTCGTAGTCCCCTGATTTCTTCTCCAAAACTTGACCTATTTAACAGAAAGAAAGGCTTTGGCCGTGTTCCTATGTTTTCCTTTTTTTTTAATAATCTAGTCAAAATTGTTTTCTGGCTGAACGCAGCGGAACGCAGCGGAAAATCTGGCATGATTTTTAGGTTTTTGAAGGTTCATGTCTCTTTTAAGAATAAATTTATGAAAAAAGGAAAACATAGGAATCGTATCGTATCAATAGTAGCAATAGATTTATAGAAAACAAACAGGGCACTACGTTTCTATGGAAAAACGGCCGTTGTGTTTCCACTTAATGTATTAAGAACTCATTCACACTGGAATAGAAGACAAAAACTAACATATGAGGATCACAAACGAGTATGAACAGCAAAGAAAGTATGTATACACACAATTCCCAACAATCCAAAAATTACTCTTGTTGTGGCTTATAATGCCAAAAATAATGTTCCTATAAGAGTCATATTATCGCTGATAAGGGTGCATTTGGGCACAAATTATAAGGGCAATAATCTTATACCCCCCTTTTAGTTGCTTTATTGTTAGCTTTTTTGTCTTGTATGTGCTTTATTATGACAAGCCACGAAGGCAGGCCTTGAAGGTAGTCAAACTTATAATGGTAAGGAAAATGCTATTAAAAAGCTAATCTATTATATAAAATCGGAAAATCAGAACGGGATAAAACACGAAGGAACGAGCGAGATAGCGCCTTACAAAAAACACGATCTTTGGCGACACGTTTCTTAAAACCAACGCAACGAACACGAGAAATAAATGTACGAATCAATTCTCTTGATATTAACTTAGAACAAGAGCATAAAGGCTTCCGGTTCTGTTCCATATTTTTTCTAAAATCACGTAATGAAATCTCGACAAAATTGACAATTTTAAGCGTCGCCATTGTTCGGAAATGTTCGGCTCTGACGTTCGGATCTGAGAGATCGGTCTCTCCATTTTACGTAATTTGAGACTACATTTACACGTTAGTATAATCGTTATACAATTGATTCGGCTAAAAAAAATAGTATTTATAGATAATTATTAATGAAAACCGAACTTTCAAATTTCGGTAAGAGAATTTAAGAGAATTTGACATGAAATGGAACGTTCCGCCACCGTCAGACTGTCAAGAGTGTCAAGTGTCAGTGTTATTGTTACTTTACTTTGAAAATTGTTTTATATTTGCATTTATAATTATTATTTATCGTTTGTTATCGTGTGAAACGAGTGCTCGGATCGGTTGGAACTGGTGTTTTCTCATTTGGACCTTGATTTGGTTATTTACGATATCATATTTCCTGGCAGCATGAAGGCATAATAATTAAAGGCAAGCGGCTAAGCCATCTCGGGATTGCGGACGAAATCGTACTGCTCGCCTCTGCTAGCAAAAAAATAGAGTGATCAACTCATTCAGAGAAGAAAGCGAAAAAGTAGTCTGGATGAACAAGGCTGAAACCAAGGTGACAGGCAATGACAAAACCACATTAGAGTATGTAGAACGCTACATATACCTAGGAAAAGAAGTATCTTTTAGCAATGATAGCACACAAGGCGAGATAGAACGACGCACAGCCATAAGTTGGAAAAAATACTGGTAAAGGCGACTCACTGCATATGAAAAAAATAGTTATGGACACCAACATTCTCCCCACACTTACATATGGCTGCCAAACTTGGAGTTACACAGTAAAGACCAAAACCAAAATAAGGACAACGCGCGATGGAAAGGAGTACGTTAAACATAAGGAAAATCCATTTAAGGAGCTTAGACGAAAACTACAGACGCCCTGCTCTAAATCCTTAAGTTAAAATGGCGATGGGCTGGACACTTGGTGATGTGCAGTGGGATGGGTGATGATGTTGATGTTGATGTTGTGAAGGGACGCCTGGCCGGAAACAGGCGGGCTGTCGATCGGTTTTTGCGTTCATTCAGCCCCATTCCCTTGGTTTGGAGCCTCAGGTTACTGTCCCGGCGGCGTTCCCACTACAATCTCTTCCATTCTTCTCGTTTTCCTGCAGAACAGAAGGACATCTTTAAGGCTGACATCCCTCAATTCCCTCTCCTCTAACACATCTTTACCGAATGTATCATACCGCGGTGCCGCATACATGATGCATTCTGCTAATACATGCTTACTAGTTTCTTCCTCCCCACAGTGTGGGCAGGAAGCGTCGCTGCTTATACCTATTACCTTCAGATGTCTATTCAGAGTATTGTGACCAGTTATGATACCTGTCAGCAACCTCAGATTATTCTTACCCAGTTTTAGCAGATACCTGGTTCTCCTGTGATCCATACCTCCTATCATCATCTTTGCCTGTCTACATCCAGTTGCTTCCCTCCATTCTCTCTCCCCTTCTTGTTCTTTTAGCCTTTCTATGACCCGCTTTGTGACTTGAGCCGAGAAGGGAAGGACCGGCTCCGGGCCTATAAATTCCCTGCCCGATCCCTCTCTCGCCAGTTCATCCGCGCTCTCGTTACCCGCTATCCCCTGATGTCCCGGCACCCATGCCACTGTCACACCTGGGTATGCTCCTATCTTATTAAGCTCCTTCTTACATTCTCTTACCAAGGCGGATGTTACCGTTGCCTTTCCTAGTGCCTTCAGTGCTGCCTGACTGTCCGTATAGATCACTACCCTTCCAGTCTGCTGCGTTGTCTCCTTTATAATCTGTGCGCACCTCATTATTGCGCACACCTCTGCCTGGAAAACGCTGGCGTACCTCCCTAGTGGGATAGATACTTTCTCATGCAGTTTGGGTATGACTATGCCCGCTCCCGCTAGCTTGGTTGATTTCCTTCTTGATCCATCTGTGAAGCAGATCGTCATTGGGTGTTCAACGTCTACCTTCCAGTTGTCTCTTTCTCCTATATGTATTTTATACTTTTTATCGAATATCTCCTGCCTCTTTATGAGGTCGTTATTGGCTATCAGCATTTGTAGCTTCGATAGCGCCTCCTCCTGTATCAGCGCGTGCCTTTTATCCACACAGCTTCCTCTCCATTCTTTGCATGCTTTCATCCTGTACCACTGTTACATGGCCCTTTTCTCCACTTCAATTCGCATTGTCTTCATGCCTAGCAGTATTTCCATGGCCTGAGTCGGGGTCGTTCTCATAGCCCCCGTCACCATCAGACACGCTAGTCTCTGCACCTTGGTTAGTTCTTTTTCATATTCTTTTATACGAGTCCTATGCCACCAAACCACGGCTCCGTATAGTACTCTGGGTAGAATGATTGCCCTGTAGATCCAATAGATCATTTCGGGTCTCAGTCCCCATCTTCTTCCCACCGCCCTTTTGCATTGGTATAGTGTTCTAACGGCCTTCGCCGATTGCTCCTTGACGTGGGTCTTATATCTGAGAGTGCTGTCCAGTGTCACTCCTAAATATTTCACCTCCTTTGCCATCTCCAGTTCTTCCTGTTGTATCTCTATTGGTTTCATGTTCTCCTTCTTCCTTTTGTTGGTGAATAACACCAGCTTTGTTTTAGTTGGATTTAGATCCAGACCTCTCTCTCGGCACCATCCTAACACCTCTCTGAGACCTCTGTTCATTACATCTCTGATGATGTTAAGGACCGTTCCTCTAACTAGTAGTACTCCATCATCAGAATAGGCCTGCATATATACGCCCCCTCTGTTGACTTTCTTCACCAGTGAGTCCAAAAGTAGGCACCACATTAGGGGAGACAAACAGCCACCCTGCGGAAATCCCCTTCTTGGACTTATTCTTTTAGAGACCCCTCCCAGCTCCGCTGTTATGTCCCTGTCTTTAAGCATTCTTCCTATCCACTTCGCTACTGCCGGATGGATCGCTTCCCTGTCTAGACTCTTTTCTACCGCCGCAAAGGTCGCCTTATCAAAAGCTCCCTCCACATCGAAGAAGCAGCCTAGTGCATACTGTTTTGTGTCTAATGCTCTCTCCACTCTAACCACGAGGTTATGTAGAGCGGTTTCTGTCGACTTTCCTGCCATGTATGCATGTTGGTTCCCATGTAATGGGTCCTTCCCGCATTCCAATTTCTCTCTTATCGCTTTATCTATCATTTTCTCCACAGTCTTTAGTATAAATGACGATAAGCTTATGCTCCTGAACGATTTCACTTCTTGATATGACTTCTTCCCTGGTTTTGGTAGAAATACCACCCTCACTTGTCTCCATACATTCGGGATATAGCCCAAGGCAATACTCGCCCTGTATAGTCGTGCTAGGATCTCCTTTATGTGTATATAGCCTTTCTGCATTAGCACCGGTAGTATCCCGTCCGGTCCCGCTGCCTTAAAGGGAGCAAAGGATTTGATCGCCCACTCCATCATCTCCTCCTTCACCACTGCCTCTGCAGCCCCCCAGTCCGGTATACCCGGCTCCGTCTCTTCTTCTGTGTCCGCTTCTTCCTCACAGTCCGGAAAATGAGATCTTAGCATAGTTCCAAGGATCTCACCTGGGTCCGTGATTAGATCTCCCTCTACTTTTAGACTGCCCAGTTGGCACGTTCGCTCTCCCGCAAGCAGTTTCACTACCCGTGCCCCCTCAGCATAGCCTCGTATGTCTTCCGTGAACCTTCTCCAGCTGTTGCGGCTGGCCTTCTCTCTTTGTCGGGTGTACTCGTTCCTTACCTCTCTGTATGCGTCCCAGCTTTCGGCGTTATCCTTCTTTAGGGCAACCCTCATTGCTCGGCGCGTCCTCTTTCTCAGTTTACACATTTCTTTATTCCACCATGGTTGACCCTTTCCTGTTTGTACCAGTCTGGTATGGGTGATACACGGACAAGAGATGGACCAAAGAAGTGATGCTATGGAAAGGCCCCGATGTAAAAAGAAAGTCAGGGCGGCCACATACTGTTATATGCACGCATAACTGTTTTGCTTCCACGTAAATATTGCCTAATACAGGTAAAGCATCGACAGCATTATGACTTTATAAAACGCCAAATATTAACGAAACATATGTCAGTCGTAATTTAATTTGGTTGGGGTATAGCAAAGGGGGCGCGGGACTTAGTTTTTGTTTTGATGGGGGTGGTGTCATTATGACACCTATTTTTTATGATGCTATCGTATAGAAGACGCTAAAATAAGCATGTTTTGTATGGGCAACTTTTCTCTATATTTGATAATTACCGAGATATTGGCTCCTAAATCAGTTATTTAAACGGTTCTGGGACTTAAAAAAATTCGGTATCGTGAACCGACTCGGATGGCGGATAGGTTAGAAGACGGTGGCGGGAGCTCTGCTCCCGCCGCCGTCTTCGTGGTTGTTTTTTTTATAAAAGAGCGGAAAAAAACTTAATCGCGCCCCCTTTGCTATATTCTGACCTTTAATTTTGATATAAATATTTTCAGTGATACTATAAGTCGTGCAGTGTGTGTAATTGGGATAATAAACTGCTTGGGTGTATACAAGAGTTTTTTTCAAGCTCCACGGAGGCTCACTGTAACAGTACGCGCTGGAGCGACGACATAGCAGCCACGGCCGGAGGCAACTGGCTAAAGAAGGCAAATAACGGTTGGGATATATATAGCAAAGGGTGGCCGTCCCTGTGACTTATTATGAAGTTATGAGAGTTGGAAAGTGTGGATATTAGTGGCCGTCTCTATTCTAAATAGCTTTTTTGAAGTTAATTAAAAAAAACTTATTGTGGCAAATCCGACTCGGGTGGCGGGTAGATTAGAAGTCACCGGCGGGGGTTTCGGTGTCTTCGTCGTTATTTTTTTTGTAAAAGTGCAGACAATTACTTCCTTAGAGAATAGTTTTGATGTCTATGAAAATAGGTGTTATAATGACACCACTTTGGGTAAAAATTTACTAAGTGCTGAAAATTATGAGACTTTGTGTCGCTATAATGGCTGAAGCATTTTTTTAAATAATAATTATAAATAAATCAGCCTATATACGTCCCACTGCTGGGCACGGGCCTCTCATGGATAAGAGGGAACGGGCAGTAGTCCCCACGCTGGCCCAGTGCGGGGTTGGGGACTTCACATACACCTTTGAATTTCTTTGTGGATGTATGCAGGTTTCCTCACGAATGTCCCCAACCCGCACTGGGCCAGCGTGGGGACTACTGCCCATTCCCTCTCATCCATGAGAGGAGGCCTGTGTTTATTACTGAGTTTCATGTTGACATTTTAATAAATTTATATGAAAATATTGAAAATACCTGTATACTGCTATTATTTCCATATCGGTACGTTGCTAAGCAGGGCTCATGAACATAATACATTTGTGACAAATACATTCATATAATTAATTCACGCGGGTGGAGCCGCGGGCACGTCTAGTATACTTATAAGAACCATATTGAAAGCGTTGATAAGGGCGATCGCCCTTATACGTGTTTTGTAATCGTCGGATTCAAGGGAGTAAAACTTATAACGGCAAAACAAATGCTCTTATAAATCCTTTGGCCCTTTCTAACTCATTTTTGTAATACTTTACCTACTTTAAAAAATATGTCAACAATTTTAATGGCAAGACAACGATAAGGTCTTGACATCCGAATATGTGCACGATTTATAGTGAAAACTGGGAGGGAATTCAAATTTATGGTAAAATGTGGTATGCGGTTCCTTGTGTTATCAACGCCCCCCCCCCCCCCCCCCCCCCCCAAAATAAGGCGGTTTTATGCTAAAAATGTGGTAAATTATTGTGTCATGTTTTATAAAAGGCCATTATAAGAGCAAAAGCAATTCCCACATCGTCTACTAATACTCTATAAGAGTAAGAGCTTTATAATAGCAACAGGTGTTGCTTATGATTCGCGATTTTGCATAATGTTAGGGTTCCTTTCTCACAAGTGAAATCCCGTACAGTCAAGTTTTCCAATATCTACACAGACAACCTTTCAAAAAGATCTATACAGAGATTTTATTGTTACTGACATAAGACACATGTGTAGATAATTTCGAAAGGTTCTCTGTATAGATATTGGAGAACTCGACTGTACCTATCTAAGTACTATTAAGGACAGCATAACCGAAAAGTACCGGTATATTTTAAAAGCCCTATGACGTCATATCACTTTTCAAATAGGGGTTTCGGTATTACTTTTCTGATTCGTTCGATTTCATTATTACCACGACATTAACGAGTACGATCGTAAAGTTTAGATAATAATAAAAACTTAGCAAGTGCCTATTAGTTGTTATTGTTGAAATAATGAATGTTTTGCATTATATGTTTTTATTGCACGTAGAACCGACGGTCGTTGGGAAGGAAAAGTTCTCGAGTGGCGACCACGTAGCGGAAGGCGCAGCGTGGGTAGGCCCCCCCACAAGGTGGACTGATGACTTGGTAAAGGTCGCGGGAGTCCGCTGGATGCGGGTGGCGCAGGACCGGTCATTGTGGCACTCTTTGGGGGAGGGTTGTGTCCAGCAGTGGACGTCTTTCGGCTGATATGATGATGATATGTTTTCTGTTATGATTATTTCTCATGTTCCATAAAATATCCTCTACGGAACCACTGGCTGATAATTCGGTATCAGATTGATCATTTCATAATTGGTTTCGTAACTACGGAGTTACGGAATCTCCTGCACTTCCCAATAAATGGCGTATCTAGTTACGCAAAACCTTTTAATATAACACTATAGAGAATAATGCCCTTATAATTATTATATTAGTGAACATGAATTACTTTTATACTTGTAAAGGCTGTATAAAATGCTATAATTTGTTTGTTGGAAAGACATCTTATAAAATGCTCTTACTCGTAAGAGTAATGCACAAGGTAACTATAATGCTTCTTTACTCGTAAAGAAGCATTATAGTTACCTTGTGCATTACTTTTACAAGGTTTTAAATATTATACAGCTAAAAAGCATTGTAACTAGCCTCTATAAGAAGAAACTATTTTCAACCCTTATAGTAGCCATATAAATTGGATTTATTAACGTTTACATAGCCAAATTATAAGAATAAAGGTAATATTAGCCAAATCTTCTTATAAAGAGCCGTTAAAAGGTAATTGGCATAGTGAGTGCCATTTGAAAACCATGAGAGTTTAGCCCTTATAGATTTAATTTTATAAGGCTAGTTTGTTTGTTGGGAACGACACAAGTATAAAACGTCTTGACCGTTCATCATTCAATTATGAATGTATCATATATCCTATCCCTCACAAAAACGACGACGTCATAGTAATTTTCCCATTTAATCCCATAAGAAACAGATTTTGAAACTCCTATATCCAGTGCAGCAGCAGTAGCAGTGCGTTACTCCGTATCATTTATACAATGATGATCTTTCAGACATTCCGTTGTGACCATATCTCGCGTGCCGCAAGCGCTGTTTGGACGCGGCCGTCGCGAGAGCATCGCGGCGTTCCCCGCGCTGGGCCGCCGCCGGGACTCCATCAAGAAATGTTAGTATCGCGAAATTTGTCAAGTCTTTGTCTACATAAAATTCAACCTTTCCTGCAATACCCATTTATTTTGAAATAATACTAAAAACTACACGGTTAAACTCACGTACTAAATGTTAGTACGGGTGACATGTCTCGAACTCTTCGAGAGTTCTTCTTCAGGATGAGTGTTTTCGGGGCAGTGTCGCTTGACGCACTGCCCGCGCTCGATTCGACCGCCGCGTGGCCCGTAACGCACGTGCCGACTGGGCGGGGAGAGGGCGGCATTCTTGCGCTGGAGCTGTGAGGTCGCGGCGGAAGATCGTCTTCCCCGATAGACGATCGATACGTACGAGTACAAGGAACTCACTATGTGCGTGCGTCACGGGCCGCGCGGGCAGTGTTTCAAGCGACACTACAGCGAAAACACTCATTCTGAAAAAAGAGTTCGAAACCTGAATCAGAATCAGAATCAGAATCAGAATGATTTATTGTGTATCACAGGTAGTTAAATACAGATTTTACAAATAGGTCAGTTCTCTGTGACATGTCTTACGACGTACAATAATTTAATACTCATAATAATTAACTATTTCATGCAAAAATTAAAAATAACAATAATTATATAATCTATTACTTATGTCAAACAATCACATACATTGATGTCAAATTATACTACAGTAGAAATGTCAGTCTCATGAATAAAAAAACAAAATAAAAATATAAAATAAAAAAATGTCAAACAGTAAATAATAAAATTCTCACATTATACTGGTACCTACACTCCCTCCTGTCCCTCCTCGTGACATTTAATACGTGAGTTTAACCGTGTAATTGTTATTAGCATTTTAAACCTGTCTCACGAAAGTTAAAATTCGATTTATTTTGTCTTAATCCCAGTTCGGAGACTAATCACTAGGCCTGTTTCAGGTCAACCAGCAACCGAAACTTTAGGCAGCACCCATAATTTACAACTGGACATCATGGACGACATCGTACAAGCTCGTAAAGTGCGCATGCGGCTCTGGAACACATCGAGTGAACGCGTGTGCGAGGTGCAGCCGATGGACGAGCGCTCGCCGATGGCCGGGTCGGTTCGGTACACGAACCGTGGACGACGCCACTCGGACTTCGTTGGATCCCCGTTACCGCCGATCCCGGCGCGCCGCCGCGCCTCCGAGATGCCACCGCCCATCCCACCCCGGAGCGGCGCCGGCGTCGTCTGCACTGACACAGATCTCCACCATATGCTCAACGCGCTCACCTCTTCCTCCACAGAAATAGACCTCTGCGGCAAGCCCGAACGAGTGCGGCGACTGGCTGACATACGCTCCAGCAGTTTTGATGCTTCCACATTACGAGACAAGCCCTCCGCGTCCGGCACTACCTGGTTCACACGACGTCACCAGACCCTGGCGACCAAGAAAAAAATAATCGAACCGCAGAAGAAATCCAAAGTCACTTTTGCGCCAGATTCTAAACAGGCCCCAGGGGACGTAGCGGCGGTGGTGTGGGATCAGCCGTCTGGATCCATCGTAGACGCCAGTGCGCTAGGAAGCGCTATAGAAGTTTTTCTTAGGAAGAGCGGAGCGGGAGATTCTGGTGTTTCTGGTACTACGGCCACACCTTTGAAGGAACCGGGAAAGAGTACCGGTGCACGGCCCAAGGTGCCGGAGGTGCCAGGAGGGTCTCGGCCGACTGGCCGCCCCGGCGACGAGCGCTGGTGCCCTGCCAGGCCCGATGACGATGAAGCGGCGCAGGGCTGCGATGCGTCCCTATGCTCGCAATTAAAAGACCTTTTCGTGTAGACGCACTCAGTGCGGAATACTTTTGTAAATTTACCTAGTCGTTACTGATTGATTTCTTAAGAGGAGAGTGAGAGGTGCGATGGGACTATTGGTAGCGAGTTGTGGTCCGCCGTACAAGGTCCACGTCCCTTCCTCGCATCTACGTACCTTTTGTACTTTATAAATCTTTCAATGTGATAGTATGTGCGCTGAGCCGAGCGCCGGTCGTCCCCGTTAAGCTCCTCCTTCCTATGCGCAAATTCTTGTCGGTTATATCATCCGAGATTGGTACGTAAAAGTTACCTTTACGCGTATTCGCACGAAATCGGACCGCTCCATACCTGCGACCGACGCCCGCTTCGCGCGCAATTATTTTTAGAGTGAATTCTATTTTCATTGTAAATTTTTAATATTAGCAATCAAAATATTGACTTATTGTTAGATAGAGAAATATATACTTGTGATGAGCGGGCGCGCGTTTTCCGCCGCGCTCAGCGGTCTCCCGCCGCGCGCCCCGCCCCGCCCCCCGCCCCGTGTCGTTCGACAATATGTGTCTTGTAATCCACTGTAACATTAAACAATTCAACTTAATCATATAGCAGACAAAATTATGGAGATTCCGGGAGAAATGTACGCTTAATAGAAGAAAGCGACTGACTGTCAGTCGACTCTTATCAATAAAAGTTTTTATCGATG
The DNA here is from genome assembly GCA_945867215.1 of Epinotia demarniana. Lineage (NCBI taxonomy): Eukaryota > Metazoa > Arthropoda > Insecta > Lepidoptera > Tortricidae > Epinotia > Epinotia demarniana. Next base: position 8,457,040 of record OX244267.1, read on the forward strand.
TTATACGGTATTTTATTTCTCTAAACATTATCCTAGCTAGGTTATTCCCGGTAATGCCCCTAAAGGAGCCCAGGGTCTGCTTTGACACCTACGCTACGCTTTTACGAAAGCGACTACCATCTGACCTCTCTCTGATTTTATTTCTCTAAACATTTCTCTTTAAAGTTAATAAACGAAGTTCTCAGACGGAAGGACTACACTTGAAATTAGGGAAGTTACGGCCAGTTAATTTAATGTAGGGCCTGGGCAAAGTTACGAAGCCTTAGGGAATCTCCTACCCTTAGCGAAGAAGTCTGAGGTCGCCTCGCCCGGGGGACAATAGCGAAGTTGGCAGACGCGCCAATTATTTTGGTATATTTTACGTACAAACTTTTTCAAATTACAAGGATAGCTCCGGTATCACTAGTGCCCATTAAATGCATAGCCTTTTATGTCACTCACTTCGTTTGAACTGCACGAGCACATGCGGTGTGGTCGCAATAAGCATACAAAAATTGCATAGGTACAAACCTATATATATTATATTTGCAAGCTTATATTTAACTTGCAAAGCTAAAAAAAATGTATTGAGCATTTGACCATCATCGCATGAAAAATTCGATTTAATTATGACCGAAACTTTTTATACACTGACATAACTAAAACCATGAAACGAAAAGATGGCGTGGTAATCAGAAATAAGTGCGTAAGCAAAAAACATTATCGAGCGATAATGTCGCGCCTATCGCAGCCATAAATCTCATTTCAGTCAAACGTGACATTACAGTCGGCGTAAAGGGCGTTTCATGAGTTGTTATTAAAATACGGAGGCTGCTCCGCCGCTTTCACTTGGCCGACGCCGTAATAATAGCTTACCGTGAACCCTGTTCTGAGACGGCTTATATATACCTAAATATAGGAAACAACTATAGTATCGCTATAATCTAGGTACATTATACAGAGTGTAACTTAAATGGGGTGTGAACCGATCAAGGGCATAACAGGTAGTTATCGTGTGCTTATAATAAAAAACTAAAAAAAAAATATGTTGTCGCGATTTTTTTTATATTTGCATGGAGCAGGTCGCCCCAGTCGGCCAACGCTCCATACAAAAGTGAAAAAAAATCGCGTTAATTCTTTTTTTTCTCGTAGTTTTTCTTATCAGAATACGATACCTATTATGCCCTTGATCGGATCACACTCCATTTATGTTACACTTTGTATTACTTTTATTAAAATTGTTGTAAATTGTTATTAGCTCGGACGTAGGTATATACATAAAGACTAATTTGCATTCGATTAAATGTAAGTCTACCTTTTGTTATACTTAACAGTCAGGTAAGGCAGCAGCACTTCAAGAAATCTCCGACATTTCTCGACAATACTTTATTTTTTACGTTATAGTTACAATTATACACTTTTACAAACAATTATAAATGTTAAGACAGTAATGTTACGCCGTTGACGATCAGCACTAGTATGACCTCCAGGCACCAACCCCTGGCCAAGCAAGCCACCGTTCTAGAGGGAAAATCCAGCTCTCTGATTGGCTTCCGACGTCACGTGATATCAGTGTCGTGAACCAATCAGAGAACCGCTTTATTTTCGCGCCACAAATTATACTAATCAAGCCAGCAACTGTATTGCCATTTTTTTTGCGAATTAAGAGTGACTACTTCACAAAATGAAATCTAAAATAGTTAAAATCTGTTTACATGATCAATAAATCTTAATAAATTAAACATTACAACTATTTTCTGCCTAAAGACGTAAGCAACTGATTGGTAAAATACTGAAACCTAACACTTTTCTAAATGGCGTCATCAGCTACCTAACCGTATCTTCTGATGATTTTTCTTGTTTTACCTTGTATGTACAATACAACCATGTGCAAGAAATCCAACAAACAAGGTAAAAACTCTGTAACTATAAGTAGTTATTATTATTTCTATCAAGAGAGCAGAGCAGAGCCTACACCAATGTAATGAAAAAAGCATTCCGGAAAAAATTGAGACTTTTTTTTTAATTTCGACTTGGGCAAGTTTAAATTAAACATCGGCCTTAATCCTACATCCGATTGCGGTGCGATCTGTCACAAACTGGAGATACATGTTGCTGGATAAATGGGAAAACTCGTTGACACTTTTATTTCAAAAGCGCCCAAGCGATTCCGACTTGCAATTGCGACTTGTTTTAATGCGCAAAACACAGCTTTGCTCTCTTGTTGCACAAATAACTGTTAGGAACATTACATAATCGACCAGTTGGTTTAAAAAAACTACTCTAGACATTGAAAACATAGGTAACCCTAATGGAGTAAAGTGCTCCAGGCGATATCAATAGCATTTTCAACCCGGTACTAAGCGTAATATTCGATATTCGAAGTGCAAAGTGCAAACAGAACAGTCAAAATAGAGAGGGTTTCAATATTTGTTCAATTTACCTGATGCCAAACGTTTATACTAGCTTTTTATTTACTTGCAACGCATGTAAAGTATGTTATTACCTAACTATATTTGTTCGGGTAGAATCTTGCAACTCAATTTTGAAGCAGATATCTTCAACCTATTGAGCTGTAATTCTAGGTATAGTTTGGATGACAATTGTCGAATTGATCTGATGATGGAGACCATGGGAATTCAGAACTTTACCGAGGTAACCCCGTTGAGTTTGGACTCGTAAGAATGGTATCAATGAGTAGTTGATGACGGTAAACAGAAGAGTACAGTCGGCACTAAGAGCTTGTACCAAAAAAAAATATTGATCGAAACTTGTTCTTCTATATTTTGCATTTTTACTACTACTGACGTGAAATACTTGTGGGTAAAGAAAGAAATTAAAAGGGCAACACGTGGAAGGTGCGGTCACCTGGCGGCATTACACGCACTCCTCGTAACGACCCGGTTTATTGTACTAACATTAAACCGCTTCAAACAACAGTTTAAATTAAGAATGTCGGTCGGGTTGAAGAAACTCCGAGTGTTTGTAATGGCGGATTTAGATAAAACAAGCAGTCTACCAATCACATAAACTCAAGAACAAAACACACAGTTTGGGATTAATGTGCATACGAAGCGTACCCGTTTTTTAGGGTTACGTACGTAAGGGTAAAACGGGAACCAATTACTAAGACTCCGCTGTCGGTCCTTCTGTATATCTGTCTGTCTGTCCACCAGGCTGTCTCATGAACCGTGATAGTTAGACCATTGAAATGATGTATTTATGATGCCGCTATAACAACAAATACTAGAAAACAGAATAAAACAAATATTTAAAGGCTCCCATACAACAAATTGTGACTGACGTGGTACGGAATCCTTCGTGCGCGAGTCCGACTCGCACTTGGCCGGTTTTTTCCTCTTGAGTGACATTGCGGTTAATTTCGCTACGTATGTAACTTGAGGCCAATCTTGGAGACGTACAGTCACCTGCATATTTATTTGATACGACTTTATTCCCAAAGCATCTAGGCTGAGTCAGATATTTTTGACAGTACGTACATTTCGCATTCCAAATTTATTTCAATGTGTTTGGCACGCTTGTTCTGACAAGTTAGTTTGGTAAACGTAGAAACGAGCACAGGACATACATACATACATACATACATACATTCACGCCTTTATCCCTAAAAGGGGTAGGCAGAGCACATGAAACTTATGTTCCAGCGCCACTTTTAGCATAAATGTGGGTATAAAAGATCGACAAAATGTGATATTGCAGTGACAGGTTGCTAGCCCATCGCCCACAACACACTTCAACCCTGCTCCCTTAGTCGACTTTTACGACACCCACGGGAAGAAAGGGGGTGGTGAAATTCTAACCCGACACCACACGGGGCACAGGACATACATTGAGATATTTTCCAGATTGACAGGCAGGAATAGGACATTTCTATTTGACAAGTATATATGTTGCAGGGAAATGGTCAAAACAGAGATTTGATCAAATCCCTAAGGGATATGATCAAATCACGCAGGATGTTAAAATGGCGAATCCATTTTATCATTTACCTCATACAAATCAGTCATTTGATAAAATCTCTGAATCTGTTTAGTGAAATGACGAAATCGGACAAAAAAGGCAACTCGTTTTTTCATTTCACTAGATTTGTTTAGTGATTTGATAAATCCCTGAAACGCGTCAGTGAATTGACGAAACTAACCCGCAGATATTGGCTCCTAAATCATTAGTCATTTAAACGATTCTGGGACTAAGACTCGGATGGCGGATAGGTTAGAAGATGGTGGCGGGAGCTCTGCTCCCGCCACCGTCTTTGTGGTTATTTATTTTATAAAAGAGCGGAAAAATCTTTATCGCGTTAGTTTCGTCAACTCACTGATGCGCCACGAAGACGGTGGCGGGAGCTCTGCTCCCGCCACCGTCTTCGTGGTTATTTATTTTATAAAAGAGCGGAAAAATATATATCGCGTTAGTTTCGTCAACTCACTGATGCGTTTCAGGGATTTTATCAAATCACTAAACAAGTCTAGTGAAATGAAAAAACGAGTTGCCTTTTTTGTCCGATTTCGTCATTTCACTAAACAAATTCAGAGATTTGATCAAATGACTGATTTGTATTAGGTAAATGATAAAATGGATTCGCCATTTTAACATCCTGCGTGATTTGATCATATCCCTTAGGGATCTCATCTCTCACCTTAATCGGTTCAGCGGTTTAAGTGTGAAGAGTCAGGGGTACTTTGGTATTTATATTTAATATTATAGTATGGATTGCCGTACCTTTTGCAAAATGACTAAAACAATGAAAAATGTTTCAGCCAGCTTTACGGATAACTGTCTCAGCTGAAGCATCATTAAAGTTGCTTAACTTACCTCTGGATTACTTGAATTTCTATTAGAAATCCTTTAATTTGTTTTGAATTTAGGAGATTGAGTTTGGGACCAATATTTATATTCAGTCACAATTTCGGAACATGTTAATTGCTGATAAATATAAATACCCACAAACCAGCACGGCTATCACGCGAACGCGACGACGCGCGAGCTCTCACGATTTTTCTCGCACTATCCGTCTCTCTCTTATGAGAACACTTAGAACAAGAGGTATAGTGCGAGAAAAATCGAGAGTATGTCGCGGCAGTGTCATGATAGACGTGCAGCACGGCTATCAGAAGACGGCGCGCGAGCTCTCTCGATTTTTCTCGAACTATACGTCTCTTTCTAAGTAGTCTAATAAGACTACTTAGAAAGAGACGTATAGTGCGTAAAAATCGAGAGAGCTCGCGCGCCGTCTTGTGATAACCTTGCAGTATCGTGACAAATACTCAGCGTGTAATCTTGCAGAAACTCAAATAGACTTTATGGTAGAACCAGGGACCGGAAAACCCTTTCATTTGATTAAGCCTTTCGATAGGGTAACCCTATCAAATGATTACCCAAACGATATGGTTTCCCTATCAATGTGTTAGTCTATCGTTATGGATACCGTTTTGAACAGGGTAACCGTTTCCAAAGTGGTTACCAAGTCGAATAGGGTGAATATTTACCGGTTATATTTAAGTAATTATAGGGCATTCGTGATGATTCGTTTGCGCGTGAATTACCTAATCTAAGATGTAAGAATAAGCTTTATATGAAGCAAGTAGAGATTAAAATTGCCTGATTGTTTTCTAAAAACCCTCGATAGGGTAACCTTATCATAGGATTTTAATGTTGGTAAGCGCTTACCTGAATTAACTCTATAAATTTGGTTACACTATCGTTTCGGTAAGTCGATCGATATGCTTACCGAATTGATAGGGTTTTGAAAAACAATTCTATCAAATACCCGATCCAAAACCCTTTAATGGTAACCGGTTCCGGTCTCTGGGTAGAACGCGAGTACAGCGCTATGCCATGATTATAAAAAAAGGAACTGTCAGACTTTTGACGATTGACGCTATTTTGTTGAAATGTGTTGATAGATTATTGAAATTACGCCTCAATACGAATTTAGCGCATATAAGTTTCTATATCAGAATCGATTGTTTTTTATGCTTTGGAATTTAATATGCGTTTTGTAACGGTCTGTCGCAACACCGGATCGAAATTATTACTGTTGAATTGTTATGGCAAGCCCGCCATTTTGACGTCACTGACAGTTGACAGATATGGCGGCTACGTTTTCAAGCAGAAGAAATGAACAATTTAAGGAGGTCAAATGTTTCCGAAAATTAATTAATCGTCACAGTCGGATAAAAACTATGCTAAACGGAAGCTAGAGTAATAATCTACTAAAAAAGTTACATGTTTTTCCGTTTGTGGAAAGCTGAGATCATTCGGTACACAGCAATGCTTAGTTTGATACTGGCTGATTCTTTTTTTAATTTAGAGATTTATTATACGGGTACCTATATTGCAATAGCAGGTCAAAAAAAGATCGCGATTCATTTGTCTTGGTAGTTCGATGGCCTTGGTGCAAAAGTTATTCGTTGTTTGAAATTGAATTCTGTTGTGTTGGGTTAAAATAAGTAATTTAACAAATATTGGGACATTTGCTTTACCTTGAGTTAATTGTTAGTTTGTACGGAACCCTCGGTGCGCGAGTCAGACTAGCACTTAACCGCTTTTTTATAATAACATTGACTTATACTTTCAGAGTTTGAGAGATGAAAACAAAATGAAAGCGACTGTGAAAATTATAAAGTTTAGATTCACGTCATGGATCAGGTTTACTCATTTAATTCAAAAAGAGACACATCCAGTTTAATTAAATGCTTATAACAAACCTCCCTTTAGGGACCGTAGCTTCGTAGCGGCCTACGAAATATTCGTAGCCGCCAGCTACGAGCTCTGACGACAGTAACGAACCATGATGACGATCGAATTAAAAGATGAACTTTTAAATGTCACGTAAAGGTAAGCAAAGTTATTGTTAACTTTATCCTCCGAAGACGCGTCGCTCGTTTAAAAATAAACCTAAAATGCCATGGGACTGTTAATTTCAGCACAAGTTCATGAACTTGTCAAATTTTATCAAGCCTTGCTGTAAATCAAGCTGGACCAACGTGTCGCATTCAAATGATACATTTATGTCGGTAAGTAATGGTACGAGGTAGTCACCTTGACAGGCAGGTAGGGTAAAGGTAGAGCCCGTATGAAATACCAAAATGATTTGAATTCAGTATTTGGCTCCTACCTTTATTTACATAAAAGCAAATAGACTCCCAGGGGACCTGATAATGAAACGAAAGCCAAAATAGAAACAATTCAAAATATCTGATTAGGTACGCAATGTTTGCGGACGAGCCTTTATAATTCAATTAGGAAAGGGAAAGTGTATTTAACCAATTTAAAGGATTGAGCGGTTTTCGCTGGGAATATTAGGGGCAGCCATAATTAATTTTCCTGTGAATTGGTCCATCCGTTAATAAATGGGATCCGCTTATTTCGCCGACAAACGTTTCAACGGATGCATTGTTTTGCCGAATTTACATTTCATCGAATTTTTGTTACTCGGAAACCGCACGGTTATTTTAGGTACAGCTATAGCGCCCTTGTGTAAATTCCATTAGGGCCAGGTTAGGTTTGTTTTTTAACCAGTCATTTTGGTGCAGGGACTTTTGAAAGTAGCCAAAGAGTAAGTATTGACTTAAAAAAAGGCTTGTTTGTTAAGCTAAAGTTTGTACTACATCAAAAATTCAAAATTATTTATTTTTAAGAACGTTTTTTACATGTAGTTATCGTTTCCCCCTCTTTAAGTTAAACACTTGTATTGGGATGAAACGCTCTTTCATTTCAACAGTTTTATCTATCTATCGTATTACTATACCTACTTAGATTGGAGAGGTCTTCAGTTGTTATTAAGGTTACAATTCTGTATTCGGGCATATGAATTAAGTGAACTTAAATTAATTTACATGATTTAAAATAAAATTGTATCATACTGTGTATACAATTCGCAGAGAGATAGTTATTCCCTGGGCATAACATGATTTTTTATTCTCATCTGTTTATCTCTACTCTTTCTTAAGACATTCCGGAACCGAAACCCCTGATGTATGTTTATAACAATCCTACGGGCGTAAGATGGTTACGATTCTATAACCGGGCCCGCTTTCGGCCCGCCTTCGATGTGTATTTGAAGTGTAGTTTCAATGTTTTACAACTTGCGCGGACCCGCGCCCGACCCGCAACCGCGACCGATGTGTGGATGTTTATGTCAGATCGACCATTTGTTTGTTGTCTAATGTTTACGCTATATCTGTAACATTGCAGCTCTGTATGTTTGTATGTATGGACCTTCAGGGTGGACAAAGGCTATATGTGTTATACCGCTGCTCCATCTGGGTTCTCCGTAATAAGTACTTGCGTGGGCCAAACCTCGCAGCCAGGTAGCCAATAAAAGAATTAAGTAAGTACAATACATAACTACCTTCGGTTATTGGTAATATAATGAGTAATCCACTTCTCTTCTGTTTATTTATTTATTTATTTATTTATTTATTGAAAAATACATTTACGTGACATTACAGTAACAACCAATGCGTCACGAAACCAAAACAACAAATAATACTATTTAGGCGACGAAACGGCGTGGCCCCGTTGCATCGTCGTCTCTGGTGTAGGATTCGGCAGATTGCCCCGGAACCGTCGAAACACTACACCCTTCGGCCAGAAGTCAGCACATGCGACGGTCTCCTGCAGCGGCCGCGGCACGCGCACCACAAACGAGCTGAAGTGCACATAGTGGCGCGAACGCAGCTGGAACACCCTCAGCGAGAAGCCGGTCTTCTGACGAACGTACTCCGCCACATCATCAGCCGTGGCGGAGTAATGCAGGCGCGATACATATAGCGCCTTGCTCGGTGTGGCAACCCGAAGACCGGAACCAACCGGTTCTGCAGTACCACACTGACTCTTGCGCGGCTTGCGCTTCCTCGACACCGTTGTAAAACCCTCCGTATCCACACCGGTGCGCGGGGGCTTCTCCTTTGGAGGAACCCGAACTTCACGCGCTCTTGAGGGCGCGTCTCTCCGGTCGGCTGCGACAGATCGACCAGCTACGGCATCAGCATAGCGATGACGTGATTTAGAGGATAGGGCGGGGGGAGGCCCGGCGCGGAGGGGGCACGCGGGCCGTGGAACGGCATGCGCAGTGTCAGCGACATGCAAACTGACCGAGTCGACACTTGACGCCCGGTCATTACTCTTGAAATTTGACCCCGCTGGTGACCGAGTTTCCGGGGCACTATTACGCAAACTGATAATTTCTTTGCGTAACTCGGCAATGGTAGCGCGCGAATCGTCAAACTTTTTCAAAATTTCAGCCATGCCTGCTTTAAGAGCCACGATTTCCTTCAGCAGGCCACTCACGTCGACATGTTCTGGAATGCAGGACGGCAATCTGGAGACCTCCGTCGCCACGAACTCAGGCAAGTCGCTCTCACGCTCCCTCAGAACATCAACGATGTCCTTAAGGGGTCCCCGGTTTCGTCTCCTCTCCGGTGAGGTATAAATGTGCCGGCGATCCCGAGGGACTGGAACAGCACTTTCTTCGCTGCGCAGATTTCGGCGGCACTGAAGCTCGCCAAACAGACCTGCTCCGCGTCCATCTCATCTTCCCGCAGTATCCGCAGCAGAAAGGTGAGTAGCTTATTCACGATGGGTTCACTCATCGTTTCAAAACTATTAGCAGCGGCTGAGCCGCGCTATGTCCGCAATTAATTAATTAATTAGTCATCAATGCGTCTACGTCGCTGCGCGCACTGGACTCGACACCTCTGTTCAATGACTATGGGTCTACAAGTGATAACAGTTGCCCGCCAGTTGTCAGCGTATCTATCGTATCTGAGTATTCAAAGCTGAAAACGAACTTGTTAGTCTCGGGAATAAAATCGGCCCGGCACCAGGGTTATCTATAACATCCAACAAACCGCCCGTGCATCAAAGTGCACTGTGATCATATTAACACCGCGGCAGTTAACGTTGCTGGCCGGGGTGTAATCAAATGACGACGGATATATGTGAACAAATAATATGTACACAAAGTTTTAATCAACTTCAATTTAGTACTCAGCTTCAAGTGTATATAATTCAAAAAGTTCCGTCGATTTTTCCGGGATCCCATCATCAGATCCTGATGGGCATGGGACCACGACGGAAAGTGGCGAGTGACAAGACTCTGATGCTAGATAATGATATAATTATTGAGTAGGGAAAGTAAAAAGCACTATGTAATTCGCGAAAACCAACTTTCCGCACGCTAAACAGCTACGTAAACTGGCACTTTTTGAGCAACTGTAGTAAAAATAATTTTACAAACTGCTCCAGGCGTCTTTGGGTAATCGGGGTATCATGCCTAAAAATAAAACATTCCGACGAATTGAGAATTATCTCCTCTTTTAAATCAGTTAATAAACGAAGTCGCACGTAGTCGCACACATGTCACGAGTACGGTATCAAAACGTAAAAAGAAGTTTGTTTTATTATACTTTACTTACTATTAAATGTCCAACATTCCAGGGGCGAAAAATAGGTTTCTCCGGGATTAAACTCACAAAGGGTGAACAAGTTGGCCAATAACTTCTTTTTTTTTTTTTTTATTTAGGATTACCAACAGATAACACATCTTACTATATCTAAGTTCTATGTCTATTCTAACTGGATGCTTATCTAATTAAAGGTAACCACAACATGCACCAATAGCTTTCAGTACGAGTGCTCATTAAGATTAAGGATTCATAGAAATCATATTTATATTTACTTGATACATGCTTTAGACATGTTTAGCCGCACATGCAATATCTTATACTTAGGAAAAAAGAACAAAAAATTAACGTAGATAAGACCTAATGCAAAGCTAATTAACTATCAATTATTATTATTATTATGATTATCTCCCGACGTCTAGGGAGCCGAAATACGTGGACACTTTCAGCTTAAATTGATATTCTGTGTGGTTCTGTGCGATATCGGCGCGTGTGATAAAAATGACGATAACTCTAAAGTTTTGTATGAGAGCTGTATAGAAAACTTTTGTCGTTGGAATTGTTATGAAACAAGGTAACATGTAAAACATGGATTAGGCCAGTTGGGCCTTGTAAAATGTTATTAATTCTATATTGAAATCCGGATGAGAGATTTTATGCCAGTTTACCTTACAATAGTCGGTGTAATTTAAACAATTTACCAATGTTTCATAATGTTATTATTTCATCTTTATAAAAATACAATATTTTACACCAATCTGGCACCAATCAACTTCTGCAATCAGGCACAACGTAATAATTTAAAATCTACGCGCACGAAAACAAGACGTTTTTTAAGCTTCAAGTAATTGCCGTAGATGTATTTTAGACACTGGACTTGTGACATGAGCCATCTTTTTGTAAGTTAGAGCAGGATCGATACAGTTTATAAAATACTTCGGTTAAAATAAAAGTCGATGACACATGACACATCGAACTCCAGGAGCGGGGTACACAGATGCGAGTATTTTGGCGTCGCGCTCCTAGAGTGCGGTCAACAGTTGAGGGGTTACCAAAACGCCTAGAACTCGGCGCTCGGGGCTCGGAATCAGCATTTTTTTTCTCAATTATACAATTTAACGTATTTCAATTTATTCTAAAAGCCGTTTTTCTCTACATTATTATTATTTTAGCATTATTATGAAACTAACCGAATGTGTTCTACGCGATAAGAAATAAAAATAAATAAAAGCGTTGAGTCTACAAGAAAATTGGCTTTTTGCCGAAATGAAAAATCGGATGAACGATAGGGTTGGGAAATGAAATTTAGTGCTTGCGATAGGTTACCGGCATTAGGGCGTGGTCCACCAATCCGAAGGTCACGGTTTCCAAATCTGCGTTGAGATAAGACTTTGTTTTCACAGCAGTATAGTTTTCGCTTTCTGCAGACATTTCAAACCCCCTTGTACGGACGGACAAACAGCGGAGACTTATTAAGGTATTTAAGCGGTCTTTAGATCAGGCTAAATTCAGTGCACTAAAAAGGTTGCTTAAGTCTGTTGCCCATTGATGCAGTAGTCATGTCGCAAAATGTTATATTATTATTATTGTCACTGTTGGAAAGTCCGTGTACAAGGAAAGTCCGTCTAGACGTTATACCTTTATAATTTCAATACGGAAAAAAATAGTTTCTCGTTCTAGTTCTAACGGACTCAAAAATACATATGTCTCTGTGAAGGCTTACTACAGAGAAATCCACTTGACATGTTTTTTTCAACTCGAGTAACGAGTACAACGGGTTTACGAAAAAATATTATTTATAAAAATAGTTTTAATTACACATTTCAATTTCGTGAATGAACTTGTTTTCGAACTTATTAGCGACCTAATTGTCCATTAAATCTTTACTAGACGAACTTGCCTTCAACTATGAAGGAAGACCGTCTAAACACCATTTTTTAAATCTTTTATTTCGCTTATTTCGTATTTAAATAAATGCTGGGAGACTTAAATGGTCTAGTACAATATTCTTCATTATGCATATGCACTCACAACCGTAAACCTTTGAAAAATTACATAGTACTCCAAAGTTAACATTGAAAAAAATATCTTACCAACATTGACCTTAATACATTATAATATGGTTCTTATTGTATGACTTGTAAAAGAGCCCTTGTGGTCTATTTGCAGAATAAACATTTGATTATACTTAAGCTTGATTTTGAATATGGTCCTAATTGATACGCTTCATTATGAAAATTACGAAACCCTAAAAATACATAAATAGAAAGCAACATATACCGTTATTATGAGTGGTGAGAAAGTTACCACCATCCGCTTTACAGCCTTCGGCGAAACTCCGTTCCGTGCGCCGAAGTGCACTATGTGATCAAATTAACACCCTCCTCCGCACGATATTACAGGCTGTAGGTTCCACGAGCGTACTAGAATTGTGCATGCTTGCTCTTTAGCAGGAACGTTCCGACCTTGTTCAATCGAACTCGAATCGAAGGATCTAGTTCGGTCTTTTATTCGTTTTGTTCAAAGCTATTTGCCCTTTTGGCGGCCAGCTAGATTTATTCCATTTTGGCATATTGTTGTTTCTGCACATACTGAAAACCTTAGCTGAAACAAGAACGTACCAAAAAAGGAATAAATGACAGAAGGCGTTCATCGATCCCTTGCGGGTGGGTATACCTACTAGTCTCAGTTCTCTCGTATAATAATGGCACAAGGTGCAGACTGCAGAGGCACAAAACTACCGAACAAAATAAACACTTTCGATTTAGTCCCACAAATGCCTTTCTACTGATAGGTAGGTTATAATGGGTAGCTTTAAAAACTATGCTAACCAAACTAGAAGAAGTGTTGGGAAATCGACAGGGCCTTTATGCAATATAGTCATGAATAAACTGGCAGCTTCGATTGACACGGCGCCACTTTGTGGAGTACCTTCAACACAATTAGTGAGCTGTGTGACCATTCGAAGGCCGATAGGTGGATTGACGGGGGCCGCCATTTTGAACTGAGTATACAGGATGAATTTTTAATGAGTGTCCAAATTCAAGTATAAGATTCTTCAGCAAAAATTATAAACTACGTGTTTTTTGGTTTCATGTCATTCAGTACTAATTTTATTAGTAATTGCTGCTTAAAGTTATCCCAAAAAAACCTTAACACGCGGGCACCTCAGCGGGTAGTAAGGTTTGCGCACGGCATGCCTCCCCTCCCCCACCCCCACCCAGCTCCGCGCGGCACTGAATTCCGAGTAACCACGCTGTGCGGATAATTCTTTTGAAATAGAATAATTATAATTAAAAAAATACCTACCAGTTTTTTTTTTTAAATGGAGTCTATTAGTGATACCAAACGCCCACGAAAAAATACTCACAAAAAGACAAGACACATAAAAAATTCACCCTGTATAATATATATGTGCAATTGTTATGCTACGGCGACATTATCGGGCAAAGATTCGTGTCGTCTTGTCGCGATAAAAACATCGTGTTTTTACCGAAAAAAAATTGTTTTAAGAGTAATCATGTAATATTCAAGATCAATTTAAGCATTATAAAAGTGTATATTAGGGTCTCCCTCTAGTCGCGTAATAACTATTTTTATAATTTCGATTGTCATGACACTTTATAGTAGGGGAACCCACATCAGTAAACCTAGTTCGATAAGACTACCAGATGGTAAATACGATGTACCGATATCATTGTATGCAATGGCAGGGACGCTTGTAGGTTTAAATTATTTGTTTTGGGTAATATTTAAATTTTAAAGGCACGTCCAAAAAAACCTAATTACTTAAAAAGTACTGATTAGCACAGGTAAAATACTAGCGTTCATCAAAATGCGGTTCTGACGTGCAATTATTAAATTATTGTACGCTGACTACGCAGTATTTTCTGGTAACTATTGAATTTTTTCCCTTTTTTATACGCGAGGATTTACACGCCGAACTTGCACGTGTATGGATTATAAATATTGTGACGATACTGTTTTGATGTTACCAAAACAACATTTCATCCAATGTCTGACAATATTTTTTTATATTATAATTCCAACAGAGAACATTGAAAAAGTTGCCAACACTCATACAAGTCCATTAAAACAATTTGATCGGTAAATGCCGTAAATGTTATTTGAATCGAGAGTTGAACTCTCGAAATCAATCTGTTTATCACAATTGATCTGTTGCCTTAATGAATTGACGCTCGTTTATAGAATATTTGAAACGTGTTCTAATATGTATGTTATGAATGGAGCTTTTGGTGCAATTTAATCTATTAAATTTAAGAGTCCGCCGTAAGCACGGCCGAATTTCACCTTCCCATACAAACGTAGTTACGCCCTCATTTTAAGGCGCCGTGGGTTCAGCGAAGTCAGCGAGTTTTTGAAACAATATAATGCGTCGGTTTATAATAATTTGGTTAAGAAAAAATATGTTTACTAATCTCGAGGCTTTTCTGCAGGGAGATCAGTGTTTAGAAACATGATTAAGCAATTTCCGCTCGATAAAAAAAAATCGCTTACATACCTCTAATTACACTCTTAAAAACGATATTAAATTTTTTTTAAACTTGCTACTTACATGAAACTTGCATCAAAAATTGCGTATTTGTATTTTAGATGGTAATCAGTGAATACATTTTTTTAAAATAATTCCAATCAAAAATAATAATTCGAAAACATCGATAACCGTGATCCTACTCGTGTCCGACCACCGGCCGCCGCCCGCTCAGTGCTCAGCAAGCTGCGTTCGGGGACTCGTGCTCCCGAATCCGTACGGCCAAGTGCATTTCTTGCAAAAAATATACCCTGCGTGCTCCCTATAATAGGGAATAAAAAGAATAAAACTAAAAAAAGGAGGAGTCATGTTATGAATTGCAGAGCGATTGCCCGAAGAACAAATGCGAAACGGTAGCACTGCAATCACAGATAAATAATAAACGCAGTAGTGTAGGTGCCTACTAACTTAGTGGCCGTGTGACGCTTATATGAATAGTGTTTTTTCTTGTTAAATAAGTAGGCACTGTAAATATCATATCAAATTATTCATTTCTGAATGTAATCATTCTCTTTAATAAATTTTTTAGGTTGTTGGACCGCAACAAAGAAAATAACTAAACCGTGTTCCCATCGAATGAGTACGTGATAATTATTAGAGTCTAATCAGAGAGACTACCGCAAAGCGAAAACGAACTTCGTTCAAGTATCTCCCTCTCTGTCGCTCGAACTAGCAAGTGCAACAGAGACGGAGATACACGAACGAAGTTCGTTTTCGTTTCGCGGTAGGCCCTCAGTACGTGAGCATGGCGCAACCGAAACTCGTGTGACAGTCACACTCCAACAGAGAGGAGAGGAGTGGAGTGAAGTAGAGAGGAGTGGAGTGAAGTAGAGAGGAGTGGATTGAAGTAGAGAGGAGTAGAGTGAAGTAGAGAGGAGTGGAGATGAGAGGAATTAGTTAAGCGAAGAGGAGAGGGGCGGGGAAAATGGAGTGAAGGGGAGTAGATTGGAGAGGACTGGTGTGGGAAAGAGAGGAGAATAATGGAGTGCTACATGGGGAGGAACGGCTTGTCCGATTTGGATGAAATTTTGTGTATAGATGGCGTCGTGATCACAATTGAAATGACGAATGGTTGGACCGATTTTTATGAAACTATGTGTTTAGGTATTTAAGTGGGTCCCTGGATGGTTTGAAAAACAAACAGTTGGACCCGGTAGATGGCGCTGTGATCGCGATATCTTGAAAAACCGGATTTGCTGAACATGTGACAACACTGTATATTAGGAGAACAATATTTCTTTGCTATTCCGCTAAAAAACGTGCTGGTCTATTAGTGAAGATAAGATGCAACTATTTGCGTAAAAACATGCAAAAAATTACAGCAAACCACCACCAATAATGACAAAAACCTCGACACGTGTTTCGCCTCTCTACGAGGCATCATCAGGAGATGCTGGCAGGAGATGTTGCTTGCGCCACGTCCACTGAGCAAATGACCCGCCCGGAGCCATCCGCCATATTTATATTCTGTCCCCCCATACTACCGTTCATGCGTGAAAGAGATGGAAGAACACGTAACAACGGTGATGACGCAACATTCAATTGTTCGTTGATAATAACGCCTCTATTGCTGTACCTAATTATTTCTAATTGTTCTAGAACACTTAGACGCAATCCTTTTTCGCAAACATGCAAGATGTTGAAAGAATGATTGTCAGATAACGCATGGTTATTCTCCAATAAATGTTTTGCGAAATTAGACTTGTCCGGGTGATTATGCCGATACGACGCAACATGTTCCTTATACCTTGTGCTAAAACTACGGCCTGTTTGTCCCACATAAACTTTATTGCAATTATCACAGGCAAGTTTGTAGACTCCCGACTTTTTGGCACTTTCCACTTTCTCCTTGCCATTGCACAGTCTAAAGCGCAAGGTGTTATTCGTTTTGAAAGCCACGTTTATGTCGTTAGACTTTAAAATATTGTAGATCTTATCAGACAACTTGCCAACATAAGTTATGCTTGCTTTGTACTTTTTAGGTGGGTCCGAAGATCGTGCAGCGTACAGAAGATAGTTTGTCATTCTAGCCCGTTTTTTCCTAATAATACCATCCACATGAGACTTGCTGTAACCGTTTGAAATTGCTAAATGGTATATATTATTTAATTCCATTTTATAATGAATATCAGAAAGAGGCACTGTCAATAACCTATGTGCATAACAATGAAAAGCAGCTAACTTATGTTGCCATGGATGAGCGGAAGAAGCCGGGATAACAGTATCTGTATGCGTAGGCTTACGGTAAATTTGGAATTGATGTTTGTTATCCACCTTAGTAATCGTTAAATCCAAGAAATTTAGTGAGTTATTCTGTTCTAATTCCTTCTTAAACTTGATTTTAGGATGCTTGTTGTTGATTTCATTCACAAAAATATCCAGTTGACTCATACTACCCGTCCAACAAATAATCAAATCATCAACATACCGGAAATAATATAATATATTATTATTATCCACAATGTGTTGGTTCTCAAAATGATCCATGAAAATATCTGCCATCAAAGGACTAAGTGGGGAACCCATTGCCAAACCATCACCTTGCAGATAATATTGCCCCCCAAATCTAAAATAATTCTGTCGCATACAGACTGTCGCCAATTCTATTAATTCATCTACCTCCCCTGGATGCAGCCTCTGTTTTTCAAAAAGTGCCCTGAGAATGTCTAAAGTATTCAAATATGGTACATTTGTAAACAAACTATCCACATCCAGCGACAAAAGAATAGCATTTTGTGGCATGTTGATGTCTTTGATCCTTTCGATTAAATCCAAACTATTCTTTAAACAGTATTTTGGTTCAAAATTAGACTTCTGTCTTATGATACCATTCAACCTCTTAGCCAATTTATAAGTCGGTGCACTCAAATACGAGACAACTGGACGAATCGGGATATTGTCTTTATGAATTTTTGGAAGACCATACAGAATTGGTGCTTGAGGATTCATGGATATGACCGTGTTTTTCTGATGCTCGGTTTCAAAGACAAACATAGAGTTCTTGACAACATTTCTTAGATCTTTCTGGAAACCAGGCGTTGGGTCCTTCCGTAAAACCGAAAAACCATCATCCTGTATAAGATCCATTACTTTCTGGTTATATTGTTCCCTACCCATGATGACAATGCAATTCCCTTTGTCTGCTTTTGACACCACTAAATCGTTGTCATCGACTTTCTGTTGAATAGACCTCGGCAATAACCAGTCAGAGTCAGGCGCACTCCTCCTCAATGGACATGTCTTTTTTAATGCATTCGCTACGGTGAGCTTTGCATCCATATCATTATTGTTAAGAACTATCGCAACCTCTGCGTCCACAGCTACATTTTCCAAAACTTTTTGAGACATCTTAGGCCTTAAGTTATACTTTAATCCCTTATCTAACAGTTTGACCTCATCTTCCAAAAACTCAATGCCGGTTAGGTTTTTTACACGAGGGTGGAAACTGTGCTGAGTCGTTAGGGCATCACGCCTTTCTGTTAAGTTGAAATCCGAACCCGACCTAGTAAGCCTATGTAGTTTATCGATCTGTTTCACATACATTTGGTGCGCAAGCTCAGAGGCAAAATATCTCGCTTTTTGGTCTAAAATATCAAATTCAATGTTGTGCAATTTAAAGGAAAGCTCTGAATACAAAACTTTAAGGTGTAGCTTTAAGTTATCCCTAATTGAAAACCAAGATCGTGATTCTTCATTCAGCCATATTTTCCGAGCCCTATTAATAGCCACCTGAGATGCCCTACTAGAACTATTACAACGTATGTTGATATAATTAGGTACCACATTCAGACGTTTACACTGTTGATTAAACCAAACGTTCTGGACAGCTGCTCGGTGTTGTTTAGTTAGTTTGACATAAAGTCGTGCCTGTTCGGCTATGCTTGCCGTTTTCAAATAATTTATTGAATCAGGCGTTACTTTGCGGAAGTCCATGATATATTAGGAGAACAATATTTCTTTGCTATTCCGCTAAAAAACGTGCTGGTCTATTAGTGAAGATAAGATGCAACTATTTGCGTAAAAACATGCAAAAAATTACAGCAAACCACCACCAATAATGACAAAAACCTCGACACGTGTTTCGCCTCTCTACGAGGCATCATCAGGAGATGCTGGCAGGAGATGTTGCTTGCGCCACGTCCACTGAGCAAATGACCCGCCCGGAGCCATCCGCCATATTTATATTCTGTCCCCCCATACTACCGTTCATGCGTGAAAGAGATGGAAGAACACGTAACAACGGTGATGACGCAACATTCAATTGTTCGTTGATAATAACGCCTCTATTGCTGTACCTAATTATTTCTAATTGTTCTAGAACACTTAGACGCAATCCTTTTTCGCAAACATGCAAGATGTTGAAAGAATGATTGTCAGATAACGCATGGTTATTCTCCAATAAATGTTTTGCGAAATTAGACTTGTCCGGGTGATTATGCCGATACGACGCAACATGTTCCTTATACCTTGTGCTAAAACTACGGCCTGTTTGTCCCACATAAACTTTATTGCAATTATCACAGGCAAGTTTGTAGACTCCCGACTTTTTGGCACTTTCCACTTTCTCCTTGCCATTGCACAGTCTAAAGCGCAAGGTGTTATTCGTTTTGAAAGCCACGTTTATGTCGTTAGACTTTAAAATATTGTAGATCTTATCAGACAACTTGCCAACATAAGTTATGCTTGCTTTGTACTTTTTAGGTGGGTCCGAAGATCGTGCAGCGTACAGAAGATAGTTTGTCATTCTAGCCCGTTTTTTCCTAATAATACCATCCACATGAGACTTGCTGTAACCGTTTGAAATTGCTAAATGGTATATATTATTTAATTCCATTTTATAATGAATATCAGAAAGAGGCACTGTCAATAACCTATGTGCATAACAATGAAAAGCAGCTAACTTATGTTGCCATGGATGAGCGGAAGAAGCCGGGATAACAGTATCTGTATGCGTAGGCTTACGGTAAATTTGGAATTGATGTTTGTTATCCACCTTAGTAATCGTTAAATCCAAGAAATTTAGTGAGTTATTCTGTTCTAATTCCTTCTTAAACTTGATTTTAGGATGCTTGTTGTTGATTTCATTCACAAAAATATCCAGTTGACTCATACTACCCGTCCAACAAATAATCAAATCATCAACATACCGGAAATAATATAATATATTATTATTATCCACAATGTGTTGGTTCTCAAAATGATCCATGAAAATATCTGCCATCAAAGGACTAAGTGGGGAACCCATTGCCAAACCATCACCTTGCAGATAATATTGCCCCCCAAATCTAAAATAATTCTGTCGCATACAGACTGTCGCCAATTCTATTAATTCATCTACCTCCCCTGGATGCAGCCTCTGTTTTTCAAAAAGTGCCCTGAGAATGTCTAAAGTATTCAAATATGGTACATTTGTAAACAAACTATCCACATCCAGCGACAAAAGAATAGCATTTTGTGGCATGTTGATGTCTTTGATCCTTTCGATTAAATCCAAACTATTCTTTAAACAGTATTTTGGTTCAAAATTAGACTTCTGTCTTATGATACCATTCAACCTCTTAGCCAATTTATAAGTCGGTGCACTCAAATACGAGACAACTGGACGAATCGGGATATTGTCTTTATGAATTTTTGGAAGACCATACAGAATTGGTGCTTGAGGATTCATGGATATGACCGTGTTTTTCTGATGCTCGGTTTCAAAGACAAACATAGAGTTCTTGACAACATTTCTTAGATCTTTCTGGAAACCAGGCGTTGGGTCCTTCCGTAAAACCGAAAAACCATCATCCTGTATAAGATCCATTACTTTCTGGTTATATTGTTCCCTACCCATGATGACAATGCAATTCCCTTTGTCTGCTTTTGACACCACTAAATCGTTGTCATCGACTTTCTGTTGAATAGACCTCAGCAATAACCAGTCAGAGTCAGGCGCACTCCTCCTCAATGGACATGTCTTTTTTAATGCATTCGCTACGGTGAGCTTTGCATCCATATCATTATTGTTAAGAACTATCGCAACCTCTGCGTCCACAGCTACATTTTCCAAAACTTTTTGAGACATCTTAGGCCTTAAGTTATACTTTAATCCCTTATCTAACAGTTTGACCTCATCTTCCAAAAACTCAATGCCGGTTAGGTTTTTTACACGAGGGTGGAAACTGTGCTGAGTCGTTAGGGCATCACGCCTTTCTGTTAAGTTGAAATCCGAACCCGACCTAGTAAGCCTATGTAGTTTATCGATCTGTTTCACATACATTTGGTGCGCAAGCTCAGAGGCAAAATATCTCGCTTTTTGGTCTAAAATATCAAATTCAATGTTGTGCAATTTAAAGGAAAGCTCTGAATACAAAACTTTAAGGTGTAGCTTTAAGTTATCCCTAATTGAAAACCAAGATCGTGATTCTTCATTCAGCCATATTTTCCGAGCCCTATTAATAGCCACCTGAGATGCCCTACTAGAACTATTACAACGTATGTTGATATAATTAGGTACCACATTCAGACGTTTACACTGTTGATTAAACCAAACGTTCTGGACAGCTGCTCGGTGTTGTTTAGTTAGTTTGACATAAAGTCGTGCCTGTTCGGCTATGCTTGCCGTTTTCAAATAATTTATTGAATCAGGCGTTACTTTGCGGAAGTCCATGATATATTAGGAGAACAATATTTCTTTGCTATTCCGCTAAAAAACGTGCTGGTCTATTAGTGAAGATAAGATGCAACTATTTGCGTAAAAACATGCAAAAAATTATAGCAAACCACCACCAATAATGACAAAAACCTCGACACGTGTTTCGCCTCTCTACGAGGCATCATCAGGAGATGCTGGCAGGAGATGTTGCTTGCGCCACGTCCACTGAGCAAATGACCCGCCCGGAGCCATCCGCCATATTTATATTCTGTCCCCCCATACTACCGTTCATGCGTGAAAGAGATGGAAGAACACGTAACAACGGTGATGACGCAACATTCAATTGTTCGTTGATAATAACGCCTCTATTGCTGTACCTAATTATTTCTAATTGTTCTAGAACACTTAGACGCAATCCTTTTTCGCAAACATGCAAGATGTTGAAAGAATGATTGTCAGATAACGCATGGTTATTCTCCAATAAATGTTTTGCGAAATTAGACTTGTCCGGGTGATTATGCCGATACGACGCAACATGTTCCTTATACCTTGTGCTAAAACTACGGCCTGTTTGTCCCACATAAACTTTATTGCAATTATCACAGGCAAGTTTGTAGACTCCCGACTTTTTGGCACTTTCCACTTTCTCCTTGCCATTGCACAGTCTAAAGCGCAAGGTGTTATTCGTTTTGAAAGCCACGTTTATGTCGTTAGACTTTAAAATATTGTAGATCTTATCAGACAACTTGCCAACATAAGTTATGCTTGCTTTGTACTTTTTAGGTGGGTCCGAAGATCGTGCAGCGTACAGAAGATAGTTTGTCATTCTAGCCCGTTTTTTCCTAATAATACCATCCACATGAGACTTGTTGTAACCGTTTGAAATTGCTAAATGGTATATATTATTTAATTCCATTTTATAATGAATATCAGAAAGAGGCACTGTCAATAACCTATGTGCATAACAATGAAAAGCAGCTAACTTATGTTGCCATGGATGAGCGGAAGAAGCCGGGATAACAGTATCTGTATGCGTAGGCTTACGGTAAATTTGGAATTGATGTTTGTTATCCACCTTAGTAATCGTTAAATCCAAGAAATTTAGTGAGTTATTCTGTTCTAATTCCTTCTTAAACTTGATTTTAGGATGCTTGTTGTTGATTTCATTCACAAAAATATCCAGTTGACTCATACTACCCGTCCAACAAATAATCAAATCATCAACATACCGGAAATAATATAATATATTATTATTATCCACAATGTGTTGGTTCTCAAAATGATCCATGAAAATATCTGCCATCAAAGGACTAAGTGGGGAACCCATTGCCAAACCATCACCTTGCAGATAATATTGCCCCCCAAATCTAAAATATTTCTGTCGCATACAGACTGTCGCCAATTCTATTAATTCATCTACCTCCCCTGGATGCAGCCTCTGTTTTTCAAAAAGTGCCCTGAGAATGTCTAAAGTATTCAAATATGGTACATTTGTAAACAAACTATCCACATCCAGCGACAAAAGAATAGCATTTTGTGGCATGTTGATGTCTTTGATCCTTTCGATTAAATCCAAACTATTCTTTAAACAGTATTTTGGTTCAAAATTAGACTTCTGTCTTATGATACCATTCAACCTCTTAGCCAATTTATAAGTCGGTGCACTCAAATACGAGACAACTGGACGAATCGGGATATTGTCTTTATGAATTTTTGGAAGACCATACAGAATTGGTGCTTGAGGATTCATGGATATGACCGTGTTTTTCTGATGCTCGGTTTCAAAGACAAACATAGAGTTCTTGACAACATTTCTTAGATCTTTCTGGAAACCAGGCGTTGGGTCCTTCCGTAAAACCGAAAAACCATCATCCTGTATAAGATCCATTACTTTCTGGTTATATTGTTCCCTACCCATGATGACAATGCAATTCCCTTTGTCTGCTTTTGACACCACTAAATCGTTGTCATCGACTTTCTGTTGAATAGACCTCAGCAATAACCAGTCAGAGTCAGGCGCACTCCTCCTCAATGGACATGTCTTTTTTAATGCATTCGCTACGGTGAGCTTTGCATCCATATCATTATTGTTAAGAACTATCGCAACCTCTGCGTCCACAGCTACATTTTCCAAAACTTTTTGAGACATCTTAGGCCTTAAGTTATACTTTAATCCCTTATCTAACAGTTTGACCTCATCTTCCAAAAACTCAATGCCGGTTAGGTTTTTTACACGAGGGTGGAAACTGTGCTGAGTCGTTAGGGCATCACGCCTTTCTGTTAAGTTGAAATCCGAACCCGACCTAGTAAGCCTATGTAGTTTATCGATCTGTTTCACATACATTTGGTGCGCAAGCTCAGAGGCAAAATATCTCACTTTTTGGTCTAAAATATCAAATTCAATGTTGTGCAATTTAAAGGAAAGCTCTGAATACAAAACTTTAAGGTGTAGCTTTAAGTTATCCCTAATTGAAAACCAAGATCGTGATTCTTCATTCAGCCATATTTTCCGAGCCCTATTAATAGCCACCTGAGATGCCCTACTAGAACTATTACAACGTATGTTGATATAATTAGGTACCACATTCAGACGTTTACACTGTTGATTAAACCAAACGTTCTGGACAGCTGCTCGGTGTTGTTTAGTTAGTTTGACATAAAGTCGTGCCTGTTCGGCTATGCTTGCCGTTTTCAAATAATTTATTGAATCAGGCGTTACTTTGCGGAAGTCCATGATATATTAGGA
The DNA here is from genome assembly GCA_945867215.1 of Epinotia demarniana. Lineage (NCBI taxonomy): Eukaryota > Metazoa > Arthropoda > Insecta > Lepidoptera > Tortricidae > Epinotia > Epinotia demarniana. The sequence goes on from OX244267.1 coordinate 8,481,384, forward strand.
GAACAATATTTCTTTGCTATTCCGCTAAAAAACGTGCTGGTCTATTAGTGAAGATAAGATGCAACTATTTGCGTAAAAACATGCAAAAAATTACAGCAAACCACCACCAATAATGACAAAAACCTCGACACGTGTTTCGCCTCTCTACGAGGCATCATCAGGAGATGCTGGCAGGAGATGTTGCTTGCGCCACGTCCACTGAGCAAATGACCCGCCCGGAGCCATCCGCCATATTTATATTCTGTCCCCCCATACTACCGTTCATGCGTGAAAGAGATGGAAGAACACGTAACAACGGTGATGACGCAACATTCAATTGTTCGTTGATAATAACGCCTCTATTGCTGTACCTAATTATTTCTAATTGTTCTAGAACACTTAGACGCAATCCTTTTTCGCAAACATGCAAGATGTTGAAAGAATGATTGTCAGATAACGCATGGTTATTCTCCAATAAATGTTTTGCGAAATTAGACTTGTCCGGGTGATTATGCCGATACGACGCAACATGTTCCTTATACCTTGTGCTAAAACTACGGCCTGTTTGTCCCACATAAACTTTATTGCAATTATCACAGGCAAGTTTGTAGACTCCCGACTTTTTGGCACTTTCCACTTTCTCCTTGCCATTGCACAGTCTAAAGCGCAAGGTGTTATTCGTTTTGAAAGCCACGTTTATGTCGTTAGACTTTAAAATATTGTAGATCTTATCAGACAACTTGCCAACATAAGTTATGCTTGCTTTGTACTTTTTAGGTGGGTCCGAAGATCGTGCAGCGTACAGAAGATAGTTTGTCATTCTAGCCCGTTTTTTCCTAATAATACCATCCACATGAGACTTGCTGTAACCGTTTGAAATTGCTAAATGGTATATATTATTTAATTCCATTTTATAATGAATATCAGAAAGAGGCACTGTCAATAACCTATGTGCATAACAATGAAAAGCAGCTAACTTATGTTGCCATGGATGAGCGGAAGAAGCCGGGATAACAGTATCTGTATGCGTAGGCTTACGGTAAATTTGGAATTGATGTTTGTTATCCACCTTAGTAATCGTTAAATCCAAGAAATTTAGTGAGTTATTCTGTTCTAATTCCTTCTTAAACTTGATTTTAGGATGCTTGTTGTTGATTTCATTCACAAAAATATCCAGTTGACTCATACTACCCGTCCAACAAATAATCAAATCATCAACATACCGGAAATAATATAATATATTATTATTATCCACAATGTGTTGGTTCTCAAAATGATCCATGAAAATATCTGCCATCAAAGGACTAAGTGGGGAACCCATTGCCAAACCATCACCTTGCAGATAATATTGCCCCCCAAATCTAAAATAATTCTGTCGCATACAGACTGTCGCCAATTCTATTAATTCATCTACCTCCCCTGGATGCAGCCTCTGTTTTTCAAAAAGTGCCCTGAGAATGTCTAAAGTATTCAAATATGGTACATTTGTAAACAAACTATCCACATCCAGCGACAAAAGAATAGCATAATAAGTCTAAGTGTTCTAGAACAATTAGAAATAATTAGGTACAGCAATAGAGGCGTTATTATCAACGAACAATTGAATGTTGCGTCATCACCGTTGTTACGTGTTCTTCCATCTCTTTCACGCATGAACGGTAGTATGGGGGGACAGAATATAAATATGGCGGATGGCTCCGGGCGGGTCATTTGCTCAGTGGACGTGGCGCAAGCAACATCTCCTGCCAGCATCTCCTGATGATGCCTCGTAGAGAGGCGAAACACGTGTCGAGGTTTTTGTCATTATTGGTGGTGGTTTGCTATAATTTTTTGCATGTTTTTACGCAAATAGTTGCATCTTATCTTCACTAATAGACCAGCACGTTTTTTAGCGGAATAGCAAAGAAATATTGTTCTCCTAATATATCATGGACTTCCGCAAAGTAACGCCTGATTCAATAAATTATTTGAAAACGGCAAGCATAGCCGAACAGGCACGACTTTATGTCAAACTAACTAAACAACACCGAGCAGCTGTCCAGAACGTTTGGTTTAATCAACAGTGTAAACGTCTGAATGTGGTACCTAATTATATCAACATACGTTGTAATAGTTCTAGTAGGGCATCTCAGGTGGCTATTAATAGGGCTCGGAAAATATGGCTGAATGAAGAATCACGATCTTGGTTTTCAATTAGGGATAACTTAAAGCTACACCTTAAAGTTTTGTATTCAGAGCTTTCCTTTAAATTGCACAACATTGAATTTGATATTTTAGACCAAAAAGCGAGATATTTTGCCTCTGAGCTTGCGCACCAAATGTATGTGTAACAGATCGATAAACTACATAGGCTTACTAGGTCGGGTTCGGATTTCAACTTAACAGAAAGGCGTGATGCCCTAACGACTCAGCACAGTTTCCACCCTCGTGTAAAAAACCTAACCGGCATTGAGTTTTTGGAAGATGAGGTCAAACTGTTAGATAAGGGATTAAAGTATAACTTAAGGCCTAAGATGTCTCAAAAAGTTTTGGAAAATGTAGCTGTGGACGCAGAGGTTGCGATAGTTCTTAACAATAATGATATGGATGCAAAGCTCACCGTAGCGAATGCATTAAAAAAGACATGTCCATTGAGGAGGAGTGCGCCTGACTCTGACTGGTTATTGCTGAGGTCTATTCAACAGAAAGTCGATGACAACGATTTAGTGGTGTCAAAAGCAGACAAAGGGAATTGCATTGTCATCATGGGTAGGGAACAATATAACCAGAAAGTAATGGATCTTATACAGGATGATGGTTTTTCGGTTTTACGGAAGGACCCAACGCCTGGTTTCCAGAAAGATCTAAGAAATGTTGTCAAGAACTCTATGTTTGTCTTTGAAACCGAGCATCAGAAAAACACGGTCATATCCATGAATCCTCAAGCACCAATTCTGTATGGTCTTCCAAAAATTCATAAAGACAATATCCCGATTCGTCCAGTTGTCTCGTATTTGAGTGCACCGACTTATAAATTGGCTAAGAGGTTGAATGGTATCATAAGACAGAAGTCTAATTTTGAACCAAAATACTGTTTAAAGAATAGTTTGGATTTAATCGAAAGGATCAAAGACATCAACATGCCACAAAATGCTATTCTTTTGTCGCTGGATGTGGATAGTTTGTTTACAAATGTACCATATTTGAATACTTTAGACATTCTCAGGGCACTTTTTGAAAAACAGAGGCTGCATCCAGGGGAGGTAGATGAATTAATAGAATTGGCGACAGTCTGTATGCGACAGAATTATTTTAGATTTGGGGGGCAATATTATCTGCAAGGTGATGGTTTGGCAATGGGTTCCCCACTTAGTCCTTTGATGGCAGATATTTTCATGGATCATTTTGAGAACCAACACATTGTGGATAATAATAATATATTATATTATTTCCGGTATGTTGATGATTTGATTATTTGTTGGACGGGTAGTATGAGTCAACTGGATATTTTTGTGAATGAAATCAACAACAAGCATCCTAAAATCAAGTTTAAGAAGGAATTAGAACAGAATAACTCACTAAATTTCTTGGATTTAACGATTACTAAGGTGGATAACAAACATCAATTCCAAATTTACCGTAAGCCTACGCATACAGATACTGTTATCCCGGCTTCTTCCGCTCATCCATGGCAACATAAGTTAGCTGCTTTTCATTGTTATGCACATAGGTTATTGACAGTGCCTCTTTCTGATATTCATTATAAAATGGAATTAAATAATATATACCATTTAGCAATTTCAAACGGTTACAGCAAGTCTCATGTGGATGATATTATTAGGAAAAAACGGGCTAGAATGACAAACTATCTTCTGTACGCTGCACGATCTTCGGACCCACCTAAAAAGTACAAAGCAAGCATAACTTATGTTGGCAAGTTGTCTGATAAGATCTACAATATTTTAAAGTCTAACGACATAAACGTGGCTTTCAAAACGAATAACACCTTGCGCTTTAGACTGTGCAATGGCAAGGAGAAAGTGGAAAGTGCCAAAAAGTCGGGAGTCTACAAACTTGCCTGTGATAATTGCAATAAAGTTTATGTGGGACAAACAGGCCGTAGTTTTAGCACAAGGTATAAGGAACATGTTGCGTCGTATCGGCATAATCACCCGGACAAGTCTAATTTCGCAAAACATTTATTGGAGAATAACCATGCGTTATCTGACAATCATTCTTTCAACATCTTGCATGTTTGCGAAAAAGGATTGCGTCTAAGTGTTCTAGAACAATTAGAAATAATTAGGTACAGCAATAGAGGCGTTATTATCAACGAACAATTGAATGTTGCGTCATCACCGTTGTTACGTGTTCTTCCATCTCTTTCACGCATGAACGGTAGTATGGGGGGACAGAATATAAATATGGCGGATGGCTCCGGGCGGGTCATTTGCTCAGTGGACGTGGCGCAAGCAACATCTCCTGCCAGCATCTCCTGATGATGCCTCGTAGAGAGGCGAAACACGTGTCGAGGTTTTTGTCATTATTGGTGGTGGTTTGCTGTAATTTTTTGCATGTTTTTACGCAAATAGTTGCATCTTATCTTCACTAATAGACCAGCACGTTTTTTAGCGGAATAGCAAAGAAATATTGTTCTCCTAATATATCATGGACTTCCGCAAAGTAACGCCTGATTCAATAAAACACTGTATATTTTAGTGGGTTCAGGGGATGGTTTGATCGAGGGAGACGAAGAGAGAGAGAGATGGTATTTGTCTATCTTATATGGCGAGAGAGGAAAAGAGAGATAGTGTGTAACGAAATCTTAAATGTTTATGAAGCAGAAACGTCCGCTATCGAAATTCCAAATTTCGATCATAGTGGAAAATTGAAAAATTATTCGCCATGAGCGGGATTTGAACCCACAACCTCTGGAATCCGTCCATGGCTCTCCCAATTGAGCTACCGTGGGTCCGCTAATGGTGACGAATCTTTCAATCCCTTCCACTATTGTATTTACACCTTAGGGAGGCTCGTAGCGACATATACCGCGATGTTATTACAACTTCTGAAACGGCACCAACGTCTCAAGTTACATTGAAGACGAAGGGGAAAATCAACCCATGGAAGTAATTTATATTAAGGGAGATGATGCGTTTTGGAGTGAAAAAATGGAGAAAAAACTTGTGGAATTTTATATTGGTCATTTATTGCCAGAATTAGTTGACTCGCGGCAAGCGCGAGGAATGCCAATTAGAGGAGCGTCTCCTAATCGATCGACATAAAAATAATTTATTTTATTAAACAAAATAGTAGACACTTACACACACACACACACACACACACACACACCCACACACACACTCTTTCTCACACACACATACACATACACACACACATACGCACACACGCACACACGCACGCACGCACACAAACTCACGCACGAGCACACAACAGATAATATCCTGTACTGGGTAATACCAGCTGCTGTTCTTATTGACTGTTATTCATGCTTCTCAAACATTTATCGATGAAGAAGGTATGACAAACAAGTTTTCACCTCACCGGCTCGAAAAGGCTTGCTTTCTCGCTCAAAATCTGCGCCCAAAAGTCCATTTTATCCGCTAGTGTGGAAAGAGTTTTTGAATTTGGAACGTGACGGTCAATCTCGAGATCCAACTTTTTTCTATACAGAATGTGAGGTGCGTTCAGAAACTGATGGTGTTATGCCAATAATTAATTGTTATTATTTTGATAAAACAAAATGAATAATACTTATTCTTTCTTAATTAAGTACGTACATACGAAATATTAATATTTAGACTGATTTATAAGGATAAAATACGAAAAAATAATTTTAAAATGTAGTTTTGTTTCAAAAAATTTCGCTTCTTCCAAATTTGGAACGCACCGTTTGAATAGTTACTTACTTTAAGAAAAAACTCAACCTACATTTAATTTTGTTTTGTACTAAAACCACAGACAGTAAAACCAAAATAATGGTGGTTATTTATAGACTTTAGTGCAGAAGATATACAGCTATTAGCTAATAACTAAAAGCATAAGCGAATTTGAGCCTTAGTTTACCCGTGAGTACCCAACAATATTTTGACTTTTTAGTGTAGGTAAGCGTGGGGTTTATTTAAAGATGCAAATTAAATATATATGTTACATTTAATAATTATAAAATGCTAGATCTTGATGAGATGTAAACAAACCTTTATTGAAAATGAGTATGAGACCCAAATTACTTCCATTACATTTACCTACAATTTTCCTCGCGGTGGTGAGGTGAAAAGTTGTGTGTTGCGCTCGGCAGCAAAATTGTTTGGCGTCTCGTGCCTTGAAAGCCTCGCTATGCTCAGGATTGTACTTTTGAACCATTCGCTTCGCTCATGGTTCAATTTTACAATCCTTCGCTAGCTCGGCTTTCAATTCAAGCACTTGCGCCAAACAACAACTTTGCAGCCTTGCATAACAAATAACTATTTTATTTATTTATACTAAATGTTCTTCGCTAAAATTCATTGCGTGTAGGTACCTACCCTAGCAAAGTTCTTATAAAACTTTACTTTCCAATAAATTGTGAGTATCCCAGTTGAAATTCGTCCTCTTTTCTCAACTCCACTCTACTCCTCTCCTCTCCTCTTCACTTAACTCCTTTCCTCACCAATCTACTCGACTTCTCTCTTTTTTCTCTCCTTTTTTAAACCCACCGGATCGTTTGGTTAGTTTGGCGAATTTATCGGGTGTAATACCGTCAGCGCCCATCGCTATTTTATTATACCTACAGGCTTGAGGTCCCGGGTTCGAATCCCGGTAAGGGCATTTATTTGTGTGATGAGCTGATGAGCATGAATATTTGTTCCTGAGTCATGGATGTTTTCTATGTATTTAAGTATTTATTTATCTATTTAAGTATGTATATCGTCGTCTAGTACCCATAGTACAAGCTTTGCTTAGTTTGGGACTAGATCGATTTGTGTAAGATTGTCCCCCCAAATATTTATTATTAAACAAAAAAAGTATAATATCTATATAAATTACATCGAAAAAAACCCTTTGAAAAAAAGACACGATTGGCCATCTCTCCCAAGGTGTGATGACCATACCTTTACAGGAAAGATGGCCATAACTTAACTCTCTCAGTTAGTATGTTTTTCGTTTTTTTTTATACTTAAGCACGTGTCCTCGAACTCGGTGCAATTCTTATGTAGCCAAAACTACACTGAAACCAGTCTTCGAAGAAAATAACTTCTAATAGGTAATTATCCCCACAGCGGTAGTGCGCGTCTAAACTAGAATATGAATTAGCCGCTTCGTTGCGGTACTGTTTACTCTGTACTGTGTGTTTCCACTATGCGCGACGGCGGGAGACGTGCGGGCGGAGCATCCCCGCGCGCGCGGCGGCCGCACCCCCTGAGACGATATTTTTCGCTGAACCTACGGCGCCTTAAAACTACGTGTTAGATTGTGACGAAACTTTGCATATACAATGACATGAAGTATATCTATGTCTGTATCTAGTTTATATTATTCCAGTTTATAAAACAAACGAAATACAGCAAAAACAAGTTTTGTATGAAAAAAATAAATTCGCTGTATTTTTTTACTATGGTATCTGAAGCTACATGAACTAATTAAAGACCTGGATATACCTCATGTCATTGTACGCGCAAAGTTTCGTTACAATCCAACACGTAGTTTTAAAATGAGAGCGTAACTACGTTTGTATCGAGAATCGAGCTTACTGCGGACTCTTAAGGTTGTGAACACATTGTAGCATTAGGAGTAGTGTTCCCAAAGGCTCGAGCCTTTTAGCCCGAAATTTAAAGCTCCGAAGTTCTATTTAGAGCTAGGATGATGGAGTAGATTTCGAAGAGCTAGTCTTAAAAAAGGCTATAGGTAATCTTTTTTGGAAGATATTTTAAAGGTATTGTAAGGGTATTTTAAGAGCTTTAAGCCTTTTAAAAGTTACATTCTTAACTTACAGTTGCAGTTCGGATCGGCCACGGTGGCCTAATCCACACTTCGATAATTTCGCATGAGGCGCCATAGGTTCAGCGAAGTTAAGCGAGCAGAGTTTTTGACACAATATAATGCGTCTGTTTATAGTAATATGGTTTCAAAAAAATACGAATAGTAATCTTGAGGCTTTATTGCAGCGAGATCAGTAATTCGAAACATGATTAGGTAATTTTCGCTCGATAGAAAAAAAATCACGAACATAGTCTAAAAGGGTCTAAAATATACTTAAAATATTCGTAACAAATTATGCACAACAGCTAAAAATATTAAAACTGCTTCTAAAAACGGCAATATCATGCTTAAGAGAACTCGGTGATTACTTTTTTATTTACTTAAACGGCGAAAAAATTAAAATTAAAAAACATGATATCTTCGCTTCCGAGCACGCACTTCCATCTTTTATGCTCAGTGAGAGGGGAAGAAGACCATGAACCTACGGTGCCTTAATATTATTAATGCGAAAGTGTGTCTGTCTGTAACGTCTTCGTGCTTAAACCGCTGAACCGATTTGGATAAATTTGGGATAGAGATAGTGTAAGTCCTGAAGATGGATAGTTTTTATCCCGGAAATCACCCCCGAAATGAGTGAAATGTTTGTAAGGAGCTACGATATAAACGAGTTCCATGCGGACGGAGTCGCGGGCAGAAATTTGTTGTGTAATATTTGACATTATGCATCGGAATAAATTAACATTACACGGCTCATTTTTAAAACTAAACATATTATTTCATTTATTTTGTTATTAGAGAGCTTCGCGGGGCTCCTATTTCTGGGCTGTAGGTGCATACCTTTGGGCAACTGACGCTACTTAACTAACCTAACCTAAGAACTGTGATGAAAATAAATAATAATTTACTTTAAAAACAAAGTTTTAACCGACCTCAATTTAGTACTCCGCCAAGCCACGAGAATATTTCCTCATTTTTTTACAATTACCACATGAACTGATTTCCGATAGCAAATGCGATAATTACTATAGAAAAAAACCGATTCACTGTATGTGGGCCGATAATATTTGAGGAATAATTTACACTTTTTTTTTGGTTTTGTATGACTTGTCAAAAGTGCGTATTTATTTATTATTAAGCTTACTTGAATAAATTATTTTTGAATTGAATTGATCATCACCAAATGGCACTTCATTAATTCCTATTTCAACGGAATCTTATCAGAACCTGTGACGTACATACTTTTGCACTTTTAAGTACACAATTGAGGAATTAGAGAAGTCATCTGTGGTCTTCATCATCAATTCCTCGCCACCAAATTTAAGTTTTTCGGATGTAAATATACGAATTATAATAGAAAATACCAAAATTACTACACACGTGCCTAATAAAATTGAGGAGTTCCCTCAATTCCTCACGGATCCCATCATATAACTGAATTTAAAAAAAATGGAACCCAACTGGACATAAATACAAACAAAAAAAAATTTCGAATCGGCTCATCAATGACGGAGTTCTGAGGTAACAAACAGAAAAAAAAACATAAAAAAATACAACCGAATTGAGAACCTCCTCCCTCCTTTTCACCTCCTCCTTTTGTTTGAAGTCGGTTAAAAAAGGGTACACTCACAAGGCACGATAGTAATTTATTTGTTGTTTTCCTAAAATTAATACATTTTATTGCAGCACAAATAGCAAATCATTAGGCCATGTAAAACAAGACTTTAAAACAAAATACCGAACGTGTAATCCTGTACTGAGCGTTGCTGCGGAACACAATTAGATTATGATTTACGGTCAGCAGACCAGCGCATCGATAAAAAGGGATGTAAGACGTCTGGGTTCTACGAGATGATGAATGTGGATGGTTTGTGTGATGATTGGGAGAATGGGGCCTAAATGAAATCCAAACAATCGTTGTGACAACTTTGGCGACAATGAGCCTTTTTAAATTTTGAGGAGAACGAAAGACATCGATCCCACCTTAAAGTCGGAGCGTTGACAATCCAACAGCCGCAAGGCACGGTAGTGAAACACATAATCACATTACTAAAATGACCCTATCGTTGACAGAAGGTCAAACTAAGAGAAAATACACGTCGAACTCTCGGGAGTCCCTTTAAACGCGACTTATCTCCTGGTGGCATCTCCGACGGAGGTTCTCACGAACAAGAATCGGAGGTGCAAGTGGACAGTCCGATCGCTTCTCCCTCTGGCTCGCAGACTCCTGATGATAGCCGTCCGCGCACTCGTACTGGCATCAGTCGTCGGGGAACAACCACCGCGAACTTAGGCTTGGGGCCTAAACCCGGAAGCTATGAAACAAATGTGCCAACAACCGCAACTGGTTCCACCATCGGCGAGCTTCGCCTCAGGGCTTGAAAAAATTCTGATGCACTAGCGCGAAAACTGTACTTCAACAATTTCACGAATCTAATGCTGTTACAACTCTTCACTTTGGAAGTACTATTCTCTCTGACACTCTTGTTTTCTCCCTGATCTGATAAGTGAGAAGAATCGTTCTGGAACAATCTAATTCAAATTTCAAATAACTTCCTCCAATTTTATTCATAAAACCAGACAGTACTAAAGCAGGCGAATCCGTCCGTAAAAAGCATACAATCGAAATAAAATTGACGAGAACGGCAATGGGCAACCCTTGAAACCATCACAACCGCGGAATGACTGCGCCCCGTTAACGGAAAGAAACACGCGCCTTGTCCAACTACTGAACTCCAGTATTAATGCGCTAGATGGCGCTGCAATATCATCTCCCTCTATCTCAATATGACCTCATCATCATCATCATTTTCAGCCCGTAATCGCCCACTGCTGAGCATAGGCCTCTCTTCGAGTACGCTACCGGTCCCTATCCTGAGCTAATCTTATTCCTAATATCGTCCACCCATCGAGCTGGTGGACGGCCGACGCTCCTTTTACCTATAAGTGGCCACCAATCTGATACCTTTTTGGTCCACCTACCATCATTCTGCCTGGGAAGCAATATAGGTAAGATAGATTGCCTTATTTACACGAATAAACATAGTTCTGTGAGGATTAATGCTATTAATGATGCAGTACCTAGTCTTTTTGTATACGTGTAGCATGGCAATTTGATCTGATTTCACAATTTGACGATTTCACAATGATAAACTATTTATAGACTAACGAAAAATTCAATTGGGATTGGATGCTAAGGACATAAGAAACCTCCTGGAATGTACTACTACTTAGTAAGGAAGGTACTAATAGTATTGCCTTGGGCGGTCCCGTGCGATATTTGGACTAACATGTATTTAAGTTGTCAACGATAGAAAAAAACTGGTCACGCAGTGTGACTCGCGGACCGAGGGTTCCATACAAACCTTCATTTTTTATCACGTGTACCGATTTCGATAATTATTTTGTTATATGAAAGAGTCATTATTGGCCAGGGCCTCTATGGCCGATGATTGTTGCAGTGCTTACTGCTTAGGACACTATGGATTGCCGCACCTACGTTGGTGGTTGTATAGTCCTATAGCAGCGCGGCATTTCTTGCCACATCGATTGCAGACGAATCGTGAATCTGTAGGAGGAGCAGAAAAGACATTGCCGTGCTTTATGCCGTGCTATGTCTTTTCTGCTTGAGGTTCATGAGCCAATCTACGTCGTGATTTTTTATTTGAAAGAAGGGGCTTTAACAATAACCTCATGGGAATTTGAAGACATGAAATTACATAAAGTAGTAATTAAATTAGTTTGTAATTTAAAAATAACTCAATAAATTAAAGTAAATATGCTAGATAGAGATATTGTTCTATATTCCTGTATTATTTATAGTACTTTTAATCTTATGTAATAATTTTAAAAAATGACTAGAAAGTGCAACTAAAGCGGTTTGATATGCTACCCCATTTGATCTTTTAACTAGACTTTTTAACCGCCTCATATTCGTAATTTTCACAGAAAATAGAATTTGTTTATTAGGAAAATTCACATTATATATACGTGTACTCACTTTGTATACTTCTTTACAATTGTTCCCAAATTGATATCAGAAGTAGTTCTTCAGATATTTAACGTGACAGAGACGGACAAACGGACAGACTGACGAAGTCGCACCATAAGGGTCCCTTTTTAACTGACTTCAAAAAAAAGGAGGAGGTTCTCAATTCGGCTGTATTTTTATATTATTATTATTATTATTATTTTCAATGTTTGTTACCTCAGAACTCCGTCATTGATGAGCCGATTCGAAAAATTTTTTTGTTCGTATGTATATACTTCCAGGAGGGTCCCATTTTTTTCAAAATTCAGTTAGAAGATGGGATCCATGAGGAATTGAGGGGACTCCTCAATTTTATAAGGCACGCGTGTAGTGATTATGGTATTTTAAGTTATAACTCGTGTATTTACATCCGAACTCATAAATTTGGTGGCGAGGAATTGATGATGAAGACCACAGTTGACTTATCGAATTCCTCAATTAAGTACTTAAAAGTGCAAAAGTACGTCACAGGTTCTGATAAGATTCCGTTGAAATAGGAACTAATGAAGTGCCATTGGTGATGATCTTGGGGAATCGATGGAAGTCCTCAAATATTATCGGCCCACATACAGCGATTCGGTTTTTTTGTATAGTAGGTAATCAACGCATTTGCTATCGGAAATCAGTACATGTGGTAAATTGTAAAAAAATATATAGGAAATGTTCTCGTGACTTGGCGGAGTTCTAAATTGAAGTCGGTTAAAACTTTGTTTTTAAAGTAAATTATTTACCTTTTGGTACGGAACCCTAATTAACGTTTGACCTATACGAGGGGCACACTGTAATGATCGATCGGGAATAGAAAAAACCGATCGAAAATGTAAATTAATTAAGGTGTTTTTGGATTTTTAAGTATACATTATGTTGATATTATGAGCGCTTTTGCCAAACATAAAACATTTAATTATGTCGATGATTCATGGTTGAAGTTAACATTGAAATGGCAAATTTTCGTGCTTTTCGACCATAGTAAAAAGTTCAAATCTCGATCAGTCCCGGACAACGTGATATTTCAGGCTTATAGTAATAGTTTCTCATCTTGCAACTAAAATAAAGACCTGGTTGCACAGTGCAACTTGCACTCCGGGAGTGCCGGCAGAAGAGAAAACTTGAATGTGACTTTTTGCATTTTTTGTATTTTGGAATGGTTAGGGAATAATTTTGCATGAATTGCTTTAATTATCAGAATAAATAATCTTTCGATTCTTACTCTATTTTAATATTGATTCTGTGATTTATAAGTCCTTGCGTGCTCTCGATCATTGCAGACTTTAAAAATACAAATAGATTTTTTGTAAGCTTTAAAATAAAAAACTAAATTATTTGAATTATTAGAAGCCATTAAGTATGGTTTCAAATGTCCAATGTTAACTTCATAAAAGAAGATCTTCAGGTCCTTAGTTATCCATTCCCGATCATTTTGGTGTGCCCCTCGTAACTAGGTATTACTAACTTTCAAGTTACAACGCAATTAAGTAGTATGTACGTTTCTACCTCCTTCTCAGCTTCATTGTGTCTAGCCAAACGTACCTACGATAAGTAAACGTTCATCGACACCCATAAACTAGTTACAAAGCAATACTGAAGATACTAAGCATAAATTATGGTACGAAATTTAATTAATTTGGAAGGTCGAGACGTCTAGTGTCAACGCCTTTGTTTGTCCTTCCCAGCCCTCAACGGCCTTTAACCACGTTTGTTCGGATCACCACTGATTGTCCATTACCCTGACTAGAATGCTAAATCGGAATAGCATTTTGCGTTTAAGTTTAATAAGTCAACACAAGAACATGATTGAATTTGATTTAAAATATGTAATTAAATCAGTTCTAAAACGAAGTTTACGTGTGTGCACTTTACGCACAGTTTAGAAAGTCAATTTTAACTTTTGTCTGTACTATGAATAAGAAAAAAAAACAAAAGAAAGGTAACACTCGCGCTGAAAAGTAATCCTGCGCGGGAACGTTGCCTGCGTGATGGATACTGTACCTAGGGGCCCAAATTACGATCAGAATTTTAAATGTCTAGTTTTTTTTAGCACCTAGTTATAAGGTTTGTTTTATTATAAATTAAGGATTAAGTATTTAACATGGATATTAAACAATAATAATAATAACAGTAAAAATTAAAGCTAGCTTAAGCATAAATACAAGATAATAATAATAATAAAAAACACAATTGGCTCTAACTAAAAAAAGTGCGAGTCTGACTCGCGCACCGAGGGTTCCGTACAAACTAACAATTAACTCAAGGTAAAGTAAATGTCCCAATATTTGTTAAATTACTTATTTGAACCCAACACAATAGAAGTCAATTTCAAACAACGAGTAACTTTTACACCAAGACAATTGAATCGCGATCTTTTTTTGCCCTGCTATTGAAAATGAATATACGCGTCCCAATCCCAACCCCATTAATTCTAGAAAAATCTTAACAGCGCGAATGGGGTCAGCGCCATCTATCGGCCCCATTTGGTACTAACGTGCAAGGGCAATGGGCTTAGTATGTATGGTGGTCTTTTAGCGATTATTGTTTATCACGTGAACCGATCTCCATTATTTTTGTTTTATTTGAAAGAGAGTATTTCTATTATAGTCTTATAGGAATTTCAAAACGAAAAAATACAATAAGATACTATATAATAATACAAGAACAAATAAAAACTTAACTAGGAAATGATTTTTGTAAATAAAATAAAAAGTATGCTAGATACAGAAAAAAAAACTTTTCCAATAATATTTATGTTTATCTTAATCACAAGTAATTATTTCAAATTTTTCGCTTTGATAACTTCGGAGATAAGGGGGGGAATGGTATTTTTTTTACATTTTCCTTCATAAATCGAAATTTTACCAATGTAGAAAAAAAAGAAAAACTGCTTCAAAAAGTGCAACTCAAGCCCTTTCAAATGATACCCCACTTGACCTAATAGTTGAATTTTTTTTGGCCTTCTCCTCAAATTCTTAATTTCTCATAGTAAATTTAAATGAATATTAAAAAATTTCATTTTCCATGCACGCGGATAACTCTCATTTATAATCATTCCAAATTTCAAATTGATAGCTTAAGTAGTTCGTGAGATATTTCACTTTGTGACAGACAGACAGTCGCACGGAGTCGCACCATAAGGGTTCCTTTCTTCCCATTTTTGGTAAGGAACCCTAAAAATTATAATACGGGAAGTTATAAAAAGAATACCGCCTCTCGGAGGTCAGACTGGGGCATGGACCCCATTACGCTGGCAGCATTGCCTCTCTGCATTACCATTATTATTTTATATCTTTTCGTTCTATAAGTTTCTATTAGTTTAAAAGTAATTTATGTTAATAAATATTATTCAGTTATTATTGTAAATCTTTCGTACCTCCCTTGATATTCACCCTAACAGCTAGTGGTTCAGGCATGCGGCTGTCAAGCGGTGGTCGTGGGTTCGAATCGCGGCTGGTACCAACGAGTTTTACGGAACTTATGTACGCAATATTTACCGTTAGCTTTTCGATGAAGGTAAACATCATCGTGAGGAAACCGGTCTAATCCCAATCAGGTCTAGTTTTCCCTCTGGGTTGGAAGGTCAGATGGCAGTCGCTTTCGTAAAACTAGTGCCTATGCCAAATCTTGGGATAAGGTGTCAAAGCGGACCCCGGGCTCCTTTAGGGGCATTACCGGGATTAACGCTAGGAGGAGAGCTATTAGGTTCCGCTTGTTGTTGTGTGTTGTAAAATTCGTTGATGTTGTCAGAGAGACATAATAAGAAGTACATGAAGGAAACTGTATTTATACGACATAATTTAAAAACTTGAATTGCCGAGCATATTCTAGCCTTAGAAGGTCATTCTCAGAATTAATTTATTTTTTAAGATAGTGACCTCAATCTTCATAAAAAAGTTCTTTAATAAAACACAAGAAAAGTAAATTCAGCGTTTTTGAAAACTCATACCTTAAGGGGGTCAAAAGTGGGTCGCAAATTCGTATGAAATACATATTTTTTCGAGCTAGGGACTTGAAACTTCGTAAAATGGTTCCATACAAAAAAAAAGAAAAATAATTTCAGCGTTTTTAAAAATTCATCTTCTAACGGGATTATAACATGCTTGAAAGTTCCTTTGTAGAAATCCATTGTGAATAACTCCATAATAAATGGCGCTACCGGTCTTATCCGATACTATTAAACGAGCAATATTTGTATATAATATACCTATGTTTATATAAATTTGTAATCATGTTCAGATTAAATTTGCAGTATAGGGGCCAAGGAACCGATCTAGCTTGGTCTTATTTTCGAGAAAAAAAGTTGTTTCCGTATTTTCTTTTAAAAGGCTGGCTTACTCTTCGACGACGACCAATGGTTAATATTCTTTGTTGATGGCTGCACGTTTGAACCCCAGCGATGTCCAGCAGCAGTCCCAGGTAACATCGACGGTTGTGGATTTGAATGCGTTCATGCAGTCTTATCGTTTTTATTTTAGTCCAACACGACCCTAAACCTGGCCCAAATTTAATTACAACATGGACTGATAAAATGTTCTGTTTGCGAAGTTACGGTACGGTTAGGTAAAGTTAGATTTGTGTTTGTTTCATAATTTTAGAATCAAGTAAAACCCATAATATATCAAAAACTTAATATAAGCGGCACCTATCGAGCCGCAGTGGACTAAAATTAAGCTCGCTAAATGGCGCAAATCAACAACTAACATCAGCGACCTCTATCAAACTGATTTTGTACCAAAATTATGGTCGCGATGGTGCTATCATTATATAATTGATCCTTTTTCATTGAATTTGTCACTCATAATTATGAATTTATATTTTTTTAATTTTGTCAATATATTATCCGTTGTAAAAAGAGATAAGTATGTAATTGCGTAAGTATTAACACGTTCAAAGGCACGCGGCCCGGCAGCCTAATAAACGAGAAAAAAACTTCGACCTCCTATTTAAAACGTCTGGGGTAAAATGTGTCTCCGAGGCCCCAATGGAAAGAAATACCAAATTATTTCAGCGGGGGCCATGGGGTCGTAAGTCCGACTCGATCTCAGCCAGTTTTATTTCTTATTTAATAACTATCTGCCACCCACGACTTCGTTTGCGTCGACCCGAGATAAAGCTATACTATACAGTATAGCCCTCCGAATCGCTAAACTTAAGTGGCAGTGGGCGAGGCACATTGCACGTAGAACCGATGGCCGTTGGAGCGGAGAGGTTCTCGAGTGGCGACTACTTACCGGAAGGCGCGGCGTGGGTGGGCCCCCACAAGGTGGATTGAAGACCTGGGAAACGTTGCGGAGTCCGCTGGATGCGGGTGGCGCAGGACCGATCACTTTGGCACTGTTTGGGTTTACTTTATAGTGAATAACCTGGATTAACATATATATTACTTTTTATGGCGAACGTTTGTAAGGAGCTACGATATAAACGTGTTCAACGCAGACGAGGTCGCGGGCAGAAGCTAGTGGGAACATATTTTTGAGTCGGTATTCCATTTGCGATATTTGACGTATCACCCTAGTTTGGAAAGATAAATACATGCAAACACAACCCTGGCAATACCGTTCCAATATCGTATAAATATGTCAAGTCTGATAAAACTCCTCCCAAAGACTCTTATCTTGAGCTCGCTGTTTTTGCCAATTAACCTTGTTTAGAATACCAATACAAGTTCAATATTTTTTCCAAAAGTGTAATAAACCGACACAATCTCTTTGAAAGTATTATGCTCCACACTAATCTAATAAGATTCCATACCGTTGTTTGCCCTCAGCCATCGACTATTGACCAATAACAATATTAGGTCGGGCACGGGACCCGAGCTTACGCTTGATTGTCTATATTAGGTTACGAGAAATGCCGAAATAGAGTGCCCCTTTGCCTCTAAGAGAATAAGAACACCATTTCGTAAAGGGTTTCATAGGCAACTTGCCCTTTCTATTTCCTTCTCTAAGCGTCTCAAATGATAATGATGGCTCGTGCATGTATTATTTCCCATTTGCTCATATGATATCTAGGTGTATCATATATTTCGGTGCATGTTAACAGATATCAAATATATTGGAATGTTTGAGGTAGGGCTCAATGATCTCTCACGCATATCTACCACATCACGTCGCTCATACGTTCAGACGATGATACGCACAAAGATTGCATTGTAACTAGATACACGAGGTGAGGTGTAGTGTATATACGTATTCTTTTAGGGAAATTTTGTTGATTGAGTAATTTGACACCTTCATGGAGGTTCTAATTAGGTACTAACACTGTTATATAATTGTTGCGGCGACCTCATTCATATCTGGCCTCACTATGCGCCTACCCAAGCCAAGATAAACAAACACAGTAAAAGTCAGGAGATGCGCTAATTATAAAGAGAATACTAGTAGTGTCTTTATAATTAACTTATATCTAGATATATATATTATGCCCGTGCGGCCTCATCCGCATCTTAGACAGAACGGAAGCTAAGCCGAGGGCTGAAATATAGCCTATGTCTAGTATGGACTAGAGGTCTGTTATATTATACGCGGTATACGGGCTCCCCATCGTATACATTTTATCGAGACTAACCATCACTTAATGTATCTCAAGAACACACCAATAAACAATAGGTATCAGTACGTATGAAAACAACACGAACGAGGCTTAAAGCGACCAACAGACGACCGCGGATCCAAAAAATAAATGTGAAGACCGCAGAGGATTTAGGTACATGTAAATCATGAACAGGTTCGACGATAAATTATGCGCTTACGAATCATATTTAGGTTGACAATATAAGCATCTATCATACGCTTTTGTCGTAAATAAGGTAAAGGGAGCCCGTTGCTCAAAAGGAATCAAAGAAAATAAAGAAAATGTGCAGACAATATAGCGAATTGGATTCCCTGGAGCGTGGGTAATGGCGCGATTGTGAGGGACCAAATCTAGTTACCGAGCGGTTGGTGAACGTACGAGAGTAGGCGGGCCTTTGCCGCAACTTCTGATGCCTAATCTGTCGCTATATGCCCAAAATGTTCAATGTCGTTAGGGAACTGGTTCTGCCCACCCTTCCGGCCGTTGCATTCATCGTATGATAGCGAGAAGATTAGAGCATAATTATTTTTCTTGCACGACTTGATAAAACGTGATGTGTGTGTGACGATTTATTTTGTCGTTTATTTACGCATCGTGCTATCCCGCCGTGTACGGTTGTATGGGTACGGCCTATATGGTTGATCTGTAGGTCAACCATATAGGTCGTTTTATGTTCAGAGTGCATAATACGTCTACTAGTTAATAACAGCACAAATAAATAATAGGTTTCTGGCAACTTGCATACTTGTCGCGAGCTTTCTAATAAGCCAGTTCACACCACACAGTTTTATCACGAAATGGAACCAGCTTAGCATGTTGCTGGCTTTACAGACAGCGCTGGTCTTCCGCAGGGTCCATTCGGCAGCAACGACACATGCACTTAATGAAAAAGAGCAGTGACAAAAACATATACCCACCAATGTAAATATAAAAGATAATAAAATATAAGAAAAGAACTACTATTTAACGAATTTTTCTGCAGTTTCTGTGATAAGCGCGTTCCAACTACGCATTTTTATCGCTGTTCGTTTGAGTAAAACTCTCTTGGGGTGTACTGCAAAACGCCGGAAGCGCTCCCGAACCTAATCAAACAAATAGGCTGCTGGGCGTGATTTTGTTACCCGTTCAGTGTCGGGTCGGAAAGTTGTGACCTATTTCCATTCATTTATTAGGTTTATTATGGCCTTTTAATATCAATTCTATAAAAACTTTAATTACATTGTTCTGCTAGCCGGTCCCTTCGTTGTCTAGTTGGGGACTTACTCACGATGGCTGATAACAATGGTTATTGTTGTCCTGTAATAACTGTATCCAAGTTGGAAAGAGGGTAACAAAATAACTGTAATTTCCTGTTATCTAAGCTCAGTTAGACAAAGTACAAGAAATACGTAAAGTACTCCTCACAAGCAGAACGATTTTTTAAACTGACTTTTTAGGTTTCTGTAGTCAACAAAGAACCCTTAAAATAGTTTCGCCATTACCGTGTGTCTATCTGTCCGTCTGCGGCTGAGCTCATTGACCCAAAGCTGTAATTCGGCATACAAAAATGAATAAATAAAAATTTTAGGGTACCAGATACGTGATGTGGAGATGCAATTATTTTCTCGCTAAACCCATGGCGTGGGGTGGGGTGTCGTTAGATATAATATTGTTCAAAAATATTATAGGTTTTAAAACCCATTTTTCAACTCTGTGAGCTGTGTGCGTGATATTGGACTTTAAAGCCCGACCGGCTAAATGGTTAGTACTGACTATGTGAAAATATTCATGGCAGTAGGTAGCACATGTACCTAATTAATTTTAAAGGAAAACTAGAAATAATTATATCGTGTACAAAACCAGTGACCTACCAACGAGTACCAACAAAAAAGGTAGTTCTACCTTTTTTGTTGGTACTCGTGTCACCCCATTTCATGGTAATAAAAAAGGAACATGTACGCCAGTACACACGTCCTTACACAAAACTGAAACGAATACACCTTTATCATGATAAAATTGCTTGAATGAAAACATTTACAGAGGCACTTAGCCCTGTCGTCGTTAGTAACGGTATTCATGTTTACCGCTGGGAAAACCGACTCAGTCTGTTTTTTAAAAAATGTCTAAACGCGACTACGAAGACACATAGATAATGATATTGAAGTATAACGCATTTGATCAAACTAAATTGTGTGGAATTCATATTGTGCAGAATCGCGACTACTAAGACACAAGATATAGTGTAGAAATAATGATAGTGAAGTATAACGCGTGCGATTAAATTCAGTTGTGTGGAATTCATATTGTGCAGAATCGCTATTAGACAAAAACAAGATTGCGTAGAAATAATGAGTGTGAAGCATTACGCATGTGATGAAACTCAGTTGTGTGGAATTCATATTGTGCAGAATCGCGAATAGGCAAAAACAAGATTGCGTAGAAATTATGACTGTGAATCATTACGCATGTGATCAAACTCAGTTGTGTGGAATTCTTATTGTGCAGAATCTCGAAGAGGCAATAACAATAATGGCATAAACCTCGTATAATCCGACGTAAGATTGCCCCCAAATATGTATATTTTTTTATTTCTTTATACACTAATTCTGGTACTATTAATATGGCGAAGTTATTATATTCCCATATTCCCAATAATACCCGGTAGGTGTATCTTTCCATTGAGAAGTAAAGGTGCTCGTCGAAACAGAATATTAACTTTCTAACGTTGTGGTTCCGACTACTTCATAATCATTCCCTAGCTAATTTTCATCGAGTTGTTCCATGTTCGCTATGTATGCATTGAGCTTCACATGTGACGTACGAGTTCCCGTACGAATTATTCTTCCTTAATTAATTGGAGAAGTCAGCGAGCTGACGTTTGAGCTTCAACCGACCCGCGCCTTCCATAGTTATTATTAGCTTTCAGTGTGTTTAGAGAGAGGTATACCTACTTAGATAGGAACTACTGTAGCCTAGTGGTTCAGGCATGCGGCTATCAAGCGGCGGTCGTGGGTTCGAATCTGGCTCGTACCAATGAGTTTTTCGGGCCTTATGTACGGAATATTTACCGTTAGCTTTTCGGTGAAGGAAAACATCGTGAGGAAACCGGTCTTCTCCCAGTAAGGTCTAGTTTTCCCTCTGGGTCGGAAGGTCACAGATGGCAATCGCTTTCGTAAAACTAGTGCCTATGCCAAATATTGGGATTAGTTGTCAAAGCGGACCCCGGGCTCCTTTAGGGGCATTACCGGGAATAAAGCTAGGAGGATGATGATACCTACTTAGATAGGTCACAGCGGAATTTCATCTCTTTCATATTTGGAACAGCCCAAGTAGGTACCTCGTCTAGAAGACCGGAGCCCTAACACTACTGGTAAGTAGGTAGAATGTGGTGTTGTGTTTCCTGGTGGTTAGTAAGTTGGCCAGAGCTCCCGAGGATATTATGTTGAGAGTAAGGTACCCGCCTTACTCATACATGAGAGGAGGCCCTGTGCCCAGCAGTGGGACGTATATAGGCTGATGATGTGATGTGAAGGTACCCGCCTTCGTCTCTAGCTATCAACACAATGAATCCTCAAATCAATTAAGGACGGTGCCTGCTTAGTTCTTAAGTACCATCAGGCAGACTGTATGCGTGTTTGCCACCTTAATAGCATAAAAAGTGTGACTAACATCCCAAGTTCTTACGGAAGATCATAATTTTAAAGCAAGATGGTTGCATTTGTTTTATTTCTTTTGATTTTAGTTCAAATGTAAGTCCAAAACTACTGTCCGAACCGTTTATTTAACTTCCAACGCATTTATTTTTGTTTGCGGTCTCAAGAGAATAATACTTAAGGCAAAAAATTGGTATTCTACTTTTTTTTGGAACAGATGTGCTGCGGGATGCCCCCTGGGGGCAAATGGTGGGTAGGGGGGAATGGTTTTCTACTATAGAGATGTACTTAATTAATACGACCTCCGTAGCCTAGTTGGTAGTAACCCTGCTTACGAAGCTGGAGGTTCCGGGTTCGAATCCCGGTATTTGTGTGATAAACACGAATATTTGTTCGTGAGTCCTGGATGTTTTTCTATGTATTTAAGTATTTATTTATCTAGATAAGTACAAGCTTTGCTTAGTTTAGATCTAGGTCGATTTGTGTAAGATTGTCCCCAAAATATCTATATATATATATATATAATAATGGTGATGATTTACCGATAGTAAAATAATATCTCGCCGTTTCTTACACCGGTTCTTCTCGTGCTAGAGGTTTCTAAGTCTATCCCAACTACGAAACACTCTTCCATTTTAATAAACATACCTACTGGTAAACTGAAACACAAATACCCTTACAACTACCTACTACGTGACTACCACTTAAATGCGCTGTTTGGCTTCGCGTCGGTTAATATTTGCCGGCGTAATTAACTAGATTAATATTTCCATTACACGAATCGTTCGGTAAGAACGGTTCAAAATGCGTCGAAATTAATCTGAAATTGTGAAGTATGTTAGTTAAGGGTAAGTTAAGTAGAAGCTAGCCGGGCTCATGATAGTCAACTTATAATTGAATCTCTACAAGTTCTGAGAATTTGTTGTCCGCGAATTCAGCAAAGAGGACCTCGAATGACGAAACATAATCCAATTTCTTCCGAGTTTTCGCCGAACGAGCTGAGATTACGAGCGCTTAAACAATTTGAATTTTATCATTACAGTTTGTATCGTTATTAATTGAAACAAAACATTTACTTAGAGGGGATTGTGGGGTTCTTTTGTTCGTATAATATTGCGGCGGGATTGTTCTCGGAAATACTTGGCGCTCATGTAACTTGAGAAAGCGGTTTTAATTGCGCAGGTTGCAAACTTTCCATTGATTCCGTGGAGAAAATAGCATAATCAGACTCACGAATATATGTTTCGTTACTTACTCTCAGTCTTAAGATTGCTGATGAGTTAGTAGCAATTTGAGAAACAAACATAACGGGGAATTGGGCCCCTAAAATATGTATATAATATTATAGAACTACTGGGGACTAAATGGCTGCTACTGGGGAGGTGAAAAAAATCGTGGCAGTAATGAATTTAAAAGGAAAACTATCACTGCTAAGTAGGCATAACTAGTTACCGAGTAATAGTCGCCCAACTTAAAATGTACCTACCTAGAAAGAATAATATTAGTACAAGTATGCGGCCGACGCAAGTGTCGATTTAACTAAGGCACTGAGCGATTCTCCGAGCGTTTGAACCGCTCGGTGTCGCGATGCAGTCGGGCGATTCCAAAAACGCGCGACAGCATCGCTACAAAAAGTCGCCGTGGGCGAAGGCCCTTAGACAGTGAGACAGTTCTGAAGGCCTGCCTCAATTTTAGAGTAGAAATTGCTCGTATTAAAAAAGTAGATGTTATCATTGGGATTTTGCTATTTAAATTATGGAACAAATGTTGTACTTAATGGATGTTGTTACATCATGGGAACATTCTTATTATTGTAATAAATAATTTAGAATAATATGTAGTAAAAGGAATCACTTGTGGGTTCCGTAAATTTGAATTGTTTAGGTCAAGATCTATTGGTTCAAGTAAATATTATTAATCAGCATCCTTCTAATAATAAGCAGCTAATAAGCAGCCTTCTTATAACGGTATAATGTGTTAGTTATATTCTACAATCGAGGAAACCACTATTACGTTAATTCGACTAATCGGAAACCAATCTATGATTAATTTAAATGTATTCTGCTGTAATATCATAGTGGTTTTAGCCGTTGTGTGTTTTCATTGAAGTTTCATTGTTAACTTTAGTATTGGAAATCATCATACAGCATAGGCAAGGAATTAGGTTCGACAGGTTTCAACTTGTGGGACGGGGTGCAGACTTTGTGGCGCCAAACAGTACCCGCGAAATAGCGACAAATGTTTGAGACGGCGACAACGTCGTAGGGGGGGTTGCATACGGTTAAATACATTATTGCAATGATAATAGGGGCTTTTATCGGTTGGGAGTTCATGTTACAGTGGTTCTGGTGTCGGCGATGGTATTTAAGGCGTTGAGGGGGGAGGAGCGCGCTCTTTCGACGGGACGCCGAGCTAGATATCAACACTTTTCCACGGGACGCGCGGAGCTGCACTTCACATCTCACCGGGGACAAGACGGAACTCCAGCCAGCGACTACAAGGCAGCGACGGGCCAGAGGCAGAGCTACGGAGTCTACCTACGAGCAGCATCATCGGCTGTTTTGGGTAAATTGGGTGCTCCCAGCGAGCCCAATACCTGGTAGGATTTTGATTTAACTTTATTTTATTTTACGAGAGTGTGTATTTGCCTGTGTCTATTTCCAACATTGTCATACCTTGCCACAAACATTCATCAATGTTTGTTTGCATAAATTACGTATTGCCATATGGGTATTTCAGATGTGAAGCGGTGTTGTAACTTTGTATCTACCGACATTCCAACGGCATTAGTATGCAGTTTTCTTACTATTAAGGAATCGGTTATATATAAGCTATTTTAGTGTATTACGCACGACTGGAGCTGTACTATCCTTTCATATAGAATTTAGGTATTCTAGTGTGGTTATTTTATTTAAGTCTCGCGAGGTGCTTCAGTAAATTAGTGTAATCTGGATGGTAAACATAGTGATTAAGTATATACGTCGAGTGTCAATGATGCATTATAGTAATCTACGTGTTGAGGTATATTATTATGAAATTATTATTATTGTACTACCTTATGGTACACCTTTTGTTAGGTAATTCGTTAAGATTTAGCCGCTTCTTTTTAGGAAGTAATCTATTTGCAGACATGTTGCACGCCAACATGTTTCCGTCGGAAATATATAAGATATTAGGGGTAGTCAGCGTCAAGGGGTATTAATTAGTAGTGTGAATTCTGAGTAAAGTCGATACAATTTTGTGCGTAAGCATTTCGTGTTTGAGTATCTCTGAGTAAGCCACCCATAGCTGCAAGTGCACAGTTTATGACCCTGACATAGGTGGTTCGCTCGATAAGAGGTTCCCAATCAGGAGAGACGTGAACTACTTTTGACCGAACCCTACATGGAATGCATTGACAAGAGCGAGGGGTCAAGGGATCTCGATCTTGCTAATTGAGGTTTCTTACCGTTTGTCTGGTTGTCTTGTTTTAGATTGATTCTTCTGTTAGAGAAGATTTGTTATCGATTTTACAAGGGATGCATGCTTTTCCTAATATCTGAATCCTATATTTTATGAAAGTCAAATGGCAGTTTACTAGTTAAGTTCACGTAGGTACGAACTGAGCAATTTTTGTTATGGAATTTTCAATAAATATGGTGTGATTGGAATGGTGATTAATTGCCAGTTGTCAGGCTCAATTGTGCATTGTCGTATATCTATCAATCTCTCGACTATAAAGGTGCCTTTGGGTCCTGCAGGGCTGGGATTGTTCGCTAGACCAGTCACACTACAACCTTTGAAATATCTCTATAGTAAAAATCTCTCTGTAAATTTTAGGCGATTTAAATTATCCTTTGTATTAAACTTCATCATTTATCATTCAAACGTGAATATTAGAAAATTATTTGTAGTATAAGCTGAACGCAATAATTAGGTAAAATCATTAGCCAACTCTTATTTATTTCCGTATTTCAACATCATCAATCAAAATCATCATCATCATCAAAATCTTAATATTTTAAGATATGCATCATTGGACGAACTTCTTCGATGAAGTGACAAAATCTAACGTTGTGAAATATTTATATAACTGATTGGCTATTTAGTCAAGTAAATTTGTCAATAAGTTACGGACTTATTGTTTTGAAGAAGCAAGTAAATTAAGTTACAGATATTAAAACAAATTTATGGTATGATTTTATTAACGTGTAATTTTCCTTCCATAGTACGCTGACCTCTCACCTTCTCGAAAAGCACCTGGGTTCTACCTTCACACAGCGTCGGGTCTTCCACTAGATTCACGATCACGTATTGGCCACTTCTTCAGAGCAAGTCGCGGTTTATTTTATTAGGTTCAGTTAAAATACTCTAGACTAGGATTCGAGGTTAATATTTTCAAGATTAATTTACAATTTAATTAAAGTGCGTTCGTCATCAGTAGGTACGGTGCTAGCCATTTTCGTTTAATCCGCTTTGCTTTTGGACTAGCATTCCTAGGAGACAAAGTGGATTCCTTAATGAATTCTAGCTTGAATTTGTTGGGATAAATAATAAAAGTTCCTTTAGCAATAGGATAGTTCAATCTAGATTAGGTTCTTAAAATAATCAAAATACTATAATATATTCGGCCGGGGCTAACCCTATTGTTTTATTCGCTTGTTAAAGGGTTAGTATTGTATAGGAATCAAAGCGAATACCCTATGAAGTCTATGACTTCATGGGGTTAATTAATCAAAGTTTCTTTAGCTTTCAAATGAAATACTACATACTATGTTTGAAGAGCAATAAATAATGATTTGTTTCCCCTTTTTACTTGTTTAATTCCTTACCTTTAGCGACTCCTTTAGGTAGGCTATTTCTACAGCTAGGCTTTAGGTTAAGTTCAAAAATAGGTTATAGGTATATAGATTTATATAGAAGAGGGGGGGGGATCGTTACAACAGACAGGCAACTACGGAACCCTACACTCCGCGTGGCCCGACACGCACTTGGCCGATTTTTTTGTAGTATACAAACCATACTAATATTATAAGGCAGGCACTATGCACTATACGGGGAGTGACCGCAAGGCTTAGATGCAAGCATCCAAACCCCCCTCTACCAGGTTTGGCCCACGAGTCGACGTGGTTGTCCGGGGTGTGGCCGCTGCGTGCAAACAGCTACGAGGAGCCACTGGTGAGAGTTTATGAGTATCAATGATTTTAACCAGGTAATCCCCCGCTAATAAGCCGACTGGGTAGACCCGACACTGAAAACCCATTACACCCCAGTTGTAGATGGCCTGAAGGGCTGCGATAGGGGTCCTGTTATTGCTGCCCAGACACTGCATCTCTACTCTTCTCCGATCGTAGCGGCTATCCGTTCCATTGGGTCAAGCGGGGTAGAGACGAGAGGGTGCGTCTGTGTTTGCACGAGCACTTACGCACCATAATATATCCTGCGCAACGGACTGTATCTGGATATTGGTAACGAGCTTATAAAAGTCCTGTGGCGATGGACCGAGGTAGAGAGGTCCGACTTTGCAAGTCGGGCTTTATCTGAGATCTGCACACAGGCGGCACGGGGAGAGTGGTCGTTTTCGCGCTGCATTGGAACAACAGTGCGATCTGGGCAGCACGCCGTGCGACAAAGCAGCCCTATTCAGGGAGGCACTGCTTTCCTCGCTTAGTCGAGGAGGGAGCTAGAAAAGGTGCTCTAAAAATTGCTTGTTCCACCTCAACCCGGAGGTAGTAACCACGGCTACCTATGCACCTCATTCGAAATACAAAGAGAAAATCGAACCGTTCAAAAACACCCAAAACTGCAAACCTCGTGTTCGGCGCATGGAATGTACGCACGCTTCTTGACCGTGATGGTAATTTTTGTCCTGAGCGAAAAACAGCTATAGTGGCCCGAGAGCTTCGCCGCTACAATGTTGACATAGCTGCAATTAGCGAAACACATCTTGCTGATGAAGGTGAATTGGTAGAACATGGCGGCGGGTACACATTCTTCTGGAAGGGTACTGCGGCGCATGAACCCAGACGCTCGGGAGTAGGTTTTGCCATCAAAAATGAGATTGCTAGGCGTTTGGAAGAGTGTCCAGTATACATCTCGGACCGAGTCATTACATTGCGACTGCATCTAGATCACAACAACTTCATTAATGTCATTAGTATATACGCGCCAACCTTAGATAAAAACGATGACATCAAAGACCAGTTCTATGAAGAGCTTACGCAAGCATTATCCAAAATTAAGTCTCGCGAACAAATACTGCTACTGGGAGACTTTAATGCTAGAGTTGGTCGCGACTTTGAAGCATGGCCGAACGTTCTTGGTAGACATGGAATCGTACAAAAATAAAGGAAACCGCTCCGACTGTAATTCTTACCGTGGCATATTTTTGCTATCCACTCCGGGAAAAGTATTTGCCAGAATTCTCTTGTATCGTCTACTGCCTCTATCTCGTGAAATTATTACGGCTTCTGCATGATGACATGAAGTGCTGCATTTCTATCAACGGTGAACAATCTGAGCTATTTCCTGTTACCTGTGGGGTTAAGCAAGGCTGTGTCCTTGCACCAACTCTATTCGCGCTGTACTTTGCTGTCGTCGTCCGAGAGTCTTTAAAGAATTTGTCAGAGGGTATAAGTATTCGCTTCCGGATGGATGGAGGACTATTCAATATCACACAGTTCAAATCCCGCACTAAAGTGTCTTATGCTCTTATAACCGAGATTATGTACGCGGATGATTTGTGCTTTGTCTCGAATACTGTGGAAGGCCTTCAAAGCTTAATGTCGAATCTCGATAATGCTTGCACTAAATTCGGCCTTAAAATAAATGTGAAGAAGACAGAAACCATGACCAACGTGGATGTTTCTCACAACGCGCTTAATTCTGGTGTGAGTATTGGTGGAGTAGTTCTGACGCAAGTGGCGAAGTTTAAATACCTTGGCAGCACAATAACGTCTAAGTGTGACCTAGAATCTGAAATAAATGGCAGAATAGGTGCTGCGGCTTCTGCCTTTGGCAAGCTGCGGCCCAAAGTCTTTCGATCTCACGACTTTAAACTCTGCACCAAAATAAGTGTCTATATGGCTGTCGTGCTGCCGAATCTTCTGTACTCATCCGAGACATGGGTCCTGTACCGCAAGCACATCCGCACACTCGACAGATTCCACCTCAAATGTCTTCGTGACATATTGAACATCAAATGGTCGGACCGCGTTAGAAACACGAATGTCCTAAGGCGCGCAAATGTTGGAGGCATTGAGGTGTATCTGATGAGGCGACAGCTGCGGTGGTGTGGACACGTGTCTCGCATGTCAGACGAAAGACTGGCGAAGCGCATCTTCTTTTCAGAGCTCCAAAACGGTAAACGGAAAAGAGGCGGTCAGTACCTTCGCTACAAGGATGTTCTGAAAAGACACATGAAGAGATGCAAGTTAGAACCTTCTGCGTGGGAAGAGAAAGCAGCGCGCCGGCCCGATTGGCGAAGACTCATACATGAGCAGGTTAATGCGTTTGAGACTGAGCGCCGTAACGAGCTTGACGTAAAGCGAGACGAACTCAAGGCTCGTCCACCAGCAGCCATCCATTACAATTATGTCGGCGGGGTGTTAACCTGCTCAAAGTGCGCCCGTACCTTTGTAAGAAAGATCGGGTACGCTAGTCACCTGAGAGCGCACCAGAGAGTAGAACAGCAACACTCCAATAATTCTTAATTGTTGCAAAAGATACCCAATCCTTACATACAGTCGCTGAGGTCGTAATCGGCCAGGATGCCAATAATAATATTATAAATGTAACTCTGTCTTTCTGTTACATTTTCATTCTTAAACCGTTGAACCGATTGAAATAAATTTTGGTATAGAGATACTTTGAATTCCGGAAAAGGATAAAGAATAGTTTTCAACCCAAATTTCATCACCTGAGGGTGTGAAAAGAGGGGAGAAAGTTTGTATGGAGTTACGATATAAACAAGTTCCGCGCGGACGAAGGACAAAACCTAGAGGTACCTACTCAATAAAAATAAAAGAGATATTCAATATTGGTGCGGAGTAAAATATTGAGAGAATCCTACTAATAAATGCGAAAGTTTGGATGTCTGTTAATCTATATATATAAAACGCAAAGGTGACTGACTGATTGACTGACTGATCTATCAACGCACAGCCCAAACTACTGAACCGATCGGGCTGAAATTTGGCATGCTGATAGCCACTATGATGTAGGCATCCGCTAAGAAAGGATATTTGAAAACTCACCCCCTAAGGGGGTAAAACGGGGGTCCAAAGTTTGTATTTCTGAAGCATTATTTTTTGAACTAGAGACTTAAAACTTTGTAGGAAGATTACTTATTAAGATACAAAAAAGCGCTTTCAGCGTTTTACAAAATTCCACCCCTAAGGGGGTTAAATAGGGGTGCAAAGTTTGTATTCAAAACTACTGGGACCACAAACTTGAAATTTACACCAGACCTTCCTTTTATGACGTAGGCAAGGGATAAAACGGGATTTTTGGAAATTCTGTCCCTAAGGGTGTTAAATAGGGGTGCAAAGTTTGTATGGGTGAAACATTATTTTTTGTACTAGAGACTTGAACCTTTGTAGGGATATTACTTATAAAGATACAAAAAAGTTATTTTAGCGTTTTAGAAAATTCTACCCCTAAGGGGGTTTATTAGGGGTGCAATGTTTGTATAAGGGAAACATTATTTACTGAACTAGAGACTTGAGACTTTGTAGGAAGATAACTTATTAGGATACAAAAAAAGTAATTTCAGCGTTTTATAAAATTCCGCCCCTAAGGGGGTTAAATGAGGGTCCAAATTTTGTATAAGGGAAACTTATTTTTAGCTACTACGTACTTAAAACTTTGTGGACAGATTACTTATTCATTTACAAATAAAGTGCTTTCAGCGTTTTGGAAATAATTACACCTGAAGGGGTTAAAAAGGAGGTCCAAAGTTTGTATGGAGAAAAAAGATTAGTTAGACAATTTTATTCGAGAATTCACAGGATAATTTCTAACGATAAATGAGTAAACAAGTGTTTCCGGTTTTTTGAGAATTCAACCCCTAAAAGGAGACATGTGGTGACAAAATCTGAAAATCAACATCGGCATCTATTGTTTCTATGGTTTATCGGGTCGCTGATTAGGAAAACAACAAAGATTTTACATTCCAACGTGGCGTCTAAATATCAATATGGGCGTTGTTATTACGGTTTTTTGGGACGTTAATAACGAACGCAAACTCAAACTCAAACACAAATGCTTTATTAAAAAAATATTGCGAAAATCACATAGAGTTTGAAATGTAATGTTGTGGACATGAAAATTCATGAAAATATTTGTGCCAAATTGCAATTCAATCGGTCCAGTTTTTTTCGTAGCAAATCGGTTGTAACAGACGGACTGACAGACAGCCACACGTGATCTTATAAATAAGGGTTCTATTTTTGCTTTTGAGGTATGGAACGAGACCCGCGTTATATAGGCGGGACGGGAAGGTAGGAGACATTGGGAAAGTGTCTGCATCCGTAATAAGTACATTCAAGGTGCTGCACGAAGATCTGCTTACTTTTTATAAGTTAAGCATTTTGGCCGCCGTTAAATTAAAACAAATTTTTGGGTATTTATGTTAAATACTGGTTCGAAAAGCATGGAAAAAAAATCTTAGGAAACTAGCCTATAGCAATGTCCAGGCCACAAATTTGACTTGACATTCGTGGAGATATTTTGGTATTTCAACATTGATAATGTTGAACATAAAGTAGCTTTTATTCCAGAGGACAGATTCTCATTAATCATGACTGTAAATTTAATAACAGAAATACGTACATACATGCATACATTCACGCCTTTATTCCCAAAAGGAGCAGGCAGAGCACATGAACTTTATGTTCCAGCGCCACTTTTAGCATAAATGTGGGTATAAAAGATCGACAAAAAGTGATATTGCTTAGGTTGTTAGCCCAGCACCCACAACACACTTCAACCCTGCTCTCTTAATCGACTTTTACGACAAACACGGGAAGAAAGAGGGTGGTGAAATTCTAACCCGCCACCACACGGGCATAAAAATAATAGTAAATAAAAATTAATTTACCATAATGGGTTATGACGAAGGGTTATTCGTAGGGGAAGTTAGTAGTTGTAGATTAGTAGGCGGCGTAGCAATTCAACAATTATTGGAAAATTACTTTTACTAAGCGGGCGAAGCCGCGGGCAAAAGCTAGTAATGTAGTAATTAATGACGGAACATAAAGATAGTTAATAGCATGGATTAAAAAATAGAATAGTTTATGGCAGACGAAGTCGCGGGCAAAATTTGGGTATAAGTATACCCAAAGTAGTGTAGTATTTGGGATAGATAAGTACCAAAAGCAATGGTATACATACATCATAAAGTCAGCATAAAATTAAATAGTGATAGTTTTTAGACTTGACCATCCCGAAACATTGCTGCTGGCGTTGGCGGAAAACGTTAGAAAATTGACTAAGTTTCCCTCGTTTTGATATGAAATTCATTTTGTTAAGCAGATAATTAACCAAATAACGTATTATTCAAGTATTACCACTATTCCCTGAATATTTTAAATATTCCATCCAGTATGAACCAAAGTCCATATTCGAAATTTAAAAATGGATTGCTAATTTATTTGTCGTTTTAGAGATTATGTATTTGAAATTCGAACATATGAAACTATCATTATATTAATCGGAGTTCAAGATACAGTGGACTGAACATAAAACTTGTGCCAAGTCAGCAGTCAACGCTGACCCCTTTCTTGTAATGTTTTACGTTTTCAAAATTTCGAAAATTGACTCGACAAAAAAATTCTGTATAAGTATACAGAATTTTAAGTACCGAACCTCCTCACGAAATTTCATGAGAATCGGTTAAGAAATGTGAGCTCTAGGCGAGAACAGGGGGAAATCCAAACATCCGGACATGAGGAAAAACGATTTTTCGTCCAAGCTGAAGTGAGACGCAACGCAATCAATGCTTTAAACTACCCCTAATGCCGTCACCTCGTCGTAGATCGATCCAATAATATTAACTAGTTTGTACCTTGTTATGTCCGTGCAAGCGTGAAGTAACTTATCACCTGACTTATCCCTTCCCCTTACTACCACAAGTAAACGCCTGCCTTAACCTCCAGGGACCTCTGTAAACACACTTCCCTTCAATACATTAGTACATTAACATTACCTCCCCGTATTTACTAGCTGCTCTTCATACATATATGACATATGGCATATGGACATAATGGAAATAACTTGACCGTCCGTGTGGTTCCATGTATTTGTAGCGAGACTTAAGGTTTACTTGGAGAATCTGTGAGGAGTCGAGAGTCTGGGATATTTTTAAGTGGTTTAACAGGGAAAAGCCCTTTAGATTAAATTGGCGGAATTTGACTAAGGCTTGTAAGTAGTTATTGCAAAATGTAGGTTTTTGCCCAAAGGCCAGCAATAAATTGTCTCTAATCTTATTCTGCATTACCTAGTTCATTATTAATGTGAACGTTTGAATTTCTAAATACCTAGTGGAACACTAAAAATGCAATGTCATAAATATTTCAATTTGCTACTGCTACAAAACTACAGTGATAATTTCAGGCTTCTTCCGAAAAAAAACTTATAAATCTAAAATCTGGATGTGTTAAAAATCTATAATATCGAAATTATTAGTCTTTGTTCCTTATTTAAATGCGCGATAAGAAATGTAAATTAAAACCGGCCAAGCGCGAGTCGGACTCGCGCAAGAAGGGTTCCGTCGTACCATCTACAAAAACGGCAAAAAAATCGTGTTTGTTGTATGGGAGTGACTCATTTATTTTATTCTGTTTTTTAGTATTATTTGTTAGTACCTAGGTGTCAGTATGTGAAAATTTCAACTGTCTAACTATCACGGTTTATGAGAGATACCTACAGCCTGGGCTGTTATTCGCTACGCGCTAAAGCGGCTCGCCCCGCCGGTCACCCGTCACGAAACTTGACCTCTACCTACGCTTGGTTAACTACGCATCGCGGTGTCGAGATATATTTGTGGGTGAGCGTTGAGGTGAGCTTCAAACAAGTTACAGAATATGGGGACTGTTGACAGACGGACGGACGGACAGCGGAGCTTTAGTAATATTAGGGTGTCGTATTTATCCTTTGGGTACGAAACCCAAAAAATGGGGTATTACGACGTTCCCTTACCTGCCTGACCAAAATATATTGAAATAAAAAAATAAATAAAGAAAGAGTTTAGTCTAAGATAAGGCCATACAATTATGATTTATTTTGTGTTTATGACATTTAATCTCAGTTTAAGCCGAAAGGAAGGTATATGTTTGAGCAGCAGCAGTCTACGTTTGTTTTGAGCTACGGTATTAACCTAGTGGTTCAGGCATGCGACTGTAAAACGGCGGTCCTGGGTTTGAATTTTCGAATCGTGGCTCGTACCAATGAGTTTTTCGGAACTTATGCACGGAATATTTGCCCTTAGCTTTTCGGTGAAGGAAAACGGTCTATGGCGCGTTACTAGCTGGTGACTTGCACATCACTAGACGGCTACGGCGGCGCGCAGGGCGCGTGCGCGTGGAACGACAGCGCACCGGGCCGAGCCGCAGCGGCGGCGAGACATTCCGGACATTCGACTGTCGGCTGTCGACGACATCGGTTACACGCTAATTCTGGCGTCAGTTCAGTCATAAGTTTTATTCGAGTTTTGACTGATGCCAGAATGATGAAAAATGGACACGTTTACACGATCAGTCCAGACATGGTTTAACTGTCAAGGAGGATGATGATGTTTGTTTCTACGTGTGTTCCACCGTAGCGTTTAAGATACTGACCCGATTTGCTTTGATTATCTTGATAAATTAGATGCCAACATAGATATATATATATATTACATATATTACTTCGTAAAGATAGGCCCAACGCCCACGAGTAATTCGTCCAATGCGGTGGCCTGCCACGGGCAATCGCGGGCCACCGTGCCTTAGTCTTCAGCTGTCACAGTATGTCACAGTATGTCAAGTGAATATTTACTTTAATAAAGTAATTATTCGATATCATTGGATGCCAATCGATTTGTCGGTGACATAGACCTTAAAGTATGAAAAAAATATTTTTTTTTTGTTTTCAATCGGTTTTTTAGTCGGGTTAGGTACAGACTTTTTGAAGGTTTGAGTTATTTGAACTTTTTATGCTTATTTCAAATTGTTCATAGTCGGTCTTAATGAGTGACGAAAGTCGAAATGCAAGCCACGTTGTTTTTAAGACCACTTTTACCCTGTAAAGCGGGCAAGGGGGAATAATTCATTGGGAAACAGTTATTTCCGGTCGCTCGTCTTAAATAGCAGGAATAAATCCTGTTTTACGATAAGAGCCTGACTCAACGACTACTTTCTTAACTTTTCTCAAACATGCAATGAAATGTCGTCGTTACGTGCGTCATAACAGGCTTCGAAATATCACATTTCGGCGGAACAATTCGAGAGAACTGTAAAGGAATTTCATACAAAATTGAAGGCCCAGGCCGGGGAGCATTTTTTTTTTAATTTTAATCTAAATTTGGCGTCTGTGTTCATGAACAGGCTAAACAGCTGAATATATTATTTATAAATTTTGAAATGAAAGGAAAAATTGAAAAATTTAATGCTCCGAGCCGGATTCGAACCGGCGACCACAGGCATTCATGGCCACAAATATTAATTTAGTATGGGGTGGCGCATCGTTACTGACGATTTCTCAACATAATTTGAGACGTTGGTGCCGTAAAGAAGCCTAAGTCTTCTGGTAGATGTCGCTACATACGCCTCCCTAAGGCGTTATATGAAGGAACTGATTGAGGGATTTGGTGCCCGAACCAGATTGTTCCGATAGCTCAGTTGGTAGTAGCGACGGGCCATGAATGCCTGTGGTCGCCGGTTCGAATCCGGCTCGGAGCATTAAATTTTTCAATTTTTCCTTTCATTTAAAAATTTATAATTTTCTTTAGCAGCGTTACTGCTTAAAAACAAATATTAATTTAGTATGGGGTGGCGCATCGTTACTGACGATTTCTCAACATAATTTGAGACGTTGGTGCCGTAAAGAAGCCTAAGTCTTCTGGTAGATGTCGCTACATACGCCTCCCTAAGGCGTTATATGAAGGAACTGATTGAGGGATTTGGTGCCCGAACCAGATTGTTCCGATAGCTCAGTTGGTAGTAGCGACGGGCCATGAATGCCTGTGGTCGCCGGTTCGAATCCGGCTCGGAGCATTAAATTTTTCAATTTTTCCTTTCATTTAAAAATTTCTAATTTTCTTTAGCAGCGTTACTGCTTAAAAACAAATATTATATTATTTATATTTTTTAATTTTTTTCTAGTGGCTGAATGGTTACACACGAACTGATTAAGAATACAAAGCTGTATGATTCAATGTGTTGATGAATAAATATTGTGTATTCGTAAGTCACCAGAGACCATAGACAAGATTTAAAATCCTCGGCATTTATTTTATTAAAAGTCCTCTGCATTTATTTTATTTATTATAGAAATTTATTTAGATTCTCATTATCAGTTTGTGTATAATGGCCCTAATAGGGTCTATTCGAACACTACACACGCGTGATACGGACGACTTCCGTAAAAAAAAACATTATGGATGGATTGGATGGATTGGAGGGAAAATTAAGTCTTTTGTCGTGTAGCTGGATTTTATATTTGTGGTTGATATATATAAATAAAATTTCAAAATGAGTTCCGATGATAACAGCGACGAAGAAACTAATTATTGTACTCTGCCGGAATCGAGGGCGGAGGCCGAATGAATAACTAGTTGCCGCCTTAATCGAAGGACCAATACATAAATACAGGTTGGTTTTTTGAGTGGTGATATTTTCTATTTCATTGCTTATGTTTTAGAAAAGCAGTATACATGCCTAGCCGTGAAAAGGGCTTGCCGGCTTCGTATCACTATCCGGCCTCCCTACGGTCAGCCGTCTATATCTACTCACCCGGCAAGGCCTTCTTTCCCGGCGGCTGCAGTAATGTACTATTACGAACACTACATAGGTACTATACTTTTTATTACCGACCAGTCAACAGCGAAAGTTGCCACACGGGCGAAGAGTTTAAATTAATCTAAACATGTTATTGCCTTGTCAGACAGATGTGATTATTTTGACTCCTTCGTAGGCGTACCTACCTCGTAACTTTAATCGATCATTGAAATTAAGTAGATCTAATCAAGTACCTACACAGCAGGATAGTATAGGTATTAATATGTGCATAGCCTCAGGCACCCCGAATACAAGATTACAAAGGAAAGGATTCTTCCTTTGTACAATAATCTCGTTGAAAAACCGATTAGAACAAAGTCGCCCTTCGAATCAAGGTAACCCCATTAGGTACACCGGAGCTACTACTGCTACTGATAGTACCTACTTACACTTCAATAAATCAGTAGGTACAGAGTAAAGAATAATAATGAGTAGTAAAGGTAAGTAGATGACGTTACTCATAGGTTTCGAGCCTACGATTTTTTTGCAAAATTGGCCTAGCTATCGGAGCCTCTTTAAGAAAAAATAAAGCTACCGGAGCGGAGCCTAACAGGGTGATTATCCACCAGAGGTGTGCGAGATAGTGGAGCGAGAAGAAAAGCCACCACTAAGCATTGGTAGCCTCGCTAACGCATCTCATCCATTTGGTAAGTACATTTTTTCTTCGCATGACAGTTCTGTTGTACTTATACTGACCCTTACTTGGCTCGACGAATCTTTCAATCACTTCTCTCTTTGACTTATTGCGCCGACCTGCAGCGACATCTACCTGGAAGACTCGGAATTAATAAGGAGAAATAAAAAAACACATAGGCATACGCAAACCCAGCAGACTAGAATAAAATAATAGTAAATGTAGCAAATTAAATGAATATGATTCTTATTAAAAATATTTTTTTCTGCAATATCTATAAAAAAAATTAGCTCCCTATTCAGCGCTTGAAAAAAATTAATAGGGATTCTAAGAAGAAAGCGGAGATTACCTTTTGTTTACAAGCTTTTATTCACATAAATTTATGTCTTCTCTCGTCTCTAAGAATATTTGCCCAACTTCTCAGTTAAATATTAAGATATCTTAATTACCTACCTTTACACATAATAAATTTGTAGGAACTCTTAAATGTTTAGAGACAATAAATGCCATCGTGGTAGGGGTTTTCTTGACGACTGGGTTCGTGTGTTAAAAAGATAGAGAGCAAATGTTTTACGAGTATATATGTTAATGATAACTATTTAATTGTTAATGCAAATTTGAAGGAGATCAAGGATATTTAAAATTGACGCATTAAATTAAGCCATAGTTATCACTTCAGCGATCTTGGGACTCAGAAAAGTATCAGCATGGTTGAACCAAAACCTCCTAACATTAAATGCAAAGAAAACATTTCTTTGTTTTCACAAGACCGCTTTGTCGGGACCTCCTCCCTCTCTAACGAGTTTGAAAACGCATTCTGAATCTTGTCCTTCTAATCAAAGCTGTAGTTGTGAAAGCATTCATAAGTGTGACTCTCTTAGAAATCTGGGTTTGGACCTAGACGACTAGGATTCGTAAGCTCGTCTACATTATGAAGTTGTTACGAGAGGCTGGGAACGGACAACTTTTGAGAACTGTATACCTCGCATTGTGCCAATCCATAACCAACTACTGCATTCTTGCATTGGGAGGCGTCGCAAAAACAACTCTCATAGCGCTTGAAAGAGCTCAAAGAGCAGTTGGAAAGGTGTCCTTGCGTAGGCCTCGCTGGTATTTTACTACTGACTTATATAGAGAAGCGGAGGTACTTAAGCGTTCGTAGGTTATTGCTGCTGCGAGCTGCCATGTACGTGCACAAGACAACATTGAACCTGCCATGCTACAGAGACTTGCTCAGTAAAAGAGTTTTTAAAGTAGGTACCCGTTCCGATGGTCAAGACCAAATTTGCAAAGCGATTCCCTAGGTTTATTTATAATGAATTTGCAAAAGCGATTGAACTTAGACATTGCAGCGTCCAAGAAGCAAAAAAGAAAATACAAACTCTCTTATTATCTTGGAACTATGAACAGTCAGAAATCATACTTCAGGTTGTGTCATACCTAATGCTCACTATCACCCACATACACACGCACACACACACATTCACCCGCACACACTCAAACTCACATCTTCACATACGCACACACACACAGACACACACAAACATGTACAAGTGTACACCCTCCACTTCACTTCTACTAGGACTACCTCAAAATGGTTAATTATAATATTTAGGTATTTAATCATTAATATTATTTCTTGTTTGTATACTAAGTACCTACCGTGTAACAGTTCATACCTTGTCTTGCTTTTGTTTAAGCCGCGTGATTGTTAATCTGTATACATACTGTTTGGTTTCCACGGGACAGGCCCAGCCTAGTGTGGAACCATAGCCACTATGTTTTGAATTATTTTTTCGTGAATAAATATATTTTCATTTTTTTCATTTTCAGTTATGTCGTCGCCGTCTATAACTATGTGTAGTATGTACCTACATAAGACGAAGATCTAGTAGCAAAACTTGTTAGATTATTTAAACATCGCGCAACCTTTGACTTAACGCATATTAACAAGCGGAAGACCATGTTGAAACTTTAAAGTCTCCGAAGAATGCTGAAAGTTTAGATTGTTTTCCTTGATCAAAGTGTTTTGACAAACCTTGGGGTGAGGGGTGGAGGGTGGCAGGGGGAGTAGGCGGGGCCAGCCGAGAGCAGCAACAGGTCCAGCCAGATCGATATCTGCGGGAGGCAGGCGCATGCGCGCTGCGCATTGCATACACCATGCGCTGTCTGGTGATGCTGTGGCTATCATTATTTACACCAGGTATGTCGAAACAAATAATTCCACACGATATCCCATTCAAAATATCCCTGTGTATGTTCTTACCAGCCAGTAATTTTAAAATTAACAGTTTCGCATCTTTGTTATTAAAAACAACCTTAAAATCGAACTGTCAAAATGGTTTGTCTATGGCATGGTCTTTGTTGATTTTTAGAGGAAATAACTAAAGATTAGCATCAACTATTATGATTTGAGCATTGTATTTATTGACGTTGAGTTAACACGTACATGTACTTTAGTGTAATTTTCCTTGTAACATTTGTTACTATTGGTATTGACATGCTTAATTAAGTAACCGAATTCTCAATAATAGTTATAATCATCAATTAATGCTAATTCCAGTGTTACGCGCGTATAATAAAATCATTAAACTATGAAACAAGGACCTATGTTTTTAAATGTGATTACCCTGTGCAGATATTTTTGAAAGGTTGTCTGTATAGATATTGGAGAACCCGACGTACGACCACGGTCTTATCTAGCTTCCACGTTGAATTAACTGCCGTTGCTTAGTAAAATTGCTGTCAAAAAAAAGATTTCCGAGATTTAAGCGCAAGCCTTGGTTGGAGTCCTACCTACTTATTTTTCAGTTTCATTTTTGATCCCTCTAAGATGTAGGTGTAATTATTGTCGAACACTGGCGAGGCAACATATACTGCGTCATTCTTTCAGGAAAATTGCCTTCAAAAAACATTTATCTCTTTCTAGGTGTTAGGTAATTAGTCTTTCCTTGTACGTATAGCCACAGAATAGATAATAGTACAAATACAGAAGGGACACTCCTTTGATCATTACAAAAGGCGCTTTTTTCTGAGCCAAAACATTAAGATTTATGGCCCTCTGACGTCGTCGACGACGACGTCGACATTCATCGTCACAAGTAGGTACATGCCAGTGCCCCAACGTTGGGGCGTACTTGTAGCGATGAACGTAAATCGCGGAGTGTCCCGCGCCTGGTATAGCTAACAATGCCAGCATTATACAATATATACACCCACCTCACAATTTTGATACACAAACCTTCAGAAGCAGAAAACAGTGCACCCACCCCACCCACTTAAATTTTCGTAACAAAACGCAAATAATAAAGTTCTCGGTTTCAGCTTTATATTTTCACTCGACACTTGAGCCTCACCATTAAATGTATTAACAGCAACATGATAAAAGCCTACATTTCCAGAAAGCGAATGCGACCTTCTCCGTGACAGCGTACACGTGACGTCAGCAGCGGCAAGACCTAACAACGAGCTCTGGTGCTACAAGTGCCTCGCTGAAGTCCCCGAGGACAAGTGCGCTGACCTGCGCCACAACAACTCGGCGCTCATCGGCAAGTGCCACAACGATCGGAGGATGTGCATGGTAAATATCGTTCTAGAAAACGTGACGTCAGCGCCTACTCGCCCCAAGAATGAGCTCAGGTGCTACGAGTTAATCGCCGAAGTCCCCGAGGACAAGTGCGCTGACCTGCGCCACAACAACTCGGCGCTCATCGGCAAGTGCCACAACGATCGGAGGACGTGCATGGTAAATATCGTTCTAGAAAATGAGACGTCAGCGCCTACTCGCCCCAACAATGAGCTCAGGTCCTACGAGTTAATCACCAAAGTTGCCGAGGACAAGTGCGCTGGCCTGCGCCACAACAACTCGGCACTCATCGCCAAGTATCACAGCTATCCCTAGATGTGCTGAATGAATCCTGATACTGAGGCTGTAGGTTCGCAAAAGTAGTGCATTTTCAAAAAGTCAATGCTAGGGTGTGGTACCTACAGCCACTCGCACAGCTAATTGGCAAGTAAGTACTTACAACATCTGCGCCCCTATAATGCAGAATGCCAATTATTACTGAAACAAGCGGCTGTCTTCCGAGTTTTCCAAACTTACTACAAGAAATAATAATTATAATGTTGCATTGATTCAACGGCTTTTAGGTAGGAATGGTAAGTCAGTGCAAATTAGGTATATTTCGACAACCCATATGTACAAACAAAATGACCGCTGACCGGGAAAGTTGCGATCTTTTAATGACGCGGCGAGCACAGTTAATATCGAAAGGATATGCCACACAAAAACCACAATAATTACAGCTCCTATATCACTTAGTCATCATAAACCACTATTACTGGGGCAGAGTGCTCGAACAAATTGTTGTACCTAAATGTGGACACGCTGGACAAAAGCACCAATTTTTTTCAGGCACTTGTTAGGTCCATATTAGCTTTAGGTTTTTGATAGGAACCAACTCCTCCGTCGGCCATATTTATTTGGGGAATTATAAAACGATCGAATAAAAAAAAACTTGGCTACTGATGATGGACATACTGTTTTAATAATAAAATCCAGAACGAGCTTACAAAAACTGGGTTGTGATTAATCCATTTCAGATACTAAAATTCTATCCGTGCGACTACATTACTAATTGAGCGACTACATTACTAAGTGAGCGACTAGAAATAGCTCGCGGATAGGTTAGAAGACGAAACGAAGTTATTTTTTTATATAAGAGATTAAAAATATCATGGGACCTATGATATTTTCAATATTAGATATGAGTTAAAGGTACAAACGGATTTAATAATTTAATTTGGCTACACTATCACTTTCGTTATTCCCGTATCAATTCACGCAATGCGACAGCGTCATTCATACTCTGCACTTAGCAGCATAGGAAATATGGCTATTTTAAGTGCAGAACACGTGTAGGTACACGTGATTTATTCCAGTTCCGTCGTAAATACTGCTCCATTCATAGTCATACGTAATTCGTCATCGTCAGTCCATCTTTTTATACAGCAGGACTATTGACACAAGCAAGCATGTGACAAATTACTATTCTAGGTTATTAACTAATTAGAAGTTTTATACTTAGTGTACCTAGTTAAATATTTTACCTGTGACACAGGTAAGTAATATATACCTAATAATGACAAATAATAACAACAACAGCACACTTTTTTCGCAGCAACAAAACTAAACCCCTCCTTGACGTGTTCTAACTTTATCAATTGTCTGACAGGTCAAGCGCTTCTCCTACACGACGTCGAACGAAAATTCCACAACGGACCTCAAGATGTGGGCCCTCGAAAGGAACTGTACGAAACACTGCGAGCCTGGCTGCATTATCATCGGGGAACGGACCAAACTCTACGCCTGCACATCTTGCTGCACCACTTCTCTCTGCAATTATGGCTCGAGCGCCAGCAGAGGAACTCTTCAACTGAAACTCCTTTCTGTGACCCTGCTCATCATTGCAATTATCACAAGACTAACATTATGATCATGCTAATTTTTGATAGTTATTCTTGATCACGTTAATTCGCTTGTACATAGTGCTACGAATTTAAAAGGAACCAATATTAGGACCTAGTTAAATTAATCAACTTCTTATACGAATAGTTCGTTAACACCTTTCTTAAGAATAGATTTTGATCAGATCTTCAAATCAAACTTTTAAATATTGCTTGACCCTCTTTAAACTCAGCGGAGGCAGAAAGAAGAAGCATAATGGTTGAAGCAGCACCCGACCATTTGAGGCTAAGCGCTTGATCTGCACAAGAACTAGCTTATTAAAGCAAATAGAAGCAATAAAAATCTCCTGTAGTATATGTTGTCCATGGAAAAGTTGAATTATAAGGATTATTCTAAGTAACTGATCCTAGGTTCGAACGAACAGAACCGCAGTTCATCCTTTTCTGGGATACAAAAACTAAAATACTCTAGATATGAAATTTTACTGGGGCGTACAGTTTTAAGTACCTACCCGAAATGTGGTAAATAGGTACTACTTTAAAATAAGATACATTGGATTCAGTATCATAGTAGGCTATTTAAATTGGTACTTACCTATTGAGATATCAATCAAGTTAAATTATCAATTTTTAAAGCTGAAAATATTCAGAGTTATCGACAGTACCTAATTTTTCAATAAAAAAATAAATCGACCGTAGCTGTAGCAAACATTTTACTAGCTACAAAAACATTCCTTGGAAACTCGCAATTTTTATTAAGTAACTTTCAAAATATTTAAACAAGTTCAGCCGCTGA
Organism: Epinotia demarniana; assembly: GCA_945867215.1. NCBI lineage: Eukaryota > Metazoa > Arthropoda > Insecta > Lepidoptera > Tortricidae > Epinotia > Epinotia demarniana. The sequence goes on from OX244267.1 coordinate 8,525,455, forward strand.
CCTTCAAGACTTTTGTAAATTGACATCGTCGATAACGTCGTGCATTTGCAACATAGACAGATAATAAAAGAGTAATGTTCTGCAAGGCCTTAAAACTTGAGCATATAGCTAAAACTATCTTGCTAGCGGCTTAGAGTAAGTAGGTATAGATTTCGAGATATATTCTAGACAAGCTACCGCCCGCGACTTGGTCTGCGTAGACGCGGGATAAAACCTATCCTTAAGGTGCAACGTCACTGACGAATTCCATACAATTTTCGTTCGGACTAGACGTCTAATCTATCGATGTCAGGAACTTGAAATTGTAATATTTAGATAATATATGACCCTCTTCTCCCGCAGTTTGAATAAATACACGTACAAACCAGTAATATTCAAAATATAGCCATTTGAAATTCATAAAATTTTACTCCGAGCCTTGTATGTGTGCGTGAGTTAGACACTGTCCGTGTAAATGACATGGCCGCGTCACATGACAGCACATGGCCGAAAACCTTCACTAGATGTCTTTGATATCAAATCAAAATTAGTTAGACAGCGGGGTCAATAGTAGTAATTATATTCACCAGACGGCGACACCATCGTACAATCCCGTTTTTTTCTGGTGAAAGAGACGGCATTCATTTTATATTGCTACGCTACTCATTTTGGTAATGACGTAAGAGCTATGTCATTTGTTTATTGATAGAACGAATTTCTAAGAACAATGTATGAAGTTCAATGGTTTGCCTTTATTCGTGATTATTTATTGAGATTGCCATGAACAATAACCTAAAGTCCACGCAACGATAATTATGCATACATTTTGCGTCTTATTAGAAAGGAGTAAGATACAATATGGAAAAGTAATCTGTGCCACCGGCCGTATACATATGTATATAGGATTTGATCAAATGAATTTGCAACTTGGATTGATTAGTTTCGATTGAGTGAATGTTAATTAATGTAGCATTAAATATAACAGACAAATAAATGTTTTCTTTCTTTCTTTCTTTCAATTGTGCATTTGGAGTGAACTTGTTAAATTTAAAACGTTCGCTTTAGTCGACTACACAGTTGACAGTAAAATAACTAACTACCGCAACCTATATATGAATCGACTGTTCAAGTGTTCAACTACCGGAGATTAGATTACCGGACATGTCAATTAACTAATGCCTGTTCCCAATAATCAGTCCACGGATAGTTTTCCTTACAAGCATTTTGACAGATTATTAAAATGTGTCAAATGTCGGTAAGGAAAACTATCAGTGGATTGATAATTGGGAACCGGCCTAAGTCACAAGTAGTCTTCTTTATAAAATGTTGTGAGGGTAGAATTATATACTCGTAGGCATTCTTCGGTGCAGGGACTGATGTCAGTTACGACCGGTGGCTAGGCAGATACGAGACCGGTATTCCATTAATTGGGTACGGCACTGTTATATTGTAAGGTTTAGCCGCGCAGCGACAACACAACGGTGCCCCCGCCACCAGTTAGAAATATTGGTAACCGGTATTTATATTGCCTAGTGATACCTTATAATACCGGTTCCGAACAGGTATTACTCCAAAACTGTTTTTTTTGTTCTTATGCGGGTCGAATTCGCACCTTTACATCTTTTATGAAACCGTTTACGGTACCGGAAAAATGAACCGTAACCGTAGTTTTATGGTAGTAAAATATAAAGGTGCAGCTAACTATCGAAATGGCCCGGAGAAAACTGGTATACGTATTTAATTTTTTTTTTAACGTTCATATAGGGAATACAAACCGCCATCTTGGAATCCCGAAATACCGGAATCCCGGACCGATTTTTCCACTAGTCTAATACCGGAACTGAAAAGGACCAATATCGAATTACTTTTTAAACCTACTAATATTATAAATGCAAAATTTTGGATGTTTCTATATATAGATGTTTGAATGTTTGTAACTCGATCACGGCTCAACCGATTTAGAGGAAATTTTGCACGAAGATAGTTTAACCTCCTAAGGCCCATAAATTATACCGATTCAACTGGAATAGAGCTGAATTTGTTTTGTTTCGGGCAATTTTTAAAACAAACGAATGCCAACTCTATTTCCGACACAACACAATTCCAATGCCATTTTGTATTGTATGCTGGGCCTTAAGAGAAGCCGAGATTAAAATAAAGGATAGTTTTTATCCCGGGTCCATGGAGGCGGAAACTGGTTTTTAATAAAAAATATAATAACTTCATGCAATTGTAAAAAAAGGAACGCATAATCAAGTTAAGTATTTACATTTATTTGAATAATTTTATTTGTAATGTCTGTGCTCCATTCTTTTTCTACCGAAGAATAATCACTTTTACGCTCTAATGATGATAGTGGTAGGAGCATAAATTGAAATGTTCGAAGGTAAAATAGGCTTCCGCTAAAACAGACAACTTTTATGAATGAACGTAGAACACCGTGCTCGTAAATAGGGAATTTAGGTAATAATAAATACCTCGTCTTTTTTACTGGTGAGTTTGTTATTTTTTTCACAAAAACGTAGTTTTTCGGGTTGTTAACCCATTATAAAAACGTTAGTTGACATAAAACTTTCTTAAACTTTTGGTTTTTTAAATAAATGTAAAAAAGAAATGTTATTCATTTACTCTTACTACAACAGGTTCAGGGAGGGAAGGTGTATTTGGGTTTCACATGCCGTATCACATACGCGCTGATTCTATTGTATAGACAGTTTCCAAATACACCATCGCTCCCTGAACAGATAAAAGCAATGTTCGCAAACAGCTCAATACTTTTTTTAAGTAAGAAGGTTGGTTTTGCTTTTGGAGATGAGTTTTTTTATTTTACTGTCGAGGCATAAGAGACGTGTTCAGATATTTGTGAGCACTCAAATATATCTGATGGCGACTGTACTTTTTGACGAACAAACTAAAAAAGCTGCAAAACTTCCAATAATGTAAATTCAAGTAATGCAGACGAAGTAGACGAACCAAAATTTGCGAATACGTAAAATAACAAATTATTATCCTATCTTATCCTATTGTACTATTAAACGAGGAATACACACGATGATTCTTAATTCGTGATCAAGACAAGTTACATATTACAAGCGGCAGTCTCTTTCTATCAAAAGGTATTGAAAAGAGACTTCCGCTTGTAATTCGTTACTTGTAGCTTCGTGAAACGAGCCCCAGGAGTCAATTTTTCTAATTCTGTAATTGATACCAAACACGATTAACTCGAAGTTACCTAATAAATATATATATATTAATAAATAAATAAATAAATATAAGTTGACAATCTTACACAAATCGACCTAGTCCCATAGTAAGCTCAGTAAGGCTTGTGTTATGGGTACTAGACGACGATATATATAATAGATATAAATACTTAAATACATAGAAAATATCCATGACTCAGAAACAAATATTCATGCTCATCACATAAATGTTTGCCCTTACCGGGATTCGAACCCAGGACCTCTTGCTTCGTAGGCAGGGTCACTACCAACTACAACGTTCTTTCTTTTTCTGAATAAACCTGAACAAGGAATCACTTTATAATTCAAAAATATCGTCACCCTAACGGTATTTTGCAAAAATTTGACGTATGTGTGTTTGACGTATCTACTTAACTTCAAGAAATGTAGGGTGACCAAACATTCAGTGGATATTAGTGTTTCCATTATCATTTAATTGAAGTAACTAAACAGTGATTTAATTGCATGAGACCTCATCCATTGAAATCCGTTTTGGCTGTTTATCAATATTTTTCGACTCCTGATCACGGATTAAGAATCATCGTGTATATACATTTTCGATAGGTATTAATATTGAAGTCCCGAAATTCCGGTATTGTGGTCCAATATCACATTTCAGTACCGGTATTGAGAATCATCCGATATTTAATGCCTTATACATATGTACATATATCTTTTTCGTTTTTGAGGATTATAATAATGACTTAATGAAAATTGGCATAGTAATAGATCAGCCTATATTACGTTCGACTGCTGGGCACAGACCTCCTCTCATGGACGAGAAGAAAAGCTTAAGGAAAAAAAACGGTATCATAAGTATACCGGTTTGGAAAAGGCATTATAAAAGTGTAAGTAAATACAGTAAAAAAACCGGTAACGATATGTATATCTACACGGTTCCGGTTCCGGTACCGTTATGTTGGCGGCGCGGCTAACTTTTACAATATAACGCTATCGTAATGGAATACCGGTCCCATAATGTCCCGTAATGGAATACGGTATACCGTAACCGAAATGAGTACATGCTCGTGAATCTGCCTTTAAAAAATATATTTTCGGACAATTATTAAAAACTGAATCGATAACAAATATCCATTATACTTAATTGAACGAGCGAGTGAGGCGAACGAAGTTTTTCATTTAAGCTTGGGCAAATATTCTTTCGTATGTCCGGCTGTCCAGACTTCTCCTCTACATGTTCTCAACCGGTTCTCGTGAAATCTTGTGAGCTCGAAACTACCAGAGACGCGGAAATTTGCTCTTAGGAGTCACCAGACCGATTTTAGAACAAATATAAACTGCATTTAATAAATTAACGGTCAAATCTCTCTAAAAACCAGAGTAACTTTTTTGCATATAAAATTTACTAAGCCTAAGTATATCGCCATGAACTCCCAGGGCCCTATTTAATAAACATTACAATCCTACAATTTTGTATAAAGGTGACATAGGTATTTGTAAAGATTTACTAAGAAAATCTTTACAAATATGTCACTTTTATACAAAATTGTAGGATTCTAATGTTTATTAAATAGGGCCCTGAAAGTTCATTCATCCATCACCACAGAAATATTTTTCGAAATCGAATCGTTCCGGTAGCCTAGCGGTTCAGGCATGCGACTGTCAAACGACGTCGACGGTCGTGGGTTCGACAGATAAGTTTCATCTCATATTTACCTAAACAAGATATTCAATAATTTTATAAGGAAATGTCCACCTCTGAACATTAGTACTGATGAATCTTTCATATAACTGTGAAAGCATCAAGCACACGATACATAAACGCGTGTTCAAACCAAAAAAGTAGAATTCTAATTTTGAATTTTGACAATCATCGAAAACAGTACCATATTGTCAAATGGTATATTTCTCTCTTTCCGACGCGCTCTCGGACGGGACTCGAGAGACTGGCCACTAACAGTTTTGATATACCTAAGAAGGATATAACAAACTCGCCCGTTATTCACAAAGCTCACCATATTCGTCCGGTGACGCAAAGTTATTACCAATTTTGAGGTCTAATTATTTTAGTCGGAGTTTACGGGCGAATACAAAACATTTTGTGAATAATATTTAGCCTTTCTAATAATTAGTCCTGCAAGTCAATATGGATATAACAGATCAAAGTAATATACTAAGTATCTTACTTTACGTACCTTATTCCGTATAATATTAGATTTTCTAGGGAACATATCTTCGTTTATGATCCTTTTAAAATACTGTACTAGTGTTACTTATTTCGATTATTTAATGTGTCTCAAATTAAACAATTACGTTGTTGTCAATCAAAATGGTTTTCATTCAAATAACATGAAGATTTATGCACGATTCGTCTAATGTCAATGGAATTGGGTTTAATAGATAAAGGTTGGGCTTTGATTTGTCAATTGTAAACCTAGAGAGTCATGACTTTCCAATTAAATCAAAGGCGTAACATCTTTGTAAAGGATATGCCTATCCAAAATAGTATATATGTAGTAGGTATGTAACATGTAAGAATATGTCCGCCAAAAATATAGGGGATATTTGTGGATAATCTAGATACAAACATACATACATACATACATACATATAATCACGCCTCTTTCCCAGAGGGGTAGGCAGAGATCACGGATCTCCATCATACTCACTTTCATAATATTTCTCATAAATGCTCGTCGGTTTAGGGTACTTTTGACCTGGCCTTTTGTTAAGATTTCTCCAATTTGATCGGAGAGATACAAACATGCTTATCAAAAAAAATTAAACATATTGAAAAAAAATTTTTACACGTTACAAGTCAATCTAATTAGTTGAGACGGTCATATTCGTTAGAAAATCCAAAAAGAAAAACAAAAAAGAAGTACTTTCGTCGGGATTTGAACCCGGTTCAATGATGGCGTTACAGACAGATTTAAGCAAAAGAGAGATTTATTGCGCTACCGTATGACATTAGGTGACGAGTGAAAAAGTCAGGTGGGTTCATATTGCATTCTAGAGTGCCAGCCACAAGAACATTTAGTTTCACTATTTCCTAATAGAGGCGCTACTATATATTTAGTTTTGCGCCCTCTAGTTTGATTTATGAAAAAGGTTTGACAATTACTGACTTTGAAGTGACATTTAGTTACGTTAGTCTGCGTAAATTCACGAAAAAGCACTTTTATGCATATTTTCGGACTACATTTTAAAAAGAAGCACTGATTAGTGCAGATTGATTGCGATTCATACGTAGCACGCTCTTCGGCTTCCGCAGTTTGAAACACATGTTGGTACTGGTCACGGTTTTGCGTAAAATGATGAGCAACCATCGAAATTATATATCGCGACATCTGTTAGCAACAGCTCGACAGGAACCAGTGATGTTTAACCTTTTTTTTTCGTGTGGAATTGCTTTTACTCATCCCGCCTATCTGGGGAACCAGGACGGGTATGAAGGACTCCCGGGAACCGCCCGGACTACCGTCTAAAACCCCACGGTGTTCTACGCGCTGCCCTTTGGCGAAGCCACGGGAACGCTTGCGCACACTTCCGTGACTCCGCCAGCAGCTGTCCCTATGTGGGGCCCGTCAAGGGGGGAGGGATAAGTACCCGCCCCCAGAAAAACACCGTAAGGAGCGTGCCCGAACACCCGGCAGGCTCTCCACCTCGAGGACCTATTTATTATGGGTGGCAGACGCCCCCGTGTCTGTCACCCGGAGGTCTTCATTATGGCGGTAGGTGCCTGTTATGCGCCGCACGCCTTCGTCCGGTTCTGCGGCGGCGCATTGGGTGAGCCTCAGCACAGACTTCCCGCTCGCGCTCAGCCGCCTCCTTCTTGGCCATGACTTCTTCACAGAAGTCCAGCATCGCCTTCCACGCCATTTTGCCGGATACCATGGCCCGCACTACGGCTGACAGTGAAATATCTTGCCCTAATCGGGCTACCAACTCCTGTCGTTCTGGTCCCCATGCCGGGCACTCGGCCAAAGTGTGCTGGGCCGAGTCTATGCCTGCTCCGCACTGGTGGCATTCCGGGGTCGGCTCCCTCTGTGCAATTTTGTGCAGGTAGCTGCCGAAACAACCGTGCCCTGCCAGCACCTGCGTCAGCCGAGAGGTAATAACCCCGAAACGCCTTTCCACCCAGTCATGGAGGACTGGGTGAACCGCCTCAATGGTGCGGGAGCCTGCCGTCGGACTTTCCAGTCGCAACCCCCATATTTCCTCCGCCTCTTGCAGGAGCTCCGATTGCCGCTTTTTAACTTCCTGTGGAGCTAGCAGATCCCCACGGTCTCGCGCCTCCCTGCGCCACTGATACAAGTCCGCAAGGGCCCTCGCGTCCAGGTCCCACGGCATAGTTCCGGCCAACACGCACGCGGCTTCCGCGCTTACGGTACGGTACCCTCTAATTGGCTTCACATCCATCGCTCTCTGCGGCCGGCGCAGCAGAGCAATATTTTGGCTGCTGTGGGCTTCCACCCATACTGGGGCACCATAAAGCGCCATCGACCGTACTACACCCGTGTACAGGTGGCCACATGAAGCCTTGGGCCCACCGATATTTGGCAGTATGCGCCTAAAGGCTGACGCCGCGCGCAGCAACTTGGGTGCCAGGCGCTTAAAATGCGCTCTGAAATTCCATTTGCTGTCAAGCACAACGCCAAGGTAGAGCAACGTCGGCTTGACAGCAATTGGAACTCCTCCCACCACAATCTCTGCATCGGCTGGGGGCGCTTTCCGTCGACCATAGAAATATATGGCCTCGGACTTCGTCAGAGCCACCTCCAGGCCCAGCCGTCGAATTTTGCCCACGCAATGGGCAACTGCCGCCGTCGCCAACACGGCTGCGTCGCGGTAGCGGCCCTGGGCCGTCACGAGCGTGTCGTCAGCGTAGCAGATGACATTGACCCCACGCAAGTTTTCCCCCGCAGGAACCACCCACCCATTGTACCCTATATTCCACAGAAGTGGTCCTAGGACCGATCCCTGTGGAACTCCGCAACGCATTTCCTTTCTCCCCCACTCCTGTTGCCCAGGCCAGATGAAACTACTAACTAACCTAACCTAACTATATATGTATATATCTGCGTACAAAACTTCATCCAAATCGGTTGAAAATCCAAACTTTCGCATTTATAATATCAGTAGGATATCTATACTCGAAGAAGGCACGTACACCAACACACATTATCACATACAACATTATTCGTGCTTGACGGCTGCACTTTATCAACATTCGTCTCTTTTTCCTCTCGCTTGTTTGAAAGAGACGAATGCTTTCCGTCGTCCATAAATGTGAACATGCTTGCCTTGTAGGCAAGTTATTCAGTTAAATATGTTTAAGTAATGTTATTTTCGGAAAACTATGCTACAATAAAGGATTAGATAGGTACTGAACACTTTCAGTGCCAAGAGTCCGCTAGATGGCGCTCTACTCGTAGCCGCTTACCTTTAAAAAGCAGAAAAATCAACGGTTAGGAAATATTTTGGCACTGAATATGTTGTTCTACAGACATTTAAGTGCTATTCAATCTTTTCTATTCTTAATATTTTAAGGACATGGGAACACGTTTAAATGAAGTTGGTTTTTAGATATTTTTGAGACGGTTTTTGTCTGGAATATGGAGCTCTTGTCATGTGACTTCGGTTTGGAGGGGAGGCTTGACCCTATTGACTTTATATGAGACTCTGGTGTTTCGGGGGCTCCACTCCTAGATCCGTATGAGGTCTCGCTAGGCTTGATGAATTAAAGGACATAATTGACCGCATCACTTACTTATTACTCGCTATAAGATTGTAGCTAGTGAGTAGTTAAATCCATTATGCATAATTATTTACCTACCTTTATAACTTTCAGACTGTACCTACTGAATTTAAACTATAATAAAATTGATGATTTCAACGCCGACTTTATTTCTAACTCCTCGACCAAACAATAAACACGGAATTTCATTTAGACAACGTATCAACCTCTTATTTTATATTACATCATTGGGCTATTAGGTTGAATGGTGGGTGGTCTGGATAGTCTGCGGTAGCCAGAACCTAACACAAAAGCAAAATTTGATTCACAAAAAACACCTTAAGAGGAAACAAAACGGCCGATTTTCCATACAAACGTAGTCCCCTGTTTTCTCCCTGGATAATGGCAGTAGAGCAGTAAATTATTTTCCATAAATATATGGCTACTATTTACATGTTCCTATGTTTTCCTTTTTTTCATAAGTTTATTCTTACAAGAGATAACCTTCGAAAACCTAAAAAAAATGCCAGATTTTCCGCTGTGTTCAAACATCCAGATACAATTTTGAATAGATTATTTAAAAAATGGAAGGCATAGGAACACCGCCAAAGCCTTTCTCAGATTTTTAATTAAAAAAAAATAGTTAAATATGTCAAGTTTTTGAGAAGAAATCAGGGGCAACGAAACGTTGATTTTATGTTCTTTTAATAGGTATTTTCGGTCCAAGATGCAGTTGTCTCTATCGCGCTCTGGGGGGGGGGGGGGCGAGGCTTAAGGTTGGCGCGACAGCAATACATTTTACAAATACCTATTTCTCAATTATCTTTTCGTTTCCTCTTAATTTTCACGGCCTTACCCAATTGCGTTAACGTAAGAAACTACAGACTGGTGTATTTGATATTAGTTTCAACTTTATACCTCCACGCGGTCTCGAGAAAAAAGGGTACTGACAGACAGATGGACTACGAGAAATTCCTATAATATTTTTTTCCATTTGAGTTATGGAACCCTAAAACTTTTATAAAACACTAATTCATAGACATTAAGTTTTTATTTTATAGTATGACATTCATTAAACTTAAAACTACTTATGCATTAAATTGTCGAATTGTCGATCCTTAGAATAAATCTTAGTAAATATATGTCCTCTTATATCACATCAAACATTAAAAAGTTATTACGAATAACTCTCGACTAAAACACTGAATGATTCTTGATTTGTTTCTTCCTTGAGACTGATGGCACACACGAAGTGTAGAAAAAAGCTTCAACATTTAGTTGTTTTCTTCCACATCCTGTAACAAACAATACAGATAATAATTTGTAGTACAGCGGGTTTTTTTTAAACTAATTCTACTTATCTTGTCCGAAACAATATTGGCTTGCTCGTAAAATTTTTTTTCTTTGATCAACTTTTTCATTATTCTGTCCCGTAAGGCAAACACAACTGTGACAACTTCATTGAAAAAAAAACTCTCTGGCATGCTTAGAGTGTACCTCCCATGAAGAGAAAGCTATGAAAACTCCGTGTGTCCACCCGTCGCATATTCAATCACTTAACCAGACCAAACGAGTGGCAAAGATATGGTTTAAACAAAAAAAAGGAAAGTAGACAAGCTTGCCAAACTAAAACTGAATGGACAGGAATATCCTACTCGAATGAGGTCAATTTATTTATTATAAAAAAAGTACCTAAGAGTTACTTTTGACCAAAGGCTAACTTGGAACGCTCATTTGATTAACATATAAAGGCCCACAAATCAACAATAATAATAATAATAGGGTCTGGGTGTACCATAGATATACCTAATTATCATATATTTCAGGTATATTGGATTTATACCGTTTTCCATTGAACAGTGACGAAGCTACCGGTAGCCTAGTGGTTCAGGCATGTGGCTGTCAAGCGGCGGTCGTTAGCTTTTCAATGAAGGGAAACATCGTGAGGAAACCAGTTTAATCCCAATAAGGTGTTGTTTTCCTGCTGGGTTGGAAGGTCAGATGGCAGTCGCTTTCGTAACTAGTACCTATGCCAAATCTTGGAATTAGGTGTCAAAGCGGACCACGGGCCCATTTAAGGCACAACCGGGAATAACGCTAGGAGGATGATGAGTGACTCTTGGGACGAAACCTTAGCAACGATCTACAAAAAAAAGCACATCCTCTTTCTAACATAACAGTGCGAGTGGCAACAAGTTGTGCTAGAGTACAGATAAGTTACTTATTATGAATACGCGTGTAGACTCGAAAAATATTATTACTCCAAAAGAAAACGAAAATCCCATTCAGATATCTCAACGAATTACGAAGCTATATACGTTTTAATATTGCTTGTTAGAAAGAAAAAACGCTACAACACAATCTGCGAGCGTCACAGTAAAGGACCATCGTTATGAAGGTGCGTTTTGCAAAAAGAAACAGAACTCTTAAAACTTCTTATAACTTTGCGATTATTTAAAAGGTTAAATTCGTTGCGTTGCTTTTTCTCCATTTGACTACATTTTTGATCCTTTTTCGAGAAACTACAACATTATTGATAATTTTATTTAGTGACTTCTATTGAACTCACAGTGGGATCGCAGTCTGCGCAGTGCCACGAGTAGCCGCGCTTTTTCGGGTTCTTGTTGAGCGGCGGCTCCAGACACGTGAAGTGGTATCTCTTGTTACACTCGTCACACCTGATAAAACACACAATTTTTTATTAACATCAACTCTCTCACCTGTTAGGGTCTCCCCACACCTCTCGACGCGGAATCGGCGTTAGCCGATCAAAAAACTCTATGTCCACGCAATAAGAGCGAAAGAGACGTCGATCGACGCGAAGCGACGTCCATCGACGGGATAACGAACAAAACACGAGGAACGTGGTACAAACCACTCGGCGAAAGCCGATTCTGCGTCGATAGGTGTGGGGAGACCCTTAGTAAAACCAATGTTAAGACAAATGCCACTCCAATAATCGACATGTTTCAATACTTTCAGTGTAAAACTCGCGCTTTGTACCCATTTTTAAAACTAGCTTTTGCCAGCGACTTCGTCCGCGTGGAGGTTTTTTATATCGTTTCTACCAACATACAAAGTTCCTATGGCTTTCCCCGGGACTCACTACCACTAAACCAAGTTTCATCTCAATCGGTTCAGCAGTTAAAGCGTGAAATAGTATCAGACAGAGTTAGAGACAACACAAGACAGTTGGGATGTTTGGTGGCATTGGGGTGAACAAAGAGCAATGCAGTCGTTGTTATATATTTTTGGGGGTCCCTTTGTTTCCCATAAACTTATTGTTCCGAATTTCGATAGTCAGAAATTGATATCCATATAATTTAGACATAAACATCAGTAGTCATAATCTTTGTTAAGTATAACGTTTTGTAGTTCTAACATTAATGACCCATAATATTAAGTATTATAATCACAAAAGTCAAAAATTGATGTCCATAACGATCAAAGGTCTATCGATAATTATTCATAAATATTCTAAGGCATATATTTCAACGTACTAATGATTGCTATTCATATCGTTTTAATGCCTAAAGTGAATTACGTCTAAGAGACCAAATCTATAACATCCAAAGTCATATAGATAATTACTCAGAAACATTTCTAGACATACATTTGAAAGGGGTACTAGGTACTACTGCGCGAAGGGTTAATGACTGTTTCGTAAAGAATTCTTTTTCTCTGAAATTAAAAATGGCTAAGACATTGGACTTCTAAGGCAGGTCGGTGTAGGTACGACGACGAGCGAAGCGAGGAGGAGTGTTAGTTGTACCGTGACCCTAAAGCGCGCGAGCCGAGCGAGCGAAGCGAGCGTGCCGCGGCAGCGGCCGGCGAAGCGCCAGAACCAATAATGACACAACATTCATCGAAATGTTGTCAAGTACATATTTTTCCTAACTTTCGGGTCAAATATTTGGGCCATTTTTGATTTTAGAGAAAAAAGTTTCAACACAAAACATACTTATTTTAACGTATTCTGACCACTAAACAAAACAGTGAGCAGCATAAATATCTTTCAATCGCTTCACTCTTTATTTTTGCCAAAGTACCCACATTAATTATAATTAATGGGTATGTGGGTATGTTATAAAGCAGTCTGGAAGAACGCGTTCAGTAACATTCGGTAGTAAAAAAAACATGTATTTTATTATTTTTCTGGGAGTGTGTTTATGGGCTTTAATATTATGAAGAGTGACACCACCGTGAAATTGAATGATATGACTAACTAATCAGATGACTACCAATCATTATGACTGGCGAAAAAATACCTTACAATAATTATTACAAACTAGCCTGTAACATTATGTAATTGCATACCACCGGGACATTGAACGTTATGGCTAACCAATTTTATGACTAACAATAATGATGACCTGCAAAAATCGGAACTCCAATGTATATTGTTAAATTTTATGACTTTCGACAATATGACTAGAAAAAAATATGGTGGAAAACGTTATGGACTGAAAAAATCGGATCTTAAATTGTATGGGAAACAATAGAGACCCATATTTTTGATTGAATGAATGAATGAATAAATGATTGATACAATGTTGATTGATAAACCAATAATGTACAATTAAAATTATTGGTTTCATACAAGTAAATGGATTTTTCACAAGTTGAGAAACCGTATAACGCCATCTAATATGGAACAAATTGCCACAGTATATGCTTTTCATAATCTTGACAACCGTTTAACATCAGAAGAAGATAATATGCAAGATTTTGAAAGTTTAATTCCAGTTGCAAGTGGTTTATGCTTTTGAATACATAAACATTTTTGCAAACAAGTTTTTTTTTTAAATCTTTTATTATAAAATCATTGTAATTTACAGTTGGCAACTGCAATGCAAAAATGTATGTAAAACATGTAACTAGTAAAATATGCGATGTATCAACAAACCTAAATTGTTTACTCTAACTAACGCAAAGGTGATATATTATTGGCCGGTACTGTTTATATAGATTTATCGTTCAGTTATTCATTTATTAAAATAAAAAAATATACAATGGCAACTCCACTGCATTACATGTGCTAAACTGCCACCAGAATCCTAACTCTAAACATTACACATAATATGGAAGTATGGATATTACATAACACGGGTCTAACCGATATTAATTTATGTTTATTTCTGTCATTTCGTCACGGATTGAGTCTCTAACATACATTTTCTAGTTTCACAACTAAATGTTTTTTAGTGGAGGGACATTCATTTTAAGATTGGTTTTACTTAATACACAGGTTGACCAGGCCACATAGCAGTGACTTATATTATAAGGGAAATAAATCAAACATGCATTAATGGTAAAATGGTGGGTTCACATTTCTTGTGGTATTTTACTTAATTTGAGAATTGACATAATTTCAGTAGGCCCATACGCCTCAGGCGAACACGGCATGCAAGGCGACACATAAAGTCATGAGTACAGTCAGCATCATAAAAATGTATACACTCTAGGTGGTTTTAGGACCTTATGGCTAAGAGATAAGGTCGAAAAGTGTATACATGTTTATGATGTAGACCACGGGTCGCCAAACTACGGCCCGCGAGCCCTTCTAATCCGACTCGCGGAAGGAAAGCAGAGAGCCCGGCCCGCTATAGCGATGAGGTATGGCTGGTCATGACCAGCCATGAAACCAAAGTCTTGGCCCGCACGAATTTATGTTAAGGTGGTTCGACGACCATACAAAACTTCTTTTGACTTTCGCAGGCGAACGGCATGGTATTTTAAGAAACCTATGTGACACACTTTCATTAATTGGTTTTCCATTTGCACGAAATTCTCCCTTTCCTAGAATAAACTTAATTAAACTAGAATAATTTGATATATGTCACGTTGGGAAACCGATTATTCTCAAAGTATTCTAGTTTATACAAATTTATTCTAGGAAATGGGGAATTTCGCGCAAATGGAAAGCCAATTTATGACAGTTTACTACATAAGCTTCTTAAAATATCACGCCGTTGGCCTACGAATGTGAAAAGACGTTTTGTATGGTCGTCGAACCACCTTACAGATGTAGAGCATAATTATTTCCCATCGTATTTTCTCGAAAACGTTCGTATTTGTCATGCTACTTCTGTCAACCTCAGTACTATTTGTAGGTACTGTGACCGACTGAAACAACACGTTCGTACGTTTCCGTGAACGATGGAAAACAATTATGCACTACATTTGTATACAACAATTCAATTCAATTCAATTTTTTATTGATAACATAAGTTACAAGTCAGGTAATTTACATATCACAGATATTGCATATTTCATTTTATCTCTAATGTCTTATTGTGTACTTATATAAACGTAATTATTTTTGTTTAGGAATTCATCTACGGAGTAAAAAGCCTTATTTATTAAATATTCTTTTAACTTACTGATAAATATATTTTCAGACATGTCAGGCTGCTTAATGTCTTTTGGCAACCTGTTATATATTTTGGGACCTATGTACCATATACACTGCTCCGATTTCTTTAATCTGTGCCTATTTGGGAGAAGGTCATTTCTGTTACGACTGTTGTGACCACGTCGCTTAAATTGATGCAAGTTCCTACGAACAACTTTTGCAATCTGTAGTATGTAAAGGCTAGGAACTGTTACAATTTTTAACTCCCGAAATATGTCACGGGCAGGCGTATCCCACCGCACCCTAGCCATTATCCTAATAACCCTTTTTTGCAGTATGAATATTCTTTGCCTATCTGCTGCCAGCCCCCACATATCAATTCCATAGGTAATTGTTGATTGAAAGTAGGCAAAGTATGCATTTCTCACACATTGGTCATTGAGCATTTTTGTCAAGCGTGAAATTGCGAAGCATGCTTTTGTCAACCTCTTACTGAGTTCTTCAATATGATTTATTTTTTACATTATGGAGCAGTTCGCTCCAGTCGGCTCTAACGCTCCATACAAGGGTAAAAAAAACTCGTCAAAAAAATCCATTTTTTTTCACATTCTACTCTCGATTCTGAACAAAAAGTTTTCAGGTTTTTCGTTATTTTATTAACACGTGCAAAAAGTTTGACGACCCCTGACTACAAAATGGCGCCGCCAGAGAAGTGTAGCAGTGTCTCACCGCACGAGATTAGCCGGTCCGCCGGGCTGCAGGCACACGTCGCAGTGCGTGAGCGGCGCGTGCGCGGCCGGCGCGCGGGCGGCCGGTTCACCGCGCGCGGCGCGTGCGCGCGCGCTCTGCCACACACAACACGGGAACGTCAGAGGGTACGGGGAACCCGATCAGCGATCGCGATCACGAGCGTAGCGCGTGCGATTTACGCTCGATATTAGTTAGAATAGGCATGATGACACATTTTGAAAAACTGTTCAACAAAGGGTTTCGTGTAGAGGTTACTTCCCAATGCATGGTATTATGACGCACTACTCACTCTATGTATTCGAAATTATAATGTTCGTAAGGAAAAATCTTTCTTCTTTCGATACTGTTAATGTGATTGGCAAAACACTCCGCCGCACTAGGCGTTTGAGAACAGTTCCCCGTCGCATGGCACTTGCAGGCAAGAACCCGCGTGTCATTGGGCCTACCTACTACGAGCGACTGCCCGCTGATAGGAACCATCTGACGAAGCATTTAGACGCCGCCTTAAATACCTATTATTGGAAAATCCATTATACTCAGTCGAAGAATATATGAGTCTTGACTTGACATAATAAATTATTATTATTATTATTATCACCTTTTTAAATTTGTACGAATATGATTTGACATTAAATGTATTGTGTCACGTATTTTCTGGTGCACTAAATATTGTAAAGAATGACGATACCTAGAGGTTGATATATTTGTGTTCTTTTGCTTTTGATTTGTTTTTTCTATTTCCTTGTTATTGTGTTCTGACATTTGTTGACATTGTCTTAATATTATATTTTATTTTTCTCTGTTTTTGACGATCGTGATAAAAATTCTTAATTTTTTGACATGTATGCAAATCTGTAATGAATTTTTTATCAAAAAAAAAATGTTTAGACATTTATTATGTACAACGAATATGATTTTTCTAGAGAAAATAACAGTTAAGTAGGAAAAAAATGCATTTTTGTTTTTAAATTTCGAATTGGCGCTAAAACCGAGTGACGTCACGTTTCTATAAACAGAACGCAGACCTTTGACTTTGACCTTTGCTACCTCGATGCTCGATTGCTCATTGAATGAACATGAATTCAAAAGTTTACGAGTCTTGCGCGGTCGTGCGAGCGACAAAGCGGAGACAATGACGTATGAAGACCTCGTCGTTCAGTACGTAAGTGAGAAGAGATCGGATGTATACAAATGTTCAATTTATTAGGGCCTATCTGCCTTTCTCTGTAATCTGTGGTAATGGCCGTTATGGGTATTTGTTTATACAAGTGTGACGTCATGCGCTCTGATTGGTGTTTAACATATCATGGCGGGCGTCCGCATATTTCAGTTTAATTATATCAATATAAATAGTAATCTGTTACTTAATAAAAAAATATGCGCATTTTTCGAATTCTATGATAAAAATTTCACTAAGAAAATACCATATTTTAGTGATTTTCAATTACTGTCATCATGCCTATTAAAACATTCACTGCCAGGAAACAGCGGCGCTACCACGAAACTCGAAGTTCGTATACATGCATCCCTGTCATTCGAGTATTGTGAGTGCGATAACTGGAAAATGAAACTTCGAAACTCGAAGTTCGTATACATGCATCCCTGTCATTCGAGTATTGTGAGTGCGATAACTGGAAAATGAAACTTCGAAACTCGAAGTTCGTATACATGCATCCCTGTCATTCGAGTATTGTGAGTGCGATAACTGGAAAATGAAACTTCGAAACTCGAAGTTCGTATACATGCATCCCTGTCATTCGAGTATTGTGAGTGCGATAACTGGAAAATGAAACTTCGAAACTCGAAGTTCGTATACATGCATCCCTGTCATTCGAGTATTGTGAGTGCGATAACTGGAAAATGAAACTTCGAAACTCGAAGTTCGTATACATGCATCCCTGTCATTCGAGTATTGTGAGTGCGATAACTGGAAAATGAAACTTCGAAACTCGAAGTTCGGGTACTTATCAAAGTAAAATAAATAAACGATTAACTTTTCGTGGAATGATTGAAACGTTCAGTTCATATTTTGTAACAATATCTTTTTAGTAATATGTCATCTAACCAAGGACCACATTACAACGGAAACTTACCTTTGGCAGAGTTTTAACAGGCTCGAGGACTACCTGAGGCATCGACTTTTCAGGCTCAATCCGATTTTGATTGAGCTCCTTTTTCGGAGGCTTGCGTAAGAGACAATAGGGACAGTAAATAAAAACCTGATGGCCAAAGGCATCATTTTCATAAGGTAACACACATTTTCTTCCACTGATATTAGGTGTGCATTTTTATCCACGAATTATCAAACTCATAATGTCCAAGGTAAAAGAATATCTGGCAACTTTCACTTAAAAATATCTGCCACAACAAAGCGTGACTAGCATTAATATCTGCCACAACAAAGCGTGACTACCATTAATATCCGCCACAACAAAGCGTGACTGGCATTAATATCTGCCACAACAAAGCGTGACTGGCATTAATATCTGCCACAACAAAGCGTGACAAGCATTAATATCCGCCACAACAAAGCGTGACTGGCATTAATATCTGCCACAACAAAGCGTGACTGGCATTAATATCTGCCACAACAAAGCGTGACTAGCATTAATATCTGCCACAACAAAGCGTGACTAGCATTAATATCTGACACGACTATTTTTAAGGCCATTAGGACGAAAGATAATGCCAGTGAGTCTGTAATAAACACGGTTTTCACAAATTTGGATTATATTAATTTCGCGCAGCAGTGTAGTCTTTGGCTTAACTATAATAATGTTCTGAATACTCACAGCTGCCGCGTCGGCTGTCTCGGCTGGCGGCAGGATCGCTGCTGTTTCTTGTTCGGCATGCTGTTCAAATATATTATAGTCAGTTACTATTTCAAATAGATGCCACACTACAACTTTGAAAAGTTGAAAAACCCCCGACCAACCATTTTCGTTTCAAAGTCCAATATCTCAAAAACGTCTGAACAGATTTTCATGAAACATGGCTAAGAACACTCGGGATAAAATTATATATGACACAAAAAAACCACATTCAAATCGGTCTATCCGTTAGGGAGCTACGCTACCACATACAGATACACAGACACGTTAAACTTATAACACCCCTCTTTTTGCGTCAGGGGTTAAAAACACTGTATCTAAAACTTGCTCTATCTAGTAGTAAGGCAGTTTCAGGTGATAATGTTGACACGCTGGACAAAAGCACCAATTTTTTTTTTCAGGTACTCATTAGGTCCATAGCTTTAAGTTTTTGATAGGAACCAACTCCTCCGTCGGCCATCATATAGACCTAACAAGTGCCTGAAAAATATTTGGTGCTTTTGTCCAGCGTGTCCACATTTACGACAATTTGTTCGAGCACTCTGCCCCTATTTTTTTTCCAGATACCAAGCCGCTAAGCCAAGACCCAAATGAAGCCAAGGGCTTATTTGGGCGCGCATAAACTGTGAGGCGTAGCATGGCGAGTGTTTCTTTGAATGAGCGTGCCTTATTCCGACTGCAGTGTGTTTCATATTTTAGTTATTTTTTAGTTTTATTACCACTTATCAGTCAGGGTTGTTATGCAGCGTATAGTGTTAGCCACCAGTTTTTTTGTATCAATATGTTATTAGTGGTTACAATCTGTAATTGGCTTCTTTGTGTCGCATGTTCAAATCTTATATTAATTATTGTAGCTGTTGGTTTTTCAAATAAAAAAAATAAATAAATAAGGCGACACATAGGCCGGCATCACTTAAAAAGTCATAAATGGAAATGTATAAGAGTGAACTTATAAATGCATGCACGTTATCATAAGAATATAACATCGAGCGACGATAAATAGTGCTATTACAGAAATTTTAGATCTAACACATCATTTTCCTTGTACAATAGATTGTACAAGGAAAATGTATCTATTATTTTATTTTTATTTAATTAGATCTAAATCTATCTATGGCTAAGTCTCTGATATTGTGAATTCTGTTTACGCAAATATATCTAGATACAATCCAGAACACGCATGACCTCACAGACCGGCATGTTTTTGCGGCTTTTGCTGTTGAAACGCAGGGACCTTGGAGCCCAGGCGCACACCAATTATTCTGCCAAATCTCAAAAAAATTGGTTAGAGTATCCGGAGACCATAGGGCTCGTTTCTTGCCCAACGGATCGGCATAGCTATCCGAAGGGGGAACGCTGCCAGTCTTATGGGAACCCTTCCGCAGGGGTCCGACCTTGGGGACCTTCTTTAAGTTAATTTTTATTTTATTAATTTTAGGTTACTTTTAGTCTATTTATTGTTAAAATATAAAGATTTAAATAAATATATCCAGAACATAAATCCTATGATTATAATATTTATTTGTTACCTTGGAGTGTTTCCTCACGACGGATGGCGGAAGACCATCATTGCTGTCCGTGGGCACGTAGAACATCTGCGTATCCAACGATCCATCCGGCTTGGGAATCGGCTTGATCTATATTACAATTGGTTTTATTATATTTAAACTATTAACATCCATTGTTTTCAGGAAAAGCATGTTTATTACTATACTAAAAAAATGTGAGTGTTGTATATAAGTAGGTATATCATACGTACATTCAGTCTACATTGCATTATGCTTTACAATTTAGGGCTTATCCATAGATTACAAAATACAAATTCTTTGATTCCTTCGACCTCTTCCTCTTGTTTATACACGTTTTTATTGACAAAATATTTGCGATAATTATAAGGCTTATAGGTCGACAATTTAACTTGGTTGCGAACGTGTTAAGCGGACCACCTGTAGAGACGTGTATGACGCCATATCTTACCTTAATAGTGATCCTGGGGTGCGGCATATCCGGATTCTCCATATCTTGCGTCTTCCTCTTCCTCTTGTGCTTGTGGGACTTGGACGGCGAGCGCAGGAAATCGGGCGAATACCGCGACCGATGCTTCTCCTTCCTGCGTTTCCTGTTCGCTTTATACGTAGCTATATCCGAGGATAAATTAGCTAGAGTATTCTCAATAGAGCTTTCGATAGTTTTGCTGTCCCGTTCTTTAGGTTCTGTTAAAAGAGAGGAGAATGAAGAATTATGGGAGAGGAAACTAGAATCTTCCCTTTTAGATGGAGTACCGCTAGCAGACGCATTGGAGTTTTCGTTGTGAGAATCGTTCGGGCTGTCAGCGACTATGGGGGTTATTGACATGAGAGGCGTGTTAGTTAATGTGGGGGAAGTGAATGCACGTTTGTGCATTTTCTTAGACAACGATTCTTCGCCTGGCGCGCCATGTTCTTTTTTCTTCTTGATTCTTTTATCTTTCTTCTTGATCTCGCTATCGACACCGTCGCTGCTGAAGTCGAAGGGTTTTATGGTCACTTTTATGGGTGACACATTTTCTGAGATGGCTTTTGGTTTCTCTTTGGGCGTTTTCTCTGGTTTGTGTTTAGGCGGAGGCGAGTTGGGCACGGAGCCAGGACTTTGAGGGTTGCTGATGATGGCGCCATCTTTGCTGTATCTGATGCGTGAGCGGCGAGGTACTTTCTTCTCGAGCACCTCGGGTTCCGAGTCTGAAGTTTTGTCGCACTCTGAGCATTGCCTGTAGAAATAATAAGACACTTTTACTCAATTGGAACCAGGAAACACAGATTGTACTCCTGGTATATGTTAAATTACTGCTATAAATCACCTTCTGTTTTTAAATCCCCTTTCAAAGTGATAAACCTAACGTCGCGAGTTTCCAAGGGGTGCCAAAACGACTGAATGGCGCGAGTGGATTGAATGACTTGAATTAAAACATGTATATGCTAAATAGATTTTGAAATACAGGTCACCATGACAGAACGACACTCGCACAATGATTAATAACATTATTTTCAGTCATTCAATTTGTATGAGCTTACCCATACAACCTACAGTATAAGATTCGCAACGGGTTACGAAGCCCCGGTTTCATTCGCGGCTGAAAGGACCTGTTATATAAATATATCAACATAAAAGTAAGGGCGGGTTGCACCAGCTTACGATTAGAGGCCGATCCATAGAAATTCCATAGAAACTTGTCCAACT
Organism: Epinotia demarniana; assembly: GCA_945867215.1. Classification (NCBI taxonomy): domain Eukaryota; kingdom Metazoa; phylum Arthropoda; class Insecta; order Lepidoptera; family Tortricidae; genus Epinotia; species Epinotia demarniana. The sequence continues at coordinate 8,547,529 of OX244267.1, forward strand.
TTCGATACGTTCAGATTTTAATCAACACCGCTTTCGATTCCAGACAAGTCGGTGCAACCAACCCTAAGTAAATAAGTTTATTTTCTCAAAATATGCAATGAAATATTGACGTTGTGTTTTACATAATGGGCTTCGAAGTGTCACGTTTCGGGCGCAGCGACATGAGAGATCCGTAATGGCATTTCATACACAATTGGAGGCCTAGGCCGGCAAAGTGGTCTTTTTTAATTTCCACTTCACAATTTGTGGCAAAGTATCACGGCGTTCAGCCATGAAAGTTAAAGTTTGATTACATGGAGTTTTGTTTTATTTATTTCATTGCATGTTTGAGAAAAGCACTATACATACCTGGGCGTGAAAAACCTCATAACTAACCTGTCTGTATTCCGTCTGTGTTTATCGTGTAGTCGGCCGGCAACCCCTTACTTCCCGACCTGTCATCATCATCATCATATCAGCCGAAAGACGTCCACTGCTGGACATAGGCCTCCCCCAAAGACTGCCACAACGACCGGTCCCGCGCCACCCGCATCCAGCGGACTCCAGCGACCTTTACCAGGTCATCAGTCCACCTGACCCTACCCACGCCGCGCCTTCCGATACGTGGTCGCCACTCGAGAACGTTTTCGCCCGTCGGCCATCGGTTCTAAGTGCTTGAGTTTAGCGATTCGGAGTGTTATATCAGCCAGGCCTCTTTTTTATACAACGACGGTGGCAAACAAGCGTACGGCCCGCCTGATGGTAAGCGGACACCGCAGCCTATAGACGCATGCAACTCCAAAGGAGTAACATGGGCGTTGCCGACCCTTTATAATTATATGTCTGAGGATTCGCCGTGTTGATAGCTGAAGGAACAAATGCCCTCGCTCACAACACAACGCATCTTCGGAAGCTCTGACGACCATGCTGACATCCATGACATACGACAGAGCAAGAAGTAGTGTTATTATGGCTGTGGTCTTCTGCAAGGCGGAGGTACTTCCCCAGTTGGGCTGCTCCAAATTCGAGCGGATGACATTTCGCTGTGCCCTACCTCTCTAGTAGTAGTGTCTGTAGTAATGTGATATTAGTGGTAGTTACCAGCCGTAGAGCTTGGTCTTCTTGGGCGGGCGCTGCAGCGGCGGGTTGAGGCAGTGCAGGTGGTAGTGCTGGCGGCACGTGTCGCACGCCGCCATCAGGTGCCGCTCGCTGTGCCGCCCGCACACCGCACACGCGCCTGACAATACATTTTAAATTCTCCACCGTTCGTTTTCATTTATTTTTCATCACACTTGCTCGAAAAGGGCTTCATAATGCGCAGACATACAGAGCTACAATAGCCTGTGTTACGCCCCCGGGCGTAATGGTTTTTTTTCTTAAATCGTATCTGTCACTCATGCGGCAGTTACAAAGCAAAGAGGTTTTATATCAAATACGATGTTTGAAAACGTATTTATAAATAAATTTAAACTTAAAAAAACTACTTAAACGTGTTTAACAGAATTATTTACAGATTTAATACGTAGTTATTTAGTGTATATGTAAAATATTTTTAAGTGTTTTCAAATCGTGGCTGTACCTATACCGAAGACCATACGCGCCTCACGTCAAATTCATCAAAATGGACGACTGACTGACTGTTGCAGTTTTTATTAGGATTTGTATTAATTTCATCTAAAATGTATATATTTCCTCGCAAATGTGATGAAAAACATTGTGTATAACACGGGCGTAAGAATATTGTTACACACTTACGCACTTACACACTTACGCCCCTCGTTAAACAATGTACTAATTACGTATTGGAGAATATTTGGAGGGAAGGAAGGGGAAGACCAAGAATGAATTAAGGTCAGTTCGGGTATGTGCGCCACCGGGGAAAGTGCGCCTCATTCATCATTCAGTCATTTAAATCAATATCTAATAATAACTTGTTTTCGTTTGTTGCATGAATGTATGATGTCGTTATTTGTGAAATATCTGTAGATCTCGATATGTTTGATGAAAGGTGCACTTACCCCGGGGGCGCACTTGCCCCCTCTGACCTTACATGGACAAATTAATTATAGCAATGCTGAATCATAACATCAATAAGTTGCATGGGATGTCTTAAATAAGAGTGGGAGCAGTTACATCGCCCGTTCACCGAGCTCCTGAAAATCCATACATCTCCATCTAAATTTTAAATCAAATGATTTTTTTAATGCTCCGCGCCGGATTCGAACCGGCGACCACAGGCATTCATGGCCCGTCGCTACTAACCAACTGAGCTATCGGAACAATATGTCTCGGCCACCAAATATTTCAATCAGTTCCTTCCTACAACGCCTTAGTGTGTGTGTGTTAAAAATTTATATTTTCGTTAGCAACGTTACTGCTTGATACAAAATTAATCTCCATCTAAGCATCAATGCATCTTCACATAGCCGACTTCAGCCTAAATCATAAGCACGAGAATACAGTAATGGGCTCGTAGAATTAATTGTCTTATATCTCTAGTCGAGACAGTGTCTCGGCCCAATATACGTTAATTGAAACTTGTTTTTGTCGAATAGCAATTGAAAACAAATGTGCGTATACGAAACCCTAAAAACGAGTAACTATAACTTCAATGAAAGACCTCTTTATGAGATCAATTATGTACTCGTATAGGAAAATATGTGTTGCCAGGCAGAACTGCAGAAAGGCAGGTACGGCTTTATTGGTAGTCGATGAAACCGTACCGTAGACCGTATGCCGATATTATACATTAAATAACTACAACTTAGAAAAGTTGAAAAACCCCCGACGTTTTCATTTCAAAGTTCAATATCTCAAAAACGGCTGAACAGATTTTCATGAAACATAGAAATAAACACTCGGGATAAAATCTCGGGATATCTATGACACAAAAAATCCGCATTCAAATCGGTCCATCCGTTTGGGAGCTAAACTTAAACCACCCCTCTCTTTGCGTCGGGGGCTAAAAATGTATTATCGACGACGCCAAAGCCTTCTTCTGCCTAGGATTGGCACTCGAACGAACGTAACGTAGTTAATAAATAATGGATGTAAAATAAATGAGCACACTAACCTTCGAGCGACGTAGACAACACTTTTCCTTGGCGAGCGTCCGGGTTGTCGCTAAGAGGAAAACCAACGCCCATCTTAAGAGCAGCCGCGGTGGGCACTGTCATAGACCTGGCGGCCAACCTACTATGCAGTATTCGGCATGTGGTAATACGTACAAGGAGTGACAGCCTACCATACAACTTGTATAGAGATTCAGAGGCGTCTTTACCCATGGTGCAGGGTGTGCGTTGCGCACGGGCGCAATTTGACCGCGCGCTTACTAGGGGGCGCTAGAGTAATGTTTGCACCGGCGCTACATGAGCTAGAGATGCCTCTGTAGAGATTTAACCATTTATATTTAGGTACACAAAGTTGTTAAGCGGAGGGTTATTGTTTCATTTAATGTCAAACAGTGAATGAAATAAAGTTGTATGCTAGTTTAAAGAAATAAACAAGTAGCCCGACAAGTGCCTATTTAACCCTGAGTTAGTCGCTGTAGCTAAACTGCATAATATATGGCAATAATGTATACGGGCATTGTGTTGTTTGTTGAATGTAAAAATTCTTTGCTTTTTTTCTATGCCAGTAAAAGAAATTAGTTCCGTTAAAAATCCGCAACATGGCTAGGATCAAAGAGAAACTTGTCAGGCTATGCTATGTTCAGAAAATGAAATAAATATCCTAGTTTGAATAGGTACCTAAGTGATTAATGTCCCTGGGTGCGAAGTTAAGGTACTGGGTTCACATCCCGGTAAGGGCCAATATTTGGTTCAACATAGTCTTGGGTGTTGTGCGTTTTATATAGATTAAATCGTCACACAACACTAGCCTTAGTAGGCTATTTTTATTTATCTTCATTAGCATTCAGATGTTTTAAATAAGTACACCATAATGTTTTAGAACCGTTTTATTTTTCGGCCACTACTTTTCTTCGCGGATAAAATTGTAAACTGCTCAAAATGTAACAACAGGGTGTGTATATATTTTAACGGCCTATGTTAAGTCAATGAATACAAAAACATTATACGAATTTGTCTCCCAGATCAATATAGACGCGGCCGTGAAGGGGTATATAACATATTTTTAATACGCCATTAAATTATTTAGTTTAAATTACGTACATACATACCTTGTATGTATAAGGGCCTATGAAGACTGCGTTTTTTAAGCGCGCCATCGACGTGACGATTTACTTGTGATTTGATAAAAACACGCGTCGACGGTGCGCTTTAAAAACGCAGTCTGCTTAGGCCCTAAAGTGTGCCATCGTGATGCACCGTTTGCATCATATAGCAACGGATCTAAAGGTATGCTTATGGTGCACAGAATGTGATAAATGCGCTCATAATATCTCAGTTGATCATCGTAACTCACTCAAAAAAGTGCGGCGTCTATTTTGATCTGTCCGTGATTTTCACGTTATCCACATTAATCACCTGACCCCGATCACCCAGGGAAACCTAGCGGTAATTATTTTATATACAACTAGGAAACAATGATAGGAAACAAGTTCGGTTATGGCGCTTCGCCGGACGCTACCGCGTCACGCTCGCTTCGCTCGCTCGGCTCTCGCGCTATAGGGTCCCATTTCGCTTAACAATCTAACCGTTTTTTCCCCTGGGGGATCAGGCTAGGGGATTCTAGTGGACAATAGCGTGATTTTATTAATATTATCAATACATACCGTTGCTGAAGCTGTTGTGGCGTGACTTTAGGAGTGGAGCGGGCTAGGACTGGCGGCAAAAGGGCCTTCTCTTCCATTATAGGCGGCAGCGTTTTTGTGGGGCAGATGGCGACTATCGCCTCGTATATCTTTTGGAGGGCTTGCTTTGTTGAAGTCAGTTCGGTTAACGCGTCGGTGTTCTCTATCGAAGCCTGATATTACAAAAAAAAATTGGATAATTTATTGAAATCTTGGTACTGTCAACTTCATCTTAAATGTTGCCGAAGGTACGTGCGACCTCTAGTAATGCCCGGAGGTATTATTTTATTTAATGTAATTGACAACCTGGTTGAAAGAAATGTGAATGAATAATATTGCCATGCTACAAACGAATTGTTAACAAACGCTCAATTCTCGCTTTCGCTCATTCTCGTACAGTAGTACCGAAAATATTAAGCTACAACGATGCACCTGCGCAGAGAGCATTTTTAGAAAACATTTTAACCAATCATAAGGCAGCGTACTTGTCAGCACTCGTCGGCGTGGATGAAGATTGTCGATGTAACTTATATTTGTGGTACTACTGTAACCAAATGTGCGAGAGCGGGTCGCTGATTACAAACTTAATAGTAAAATTACTTAATCGTTAGTGAACTTCTAAGTGTTCTAATATACCTCTTGTTCTAAGTGTTCTAATAAGACTGAGACGGATAGTGCGAGAAGAATCGAGAGAGCTCGCGCGCCGTCCTGTGATAGCTATGCTGAAGTTGGTATTTAACTTACATCGTCATAATCAGTCCTGAGCTTCTCATCGCCTCCTAAAAGAGTCTCATTCTCTTTTGTGAGTCTTTCCAGAGATCTTCTCAGTGATGACACACGGGAGTTCCGCTCCAGGTAATAGCCGACGAACTCCACCGAGAAAGCTGGCGGCACGTGCCAGCGACGAGACACGTCTTTCAGGGCTGCCATCTGTGAATATGTCAAAGCAGTTTCAACTTTACGTGCAGTGCAGAAGCCAGGTTTTCCCTTCATCATCACCATCATCATATCAGCCGAAAGACGTCCACTGCTGGACATAGGCCTCCCCCAAAGAGTGCCAAAGTGACCGGTATTGCACCACCCGCACCCGCAACCTTTACCAGGTCATCAGTCGACCTTGTGGAGGCCTACCCACGCCACGCATTTCGGTACGTGGTCGCCACTCGAGAATCTCTGCTGAGATATTATTCAAAGGTTTCTGGATCTTACTTGCGCATCTTGAAATTCCAATGCATGCGTATCGACGCCCATACACTCTGCTTTCCTCTGAAACTTCCTCATTGCAGACGCACTGCTGTACAACATTCTCGCCATTTTCTGCGTTGGCACTGCAAACAAAATCAGTCATAACACAAAAAATTAAAGCCCGTACTATAGAAGTACTATTGTGAGTTTTATTTTATCAAGCCTTACCCTAGAGGGATAAGCTCGCCTTTTGTTGGTACTTCTTTTTTTAGCGGTGCTGTGCACTTTTTGTGATGGGGGAAAAATTTCAAACTCGCGACAGGTCACGTGACCGACCGATTCGACAGATTGAAAATTCGTAAGACTGACACGTGACCTGATCGAAAAACTGTTACAATGTCATTGAGTTTTCACTTCTGCCGGCACTCCCGGAGTGCAACCCGTTGTTTTTTTTTGTTTGTTTGTTTGTGGTACAATACAATAAATACAATAATACATGCATCAATTTCTGGTTAGCGTGGCAAAAAAAACATCTCTGCATGTGCGTACTACGCGCGCCTAAAAATATGATTCGTAAAAGCATGATTTTATGCATCGTTCGTACATACCCCATGGTGGATTCCGGTTTTCCTTTTGCACCAAATACTTCTTCCTGTATTTGATGAGTTTCCGTTTTATCCTGGCCTTTTCTTCAGGGGTGGGATTGTTTTGCAACTCCAATTTCCTGGAGAAAGAATAAAAGATTATATAATGAAAGGTTGTTCAGGATAGGGACGAGTGGAGACGGAGGGAGGCTTGGACCAGCAGTGGGATGCTACAGGCTCGCAATAATATGAACACATTCAGTGCCAGGAACCCTCTAGGTGGGAATTCTGCTCATAAATATGCCCGTTATTCTTGCCTGTTATGTATCTTAGTTTTAAGTACTTGGTTGCAAATAAATCTTATCTTATCTTATTCCTATACATACGAAGTTGCCCTTTACGTTACGAGCGTACAGTAGTACCACAAGTTTAATATAAGGCAGCGCGTTTGCGCGGGTAAAATCTTCAACGCCCATTGGCCGAAAGTTTGCGCGCGACGCCGACGTCTCCGGCGCCCGCCATCTTCGAGACTCGACTTCGAGACTCGTCAGCACTCGTCGGCGTGGACGAAGATTGACGATGTAACTTATATTTACGTCACACCTGGCCATAATTGTGGCCAGGTGAAGACGTAAAATTTTGTACTTAACACGGGCTGTAATTCGTAAAGCCCCAGAGCGCATATTTATGGCCCTCACCTTCGGTTCGGGCCACAAACACCTGCGATCTGGGGCATTCACGAATTCACCGCCCTAGTTACGTAATGTACTATTGTGGTACTACTGTAACGCTACGAAATCTTTGGCACTGAATGTGTTAAAAAGGGTTATTCCCTCCTGTTACCACCAATTTGTTACCAGTTACCACAGCTGGGATTTATTTCCCCATCTGTCACCATTGGGAACTAATGGGAATAGTAATTAATGGTAACTACTGGGTTTGTTCCCCAGTAGTTACCGACGAGTACTTTAGTCTGCGGAGAGTTTGATATATCTTTATATAATTAAAGATATATCAAACTCTGGAGGCAAGTCTCAGCCCAGAATTTTGAAGAGCTGATTGAGCAACACACATCAACATTTCTTTATCCAAAGTTCGAATTTCCTTTGTGTTCTCACTTAATTCTTCGAATGTATTCCCAGTAGTTCACCACCAATTTAGTGGTAAAAGATGTGGAAAAAACTCCCAGCTGTTACCACCAGTATATAATAAACCGTTAAAAATCGGTATCAGGTTCTAGTAACCGTTTCTCGGTCCTGAGCTGCAGGGCCAGCCAGTTCCTCTTCCGTTTCTTGACGAGCGTCTTGTCCGAGTGCAGCCGGCAGTGCGCGTAGAAGGGGTCCGCCTGCTCAGCCTCCTCCGAGTGTGCCTCGGCCAGTAATCCCGCTCTCTGACCGCTGAAAACAAAAAAATATATGCACTGACTTTTTCTCCAGTGAGACGGTCGTAGTGGGAATAATTCAATTCAATTTTTTTATTAATAAAATATACATTTTACACGTCAAATAATAAATATGCTTTGTTACATTTTTTATTTTGTTAACAAATTAATATCTACTTAATAACCTTGCAACTTAGTCGGACTGAATTGAAAAGCGAGATGAATAAATAAGTTCAGGATTAGACAAGTTGAAAAACCTCCGACATTTTCATTTCAGAGTCCAATATCTCAAAAACGGCTAAACAGATTTTGATGAAATATGGCTCTTAGCTCACACTCGGGATAAAATTATCTATAACACAAAAAAACTGCATTCAAATCGGTCCATCCGTTTGGAAGCTACGATACCACAGACACACAGATACACAGACAGATACGTTAAACTTATAACACCCCTCTCTTTGCGTCGGGGGTTAAAAATGGTTTTCGAGAGCATACCTATTAGTGAGTTATTGGAGAAGGTTTTGCGATTTGCAGAACTCATCATCAGATCTTGACAAAAATAATACTGTACCATCTGAGTTACATTAAAATAACCTAAGAAATAACAAAAATAATCACTGATAATTGAACAGATTGACATTGAATGGGAAAATAAAAGCTTAATTGAATTGGTGAGTTTTACATACTATTTTCTATCCCATTTCCTAATTCATAACTACAACTGAAAAAAGTTGAAAACCCCCCGACATGTTCATTTCAAAGTCTAACATCTCAAAAACGGCTAAATAGATTTTCATAAAACATGGCTAAAAACACTCGGGAATAAAATTATCTATGACACAAAAAAACCACATTCAAATCGGTACATCCGTTTAGGAGCTACGATACAACAGACAGATACACAGCTTAAACTTATAACACCCCTCTCTTTGCTTCGGGGGTTAAAAAGGATAATAACAATAACTATTATAAAACTGACCGGAGTGTGGTAAGGACTAATGAGATAATAATTGTTATACACCCTCTTGAAGATAATAACCGAACACTTAGCAGGTATATTGGTACATTTCATTCAAGTTTCTATAGGTGCAATAAAATATTGTTATAGTCTTTCGGTTTGAGTTGTGTCCAATCCATTGTCTCATTGTGCAGGTTTGCTACCCTCATTATGTTTCGTCATAAAAGATAAGAACACTTCGTAGATAAAAACTGCATGCATTAACATTCTACTGGATTTTCAACTTTAGGGCCTTTGCCAAAAGTTTAAATTACTTTAAATAGAATTATGATATTTCAATACATCCCTGGCGTTTACCTGACCTCTGAGAATCAGTACAAAAGAGAACAAGTGCAAAGGCTCCTGGGCCGCCATTTTCCTATTAGTGGACTCGTAACCTATTACTTAGAGACATAGAGTCGATATTCTCTAAAGGAAACAAATCAATATTTACCACAATGATGCGTACATTTCCCAGTAGGTACACTTGGAGAAAATTTGTTTTTAGAATGACCTCTAACTAAAGGTCACAGCTCATTAGAGCCATCCGGCGCCCGACCCGCACCGCCTCGCCTCGTAAATGTACTAGCTACGGAGTTGATGCAGTGAGCGCACTTTCTAGGTGGCTGTAACGACTTTTTACAATATGGTAATTTTGGTGTTTTGCGGTTTCAGTCAACAAAGGCTTTGTTCCTTTAAGTAGATTGGACACAACTCAAGCCGATCGATTATAAGTAGGTACTTGGATCTGAATGGAAATGACACGTGCCACTAGGCATGGATACGACCGTCAGTTTATTGGCAGTCAGGACATGATCGATTATTATGGCGTCTCAAGGAGGGCTACAAGACGAGACAGCAATGGACAGACAATGATTATGGAGGTTGATTCTGGGGTGTAAGAAGTGCACTGTCTCATATTCATATATACATTCACGCCTTTATCCTTAAAAGGGGTAGGCAGAGCACATGAAACTTATGTTCCAGCGCCACTTTTAGCATAAATGTGGGTATAAAAGATCGACAAAATGTGATATTGTAGTGACAGGTTGATAGCCCATCGCCCACAACACACTTTAACCCTGCTCTCTTAATCGACTTTTACGACACCCATATATGTATATGTTTATTGCATATCATTGTGTTTCTTAACCTATTACAGAAAAGTATTACAATATGATACCCTGTAGAGCACAGAAAATCAATATTGGAGCTGAGATCGAGATTTTTATTTTGCTATTTAATTCATTAAAATAACTTATTGAGTTATTACTTACATCTAGTCATTAAAGAACTCATTTAATGAGTAGTTGGCTTTATTTATTAACAATTCCTTTAAAAAAAAACAATTTTATCGGACCAACTGTTTTTATGTCGTAATAAATTTTATTAAATACTAGCTTCTGCCCGCGACTCCGTCCGCGTGGAACTCGGTTATATCGTAGCTCTATACAAACTTTCACCCCTCATTTCACCCCCTTAGGGAATGATTTCCGGGATAAAAACTATCATATGTCCTTCCCCAGGACTCAAACTATCTCTATACCAAATTTCATCCAAATAGTTTCAGCGGTTTAAGCGAGAAAAGGTAACAGACAGACACACTTTCGCATTTATAGTATTAGTATGAATTAAAAAAAACTTTAACTGACCGACTGTTTTTGATGTTGTACCTAATTTTATTAAATCTTGACATAGAATTGGGGCTGCCGCTCTGCAATTTTAATTTAGAAGTTAGTAGTATTTACTCTCATCCCATACTAGTGCGTATTTATTAATAGCGGACGTAGAACGGTACCGCTTTTTCGGGGCTTGAACGTTCTACATAAATGTCGGAAAAGTTACCAGGTCACGTGGAAGAAGGTCTTGCAGAGGCCGGCGTCGCAGCCGACGCAGACCCCGGTGCGCGCAAGCGCGGCGTCGGGGCAGAGAGCGCATGAGCGCGCGCCCCAGCGCGAGTACGCCATCTCGAAAAGCGTCACGCCTGACAGACGCTCCACCTAAAAAGAAAGAAAGAAGACATTTATTCACTGCACAAAAGGCACAGAGACATAAATACAATATACAGCCTTGGCCAAAAGTATTGAGCACCCCCTTTTTTTATCACAGCTCCAAAAATCATTTCCTTCTAAATGTAACCAAACAATTTTATTAAATTTCAACCTTTAATATACTTATGTAATTACATAATTGACACATAACCTGTGACCTGTGAGACAAAGTTATCTTTAACCATGTTTTCGATAACTACAACTTAGAAAAGTTGAGAAACCCCCGACATTTTCATTTCAAAATCCCATATCTCAAAAGCGGCTAAACAGATTTCCATGTAACATGGCTAAGAACACTCGGGATGAAATTATCTACGACACAAAAAAAAGAAGAAAATCGGTTCATCCGTTTGGGAGCTACGATACCACAGACAGATACACAGATACACAGACAGACACGTTAAACTTATAAGTTATAACACCCCTCTCTTTGCGTCGGGGGTTAAAAATAGTGATACAAGTTTGTTTTTTCTTTCGAAGATTCGCGAGCTGACCTTTGGACCTTATTTAAGACCATAGTCATTAGAATAAAACTCAAATAACGTGGATTTGAGAAGAGGCAAGTGTAAGGATTTTAATACATGTACCTAAATAAAATTATGTAATAACTTTACCTCTGAGAACGCCACACCAGGCACATAAAGTGCACACACAAGATGCACCCATGCCCCCACTTCTGTTTCCTTAAATATGCCACCTAAAAATAATGCAATCACATTAACACATCATCCAACAATACACGTGTCAACTACACACCTTTATTAAGTACTCAGTATAGCCTATGTCCATTCAAAAAGTCCATTGTATACACAGGATTATTTCTGATAGCTTCTGCCCGCGACTCCGTCCATGTGGAACTCGTTTATATCGCAGCTACATACAAACTTTTACCCCCGTCATTTCACCCCCTTAGGGGATGATTTCAGGGATAAAAACTATCCTATGTCACTCTCCATCCCTTCAACTATCTCCACTTAAAAAATCACGTCGATTCGTCGCTCCGTTTTGCCGTGAAAGACGTACAAACAAACACACACACTTTCCCATTTATAATATAGTAGTAGTATAGTGTAGTAAGTATAGTATATAGTATGGATTACACAAGGGCATGCAAACTTAAAAAACTCTTGATAATATTAGAAGTATAGACTCGTAACACATATAATACCTAAATTGGGACAGAGCTCGCAGCTAGGATCAGTGACCCCCGCTTTGCAAGCCTCGCAGAACCATGGCTCGGTGGAGGCAGAGCTCACTGTACTGGACTCACTGGTGACATCAGAGACACCGTAACAGCCTGAACATTAAATAAAAATAATCAATCAAAGCACTAGTATTACGAATATCTAATGATTTCACTTTAAAATGCTTCTGATAATTATTTAAAAGAGAATAAAATAAAAATTAGGTAAAAATCCTACATAAATCAAACTAGCCCCATAGTAAGCTCAATAAGGCTTGTTATGGGTACTAGACGACAAAATTATTAATACACATGAATACTTAAATACATAGAGTCCATCAAAGACTGAGGAACAAATATTCATACTCATCATACAAATATTTTCCCTTACAGACGAGCGACAGCACGCCAGCGAACGCCCGCGACAGCAATCGGCGACCTTCAGCGACCGTCGCAGCTGCGGCTGGCGAACGCCCGCGACGGTAGTCAACGGTCGCCGATAATCGCCGATTGCTGTTGCGGGCGGTCGCTCGTCTGTAAAGCCCCAACTGGGATTCAATACCAGGACCTTCTCCTACATAGGCCAGATCACTACCCAATAGGCTATCTGATTGTATTCATGACTTCATCTTATTGTTCAATAAATTTTATGTGTTACCAGTTTAGAATAGTATTACAAATATATAGATCTTACCTTCATGAACAGTAACACCACAGCCATCACACTCAACAATCTCATTGAAATCATCACTTCTGGAGCCCAGGCAACCAGCACAGATAAGCCAGTTGGCCAAATCCCCAGGTATCTGTATAAACAGAAAGTACTTATTGTAGCTGCTGAAAAGAGTATTGCCTATAAAGAACTTCATAAAATTCATTACACAATTATTTTTAGGCTCTTCACTGAATGAGTATTAAATTTAAGAAAAGTATCCTAGTATGTTTTGCAAATATACAGATTGTTTTTTTTTATCCTATTGTATCACATCACACAGTTGTCCAACATTCGAAGGGGGGTTGAGATTTTTTTTGCAACAAACCGCATTGTGGTTTGGCAGAAGAAAATGTTAATAGAAACAAGTTTACATCGTAAATAAATAAATTATTATTATTATTAATTATTAAATTAAATAAATTTTAACATCTCCATTTCATTTTATTATTCTTTTTATTAGTCTGACGTAGAGACTCTTCACACCTCTAGCTATATAATACTTGTATTATTCTGACAATGGAGGCTATAGATCTCTCGGTATGTGTGTGTGCCCAGATTTTTAGTCTGTTGCTCATAACAAAATTTTATGTTATATTAATGCATATTGTTGAATTGTAATAGCACTCTTGTGGCCTACTTGCAAATTAAACATTTGATTTTGATTGGAACAACAAACACTGAGAATTTGTATACCCTTATAAAACTGCTTAATAATATTGCTTTTTATAATACACACCTTGAATTCAGCTTTTTTGGCTCTCTCCAATAAGTTGGTGACGGAATTCTCCCCCAACTTACTGGTGCCTTTAATATCATCTTCAGCATCTGACGCAGACTCCTCGGAGCTGCCACTGTCATTTTTTCCTTTTAACAAATTATAAATAGAATGCTCAAATGTCTGTCGATATTTTTATAAAATGTATTCATATAAACAAACCATTTCTAAACCTTATTGTCTGTGTCATAATTTCATGTTGTCTTTCAATAAATTCTTAGAGTCATATGAATACTGTGCATCATCACACTGTATTAATAATAATAATAATAAATCAGCTTATATACGTCCCACTGCTGGGCACAGGCCTCCTCTCATGGATGAGAGGGAACGGGCAGTAGTCCCCATGCTGGCCCAGTGCGGGTTGGGGACTTCACATACCCCTTTGAATTACATCGTGGATGTATGCAGGTTTCCTCACGATATTTTTCCTTCACCGAAAAGCTAACGGTAACTATCAAATGATATTCTGTACATAAGTTCCGAATAAGTCATTGGTACAAGCCGGGATTACCATAGCTTTTTTACACTTTATTATTCAAGATAAATAATTTCAAATAAGATTATTTATTATGCATTTTCCTCCTCCAGTGTAAACAAATACCATTCAAAACGAACACTTAATTTATACGTTTGCACCAAGAATATTCATTTGTAGGATCAATTAAATGACAATATTTTTTTGTATGTTATATACGTAACATTTTGATAAAGTTTATTATAAAATAAAAGAAAAAGGCATTGTTACCGTCATCATCACTGTTGATCGAATGATCATCGCTGTCTTCGGGGTGGTCCTCGATGCGGAAATCAGAGTCGTCCGAGCTCTCCCCTTCCCCAAGATCAAAGTCTAGCAAAGACTGAGCTTCCACTGGCTTCACCTGCCGCTTTGCAGGATCACGACCGACTAAAACCAACAAAGAAGCGAAAGCATATGCAATAATAGTACCTATCAGTCAGGAACGGATTGCTTAATGTGATCGAGTTTGTAATTTGCTTACTGTTATTCATTGCACACAAAATATCTAATCTGTCTTGATTCAGGTGTCGTTACACTACGTTCGAGTTAAAAATCTTTAAAATTTAAGAAACACAGCCGGCGCAGTATCACGCATAATTTTACGATTTGACAGGATAATTGGTGTTACAAGCTTTCGCTGAAAATGCTGAAATGTAGCTTCAAACCTAATGTACAGCCTTGAGTTGTACAGCGTAATAACTTGATGATCTAATAAAGGTGTTGTGGGTGTGTGTTCACTGTGGGTTCTATCTATACATGCTTAGAGCATTGTCATGATTTAGCAGCCCAAATTTATCAGAAGCTGACTAAGTGCTATTGTCTGGAGGCATCACAGACTAATAAGAGATACTGCGTGGAGGCATGTTGCGCTGCTGATCCAACGGTGCCGGTTAATGTACAGCCATGATAATGCACGGCCAAAGAATGTACAGCCCAATAATCCGCGTCCATACTGTACGTGGATTATCAGGCTGTACATTATTGGGCCGTGCATTATCACCCTGAGCAAACTTGGTCCGGGGCAATAATTGGAAGCCAATTTTGTCCGGGCTGATAATGCACGACCCAATAATCCGAGTCCACAAAAAGTGGACGCGGATTATCAGGCTGTACATTATTGGGCCGTGCATTATTGGCTCCCGATCCAACATCCAACTGTCAAAGGAGTTGTACCACAGACTACTAAGAAGATACTACGTACTATGTACTGAAAAAATGCATTTGGCTTTGGGCCATACCTAATTGCAACTTCGACATGTTGTACTGACAAATCGTGGTAAAATCACGTAATCTGTAGAACCCATTACATACATTCTAGCAAGAGTCATACTAGATACACAATCAGCGGAATAAATAGGAAGTCAAAACTACTGCCTAATTGACTTCGGGAGTAGAGTCTGGCAAACGAAAGCGTGAACCGTGAAATTCCAAAAAAATTAACATATTTTGGTACTTTTGTCTTTTTTTCAAATGTTTAAAACTTATGGTTCAAAAGTTAGAGGGGGGGGGGACACATTTTTTTTTACTTCTGGAGCGATTATCTCCGAAAACATTAACATTATCAAAAAATGATTGAATTAAACCCCTATTCATTTTTGAATACCTATCCAACGATATATCACACGTTAGGGTTAAAATGAAAAAAAAAACACTCCCCACTTTACGTATAGGGGAGGTACCCTATTAAATTCTATTAATGCACAGACCTTAATACTTATCGAATGTTATAGTCATATTTTGTTTTGTTTTCATTAACTTTGTGACATTTAGTATGTTGTTATATCGGTCCTTAATCTGCAAATTTCAAATTATTATTGTGTTAGATTATTATTATTTTATTGTAAGATTATTATTGTAAGATTATTATTTTTATTGTAAATTACCGTTTGACATGTAAAAGTGCCATTGTGGCCTATTTGCAGAATAAATAATTTGTATTTGTAAAACATTTTATTCCACTTTTTATTTTACCACTTTGTCGGCGTGATTGATATGCATATTAGTACCAAATTTCAACTTTCTAGTGCTAACGGTTACTGAGATTATCCGCGGACGGACGGACAGACATGGCGAAACTATACCGTAAAACACCCTATCTTCGCCTGTCATACCAATCTTCGCCTAAAAATAAAATGTTGAAATTTCTCCTAAAATGTGTACCGAACGTGGCCTATAAAACTACCATATCTGTTAGGAAATTTATCTGTGGCAACATTTTTGCAACAGTTTCGTGACTAACTTCAGCATTTTGACTTTTAAAGCGTCTTGACTTGACGTGTGTTGGGTGCGACCACGATTTTGTTCGGTGTGCAAACTTCTGTCTATAGCGGCCATAGAACACCTCCACTAGAAGCCTAATGTTTCTCAGTTTGTTCGCGACTCGAGTCACCAAGCGTTGTTGTTGTTGCGCTTATTTAATCCGCGGTCGCCCGCCTTTCCGTTCAGTTGCGTCCATGTTAACGACCTGTGCGGAGTGTGCATGACTCTCACAAAAAAAATAATAATAATAGGATTTTCGCGGCTAATTATGGGCTTTTGTAGTGTGAGGTGGTGCGGAAAGTCGTCAAAGACTTCTAATTACAAAAAAGATGGAATTTCATTCGACAGTTGAGTCAAATTCAATATTTCATTGAAAATATTTATAGCCCGCGGAGGCCATTTTATACTGGCCGTTGCGAATACTGAGGTACAGACACACTATGTCTGTCACTTTTCATCACTTTGAAAATGCAATATGCTATTCCTTTCTTACGAAAACACGTCACGACTAGTGATGTCCCGATGATGCTATGATGGTCAACCGACAAACCACGTGCTTTCGTTCGTACCGATTTGAAGAAATGTAACAAAAATACAGATTTGTCGTTTATTTTGGTTTGAGTAGTTATTCTGTAGATTAGAACTTAAATTTAGTTTTATTTATTGTTCGTTATTTAAAGTAAATAGTGTAATATATAATAAGTATTAGTAGTACTAGTAGTAGTAGTTACTTTACTGTTTTAGTAACTTTTTAGAATGCTCTTGGTGAACAGTTGCGTCTAGGTTTCAGGATGGGCCTGATGATAAACTTTGCGAAAGTGCGAGGGTACTCGTAGTTGGTTTGAGATAGATATAGGTTGTGCGGGCTTTTTAGAATCCTCTCGGGGAGCAGTTGGGTCCAGTGCCACAAGATGAGCCTGATGATGAACTTCGAGAAAGTGCGAGGGAACTCGGAGTTGGCTTGAGATAGATATAGGTTGTGCGGGCTTTTTAGAATCATCTCGGTGAGCAGTTGGGTCCAGTGCCACAAGATGAGCCTGATGATGAACTTCGAGAAAGTGCGAGGGAACTCGGAGTTGGTGTGAGATAGATATACGTTGTGCGGGCTTCTTAGAATCCTCTCAGTGAGCAGTTAGGTCCAATGTCACAAGATGGGCCTGATGATGAACTTCGAGAAAGTGCGAGGGAACTCGGAGTTGGTGTGAGATAGATATACGTGGTGCGGGCTTCTTAGAACCCTCTCAGTGAGCAGTTGTGTCCAGTGTCACAAGTTGGGCCTGATGATGAACTTCGAGAAAGTGCGAGGGAACTCGGAGTTGGTGTGGGTTAGATATACGTTGTGCGGGCTTCTAAGAATCCTCTCAGTGAGCAGTTGGGCCCAGTGTCACAAGATGGGCCTGATGATGAACTTCGTGAAAGTGCGAGGGAACTCGGAGTTGGTGTGAGATAGATATACGTTGTGCGGGCTTCTTAGAATCCTCTCAGTGAGCAGTTGTGTCCAGTGTCACAAGATGGGCCTGATGATGAACTTCGAGAAAGTGCGAGGGAACTCGGAGTTGGTGTGAGTTAGATATACGTAGTGCAGGCTTCTAAGAATCCTCTCAGTGAGCCGTTGGGCCCAGTGTCACAAGATGGGCCTGATGATGAACTTCGAGAAAGTGCGAGGGAACTCGGAGTTGGTGTGAGATAGATATACGTTGTGCGGGCTTCTAAGAATCCTCTCAGTGAGCAGTTGGGCCCAGTGTCACAAAATGGGCCTGATGATGAATTTCGAGAAAGTGCGAGGGAACTCGGAGTTGGTGTGAGTTAGATGTACGTTGTGCGGGCTTTTTAGAATCCTCTCGGGGAGCAGTTGGGTCCAGTGCCACAAGATGAGCCTGATGATGAACTTCGAGAAAGTGCGAGGGAACTCGGAGTTGGTTTGAGATAGATATAGGTTGTGCGGGCTTTTTAGAATCGTCTCAGTGAGCAGTTGTGTCCAGTGTCACAAGATGGGCCTGATGATGAACTTCGAAAAAGTGCGAGGGAACTTCGAGTCGAGTTGGTGTGAGTTAGATATACGTTGTGCGGGCTTCTAAGAATCCTTTCAGTGAGCAGTTGGGCCCAGTGTCACAAAATGGGCTTGATGATGAATTTCGAGAAAGTGCGAGGGAACTCGGAGTTGGTGTGAGATAGATATACGTTGTGCCCGTTTCTTAGAATCCTCTCAGTGAGCAGTTGGGTCCAGTGCCACAAAAAGGGCCTGATGATGAACTTCGAGAAAGTGCGAGGGAACTCGGAGTTGGTGTGAGATACGTCACCATCCTAAATAGCCGAATGCCTTTTTCGTGTTTTGTTTGTTTTATTTTAAAATGAGAACAATAAATACAACTTTTAAAGGAATAATGAGACTTTACTTATTATTAAACTGCTCCGAAACTTTCCATAAAAAATACTGAAGTATTTGTAGTTTAATCTTTAGAACCAAAAATACTAAATGGTCAGTATTTTTTTAGCACACTTTTAAGTATAGATATGTACAGTAAGTACCTACCATGATTAATCAGCAAAAAATTACGGTAACAGTTAGGATTCCTAACTTACTGTGTATTAAAATGGTAACAAAACTATCTATACTTTACCTTAACTTAAAGATAAAAGTATAGTAAGTAGTTACTTACTTTACTTTAAAATGTACCTAAAAAATTAGGATGCTTGTACGTGAACATGTCCCATCACTACGCATTCCGCGCGCGAGCGCATCGCCCAATCGCAACGCTGTTAGCACCCGCCCTTCCCCTCACCTCTTCCTCATGCTTTGGTGACTCGCGTCGGGAACAAAATTACAAACATTAGGCTTCTAGTGGAGGTGTTCTGTGATAGCGGCACATTCATAACAGGCGAGTATTTATAGTAATACATCGTATATTTCAAACTTAATGCTCTTTCACATGAAATTAGTAGTTTTCTCGTATTACGCGTAATTAAAGAATTATCATTGAAAATGTCGTCGCCAAGATCAAAACGCCATCTGCCTTCCGAATTTGTAACAGTCGGGTAAAACAAGATTTTTGACAACCCTGAATCATCGTTGTCACTAGTATGAAAACTCGCTAGATGTCGTCCTATCTTCGCCTATGATGAAAAAATGTGGTAAATGAGGCCTTAAGAACGAGGGAGTTAGGTTCAATATACATTTCCAGTATCGTACAGGAGGTAGAACTTAATTTCAATGGCGTGTGCCTATATTCACTCATGTTAGATGGGGTAGGTGAATTTAGGCAAACCTCGCCTACTGACTTCGAGCTTGTATTTTAGACCTTATTAATGATACGATTCGGTTGATTTTAAATGAAACATAAGCAAAACCATAATCTACATCTACACCATTTAGACATTGGTGTTGCCGCAATAAAAATGTAGTTTAAGAAAAAAAATAAAAATATGTCAAAAACCAGGCGAAGATAGGGTGTTTTACGGTAAGGGTTCCTAGTCGACTACGGAACCTTAAAAAGGATGGAATGTCTTATTTTACGAAAGTTATTTATAAACAGATTCTAGTTAAAATTGTAATGCTTTCATAATTATTAGGAATTTATTTTGTACATACAAATTGTGACTTATCACGGGACAAAAATATATGGAGTAGGTAGCTATTACTTTTTTAATTTTAATGAATTGTGTTGGTTTATTTTGACTTAGTTATGAAAAAAAAGTATTTATTATATTGTTTCGTATATTTTTAAATTAAAGCTTCCACGAAATCCTCTGAGACGTGCAAAATGGCAAGAGATTGGCTTGATCAACTATTCAAGCCAAATAAGTCATCTGTTGTGTGTTTGATCCACTTTCGTAGTCTGACTAGATCTGCAATACCGGTCTTGAATGTAAGTTCTTAAATCAAAAACAATAGTTTTGATATTAGTAATCTAAAATAATACAAACGACCATTAATGGTTGATTTTACAATCATCAGATAAAAGTATCTGTCTGTTAAAGTGAGCCCCTTCTGTTTGTTATGTAAAGAAAAGGGTGAGCAAAAATTAACTATGAGATATTGTTTATTAGACTGGTAATAGTTTTTTTTATAATCAATTTAAAGACTTTCACCCATTTTATAAGAGAACTTGCTACTACCCGTTCGCGCTAAGTTTGCCGGTCTGTTTTTCGCTTTTTTTTAATCTGAGGTTTAACTATGGGTAATGGCAACACTTTAAAAAGTGATTTACGGAATAAGGTGTTAAAGGATATGAGTTATTTCGAAAATGAGAAGAAAAACCGTTTTGCTAAAGCTACCCTGCGAGTTACGTCATATCGCCAGCGGCAAACTTAGCGCGAACGGGTAGTACTTACATTATTTCTTGGTGCATCAAAATGTCCAAGAATAGGTGAATTAAATTTGCACTTAAACAAACGACTCGCCTACATAAATAATTCTCATCGATAAAATGTCGATGAATAGTATTGTTTACTATTTTATTTTTAACACTGTGGTGAGTAGTAGATGGAGGCAAGTCGTTAATAGTTCATTCTAACTCAGCTCAGCTGCCTATAAAGGCCTGTGTTCACTTTGATTAGTGATTAGTAAAATAGTCGTGTGGACAGCGACTGATTAGTGCAAGTGATTAGTTGGCTGCGTAGTAACGTGATTAGAAGCGTGTTCTGTTTTTTTGCGAGTGGACTGCGAGTAGCCACGTCCCACACCCCGCCCTTCCCCCTCACTCGCAGCGTGCCTGCCACTAAACACGTGTGGACAGGCACTAATCACCTGCACTCGCACTAACCAAAGTGAATACAGGCCTTACTAAACAGAGCCACTAAACAAGAATTGGACACTACTCGCACTACACACATGCACTCGCACTAATCATCTACTAATCACCTGCACTCGCACTAATCAAAGTGAATACAGGCCATAAGACGGGACAGAGACAACTATATGAAACATCGTCTTGCTTTATGGTCGGGGTCTGTATTAGTCTGTGGATGGGCCCGGTCGCTCCTATGGACGTGGGTACACACTGAGCAAACGAACGACCAACGAACGCGAAGCATTTATGTGACAGCTATTTGTTAGAGTGAGATACACAGCCGTTCGTTGGCTTGGTGTGTACCCACCATTATCAAACTGTAGGAAGTTAGTGTGATAAATTGCATCGCTTGAAGTGTGCTTCACGATGAAGTCATGATTTGACATTGACACTGACAGTTAAGACAGGACTAGACAAAGCTGACAAAGACAAGAACCAAGTCAAGTTGTTAAAATTTTTGTTTTCCCATCAACAGAAATAAATAAGAAAAGTATTGTGATTGTGCGACGAGGCTTTACTTCTTTTAGCACTCTTTTTGAAATAATTAGTAATTTTTTTTTTAATAGAGCAAAACCGGTTGAAACACCATAAAAAAAATGGTTGGGATAGATGCCGACATGAACCACGATGACGACTGCGACAACATTGGGCTCGGGTGTGCTTTGGAGCACTTTTCCGAAGTTGAGGAGGTGTTAAACATGATCGACAACCTGAAAACTATTTACAATACTCCATCCTTGGAGGTCGAATACGATAAATTAAATGCTATACTGAAACAATACTATGAGCAGCCGCACTTGCTTGATCCTCACTTAGACAGGATTTTAGGGAAGCTTATAAGCATTATCAAAGACAAGGAATATCCCGTTGAATTGAAACATGCCACTTTCGATTATATGTACCAGATAATTAGAGTGAGAGGATATAAGGTGGTCGTGAGACATCTTCCTCATGAGGTAAATAAACAAAAACACTTTAGTGTATCTAGTGCTCAGTATTTCACTGTGGAATCATGTTGTTCGTTTTCATTTTCATGCTTTTTTCTGTAGTCTGCTCATATTACATTAATGACAGTGCAATTTTTTTGTCAGGTTACAGATTTGCTGTATGTACTCACTTTCTTAGAAGCAGAAGATCCTAAAAACAAGGAGACATGGCGCAGCAGATTTGTGCTTCTCTTGTGGTTATCTATTGTAGTCATTATTCCATTCCACATGAGTCGGCTGGATGCCATCGCTCCTGGCCCACCTGGTAAGTAAATAAATAAAATAAAAAGCCTTTTTTATTTCTGGTAGAAAGAAAGTATTACAAACTATAAAATAACTTAATCTAGGGTTTAAACCTAATATTATGGTACCTGGTAAGTACTGTTGTTTTATTATTTTCATGTCAATTACTTTGTTCACAAGGCAGACTGAATAAATTATGGGATTAGGCAATAAGATCAGGCAGAATTTAGACTTTGACTGTAACTGTAACTTAGTTTACTAGAATATAGTCATATAAATAGAAAACTATTTGGATTGAATAAGAATTCTATAAGAACACTTTACCTGAGAACTCTTGCTGACCCTTTGGCCATGTGCTACACCTACCACCAATTTGTACTTTAGTACACTACAATAAAGACAGAAACGGAGAACACTGTCAAATAGCCTCCAACTGGCTTATGGAAATGCAATATGTACACATTTACATTGGTTGTTAGGGACCACCCCCCCCCCCAGAGGTGAAGAGCTCCTAACCATGTTGTTAAGTTTTCTCCATTAAGGAAAAATCTGCTGATTATCTTCTTAATCTGCTGAAATGTTAAAATATTGAGATTCCTCAATATTTTAACATTTCAGCAAAATAGGTGTGCCTGACTGCTTAATTTTGTATGCACCTTAACAGGAAAATAAAATGTTTAATGGTACTACACTGTCATGTATGTATTATAATGTTTTTTAACTTAAAATGCAGATGCTGGAGCAACAAAGAAGCTATCAGTGATGGAAAGAATCCTTAACATCTGCAAGACTTATGCTATGAGCAAGGACTCCTCGGCAGAAGCTACTGCTTACCTGGCATCCAAATTTCTGGTCAGGTAATATATTGAAAATTGTTTAATTTATTAATCTTTATATATAAAAGTAAAAGTCTTCACCCCAGCCCAAACCATTGAACCTTATAACTTATAAGCTGATTTTCTCACAATAGGTAGTTTACATAATGTGAATACTTTTTTAAATAAACTATTCCTTCCTTCCTATTGCCTTCACCCAAAGAGGGATCCATATTCAACAGAAATAAATCTATATTTTTTTACATAAACTTCAAATTTAATAGGGAATAATAAAAGGCTGAATAATAATAATAAGTACCTACTAAGAATGGATTTTTGAAAAAGACAATGAATCAAGACTGTAGCAAATTTAATTCTGTTTCCACCAGTCATTGCATGTGCCCGTGTGTATGATGAATATTAAATTCCAGGTCGGATGTGAAAGAGCTGCACATGGGCCCATTCTTTGACTGGGCTTGTGACCTGCATTCCAACATTCAAGAAGAGGATAATATTCACTACGGTGTACTGGCTGCTGTGGCAGCAGTACTGAAGCATGGGAAGAGAGATGATCTCCTACCTTTCGCGCCTAAACTGCTTGAAATGGTGACTAAGCAGAATTATCAACAACACAAGTTCATGCTTGTACGGAAGTATGGTGTCAAGATAGTGCAGAGAATTGGTAAGATATATGTACAAAAGTAAATTATTTTATTTTCTAGCCTATAATGTCTTACTGCTGGGAGAAAGCCTATCCTCTCGATTTCCACTTGTCCGTGTCCTAAGCAATCTCTAGTCAATAGGGGGTTAGACTCGAAAATTATTATTACTCCAAAGAAAGAAAACATAAAAATATGCCTAGTGACGAAAATCCCATTCAGATATCTCAAAGAATTACGAAGCTACAACCGTTTCAATATTGTTTGTTAGAAAGACAAAACGCATACAGTGTGTGACGTCACAATCCGCGAAGCTGCCGCAGAGCGCGTCGCGCGCGCGCCGTGGGGCCGCGTCGGCGGCGGCGCCGAACACGGTGGGGCACGGCACGTTGCCGTATTCTAGTGACGTCACTGCGAACGTCATCGTTTCATATGAAGTTGCGTTTTGCAACCTCTTGCGTTGATTTTTTCTCTATACGACTACATTTTTAGTCCTTTTTCGAGAAAATATGACATAATTGATCATTTTATTTAGTGTCTACACCCCTGTTGCTGGGAAACATTGAGATGTGTTGACCGACAATGGACACATGAACCGCGGCTCGTTAAAAGCGACTACTCTGCCACAGATTTAGCCACTAGTAGCAAGCAAGAGCCACTCTGGCAGCTTTTGGCGCGGACATGGTCATTGAACGCCCGGTGTGCGGTGATGCTATACAAAATCTGCGCATATTGTGGCGGCCACTAGTGGCTCGATGTGGGCCGGCTATTATTGTTGTATACAATTGTTCAGGGCTGACGTTCCTCCGACCGCGCGTGGCGTCGTGGCGCTACACGCGCGGCTCGCGCTCGCTGGCCGTGACGCTGGGCGCCGTGGCCGCCGCCGGCGACACCGAGCCGTCCGCGCCCGAGGAAGTGGACCAGGACATCCCGCAGGAGGTACAGTTGTTGTACAGTGTTCAGGGCTGACGTGCCTCCGCGCGTGGCGTGGCGCTACACGCGCGGCTCGCGCTCGCTGGCCGTGACGCTGGGCGCCGTGGCCGCCGCCGGCGACACCGAGCCGTCCGCGCCCGAGGAAGTGGACCAGGACATCCCGCAGGAGGTACAGTTGTTGTACAGTGTTCAGGGCTGACGTGCCTCCGCGCGTGGCGTGGCGCTACACGCGCGGCTCGCGCTCGCTGGCCGTGACGCTGGGCGCCGTGGCCGCCGCCGGCGACACCGAGCCGTCCGCGCCCGAGGAAGTGGACCAGGACATCCCGCAGGAGGTACAGTTGTTGTACAGTGTTCAGGGCTGACGTGCCTCCGCGCGTGGCGTGGCGCTACACGCGCGGCTCGCGCTCGCTGGCCGTGACGCTGGGCGCCGTGGCCGTCGCCGGCGACACCGAGCCGTCCGCGCCCGAGGAAGTGGACCAGGACATCCCGCAGGAGGTACAGTTGTTGTACAGTGTTCAGGGCTGACGTGCCTCCGCGCGTGGCGTGGCGCTACACGCGCGGCTCGCGCTCGCTGGCCGTGACGCTGGGCGCCGTGGCCGCCGCCGGCGACACCGAGCCGTCCGCGCCCGAGGAAGTGGACCAGGACATCCCGCAGGAGGTACAGTTGTTGTACAGTGTTCAGGGCTGACGTGCCTCCGCGCGTGGCGTGGCGCTACACGCGCGGCTCGCGCTCGCTGGCCGTGACGCTGGGCGCCGTGGCCGTCGCCGGCGACACCGAGCCGTCCGCGCCCGAGGAAGTGGACCAGGACATCCCGCAGGAGGTACAGTTGTTGTACAGTGTTCAGGGCTGACGTGCCTCCGCGCGTGGCGTGGCGCTACACGCGCGGCTCGCGCTCGCTGGCCGTGACGCTGGGCGCCGTGGCCGCCGCCGGCGACACCGAGCCGTCCGCGCCCGAGGAAGTGGACCAGGACATCCCGCAGGAGGTACAGTTGTTGTACAGTGTTCAGGGCTGACGTGCCTCCGCGCGTGGCGTGGCGCTACACGCGCGGCTCGCGCTCGCTGGCCGTGACGCTGGGCACCGTGGCCGCCGCCGGCGACACCGAGCCGTCCGCGCCCGAGGAAGTGGACCAGGACATCCCGCAGGAGGTACAGTTGTTGTACAGTGTTCAGGGCTGACGTGCCTCCGCGCGTGGCGTGGCGCTACACGCGCGGCTCGCGCTCGCTGGCCGTGACGCTGGGCGCCGTGGCCGCCGCCGGCGACACCGAGCCGTCCGCGCCCGAGGAAGTGGACCAGGACATCCCGCAGGAGGTACAGTTGTTGTACAGTGTTCAGGGCTGACGTGCCTCCGCGCGTGGCGTGGCGCTACACGCGCGGCTCGCGCTCGCTGGCCGTGACGCTGGGCGCCGTGGCCGCCGCCGGCGACACCGAGCCGTCCGCGCCCGAGGAAGTGGACCAGGACATCCCGCAGGAGGTACAGTTGTTGTACAGTGTTCAGGGCTGACGTGCCTCCGCGCGTGGCGTGGCGCTACACGCGCGGCTCGCGCTCGCTGGCCGTGACGCTGGGCGCCGTGGCCGCCGCCGGCGACACCGAGCCGTCCGCGCCCGAGGAAGTGGACCAGGACATCCCGCAGGAGGTACAGTTGTTGTACAGTGTTCAGGGCTGACGTGCCTCCGCGCGTGGCGTGGCGCTACACGCGCGGCTCGCGCTCGCTGGCCGTGACGCTGGGCGCCGTGGCCGCCGCCGGCGACACCGAGCCGTCCGCGCCCGAGGAAGTGGACCAGGACATCCCGCAGGAGGTACAGTTGTTGTACAGTGTTCAGGGCTGACGTGCCTCCGCGCGTGGCGTGGCGCTACACGCGCGGCTCGCGCTCGCTGGCCGTGACGCTGGGCGCCGTGGCCGCCGCCGGCGACACCGAGCCGTCCGCGCCCGAGGAAGTGGACCAGGACATCCCGCAGGAGGTACAGTTGTTGTACAGTGTTCAGGGCTGACGTGCCTCCGCGCGTGGCGTGGCGCTACACGCGCGGCTCGCGCTCGCTGGCCGTGACGCTGGGCGCCGTGGCCGCCGCCGGCGACACCGAGCCGTCCGCGCCCGAGGAAGTGGACCAGGACATCCCGCAGGAGGTACAGTTGTTGTACAGTGTTCAGGGCTGACGTGCCTCCGCGCGTGGCGTGGCGCTACACGCGCGGCTCGCGCTCGCTGGCCGTGACGCTGGGCGCCGTGGCCGCCGCCGGCGACACCGAGCCGTCCGCGCCCGAGGAAGTGGACCAGGACATCCCGCAGGAGGTACAGTTGTTGTACAGTGTTCAGGGCTGACGTGCTTCCTCGCGTGGCGTGGCGCTACACGCGCGGCTCGCGCTCGCTGGCCGTGACGCTGGGCGCCGTGGCCGCCGCCGGCGACACCGAGCCGTCCGCGCCCGAGGAAGTGGACCAGGACATCCCGCAGGAGGTACAGTTGTTGTACAGTGTTCAGGGCTGACGTGCCTCCGCGCGTGGCGTGGCGCTACACGCGCGGCTCGCGCTCGCTGGCCGTGACGCTGGGCGCCGTGGCCGCCGCCGGCGACACCGAGCCGTCCGCGCCCGAGGAAGTGGACCAGGACATCCCGCAGGAGGTACAGTTGTTGTACAGTGTTCAGGGCTGACGTGCCTCCGCGCGTGGCGTGGCGCTACACGCGCGGCTCGCGCTCGCTGGCCGTGACGCTGGGCGCCGTGGCCGCCGCCGGCGACACCGAGCCGTCCGCGCCCGAGGAAGTGGACCAGGACATCCCGCAGGAGGTACAGTTGTTGTACAGTGTTCAGGGCTGACGTGCCTCCGCGCGTGGCGTGGCGCTACACGCGCGGCTCGCGCTCGCTGGCCGTGACGCTGGGCGCCGTGGCCGCCGCCGGCGACACCGAGCCGTCCGCGCCCGAGGAAGTGGACCAGGACATCCCGCAGGAGGTACAGTTGTTGTACAGTGTTCAGGGCTGACGTGCCTCCGCGCGTGGCGTGGCGCTACACGCGCGGCTCGCGCTCGCTGGCCGTGACGCTGGGCGCCGTGGCCGCCGCCGGCGACACCGAGCCGTCCGCGCCCGAGGAAGTGGACCAGGACATCCCGCAGGAGGTACAGTTGTTGTACAGTGTTCAGGGCTGACGTGCCTCCGCGCGTGGCGTGGCGCTACACGCGCGGCTCGCGCTCGCTGGCCGTGACGCTGGGCGCCGTGGCCGCCGCCGGCGACACCGAGCCGTCCGCGCCCGAGGAAGTGGACCAGGACATCCCGCAGGAGGTACAGTTGTTGTACAGTGTTCAGGGCTGACGTGCCTCCGCGCGGGGCGTGGCGCTACACGCGCGGCTCGCGCTCGCTGGCCGTGACGCTGGGCGCCGTGGCCGTCGCCGGCGACACCGAGCCGTCCGCGCCCGAGGAAGTGGACCAGGACATCCCGCAGGAGGTACAGTTGTTGTACAGTGTTCAGGGCTGACGTGCCTCCGCGCGTGGCGTGGCGCTACACGCGCGGCTCGCGCTCGCTGGCCGTGACGCTGGGCGCCGTGGCCGCCGCCGGCGACACCGAGCCGTCCGCGCCCGAGGAAGTGGACCAGGACATCCCGCAGGAGGTACAGTTGTTGTACAGTGTTCAGGGCTTACGTGCCTCCGCGCGTGGCGTGGCGCTACACGCGCGGCTCGCGCTCGCTGGCCGTGACGCTGGGCGCCGTGGCCGCCGCCGGCGACACCGAGCCGTCCGCGCCCGAGGAAGTGGACCAGGACATCCCGCAGGAGGTACAGTTGTTGTACAGTGTTCAGGGCTGACGTGCCTCCGCGCGTGGCGTGGCGCTACACGCGCGGCTCGCGCTCGCTGGCCGTGACGCTGGGCGCCGTGGCCGTCGCCGGCGACACCGAGCCGTCCGCGCCCGAGGAAGTGGACCAGGACATCCCGCAGGAGGTACAGTTGTTGTACAGTGTTCAGGGCTGACGTGCCTCCGCGCGTGGCGTGGCGCTACACGCGCGGCTCGCGCTCGCTGGCCGTGACGCTGGGCGCCGTGGCCGTCGCCGGCGACACCGAGCCGTCCGCGCCCGAGGAAGTGGACCAGGACATCCCGCAGGAGGTACAGTTGTTGTACAGTGTTCAGGGCTGACGTGCCTCCGCGCGTGGCGTGGCGCTACACGCGCGGCTCGCGCTCGCTGGCCGTGACGCTGGGCGCCGTGGCCGCCGCCGGCGACACCGAGCCGTCCGCGCCCGAGGAAGTGGACCAGGACATCCCGCAGGAGGTACAGTTGTTGTACAGTGTTCAGGGCTGAAGTGCCTCCGCGCGTGGCGTGGCGCTACACGCGCGGCTCGCGCTCGCTGGCCGTGACGCTGGGCGCCGTGGCCGCCGCCGGCGACACCGAGCCGTCCGCGCCCGAGGAAGTGGACCAGGACATCCCGCAGGAGGTACAGTTGTTGTACAGTGTTCAGGGCTGACGTGCCTCCGCGCGTGGCGTGGCGCTACACGCGCGGCTCGCGCTCGCTGGCCGTGACGCTGGGCGCCGTGGCCGCCGCCGGCGACACCGAGCCGTCCGCGCCCGAGGAAGTGGACCAGGACATCCCGCAGGAGGTACAGTTGTTGTACAGTGTTCAGGGCTGACGTGCCTCCGCGCGTGGCGTGGCGCTACACGCGCGGCTCGCGCTCGCTGGCCGTGACGCTGGGCGCCGTGGCCGCCGCCGGCGACACCGAGCCGTCCGCGCCCGAGGAAGTGGACCAGGACATCCCGCAGGAGGTACAGTTGTTGTACAGTGTTCAGGGCTGACGTGCCTCCGCGCGTGGCGTGGCGCTACACGCGCGGCTCGCGCTCGCTGGCCGTGACGCTGGGCGCCGTGGCCGCCGCCGGCGACACCGAGCCGTCCGCGCCCGAGGAAGTGGACCAGGACATCCCGCAGGAGGTACAGTTGTTGTACAGTGTTCAGGGCTGACGTGCCTCCGCGCGTGGCGTGGCGCTACACGCGCGGCTCGCGCTCGCTGGCCGTGACGCTGGGCGCCGTGGCCGCCGCCGGCGACACCGAGCCGTCCGCGCCCGAGGAAGTGGACCAGGACATCCCGCAGGAGGTACAGTTGTTGTACAGTGTTCAGGGCTGACGTGCCTCCGCGCGTGGCGTGGCGCTACACGCGCGGCTCGCGCTCGCTGGCCGTGACGCTGGGCGCCGTGGCCGCCGCCGGCGACACCGAGCCGTCCGCGCCCGAGGAAGTGGACCAGGACATCCCGCAGGAGGTACAGTTGTTGTACAGTGTTCAGGGCTGACGTGCCTCCGCGCGTGGCGTGGCGCTACACGCGCGGCTCGCGCTCGCTGGCCGTGACGCTGGGCGCCGTGGCCGTCGCCGGCGACACCGAGCCGTCCGCGCCCGAGGAAGTGGACCAGGACATCCCGCAGGAGGTACAGTTGTTGTACAGTGTTCAGGGCTGACGTGCCTCCGCGCGTGGCGTGGCGCTACACGCGCGGCTCGCGCTCGCTGGCCGTGACGCTAGGCGCCGTGGCCGCCGCCGGCGACACCGAGCCGTCCGCGCCCGAGGAAGTGGACCAGGACATCCCGCAGGAGGTACAGTTGTTGTACAGTGTTCAGGGCTGACGTGCCTCCGCGCGTGGCGTGGCGCTACACGCGCGGCTCGCGCTCGCTGGCCGTGACGCTGGGCGCCGTGGCCGCCGCCGGCGACACCGAGCCGTCCGCGCCCGAGGAAGTGGACCAGGACATCCCGCAGGAGGTACAGTTGTTGTACAGTGTTCAGGGCTGACGTGCCTCCGCGCGTGGCGTGGCGCTACACGCGCGGCTCGCGCTCGCTGGCCGTGACGCTGGGCGCCGTGGCCGTCGCCGGCGACACCGAGCCGTCCGCGCCCGAGGAAGTGGACCAGGACATCCCGCAGGAGGTACAGTTGTTGTACAGTGTTCAGGGCTGACGTGCCTCCGCGCGTGGCGTGGCGCTACACGCGCGGCTCGCGCTCGCTGGCCGTGACGCTGGGCGCCGTGGCCGTCGCCGGCGACACCGAGCCGTCCGCGCCCGAGGAAGTGGACCAGGACATCCCGCAGGAGGTACAGTTGTTGTACAGTGTTCAGGTCTGACGTGCCTCCGCGCGTGGCGTGGCGCTACACGCGCGGCTCGCGCTCGCTGGCCGTGACGCTGGGCGCCGTGGCCGCCGCCGGCGTCACCGAGCCGTCCGCGCCCGAGGAAGTGGACCAGGACATCCCGCAGGAGGTACAGTTGTTGTACAGTGTTCAGGGCTGACGTGCCTCCGCGCGTGGCGTGGCGCTACACGCGCGGCTCGCGCTCGCTGGCCGTGACGCTGGGCGCCGTGGCCGCCGCCGGCGTCACCGAGCCGTCCGCGCCCGAGGAAGTGGACCAGGACATCCCGCAGGAGGTACAGTTGTTGTACAGTGTTCAGGGCTGACGTGCCTCCGCGCGTGTCGTGGCGCTACACGCGCGGCTCGCGCTCGCTGGCCGTGACGCTGGGCGCCGTGGCCGTCGCCGGCGACACCGAGCCGTCTGCGCCCGAGGAAGTGGACCAGGACATCCCGCAGGAGGTACAGTTGTTGTACAGTGTTCAGGGCTGACGTGCCTCCGCGCGTGGCGTGGCGCTACACGCGCGGCTCGCGCTCGCTGGCCGTGACGCTGGGCGCCGTGGCCGTCGCCGGCGACACCGAGCCGTCCGCGCCCGAGGAAGTGGACCAGGACATCCCGCAGGAGGTACAGTTGTTGTACAGTGTTCAGGGCTGACGTGCCTCCGCGCGTGGCGTGGCGCTACACGCGCGGCTCGCGCTCGCTGGCCGTGACGCTGGGTGCCGTGGCCGCCGCCGGCGACACCGAGCCGTCCGCGCCCGAGGAAGTGGACCAGGACATCCCGCAGGAGGTACAGTTGTTGTACAGTGTTCAGGGCTGACGTGCCTCCGCGCGTGGCGTGGCGCTACACGCGCGGCTCGCGCTCGCTGGCCGTGACGCTGGGCGCCGTGGCCGCCGCCGGCGACACCGAGCCGTCCGCGCCCGAGGAAGTGGACCAGGACATCCCGCAGGAGGTACAGTTGTTGTACAGTGTTCAGGGCTGACGTGCCTCCGCGCGTGGCGTGGCGCTACACGCGCGGCTCGCGCTCGCTGGCCGTGACGCTGGGCGCCGTGGCCGCCGCCGGCGACACCGAGCCGTCCGCGCCCGAGGAAGTGGACCAGGACATCCCGCAGGAGGTACAGTTGTTGTACAGTGTTCAGGGCTGACGTGCCTCCGCGCGTGGCGTGGCGCTACACGCGCGGCTCGCGCTCGCTGGCCGTGACGCTGGGCGCCGTGGCCGCCGCCGGCGACACCGAGCCGTCCGCGCCCGAGGAAGTGGACCAGGACATCCCGCAGGAGGTACAGTTGTTGTACAGTGTTCAGGGCTGACGTGCCTCCGCGCGTGGCGTGGCGCTACACGCGCGGCTCGCGCTCGCTGGCCGTGACGCTGGGCGCCGTGGCCGCCGCCGGCGACACCGAGCCGTCCGCGCCCGAGGAAGTGGACCAGGACATCCCGCAGGAGGTACAGTTGTTGTACAGTGTTCAGGGCTGACGTGCCTCCGCGCGTGGCGTGGCGCTACACGCGCGGCTCGCGCTCGCTGGCCGTGACGCTGGGCGCCGTGGCCGCCGCCGGCGACACCGAGCCGTCCGCGCCCGAGGAAGTGGACCAGGACATCCCGCAGGAGGTACAGTTGTTGTACAGTGTTCAGGGCTGACGTGCCTCCGCGCGTGGCGTGGCGCTACACGCGCGGCTCGCGCTCGCTGGCCGTGACGCTGGGCGCCGTGGCCGCCGCCGGCGACACCGAGCCGTCCGCGCCCGAGGAAGTGGACCAGGACATCCCGCAGGAGGTACAGTTGTTGTACAGTGTTCAGGGCTGACGTGCCTCCGCGCGTGGCGTGGCGCTACACGCGCGGCTCGCGCTCGCTGGCCGTGACGCTGGGCGCCGTGGCCGCCGCCGGCGACACCGAGCCGTCCGCGCCCGAGGAAGTGGACCAGGACATCCCGCAGGAGGTACAGTTGTTGTACAGTGTTCAGGGCTGACGTGCCTCCGCGCGTGGCGTGGCGCTACACGCGCGGCTCGCGCTCGCTGGTCTTTTCATAACTTTAACAACGTTATATGAAAATTTTATGCAATGTTTAAAAATTAGTACAAATAAATATAGAAAATTTAATATAGATAATTTTAGATAATTTTAACGGCACCTTTTTTAAATTTCTTCACAGTCGGTGTGAAAAATAGTATGTGTCACTCGGGAGCAAAATTATCTTCATCTCGGGCGTTAATAATTGTAACCCTCACTGCACTCAGGCTCCTACTTTACAAACCCTCGCGACGCTCAGGATTCTATTGTAGGATCCCTCGCTACGTTCAGGATTCAATACACCGCCCTCGCCGTAAATATACTATTTTGCTCCCTTGTGACACAACTAGTTACTGTGTCAAATGTAACCATGTCAGAATGTTTGTTTCTTAATGCATCACCATCATCATCATATCAGCCGAAAGACGTCCACTGCTGGACATAGGCCTCCCCCAAAGAGTGCCAAAGTGAAGAAACATTCGTAACAATGCACAAAAGCTAAAAATGTTAAAATGGCTTGTAAAAATCGGCAATATCATGTTTGAAAGTAATCAGTGATTACTTTTTTATTTATTTAACGGCAAAGAAGTTAAAATAAAAAAAAACATGATGCTGCGGATGATGATATCCGCGCTTCCGAGCACGCACTTCCATCTCGCTCACGCTTATTCTCAATGAGAGGGAGAGAAGACCATGAACCTACGGCGCCTTAATGCATGAAATGAACATTTATTTTGACCCAAGGAATGTATCGACAGGTGGAGGAGACAGTGGAGCTCCTGCTGTGCTCGCTGCGGGACGAGGACACGGTGGTCCGCTGGTCGGCGGCCAAGGGCGCGGGCCGCATCGGCGCGCGGCTGCCCGCGCCCGCGGCCGCCGACGTGTGCGAGTGCGTGCTCGCGCTGTTCGCGCACAACGAGCGCGAGACCGCCTGGCACGGCGGCTGCATGGCCCTGGCTGAGCTGGGTACGAGCTTTAACTTCATTTTTTATTCTTTATTACATTAGTACCACATATATATGTTACAACGATGTACCTTTGCAGAAAACATTTAATCCAATCATAAGGCAGCGCGTTTGCGCGGGTAAAATGTTCAACGCCCATTGGCCGAAATCTTGCGCGCAACGCTGGCAGCTTCGGCGCCCGCCATTTTGTCTGGCGCCATGAGCGCGACAGCACCTGTCTTTGCATATTGTACCTTACGTATAGCGCAACAAGGTCTTTATTGAAATCGTCGTACGTTCGATTTCGTTCGGTACTTGTCAGCACTCGTCGGCGTGGACGGAGATTGCCGTTGTAACTTATATTTTGTGGTACTACTGTAAACACTACACTACTGTAACACGCAGGATTGGTCACTTTGGCACTCTTTGGGGGAAGCCTATGTCCAGCAGTAAACGTCTTTCGGCTGATGATGACGATAATGATGATGACACTTGGTCTGTCTGTAAATAACGATGATTTTGTTAAGTGTGCACGAAGATGTTGTATTGTCTCCCAGCTCGCCGCGGGCTCCTGTCTCCGGTGCAGCTGGGCTCAGCAGTGGCAGCGATAGTGGCGGCGCTGCGCCGCGACGAGCCGCGCGCGGCGGGCGGCGGCGGCGGCCGCGCGGCCCGCGACGCGGCCTGCCACGCGGCCTGGGCGGTGGCGCGGGCTTACGGTGCCGCGCAACTGGCCCCGCACGCTACTGCGCTGGCTAACGCGCTTATAGCCACGGCGTGCTTCGATAGAGAGGTCAGTGTCAACAGTTAGGCTGGTTATACACGCGACTTCACCAGGGGGCCTAGCACAATTGATGCCGCGCCGCGACGCGAGTCAAGAGAGATCTACCCTCCTCTATCTAATTTGCACGGTGCCAGTGAGACAGGAGACGCTCAGTCGCGCGCGAAGCGACTTGTCAGCAAGTTGCGCTAGACGTACAGACGTTTACAAAAAAGGATTATTAGATACTGCTTACAAGTACGAGTAAGAGCTGAAGTTTCCTTAATTTTTGACCAACGAAAAAAACGGAGGAGGTTCTCAAAACATCGCGTATATATATTTTTTTTATGTATGACCACGCATAACTTTTTAGATAGTAGTCCGATTTTGATAATTCTTTTTTTATTAGAAAGGGTATACCTCGAAGTTGGTCCCACATAAATTTTAAATAAAAACCAACCCTAAGGGTAGGAAAACAGGGGATGATTAATTGTTCACTTACTGATTGAAATGTACTACCACATACGCAGAGAGTAATCGCAAATATTGCATGTAAGTAACTAGTAATTTAGTTAGTAATTAACTAAAGTAAGCCACACAAAATTGAAAAATAAAAACTTTTTAACAAAAAAAATTAAACCGCCGAAAAAAACTGAAAAGCAAAAAATAATAAACCTTTCTTATTTAGTTTGATAACTAAGTTTTTAAATGAATCAAAGTGTACCTAATTAATTTTGAGTCGGCGCCAACTCAAAATTACTTAGGTACACTTAGATTAATTTAAGAACTTAGTTATTAAGGTTAACAAAAAAGGTTTAATATTTATATGATTGTTTGGCGCCGATTCAAAATTACTTAGGTACACTTAGATTCATTTAAGAACTTAGTTATTAAACTAAATAAGAAAGGTTTATTATTTTTCGCGATTCAATTTTTTTCGGCGGTTTAATTTTTTTTTTTAAGTTTTTATACAGTTTTACAAACTGTTTTAAAGACTGTTTAATGAATTTCTTATTTAGTTTTTTTTTATTTATCTGTAAATTAGGAATTGTGAAAGTCTAAAAAGACGTTATGATATGAGACATGTCACAAGTGAGGGGACATCCAATATATTGCGCATAATTTTATAGAGAAGAACGGCATCTACACATTTTCGACGGTTACTGAGAGTTTGGAGTTTGTGATGGGTCAATGACTCCGTATAGTTAGTGTGTGTTATCATAATTTTTAGGTAAACTGCCGCCGGGCAGCTTCCGCCGCCTACCAAGAGAACGTGGGCCGACACGGCATGTTCCCGCACGGCATCGACGTGCTCACCACGGCCGACTTCCAGTCCGTGGGGCCACGGAACGTCGCGTATCTCGTCGTGGCGCCACAGGTGAGACATTGGAATTAGATTACAACTCCACCCTCACCCTTCCCAGTGCCGGCGACTTGCACGCAGCCCGAGAAGTCATCCCGCCGCATTAACATAGACTGTCCCCTGGGCACAGATTATATAATAGTTTTACGAACAGATACTCAAGTCTGAATAAAAATGCCAATACCTACAGCTTTAAGTGCCTACGAAATTTCACAATGGAGCGACCTTGAACGCGCGGGTCGTTGCCCGCATGCGACGGCCAATCGACGCTAGGGTTGACACCGCTTAGAAATGATTTTGTAATTAATAGTTGAGTGAACTAAAAAAACGGTTTACTTTTTAAATTATTTTATAAAACAAATATCTATTATAATGTGTAAGTACACTATGGTGAAGCAATTGTCCCATTTTTACCCTTTGGGTACGGAACCCTAAAAAGTAAATAGGTATATATAAATATCCGGGATTTCTCGAGATACTGCCAGTATCTGAACTGCATAGTCACTTACATACATACATACAAGCATATCAACGCAGCATGAAGCCATGTTACCTATCGCTCACCCTGTCTATGGTTACGACATACGAAAGTTTGAATGTAGGTACCACCACATTAATAGTTTAAAAGTAGCATTACAAACATGAAAGTATAGACACTAGGCATAATTCGTTTTAATGTATTGTGTTAAAATATTCTGATTACGTGTTTCATCCTCGCGAGTGAATTCCAGCCCTTCCAAAAAGTCATAAGTCCCTATAGCAATGACGATGTATACGCCCTTTCTTAAGCTGCAGTGCGAATCTTACTAAGTAAACTATTATACCAATTGCTGTTATACAGGGATAAACATAAACATTAAATCTACGAAAACAACTAAATAATTTGGACATCATGGCCGTGGCGGATCAAAGAACTTTAATTGAAATAGGAGAAGAAGCTAGAAAGGCGAAGATACGGCAAGGAGTTCGGCAGGGTTGTCCACTTTCGCCTCTTATCTTTAATGTGTTCATAGAGTGTGCCATTAGAAAATTAATAGAGTCCGGAAAAGGGGGGGTTCATTTCAATGGGAAAAAAATTCAATTTATTCGTTTTGCTGATGACATTGCGGCTTTTGCAGAGTCATCAAATCAGTTAGAAGAATTAGTTACAGATATGAATGCAATTTTTGAAGATTTTGGACTTAAAATAAACATTAATAAAACAAAAATGCTAGTAACCTCAAAAAGGCACTCAAATTATAGACCAATCACTTTAAATAACAGGACAATAGAGCAAGTCGACAAATTTAAATATCTGGGAAGCATAATCACTAATAACTCCAGATGTACACCAGACATTATCGCGAGGATAGCCATGGCGAAGCAGGCTTTCAATGCCAAGAAGAGCCTGCTCAAAGCCAGAATAGCAGGCCTTATTCGGAAGAGGCTTATAAAAGTGTACATCTGGAGCATAGCGTTGTATGGAAGCGAAACGTGGACAATGACACAGCGTGACAGAGAACGATTGGAGGCCTTCGAAATGTGGTGCTGGAGGCGAATGGAGAGGATTAGTTGGAAGGATAAGAAGACGAATGAGGAGGT
Organism: Epinotia demarniana; assembly: GCA_945867215.1. Lineage (NCBI taxonomy): Eukaryota > Metazoa > Arthropoda > Insecta > Lepidoptera > Tortricidae > Epinotia > Epinotia demarniana. Next base: position 8,585,049 of record OX244267.1, read on the forward strand.
GCTTGAGAGAGTGAAAGAGAAAAGAACGTTGTTGAAGACCATTGAGAACAGGAGAGGCAGGATGTTGGGCCACTTGTTACGACACGATGATTTTATGAAAACCATAGTAGAAGGGAAGATAGAGGGAAAGAGGAAGAGAGGGAGACCAAGAAGATCTTTTATGGACCAAATAAAAGAAAAAGTAAACGGCGCGTCGTATCAAGAGGTCAAAACAATAGCTGAGAACAGAGAGGAATGGAAATTGCTCCACCGACAAGATTTTGAATCTTAAATATAATGAATGAATGAATGGCCGTGGCGGAGTAAACTTGTCTACAAATTAATTACGTATTTGAAATAGGTATTAAAGATTCAATGTTCCGTACTTAATTAGTACTTAGGTAACTATATAAAGTAAATAGGTAGGTAAGTTACTAATCTGTCATCGTCAGTCGGCAGAGAAAAAAGGATAAATCTCTATTTGTTTTACTGTTGTCACACCCCACAACGGCCACAACGCTGCAGTGAACCGAATTTATTCGCAACGAAGTCATTTTCAATACCTAACTGTGCGCGTAAGCAGCGTCCGGCCGTGAGCGCGTGTGCCAACCAACTGGCTGAATGAACCGACCTAGGTTTCCAAAGTGTAGGTATATATCTTAGTTCCCACGGTGCAGTTAGGTAGCACTGCCCTGGGGCCAAAACTAAAGGGCTGGCTGGCCCAGGTTGCTGAGAGGCTGCTGCTGTCAACCCACCGACGGAGCCCCAGCTGACGTCCACGGGGCTTCATCATACATCATTCTGAACCTTCTCACCAGTTATCGCACGGGGGTCGATTGGTCACGAAAATCTGTTGCTGGCTCGCGGGCTATAAATCCAAATTATATTTTTTTAGGTCGGGGCCTTCGACGACTATACGCGCCCTCTCATCGACCACCTCGTCGACCTCAAAGTCGAGCACTGGGACTGCGCTGTGAGGGAGCTCGCTGCTATGGCGCTGCACAAGCTTACTGCGAAGGTAAGGCAATTGTCTTCGTGCAAACTAAAATTGTCTGGGTAGTAGTTAAGGCGTCGTAGGTTCATGGTCTTCTCTCCCTCTCACTGAGCATAAGCGTGAGCGAGATGGAAATGCGTGCTCGGAAGCGCGGAAATCATGTTTTTTTAATTTTAATATTTAGGGCCGTTTAAATAAATAAATAAAAAACACTGAGTTCTCTCAAACATGATATTGCCGATTTTTAGAAGCCATTTTAATATTTTTAGCTTTTGTGCTTAATTTGTAACGAATATTTTAAGTGTATTTTAGACCCTTTTAGACCTATGTTCGTGATTTTTTTCTATCGAGCGAATATTGCGTAATCATGTTTATAAACGCTGATTTCCCTGCAGAAAAGCCTCAAGATTACTATTCGTATTTTTTTAAAACCATATTATTATAAACAGAAGCATTATATTGTTTCAAAAACTCTGTTCGCTTAACTTCGCTGAACCTACGGCGCCTTAAGATAGACTGAAGTAGCATTTGAGAAGAACAGAGGGAAGACAGAAGTAGCGTCTGTACATAGTCATTTACAATTTAGGTGCCGTACTGAAGTAGCATCTGAGAAAAACAGAGGGAAGACAGAAGTAGCGTCTGTACACAGTCATTTACAATTTAGGTGCCGTACTGAAGTAGCATTTGAGAAGAACAAAGGGAAGACAGAAGTAGCGTCTGTACACAGTCATTTACAATTTAGGTGCCGTACTGACGTAGCATTTGAGAAGAACAAAGGGAAGACAGAAGTAGCGTCTGTACACAGTCATATACAATTTAGGTGCCGTACTGAATTAGCATTTGAGAAGAACAGAGGGAAGACAGAAGTAGCGTCTGTACACAGTCATTTACAATTTAGGTGCCGTACTGACGTAGCATTTGAGAAGAACAAAGGGAAGACAAGTAGCGTCGTACACAGTCATTTACAATTTAGGTGCCGTACTGAAGTAGCATTTGAGAAGAACAAAGGGAAGACAGAAGTAGCGTCTGTACAAAGTCATTTACAATTTAGGTGCCGTACTGAATTAGCATTTGAGAAGAACAGAGGGAAGACAGAAGTAGCGTTTGTGCACAGTCATTTAAAATTTCGGTGCCGTGCACTAGGATTGTATGCATAGTATTGTTACGAAGCGTTACAAACGGCGGTCGTAACAGTATGAACCAGATGCAACCGTTCGATCACCTCGAATAGCTCAAGGTTGAGCACGAAGACCTTTGGACAAGCTTACTGAGAAGCTAAGGCTGTTCAAATATGCTAGTGTAGTCTCAGGTAGGTCGTTGGCCATGAAACAAAAATTATCTGGGGGCAGTGCCGTGCTCCCGCCAAGTCGAGCAAAACAGCCGCACGGCCGTCCCATCCTTTTCTCGGCGCAGTTCAGGCCATTTTCGGGATAAAACTACAAGCCAGAATTTGCAGTATCCAAGCAGTCATTGTATAAACACGATGTATTTCAAATTTTTCAATTAGATCCACTTGTTTAAGAATTATAACTACTTAGTCAAAGTTTCTTAATGTTGTCACTAACTGACTCACCGATCATCAAAAGTCTAAGGCACTTCTAGCAGACATAGAAGCTTCAAATTTAGAATACAATTAATGTTTAGTGTATAAATCAAGGGAAAACTAAAAAAAATGCAATTTCAGTCCAGTTTTCTAGATACAACTGCATAAACATAGCAAATATAGATTAATAAGAATGCCTGAGACTTGGCTCTACGAAATATCTTACAACATTTTACGGTGGAAGAGTTTCGAGACTTGGCGTCTTTTTTACATATAATGTTTTTTATGGGATTAAATAGTCATCCTGTCACTGTCGCTATGAATCTCTTCAAGATAGCAGTAAACAAGTTTTTTAAAGGTTGGCGACGTGTGCTCTAGAGTTTCAAGCGTTCATAGGCTCCAGGGCACAGAGTGTATCTAGAGAGAGTTCGCCGGGAGAAAATAGTGAGTCGCTGTCCACACACGCTTACAGTGCCTCCTTCTTCACCAAATAATTAAGGCCGTTGAAGTTGTACCCAGTATTTTCATTCATCCTCGCTAAATGAAGGCTAGCAAAGAAATCCAGACTTATTTAGGTGCGAAGAGCACGCGTCAGATACCCGGATCAGATTCTCTGACACGATATTAGGATTAGGGTGCCTGAAAATGACATCTGGCGGCATGAACCTATGATACTCAGGACAGGCTATACGTGATGCCACAACGAGGGACGGAAAAGCTCCTATGCAGCTAAATTAAGAACTGGTCTTAAAATGGCTGATCACTTGCTATAAACAACCTACTCAATTTGAACGGGTAATGGGTTATGTGCCACAACTTCATACTAAATCAGTTGTGGCAAATAAAAAAAAGTGGAACTATGAGAAGAACAACGAATGATATTTCCCTTTCTGTCACATTTATCGAGATTTGTAAACTACCAGCTCGCTCGCACGTGGTATTATTATTACCATGGCTGGTCCTGAGTATCATAGGTCCATGTCTAGCGGTTATTATCGCGCTGAGCCCTGATTCCAAAGTCGTGGCGAGGAACTTGTCGTGTGGTGCGGGCTTTATGACAATTTTCTATCATAATCGAACAAATACTCTGCGTATCATTTAAAATACTGGCTGGTGATAGAAAATAAATAAAAATATAATAAATCGTTTTTAGAATCCATTGACAGGCAACAGCTGTCTTTATGATGTTTCATTTAGTTCTATGATCTCGCTAGATTAAGTAGCCTTAAGTTTTTATTTATTTTGTATCCGTTTTCTGTCTGCATGTTTTTACGTTTCAATTAAATTCTTCTCCGTACGAAAGAAAATGTCTGAAGTACGTATACGACTCTAGTGTTTAGTTAATATGTTGGCTTAACACGTTCGCAACCAAGAACGCGCCTAGCGGGCACTCGTAATGTTTGCTCAGATGCCGGCTGAGCCAGCTAGGCGGGCAGTAGTATGAACTTACACGCCTAGCGAATTCTGTCGGTTCCTGGTGTATTGTTCCATTTTTAGCCCGGTTGCGAAAGTGTTACAGTTTAAGATTGTATTCTTCTTTTTAAGATTCCGGAGTATGTTGCAACGGCCGTTTTACCGAAACTGGTGGAAAAAACCGACTCCATTGACTTGAACGTGCGCCATGGTGCTATTCTCGCTATTGGGGAAGCATACTGCGCTCTATCACAAGCCAAGCTAGAAAATGGTAAGATATCTCATCATCGTATCAGCCGAAACACGTCCACTGCTGGACATAGGCCTCCCCCAAAGAGTGCCACAATGACCGGTCCTGCGCCACCCGCATCCAGCGGACTCCCCGGGTATGTCATAAAACTACGACCAAGACCACCGGGGGATGGGCAGCAGCATCTCTGTAGCTCCGCATGCCAAGCGTGGCGATTATGGCATATACCCCCCACGCTTCTTTGTCGCTCGAATTGGCAAGTGCGACAGAGAGGGAGATACACGAACGAAGTTCATTTTCGTTTCGCGGTAGGCCCACAAACACAACAAAGCCACGGCCCCGTGTTTCCGGTAAGAGATCTACCAGTGGTTATTGTTGTTACTTAGGGCATTCAGCCAAAGATTTCGTAGCGGTCTGCTCGTAGCCAATAACATGGGGAACTCTGTATGTAGACGAAAGCGCCTGCGAGCAGGACGCCGAACTAGCAAGTTCCTGGCATTGGAAGTGTTGAGTTCCGTTTTTTAACCCCCGCCGAAAAAAGAGGGGCGTTATAAGTTTAAAGTGTCTGTCTGTGTATCTGTCAGTGGTAGCGTAGCTCCCTAACTGATGGACCGAATTGAATGCGGTTTTTTTGTGTCATCGATAATCTTATTCCGAGTGTTCTTAGCCATGTTTCATCAAAATCTGTTCAGGCGTTTTTGCGATATTGGACTTTGAAATAAAAATGTCGGGGGTTTTCAACTTTTCTAAGTAATTGCAGTTATCGAATCTCTCCTTTGAAACTGTGCATTGTTACTGACGTTTTTTGAGTGCGGTTTAAGACGCTAGTCGCTAGAAGCACAACTTAATGGGAAATATGCAAGCGGACGGGAAGGGACAATCTTACACTAATCGACCTAGTCCCATAGTAAGCTCAGTAAGGCTTGTACCATGACTCTGAAACAAATATTCATGCTAGTCACACAAATATTTGCCCTTACTGGGATTCGAACTTAGGACCTTCAGCTTCCTAGGCTGCGTCGCTACCCACTAGGCTAACGACAAGCCAATGTAGCGAGTCTTACAATGTTTCATGAGGTTGAAGCTACGGTAGCCTACTGGTTCAGGCCTGCGGGTGTCAAGCGGTGGTCGTGGGTTCGAATCCCGGCTCGCACCAATGACTTTTTCGTTGAAGGAAAACATCGTTTGGAAACCGGTCTTAGGCACTTGTCCCACCGCCGGCGAGTAGCGAGTACTCTCATAGTAATTCTTACTCGCTTTTACTCGCGCGAGTAAAAGCACTCGCGAGTACTCGCTACTACTCAAGTGCCTAATCCCAGTAAGGTCTAGTTTTCCCTCGGGGTTGGAAGCTCAGATGTTCGCAAAACGAGTGCCTATGCCAAATCTTGGGATAAGGTGCCAAAGCGGACCCTGCGGGCTCCTTTAGGGACACAACCGGGAATAACGCTAACGCTAAGAATGATGAGAAAGAGTAAAGGTTAGTTTGGAGCAATAACCGTGAACCTCGATGTGTTTTTTAACCCCCGACGCAAAGAGAGGGGTGTTATAATAACGTGTCTGTGTATCCGTGTATGTGTCTGTGGTACCGTAGCTCCTAAACGGATGGACCGATTTGAATGCGGTTTTTTTGTGTAATAGATAATTTTATCCCGAGTTATCTTAGCCATGTTTAGAGATATTGGACTTTGAAATGAAAATGACGGGAGTATTTTCATCTTTTTTAAGTTGTATTTATCATTGCCTGCATAGGAAACGTTGCATCCAGCCTGATATCCACCGATGTGATCGAGAACGTTCGAGACCTGGTCGCCAAGTTGCGGACGAGGCAACAGTTCCGAGGGTTGGGAGGGGAGTTGATGCGGCAGGCCTGCTGCCACTGCATCGCTAACCTCGCGATGGCGGGCGCGCCTTATCAAGAACATGAAACTATCGGTAAGTACCAGTTCCAATTAGATTTGAGGTAGAGGCACAGATAATAGTACAAGTACAGAAGGGACACTCCTTTGATCGTTACAAAAGGCGCTTTTTTTCTCAGCCAAAACAAGATTTATGGCCCTCTGCGATCGACGTTCATCGCTACAAGTACGTGCCGGTTCCCCAACGTTGGGGCGCCGGCATGTACTTGCAGCGATGAACGTAAATCGCGGAGTGTCCCGCGCCTGGTAGAGGTCTCTGACGGGCACGAAGACATCCAGTTTTTCATAGAATTAAATATCACTTCACTCACTCACTTTCCATTGTCCTATAAATAGTGTTGAGAACTAAGAAGACAAAGACGAATCTATCCCACTCCTCCAGAAATTCTACTTCGACCCAGAAATTGAAATGAAAAATAGAAACCAAAAAGGAGAAATCATTTTTTTGCGACGAGTATTCACATTTAAGCGCAAGTGAAATCGGATTAATATGCGCATTCGATTGCCACATAAAACAATGCCACGTTAAACGATGAACTGGCTATAGTTTTTTTATAGAAATTAATTTTCCTTTTCCATTCGTGAGGTCATAGAAACTTTAAAAATAATTTTAAAAAATATTTAAAATCGGCACAGGGGACATCTCGTCTCGCATTTGTAATGTAATGATACAAGTAATAGATTTGTCTAATAGAAAGAGGTTTTCTTTTTTTTGGGTCGAAAAGCACACTTTGCGAGGCGTATAAGTAAAGGATGAAGAAAGAAATACGTTTATTAAGCATCTCAGTCAGACAGACATTAGGAATATAAGTAGCGATTGGTCCTAAAAAAGTCACTCGGCTCTGATGTAATGATGTCGCCAAGCAACCGCTTGGTGGTTCTCAGTGACACCATTTTGGTTACAAGGGTGATTCCTTAGTACCTACATAGAAGGATGAATATACTACTACAATGTACGCGATAGCGATTGAGCCTGGTTATGTACCTAACTTGATCTTTGCTAGGTTTATCGTCGTTCTCTACTACTTTCTTTGAAAACTCTAAATCAATTCATGCATGTAAAAGTTGTTTCATATTACGTTATTATAATATACTAGACGTGCCCGCGGCTCCACCCGCGTGAATGAATTATATGAAAGTATTGGTCACAATTGTATCATGTTCAGACCAAATGCGTCTACTTAAACGTAAGGTATTTAATTTAGCCGAAACATTTCCGAACAATGGCCGACGGTTGAAATTGTCAATGTTATCGAGATTTCATTACGTGATTGTAGAAAAAATACGCAACAGAACCGGGAGCCTGAATGCTCTTATTCTAAGGTAATATCCAGAAAATTGATTCCAAAATTAGTTTCTCGTGTTACATGCGTTGTTTTTGAGAAAGGTGACGCCAGAGAGATCGTGTTTTTTGTAAGACGCTATCTCGTTCGTTCCTTAGTGTTTTATCCCGTTCTGGTTTTTAGGGTTCCGTACCCAAAGGGTAAAAACGGGACCCTATTTATTACTAAGACTTCGCTGTCCGTCTGTCTGTCACTAGGCTGTAACTCAAGAACCGTGATAGCTAGATAGTTAAAATTTTCACAGATATGTATTTCTGTTGCCGCTATAACAACAAATAATAAAAACAAAAAAAAAATATTTAAGGGGGCTCCCATACAACAAACTTTTTTTTAACTGATTTTATAGATAATGGTACGGAACCCTTCGTGCGCGAGTCCGAGTCTCACTTGGCCGGTTTTTCGATTTTATGTAATAGATTTTTATTATCTTCAGACGAATGGCTGAATCTGATCGAAGAATGCCTCGCCCATGACGTGCAGATTATCAGAGAGAAAGCTATCACCGCCTTGCCTCTAGTATTCAACCAGTATTTACAAGATGACCACATGATGTACGGCGATATGTCGGCGAAGCAGAAGCGATCGCAGCTGCTGGAGCGATACTGCCAGCAGTTGGCGAACACTGGGGTCAGCGGGCTGGTGTTGAGGATGGGATATGCTCGTGCTGTTGGTAAGTGACATGAAAGCCAGTGTAGAACGCCAGAAGCTTCTCTAGTTTTGCTATTTGTAGTGGCTCTATGAAAAGACAAAGGGTTGGGGTGTAGCAAAAGGTAACCAGGACTTTATGCTACTTTTTTGATTAGAACTTTATAGAATACATTAAAATAAGCATCTTTTGTTGATTAACTTACCCATTTAAGAACTAGAGCGGTCTAAAGTTTCGAGTTGCGCTTGCGCCATAGGATTGGTTGGAAAAAGAGGGTGCCGGCATAACAAAAATTTCATCCTAGTGATGTTATTATGACATCTATTTTTTATGATTATTTCGTACAGAATACGTTAGAGTAAGCATGTTTCGTTTGAAACTTTTTTCTCTAAAATAAAAAATGGCCGAGATATTGCATTTTATATCCATTAGAGACACAGGTAACAAAACCGAATCGGAGCACCCCAATATACACGTGGTCTTGTGTACCCTACCCTTAGAGTGTATATAAAAAGCCGAAGCTGCGGAGCGGAGCACGGGCGACCGTGCTTTGTCAAGCGAGGGCGAAAGGGCTGCTCTCTCCGCAGCGCCGGAGCTAAGGCGGAGTCCTGTAACGGAAGTTATACATTTCTTTTCGTCGTAATTTATACGCCCAACATATTTTTTTTTATATTCCAAAAACATGTATACAACTACTATGAATTTTCTGTTTCCCCCCTCTATGCTACCTTGACCAGAAAAACTCCTGATCCCAATAAGATCATGTTTGTCCTCTGGGTTGGAACTTGAAAGGTCAGATGGTAATCGATTTCGCGACTAAACTAGTTTCTACGCCAATTCTTGTGACCATGTAGCAAGCGGGCCCCAGGCCAGACCCGGCTCTTTCTGGGTGCAACCGAAAAACCGGTACGATAACGACAATTAATGTGAAGATTGTACAATAATAAATAAATATTGTATGAAGTAAGCTAAATAAGGCTTGGGTTATACTGAATGGATGTATATAGGTCTTAACGGAACAAATCAATACATACAATAACATACTTAAATACTTACATAGTTAGAAACCAAGTTTCTGGCAAAAATTAAATTTTTGGTACAAGCTTTTATTGCCGACTGTACTTTTCTGTATACCATCATAAACTACTCATTGAGACGATTCTAACGAGCCTAAACTCAACGGGGTTACGTCGGTTAAGTACTGAATTCCCATGGCCACCTTCTGTCTCCATCATCAGATCAGCCCGATGGTACCACAATATTGAATTGTCATCCAAACTATACTTACACCCAAAATTTGAGCTCAATCGGTCACCGGGAAGTGGGTCAAATTTAACTTCCAAGATTTGATTACAGACAGACAGACAGAGAACGGGACAGGTGAAACTTAATAAAAGCTTGTAAATATCCCCAGACAGTAACAATTGACAACATTTCATATTTTCATGCAGGCCATTTTATGATTTAGTTCGCTAGAAAATGTTTTTTTAAGCGACACGTGTTTTTTTATTTCTCCCTTAATTGTAATTTTCATTCAAAACTATCAAATTGAAAAGTAGCGAATTCCAGTAGGTTGTAAGTAAATTATGACGTCAATACTACGACTCTGTATGGCAGTTTAGACACCTTTCATATGGCAGCCATAATAATGACGTCAGACACGGTGAAAACCACTTGTATACGTTTTAGCGATTTTCTTAAAAGCGAGCAGGAAAAAACACAGAAAACTACTTTATTACGTTCAGATAACATAATTACCGAAATGGTTTTCGATTTAGGCGTCATTACATATTTTGAAATATTGTCAATTATTTATGCTCATCACACAAATTACGGGATTCAAACCTAGAACTATCAGCTTCTAAGGCATGGTCACTACTCACTACACACTTAGCTAAACCGGTCGTCACGATCATTCTTTATTTCTGTTATAAGTTGTATTTTGTTTTCAGGATCTCTACCGAAATTCGCGCTATCCGAACAGCTGTCTAACGTCATCCAATCCCTGATATCGTGCACTAAAGTGACCGAAACGACCCAGAAGTGGGCTGAGGCACGTCGGGACGCGGTGGTGGGCCTTACCATAGTCTGCCAAACCATGGGCATAGTCGATGGTGTCGAGAAACACGTGCCGATGATTATGGAGGCGCTGCTGCATTGCCTGTCGGAGTACACTATCGATATGAGGGGAGATATCGGTGCGTGGGTGCGCGAAGCCAGCATGACCGGTGAGTTTTTAACCGACTTAAAAAAGGAGGTTCTGAATTCGGTTGTATTTTTTTTAAAGTGAAAACTTGTTTAGCGGCGCTGGATGGGAAAAATTGTTAAACTCGAGACGGGGGAGAGGAGGATGCTTTTGGTGTTAGTTTTTTTTTCAATTTATTACTTATCACTCAACTAAGATTAAACATATTAACAATAGTACATAATAAAATGAGATGCGATAACAGACACAAAAGAGACAATATTAGGTACATTACACTCGAGGGCCTGGTATCCATCTCACAGAACTTCAAATTCTTTTCTCACTTTTTTAATGTTTGTTACCTCAGAACTCCGTCATTTATGAGACGATTCGTACAATTGTTTTTGTTTGTAATTATACACTTCCAGGGTGGTCCCATTTAAAAAAATCCAGTTGGATGATGGGATTCATGAGGAATTTAGGAAACTCTTCAATTATATTAGGCACGCGTGTAGTGATTTTGGTATTTTCTATTATACGAGTAACTCGTGTATATGTTTTTTTCTTCATTTGATTACATTTTTATTCCTTTGTCGAAAAAATGTGACATTATTGATTATTTTATTTAGTGTCTACACGGTCTACACCCCTATTATAAGGTAGCAGATTGTTTTGTTTAGCGTGTTTATACCTAACAGGATCACTATTGCTGCGAACGCCACTGCAGTGATATTTACTGAGCATGTCTTTTTTGCCATGATTTAATGTTATGTTATGTGTATTCTTTGAATGTCCCTAGCTTTCACCGCTGTCATGGGTCGATACGTCCGTGCATTACATGTAATGCACAAATGTATAGAATCATCCATTTCTGACGTCACGTAGACGAGGCAGACCTAGTTTGACGGTGCATTACATATAATGCACGGACATTCAAAGTGTTAACATTGTTCCAATGTTCCTGGAAACTAAATAAAGAGCCAGAAATAACTTTACGATACAACCAATAAATGAATAAATGTTGTATGGGTTCGGTCTCAATCTGTGTATTATCGAAGGTGAACTTCGGTAATCTGCAAAATACGTGTTGGCTTTGTTGTACGAATGTCAAGGTTATCTAAACAAATTGATTGTTTTTCTGCATGCCCCATTTGGCATTTATTATTATTTTATTGTTTACAGTTAGGTATTGATAGAATGTGATGATATTTAATGAATAACAAATGTTAAGTCAGTCAGTTTACGAGATGGGGTCTATCAGCTATTATCATCTCAAATTTCATAACAACGACGAGTATTATCCATGCAATATGAATAACAAGAATGTTATGTCTATTTTGGTTACTGCTGTTTTGATATTGTTGACGTCAATGTGTATGACAATACGTCAGTTCTAATTCCGGACTTTAAAACAAGCAGAATTGCTATATTATACGGATATCAATAATTTTCGGTAATCTTTTTATTTTCTCACTAATATTGGAGTTATTTATTATAACTATATTATATTCGAGTAATTTACTACTTTGAAACGTTCGGTGTTGGTTTCGTTTCCTCATCATTAGAAAATAAGACATAGGTAGGTAGGTACCGCAAACGGCGGAAAACTAAAGGGGCGACAACAGTTCGCTAACGAAATTGCGACTACACACTGCAATATTCATATGTATGTAAATAAGGGTACATAGAACTTGTAAATATGTCCCATAGGTCTTATAAGGTTTTGGTACATATTTCTGCTGCTAGCTGTACAGTCAAGTGCAAAAATATTATCGATACATATTTTTGCACTTGACTGTACAGCTTGTAACGAACATGGGGTGTGTATCGCAATGCGCTACCGAACATACCCTTGATCGGTTCAAACCCCATATTTGATACACCCTGTATAGTCGAGAAATAAACAGAATGATAGGTGGCCCAAAAGTGACGAACCTTTTCATTCCGCACACAAATTATCTGAAAGGGTCGTGTGTAAATGAAACGATTGTTTGGCAGGTCTGCTCACGATCTGCAGCCAGTGCGCAGTGGAGGCCCCGCACCTGAACTCTGCGGACATGGTGCGGGACGTGGCGTGCGGCGTGGCGCAGCAGGCCGTCGAGAAGATCGACCGCACCCGCGCGCACGCCGGCCGGATATTCACGGCGCTCATTTACAAGTCAGTTCATGATGTAGACTGAGAACCGTGCTCTAGCAAGTATCTGCAGCCAGTGCGCGGTGGAGGCCCCGCACCTGAACTCTGCGGACATGGTGCGGGACGTGGCGTGCGGCGTGGCGCAGCAGGCCGTCGAGAAGATCGACCGCACCCGCGCGCACGCCGGCCGGATATTCACGGCGCTCATTTACAAGTCAGTTCATGATGTAGACTGAGAACCGTGCTCTAGCAAGTATCTGCAGCCAGTGCGCGGTGGAGGCCCCGCACCTGAACTCTGCGGACATGGTGCGGGACGTGGCGTGCGGCGTGGCGCAGCAGGCCGTCGAGAAGATCGACCGCACCCGCGCGCACGCCGGCCGGATATTCACGGCGCTCATTTACAAGTCAGTTCATGATGTAGACTGAGAACCGTGCTCTAGCAAGTATCTGCAGCCAGTGCGCGGTGGAGGCCCCGCACCTGAACTCTGCGGACATGGTGCGGGACGTGGCGTGCGGCGTGGCGCAGCAGGCCGTCGAGAAGATCGACCGCACCCGCGCGCACGCCGGCCGGATATTCACGGCGCTCATTTACAAGTCAGTTCATGATGTAGACTGAGAACCGTGCTCTAGCAAGTATCTGCAGCCAGTGCGCGGTGGAGGCCCCGCACCTGAACTCTGCGGACATGGTGCGGGACGTGGCGTGCGGCGTGGCGCAGCAGGCCGTCGAGAAGATCGACCGCACCCGCGCGCACGCCGGCCGGATATTCACGGCGCTCATTTACAAGTCAGTTCATGATGTAGACTGAGAACCGTGCTCTAGCAAGTATCTGCAGCCAGTGCGCGGTGGAGGCCCCGCACCTGAACTCTGCGGACATGGTGCGGGACGTGGCGTGCGGCGTGGCGCAGCAGGCCGTCGAGAAGATCGACCGCACCCGCGCGCACGCCGGCCGGATATTCACGGCGCTCATTTACAAGTCAGTTCATGATGTAGACTGAGAACCGTGCTCTAGCAAGTATCTGCAGCCAGTGCGCGGTGGAGGCCCCGCACCTGAACTCTGCGGACATGGTGCGGGACGTGGCGTGCGGCGTGGCGCAGCAGGCCGTCGAGAAGATCGACCGCACCCGCGCGCACGCCGGCCGGATATTCACGGCGCTCATTTACAAGTCAGTTCATGATGTAGACTGAGAACCGTGCTCTAGCAAGTATCTGCAGCCAGTGCGCGGTGGAGGCCCCGCACCTGAACTCTGCGGACATGGTGCGGGACGTGGCGTGCGGCGTGGCGCAGCAGGCCGTCGAGAAGATCGACCGCACCCGCGCGCACGCCGGCCGGATATTCACGGCGCTCATTTACAAGTCAGTTCATGATGTAGACTGAGAACCGTGCTCTAGCAAGTATCTGCAGCCAGTGCGCGGTGGAGGCCCCGCACCTGAACTCTGCGGACATGGTGCGGGACGTGGCGTGCGGCGTGGCGCAGCAGGCCGTCGAGAAGATCGACCGCACCCGCGCGCACGCCGGCCGGATATTCACGGCGCTCATTTACAAGTCAGTTCATGATGTAGACTGAGAACCGTGCTCTAGCAAGTATCTGCAGCCAGTGCGCGGTGGAGGCCCCGCACCTGAACTCTGCGGACATGGTGCGGGACGTGGCGTGCGGCGTGGCGCAGCAGGCCGTCGAGAAGATCGACCGCACCCGCGCGCACGCCGGCCGGATATTCACGGCGCTCATTTACAAGTCAGTTCATGATGTAGACTGAGAACCGTGCTCTAGCAAGTATCTGCAGCCAGTGCGCGGTGGAGGCCCCGCACCTGAACTCTGCGGACATGGTGCGGGACTTGGCGTGCGGCGTGGCGCAGCAGGCCGTCGAGAAGATCGACCGCACCCGCGCGCACGCCGGCCGGATATTCACGGCGCTCATTTACAAGTCAGTTCATGATGTAGACTGAGAACCGTGCTCTAGCAAGTATCTGCAGCCAGTGCGCGGTGGAGGCCCCGCACCTGAACTCTGCGGACATGGTGCGGGACGTGGCGTGCGGCGTGGCGCAGCAGGCCGTCGAGAAGATCGACCGCACCCGCGCGCACGCCGGCCGGATATTCACGGCGCTCATTTACAAGTCAGTTCATGATGTAGACTGAGAACCGTGCTCTAGCAAGTATCTGCAGCCAGTGCGCGGTGGAGGCCCCGCACCTGAACTCTGCGGACATGGTGCGGGACGTGGCGTGCGGCGTGGCGCAGCAGGCCGTCGAGAAGATCGACCGCACCCGCGCGCACGCCGGCCGGATATTCACGGCGCTCATTTACAAGTCAGTTCATGATGTAGACTGAGAACCGTGCTCTAGCAAGTATCTGCAGCCAGTGCGCGGTGGAGGCCCCGCACCTGAACTCTGCGGACATGGTGCGGGACGTGGCGTGCGGCGTGGCGCAGCAGGCCGTCGAGAAGATCGACCGCACCCGCGCGCACGCCGGCCGGATATTCACGGCGCTCATTTACAAGTCAGTTCATGATGTAGACTGAGAACCGTGCTCTAGCAAGTATCTGCAGCCAGTGCGCGGTGGAGGCCCCGCACCTGAACTCTGCGGACATGGTGCGGGACGTGGCGTGCGGCGTGGCGCAGCAGGCCGTCGAGAAGATCGACCGCACCCGCGCGCACGCCGGCCGGATATTCACGGCGCTCATTTACAAGTCAGGTCATGATGTAGACTGAGAACCGTGCTCTAGCAAGTATCTGCAGCCAGTGCGCGGTGGAGGCCCCGCACCTGAACTCTGCGGACATGGTGCGGGACGTGGCGTGCGGCGTGGCGCAGCAGGCCGTCGTGAAGATCGACCGCACCCGCGCGCACGCCGGCCGGATATTCACGGCGCTCATTTACAAGTCAGTTCATGATGTAGACTGAGAACCGTGCTCTAGCAAGTATCTGCAGCCAGTGCGCGGTGGAGGCCCCGCACCTGAACTCTGCGGACATGGTGCGGGACGTGGCGTGCGGCGTGGCGCAGCAGGCCGTCGAGAAGATCGACCGCACCCGCGCGCACGCCGGCCGGATATTCACGGAGCTCATTTACAAGTCAGTTCATGATGTAGACTGAGAACCGTGCTCTAGCAAGTATCTGCAGCCAGTGCGCGGTGGAGGCCCCGCACCTGAACTCTGCGGACATGGTGCGGGACGTGGCGTGCGGCGTGGCGCAGCAGGCCGTCGAGAAGATCGACCGCACCCGCGCGCACGCCGGCCGGATATTCACGGCGCTCATTTACAAGTCAGTTCATGATGTAGACTGAGAACCGTGCTCTAGCAAGTATCTGCAGCCAGTGCGCGGTGGAGGCCCCGCACCTGAACTCTGCGGACATGGTGCGGGACGTGGCGTGCGGCGTGGCGCAGCAGGCCGTCGAGAAGATCGACCGCACCCGCGCGCACGCCGGCCGGATATTCACGGCGCTCATTTACAAGTCAGTTCATGATGTAGACTGAGAACCGTGCTCTAGCAAGTATCTGCAGCCAGTGCGCGGTGGAGGCCCCGCACCTGAACTCTGCGGACATGGTGCGGGACGTGGCGTGCGGCGTGGCGCAGCAGGCCGTCGAGAAGATCGACCGCACCCGCGCGCACGCCGGCCGGATATTCACGGCGCTCATTTACAAGTCAGTTCATGATGTAGACTGAGAACCGTGCTCTAGCAAGTATCTGCAGCCAGTGCGCGGTGGAGGCCCCGCACCTGAACTCTGCGGACATGGTGCGGGACGTGGCGTGCGGCGTGGCGCAGCAGGCCGTCGAGAAGATCGACCGCACCCGCGCGCACGCCGGTCGGATATTCACGGCGCTCATTTACAAGTCAGTTCATGATGTAGACTGAGAACCGTGCTCTAGCAAGTATCTGCAGCCAGTGCGCGGTGGAGGCCCCGCACCTGAACTCTGCGGACATGGTGCGGGACGTGGCGTGCGGCGTGGCGCAGCAGGCCGTCGAGAAGATCGACCGCACCCGCGCGCACGCCGGCCGGATATTCACGGCGCTCATTTACAAGTCAGTTCATGATGTAGACTGAGAACCGTGCTCTAGCAAGTATCTGCAGCCAGTGCGCGGTGGAGGCCCCGCACCTGAACTCTGCGGACATGGTGCGGGACGTGGCGTGCGGCGTGGCGCAGCAGGCCGTCGAGAAGATCGACCGCACCCGCGCGCACGCCGGCCGGATATTCACGGCGCTCATTTACAAGTCAGTTCATGATGTAGACTGAGAACCGTGCTCTAGCAAGTATCTGCAGCCAGTGCGCGGTGGAGGCCCCGCACCTGAACTCTGCGGACATGGTGCGGGACGTGGCGTGCGGCGTGGTGCAGCCACTGTCGAGACTAATGTACGAAGGTTGCCTTTTATTTTTCGGGATTTGAATAAGCTAGGGGTGCCATCGGTCACCAAAATGTTTGAACTACATTTTTTGAACCTTATTTGACCCATGGCTACCCTAGCTTATTCAAATCCCGAAATATAAAAGGCAACCCTCGTAGACCCGTGCAGCGCCTCGTCGACGCTTCTGGTGACCAGAAGGCTGGCTCATACCCAGCCCAACGTATTAGCATTGCTATACAACGTGGCAATGCCGCCAGCCTACTGGGCACCCTACCGCCTGGCGCCTATTTGGGCCAAGTTTTTTATTTATAGTCTTATTTTTTTACAAGCTTTTATTTACTTTCACCTGTCCCGTTGTCTGTAATCAAATCTTGCAAGTTAAATTTGACCCACTTGCCGGTTTCCGATTGAGCTGAGATTTTGTAATAAATCATATGACAATGATTTGGGCTCGTTAGAATCGTCCCAATGAGTAGTTGATGGTGGTATACAGAAAAGAACAGTCGGCAATAAAAGTTTGTACCAAAAATTAAATTTTTGACAGAAACTTGTTTTCTTTTATTGCCTAAGTTTATATTTTCTTGTTGTTGTGTTTAGTACTTTGTTAAAATAGATAAATAAATAAAATATTTTAAATAACAAGTGACATCTTTTGACCTACTAATCTATTTCAGTGACCCGCCAATCTCGAACATTCCACACCACGACGCGTTGAAGCGCATTTTCCCTCCCGACGAGCTGGAACGGCAGCCCGAAGCTAAGGACGAAGACGCGAACAAACCGCCGAACAGTGAGAACTCCAACGTTGTCCTGTGGCTATTCCCCGGCCATACCATGCCGCGTTTCGTTCAGTTATTGAACTTCCCCGCGTATAGGTATAGCGTGGTTAAAGGATTGGTGGTCAGTGCTGGGGAATTGACAGAGAGTTTGGTAAGTTTCGATTTTAAGGCGGTGCATTGAAAATTATTGCTTTGAATCGCCGTTCTGACTAGATTAAGAAACAATAAGGTCTGATTTCAGATATATGATTCTTGACTATATATAGAAAAAAAAACAAAGTTGAGTCTGTATTTTCATTTTTTTTACTCAGCCTACTCAAACGATACATTATTTTACGACACAATCAAGTTAATACTATAGTATTTTATCTCTTCTAAAATCTCACTT
Organism: Epinotia demarniana; assembly: GCA_945867215.1. NCBI lineage: Eukaryota > Metazoa > Arthropoda > Insecta > Lepidoptera > Tortricidae > Epinotia > Epinotia demarniana. The sequence continues at coordinate 8,602,955 of OX244267.1, forward strand.
AATGAAATATAAATAAAACTTCACTAAGTTAGGTATTTATCGAATTTTGTCAAAAACAGCCGTTCCCGAATCTCTTTTTCTAGTTCGCGGAAGGCATAGGCGAGTCTCTGTTTAGGGGGCGCGGCCAACTCTAATCAAATCATCCCCTTTATATATATTTTTACCATACGGGTGGCAAACACGGCCCGCCTGATAGACGGGTCACAAGCGCATTGCCGACCATTTATTGATTTGAGGATTCGTTGCGTCGACAAATGCAGATAACTCTGAATACAGGGCATCACCTTGCCACCAGGAACTCACCATCACACTACAGAGCAAGTAGAGGTGTTAACCAAGAGAACGAAGTCGTAACGTAGAAGTCTTAAGTATAGCCGCAAAATGGCCTCACAGAAAGGGTGCCATTGGCATTATGCGGGGATGGGGGCGGTGTAAAAACGATGCCTGACAGCTTTGAGATTTGGTTCGAACATGCGCATACCGGGTTTTAGGCACGTTTTTGGGTAGAAATTTTTTAAGGAGCTCGCATCCTATGGTCTTTTCGTTGACTGTGTTAACGCATTAATTCAAAAAAAAAAAATGAAATGTTTTATTTGACAATGGAGTTAGAACCGAGCCGCTCAAACGCTAGGAGACTTGCCCAATTAAGAGTTTGTTCATCTGTGATAAAAAGGTTATGTGGCATTTCTATCATGTGTTAGTAACCGCCAACTGCGAATTTAAGATGGGAGCTGGCGTCTTGGGAGCCGAATCCTTCCTGGCTTCGCTGAAATCTTCGCTTAATATTATGGTCCTCTCATACATCGACCTGGCCTAGTATGATACGTTTCATGGCTACGTTTTACGTGACGTTTCAGTATATTTAGGCCGTAAAACGTGACCATAAAACCTATCGTGCTAGCCAGTAGGTCTAGCAAGACTCGCTGCTCAGTCGCTTCGTGTGCGATTGAGCGTCTCCTGTCTCACTCGCACCGTGCAAATTAGAAAGAGTAGATCTTTCTCTACTCGCGTCGCGGCGCGGCGTCAGTTGTGCTAGCCTCGCAGGCTCGTTAAGGGGCTCCCATACGCCAATGACCTTCGATCTGAATCCCTTAGTTTTCTTATGTTTTTTGTTGCTTATTATATTAACAACGGCTTTAAGCAGTATAGTATAGTATAGTATCCCATATTTACTTCTAAGTTCATTGTTTTTGAGATAGTTGGCATCAACAATTAATTAGGCCAAAAAGCCGGTTTTCTGGCCATAACTTTTGTGTTAATTGGTTTAAAATGAAAACCCTGGTCCAGTTTTTAGAGACGTCACAGACATGTCACAGACGAACCCAAATATGTAGATTTCGTATATGTTAGATCTTTCACGTCAATAGAGATACGAAATAAGTGTTTTTATAGACAATGTTTAAAAAAATCATACAAAATTAAGTATTGATTTGTTTCAAAATCCGGTGGACGAAAATCGAGATAAAAGATTGAAGAACCAATAACCGTTTGATTTATACTTCTATCTGTAGTGCAAAAGTAGGAGCTACGATTCAAAACTTGTCAAAAATCGATGAAAACCTCGGGTAGCCCCTTAATCTCTAATTACGGAGAAACGAAGCACAGAGATTGTCACTTTTTATTATTTACTCTGATTTGATCTATCTCATAGTGCATTATTGTATTACGTAATCACGTGTCATCAGTGCAAAGATCAATTATAAACATACTTATTTATTGTATAATCTGTTTGTTCCAGGTTAAACACACGACACAGTCGCTGTACGCGTATTTAAACACATTACACGGTGATAAGGAAATGCTGAGATCGATTTGTGACACAATTATTAAAGTTTTTGCTGATAATATCCACGTTAAGCGAATTACCACGGCTATATTTAACTTCTTGGACAGACTTCTTAGTTCAGGTATAGTACATACATCTATACTAATATTGAGATTAAATACTTGTGAGTTTGTAACTTAGGACGCAATTAAAAAAAAACATAATTACCTACGGCAATGTGTAGCCGACAAGTATGTGCATCTTGCTCTAGCGTACAAAGTCAGCGTAAGACAGCAATGGCCAGAAATTGCAAGAAAATATTCAATTTAAATCCGGTTCTATTAAAATCCATTAGGCCATATCTTGGATCGATTTTTACTGTCTCAGTACATTTTTGTCATTATCATTACCCTTTCGTATGCATTCATCTGTCCTCTGAAAACTTTGGACACTTCAACTTTGTGTTTATTTATTATCATGTTACTTTTTTCTTCACTCAACCCTTAACGAACATAGTTAGGCCAGTCAAAATCGACATCAGACCTCGCAAACGCGCATGTATCAACGATTTTTAGGTTAATTGAGAGTAGTTTACACCCAAGTTTGCAACCCTAAAAACCCTGTGCTCATGGTGCTCGAAAATCTGGGAAATTTCGGCTTGTTTCAGGTCATTCTAAAGAAGCGTTTTTCAAGTATGCTTGCTTCTAATCTAATAAAGCTAATTAAATTTGCTACAATTGTTATTCGAGCACCATTGGGGTAGCACAGGGTTTTCAAGGTTGCAAACTTGGGTATTAACTACTCTCAAGGGACCTAACAACATATAAAAAAATCATAGTTAAATGCGCGTTTGCGAGGTCTGCCTTTTTTTGTGTTGATATAGACTGGCCTTAGTATAGAAATTATTCAGATAAAAGAAATGTATATTCTTGCTAACAGTACATCACTTTTCTCCAAACCACTTTAATTTTGTTGTTTTTAGGTTCCGTTTCGCCAATATTAGACGACCCGGAATCGACGTTTGCGTCAGACATTCTCAAATACCTTTTGCTAGAACTACGCGGCGGGAAGAATATCTATAAGCTACTAGATTCCATCAATGTCCTTTGCCAACTGATACAAGTAAGTCGTATTATAAAACCACACTCATGTTACCCTACAAGCTACGGAAAAAAAGCCACGAAAGAAGCTACGGTAGCCTAGTGGTTCAGGCATGCGGCTGTCAAGCGGCGGTCGTGGGTACAAATCCCTGCTCGTAACATTGAGTTTTTTCGGAACATATGTACGGAATATTTACCTCTAGCATTTCGTTGAAGGAAAACATCGCGAGGAAACCGGTCTTATCCCAACAAGGTCTAGATTTTCCTCTGGGTTGGAAGGTCAGATGGCAGTCGCTTTCGTAAAACTAGAGCCTATGTCAAATCTTGGGATTAGGTATCCAAGCGGACCCCGGGCTTGACTAGGCAACTAATGTAAAAAAATCATTATATTAACAGCGTACACACTTTCAGCCCAGGCAACCGCTGATTCAGTCGGTTGCCTCGTGACAAAAAATTATTTGTTCACCTATATCCGTCCCAGTCCAAGTTCAGCTCAGTTCGGGTTGCACAGGGCGGTTCCACAACACTACGGGAGCTCAGATACCGCGAGCATGTGCGATTTCATGGTTGGCCCCATAGCAAAAGTTGCTCAGTGTTACCCTCCCCATCACCCCCTGGCACTTCAGATCATGACTTAAAATCACCTTGTATATTGTAATAATCAAAGTGCGTACCTGAGCTATAACCACGAACTTCTAAATTCGACGTTCGGGTATTGCCATCTCCATCGCACTCACTTACTTGAGTGACAGGGATGCATGTATGCGAACTTCGAGTTTCGATTTCCGTGGTAGCAGCAGGGGACCGATTTTTGACTTTCGAGCGCTCGAAAATCAGACAAGTAAATACGCTTTTAGTGTCAAAATGGCAGACTCGTACTTTCTACCAATAGAATTGAATACCAATAGTTTTTCAATTTTCTATCGCTATTTCAAAATAGCTTTTCATAATTTTTGTCAGTTTTTGAGTGAAAGAGTCGAGCGCTCGAAAGTCAAAAATCGGTCTCCTGGTCGTTTCATAGTGACCCAAACGTGGAGCACGGACGTGTGATGGAAGTAATTTGCTTGGACGTCCAAGAAAATTTAAACATTTTGTATGGGGACTGTGAACATGTTAAGAGCAATGCCTAGCTGAGCAATGCCTAGCTGAGCAACTTTTCAAATCTCATTTGACGCAATGTTTCTGTCGCGCTGCTGTGGACGGGAACTCCAATTCGTGCGATAAGAACAACTGCAGCTCGGACTAAAAATCGCACGCAAAAAACTCAAAAATTGAGGTTTCGCTCTCGACTGCTTCCTCCTCCAAAACGCAACCAATCATTATAAAATTTTGGGAACTGCAAGAAGAAGAAGTAATCTACGCCCGCTATGTTTAGATTTTTTTGATATTTGTTGTCATATTTGTATACTGCGCCTTTTTTGGCAGCCAATTCAATTAAGCCGTTTTTGCGATTTTCAGGGCGCTGTAAGTTTCTTTAAAATAAAAATATCCAAAAAAGCAAAACGTAGCGGCATAGATATTGATAATATTGATCTTATTTGAAAAATTCATTGCTCTATGTTCAAATACCAGAGAGAAACAGTCGAGAGCGTTTGTACGGGAAAATCGCGGGTAGGCATTCCTCTTAAGGGACATGAATGAATGAAAGTGCTTATGAAACCCTTGGTCCAGGTTGGTGGCACGGTATGCAGCAGATCGCTGGGCCAGCTGGTGATTTACTTGTGTTACGCGGACCGCTACGTGCGCCGCTGCGCCGCCGCGCGCCTGTATGAAGCGCTCACCCTGTATGGAGACGAATGCTCCGTGCCCGACGAGAATATTGAGCAGGTATATTACTAACCTGTTACAGTTGTAACACAATAGTACATTGTTTAACGAGGGGCGTAAGTGGACACTTTATGAAGTTTTAATAAAACTTCACTAAGTTAGGTATTTATCGAAAATTGTCCAAAAAAGCCATTCCCAAAGAGTGTTACATCTCTTTTTCTCGTGTGAGGAAGGCATCAGCGTGTTTCTGTCTAGGGGGCGTGTTCAACTCAAATCAAGGCATCCCCTTAATCAAGAACGTGGCTCGTAAATAATATTATATTCGAAGGATATAGTAAGAAAACTAAGGGTGGGTTTTCACCAAACTGTCTGTAATCGTAAGCAGTGTGGAAAATCTGAATGTGTGGAAAGTTTAACAAGTTTCTATGAAATGACAGCTCCCGCCGCCATATTTAACGTTGGTCAGTCTGTAATAGCAAGCTGTCCTCTTCGTTTAGCCTTAGAATTATGCAACCACCCTAGCCGTAAGTACATCTGCCACCTTAGTTATTTATGACACAATCTCAGTTCCGTGGTGTTATAAAAACCCACCCTACCCAAATATATCCACATTAGCCAAGTCTTGTCAACGCATATTCTGATTATTCACCGCCACGCCTCCACACTCTACTGGCAGGGATTAAAGAGTTATTACAATATTTTTATGTCAATATTATTGCGATACTCAAAATTGAAGCAACTTATCCAAGTTGCTTCAATTACGTCAATATGCATTAGCTATGAGTGTATCGCGCGATAAGTCACCGCGTAATCGCTTCCACGAGTATCCACTGGCCCTTGTGGCTAGAAACCCCAATTTTATAACATCTACAATTTTTCTTCCCAGATAATGACGATTCTCGAAAAAACAGACTGGGAGAAGGATGTCGCTGAATTGAGACCTATAAGGAACGAGCTCTGCGATCTGATGGGTATCAGGCAGCCAGTGATGAAGCAAAAAGCCCCTTAGGGCTTATGCAACAAGGACTGAATTCGTGTAATGCTTGTCTTTACTCTAAGGAAGAAGATTTGGTGTATCCAATGTTGAGCTTTAGTTGCCTAGTACCTTTACTCAAGAGTAATTTGCTTATGTCTTTTTTATTCCGCTCGCATTTATTATTGTGATAATGATAACAATTGCTTTCACTAATCTATATCCAAAAATCTCGGTATTATAAGGTAGCCGAATGCAAGTGCTCTATATTATTTAAACTAAACCATGCATGAAATAAAATATTTATTTAATATTTCAGTTGTTTTATTTTAACACAAATGTATTCTTAAAATTATTTATTCCACTCAATATTTGTTACCGCTCATAATGTCCAACGTTTGTACATTAACATCAAAAAATGTTCCCAAATACTTATCATATTTTTGGTTTTACATATCCCAAATATACTTAGCTGAATTATAGGATAAATTGCTCAAAAAACTATATTTAGGCTCAGACCGAAAGGATTTCAGTAATGGCCAAATCAGTTTAACCATTACTGAAATCCTTTCGGTCCCTTAGATTCAGTTCCTAGGTATGTCTAGTGTGTTTGGTGCGACTATCTCTGCGAAAGTCAATTTATGCAAAAGCCATTTCTGCCAAAGTCCATTTCTGCGAATGTCCCTGAGTCTATTTATTTGAACGTCAACGACACGTTACAGGGAGAGAAACCTGATAACACAGACAGACAGACAAACAGATAGCGACCCTGTACGGGTTCCGTTTTTATTTCAGTAAAATTTATAACACTGCCCCATCATGAGACATTTACGTAGTGGAACCAACATTCGTTTTAGGCAGTATTATTTCGGACAAGTGGCCCCACTGGCCATAACACTAGGTAGGTTAGGTTCGTTATAAATAACGGTCTTTTTGCCCTTCGGGCATCTGAAATACCCATAGGTACCTTCAGATGCCAATAGCCTTGAATTTTTTTTTCCATTTTCATAACCAGAACCTATTAATGTATGATCTCCTGGTATTTCGACAGTTATGACGGAGCTTCCTCCTATTTTTGGTCTGTTTGCCCTTCGGGCAGCTGAAGATACCTAACGAACCTAACCTACCTATATTTTACAGCGGAAGTGGAGATTTATATTAATATTTGCAAATCCTAATAGCCCCACCAGTATTATGCAGTCACGAGTACTTGAAAATCCTTCGTTCTCTACCAATCGACCAATGGGCCAAACATATACATTCACGGAATGGACGTTCGAAGCAATAGACTAGTTTACTGGGCATATCAGGAACTGGACCTAAGAGACCGAAAGGACTGACATTAGGATTCAACCCTTTGAACACCATTCAACACATACCTACCTGCACTAAAGTTACTTTGACAATGGTTGCCATAGGGCATTGAATACATAACACTTAACACGTTCCCTGGCCGAGTGCCCCCAATGATGGGTCATGCTCATGCACCTGCTCTTCAGAAGTCCGTGCTTCCACAACGGATTCACAGCTTTGAACTGGAAGCACACTTGGACGTGTGACAGGGTCAGATCATTTTGTACGGCGACAGTGAACGTGAACGTGTTAAGTTTTCTTGTCGGTTCATACCATTTGAAAATTGTTTAATTTATGATATTTCATATACAGGACGGAAAATAGTAAAAGCTTAACGCCAATATCGTCCATTCCAGAACTAAGAGTAAAACCACGAATATCGGTACCTATTCGAAGTTTGTCTATAATAATCACACTTTTGATACTCGATCAACATAGAAGGCGATATACAAACTTCGATTTTCGTAGTGGCGCCGCAGTTAGGTTACTAGCAAACTGCCTAGAAATAGCGCATCTAAACCGTCTGATTACGAAATAAAATAATCCTATGAACGCCAAGAACACCTAAAGGTGTGTTGTCGTACCCGCAGCGCCAAGAACGACTATAGGTCTTCGCACATTATAACAACTCAACGGCGACTCGATTCTATGCCAAATATTGAAATTTAAGCCCTATCTCATATTTTCTAGGTTTCATTTCAAATGATCTTAAAGTAGTGTACGACGTATGGTCAACGCGTCGTCCACGTGTCGTACAACAATTGAAAATTGTGCTGTAGGTAATACAACATAAGGCTTAAATTTCAATATTTAGCTTTGAATCGAGTGGCTGTTGAGTTGTTATAGTGTGCTAAGATCTGCCCCCTATTTCACCAATTTGACAATTGTCACCTGACACTGACAATTCAGAAGTTAAGATGGTCGCTAGGTTACTTGTGGATCCAGCAATGTACCTACGGAGAATTGTAGTTGTCAGGTGACAATTGTCAAGTTGATGAAATAGGGGCCTGATAGGTGTTATGGCGTTGTATGGCGTACACTGTCAAAGCAACTTTCAGGTAAAGTTTGGCGTGACATTGTCTCTTCTGGATGTCTTGATTGGCGGTGAAAAGGTCACCATTGTTGTCGATAGTGGAGGCCAGTTTGGTTAGAACTGACCTAAATACAACATTTTTTTGTAAATAATAATAATAATGATCGTTAAACAGAAACCGGCGTAAATGGAATAATTGTTCTTCCCGCCACTGCCGTAAGAACTTAAAAGCGGTAACATATGGCGACTTTTTGCTGCAATACAAAAGCTCTTTATCTTCAGGTTAGATAAATGGCAATTTTAAGTCTTCTTTGCTCAAAATTCGCCCAAGTAAGCTTCTTTTGACATTGAATTTTGAATCTTGTTACTACATAATATATTTGTTTAGCCAAGAATCTGCAACTGCGCCGGGTCCTGTGGCGCCTCCGCTATTAAATTCGCCCAGAATGTTCCGTAGTTCTTCAATACCGTGCCGCTGGAAAAAAATGGGTTACATTGTATGAAATATACTTACGACAACTTACGAGATGAAGTATAGCAATAAGTTGTATGTAAAGTCCTAAGTAAACTTAAAACCTTGATGGGCGTAGCTAAATATAGTATTTACGACTATTTTACATATTTAATGGTCTTGGTCAATTCAAATGACGTTAATTACGAGTAACCCTCATTGAAACCATTAATCACCTTATTTCAAAATAGATGTCAATAAAAATGTAAGTACCGACCACAAAGGTCAAAATGTACGCCGAACGGAAGTTTCTTAACGATGGACTATTTAGTTGCTCACAAACTGATTTTATCTGAAGGTCACCCGTTAAGGCGTTACAGAGTTACACAACGCGTAAATGTGCAGAAGTGAAAGGAACTTACTGGTACAAGTATGTGTGCATATGTGTTTTTGGTACTTATGAGGGTATTAGGGACTCGGCTTTATCGCGTCATTTAAGGTCCTGTGTCAATTCGCATTGCTACCACTTTTTCACGAGTCAACATAGGTACTATAGTTATATCGACATCGACAATATTAGTTCTATAAAGACTAGAAATCGTTTCAACTAAATTGTGTAGCTAGGAACCACCTTTGAACCAACCATCTTCGAACACGACCGCTTATCACGAACCAACTCTTTGCTAGAGAACAGCGACAAAATCTTGTCTTGAATGAGCGCAATGGAACCTGTCACTCTGTAGAATACTCTCTCTCTCTCTCTTTCTCTTTCTCTCTCTCTCTCTCTCTCTCTCTCTCTCTCTCTCGCTGATTCGGCGTTGTTGACGTTCTTAGGGTTACAACATGGTTACAACAATGACAAACCCTATACCTATATTATCGACGCGATCAGAATGGGATTAGAGGTGACAGTGTTGCTATATAAATACGTCGAAGTTGATATGAACTTACGAACTTACAGCTATTCGAATCCCAAACTCATCGCCGTTGAGTGCCTAATTAATGTACCTAGACTGTAGTTTGTTGGCACTCCGGTCACTGACAGATGTGACGAATTTAGGTTTCGTGGTTGTTCAAAGCTTGCGTTAGACCAAATGTCAGATCAAATTTTAGTATCTGTGTATATTTTTTGAACTTTACCTACCGACGTAAGGTCCAACGGATCCTTTTAGAAGCCAATAAAAGAACGGGCTGTTGTTCGCTACGCGCTAATGCAGCTCACCCGGCCGGTCACCCGTCACGAAACTAGACCTCTACCTACACTTAGTTACTACGCATCGCGGTGTCAAGATATATTTGTGGGTGAGCGTTGAGGTGAGCTTAAAACAAGTTACAGAATAGGGGGCAGGACTCACGTAAAATAAACACGTCCCTGCGCATCCGGGGGCGCTCGCCAGACTAGCGTGGCGCGCGTCTTCTCGCGCGGGTCAGCGTGCGTGACGGAAGCGCACTCGGGGTGTACCGTGGTGTTGGGTGCCTGCTCCCACGATCCGAGCCACCGGTCGTCCTCCACCGACCTCGCTTGGATGAAGAACCCTTTGAAGGTCTCAGCCCCCTCGATTGTCACTGGAAATAGGTGCATTGTTGCGAAATAAGGGTGCCGAGGTTTAATGAATAGCCATTGACAAGCAGGAAAAATACAATGGCTCCCAAGTTTTTGTAGGATATTAGAATCCTGTCCCATTGAAATAGAGTTGAATAGAGGGGTGCATAACTATGGGTAGTGCCCTGCTATGTTGTAGATATTTGTGAACTTGGAATTTACATTTATCCATACTAATATTATATGTATAAATGCGAAAGTGTCTCTGTCTGCCTGTCTGTCTGTTACCTATTCACGCTTAAACCGCCGAACCGATTTAGATGTAATTAGGTATTGAGTTAGTTTGAGTCCCGGGGAAGGACATAGGAAGTTACGTTCCCGGTCATCATCTCCTAGAGGGGTGAAATGAAGATTATTAATAACAGCCGTCAGGGCTTGATAAAACACACAATTTAATGTATTGTGCCAATTTTAAGATATTAGTGCACAAGAAATAAGCAGTCTAATATAGATGCTTTACTGAACTATTCTCATTCCACATAATTTTCCATGTATTGAAAATTAAATTATTGACATATTATTGAATGTAGCCGACGTTTAGTTTTGGAATTAGAATCAAGAAATTTAAAAATCTTATCGGGATTATCCCTGAACTTACCTACCTACTACTACATCTTTCTGAACCCTTTCGGCAATATCCCGCGGGATAAAGAATCCCGCAAATACCGGGATTTCAATTATCAAGCGGATAGCACTCTCTAGTATAATACCTCTACCCGTAACTAATAATAATAAAGTAGGTACTTCACATCGAGTATTTTGACGTGTTTGCCGCTCCAGTTTGTCTGGAGTCGCCGGCGAACCGGTCTACCGGCTCGGCGTAAGTTGTTTGACCTACAATGCAAAGAGCATGGCATTGCGCAATCGCGTACGTACGATACTGTTACTAGACCAGTATTACCAGTAACAAGATTTTATCAATGAGTTCTTTCGACGATGTTTAGCGTCAGATGTAACCACAATTTTCATAGTGATTATTCTTTGTACAGCCACGTCTATAAATATGTATGTCGCAGGGGAATGGCCAAAACAGAGTTATGAACAAATATCTAAGGGATATGACCAAATCACGCAGGATCATGTGTTTACATTTGCCTAGAAAAAAACGGTCATTTGATCAAATCCCTGAATATGTTTAGTGAAATGACGAAATCATCCAAAAAAGGCTACTCGTTTTTTCATTTCACCAGATTTGTTTAGTGATTTGATAAAGTCTCTACTGTAACATGGTATACGTAGGTGATTTGATCAAACCTCTGAACTGGTTTAGCGTTAGGTACTCTACAATTAAGTTTTATCAAATCTCTCACACGATTTAGCGAAATTGTAAAGTTAAAAGTCAAAAGTAGGTATTAAAATTGTTTCTTAAGTCAGCTTTTTTAATCGAATACAAGAATAGGTAAGCCGAAATATAATAATTTTAAAGTAAATAAAGTTAAAAAAAAATAGCAAAATAGGATACATATTTTTCACCTCAGCAGCTCGAACAAGCATATTTTGCTGCGAGAAAACAGTGTGCAAAATGCGATTTTGCTCACTCCGTGAGACAAACTCGCTACGTTCGTATTTCAATTTTAGAATCTTTCGCTTTCTCAGTACTCAAAATTAGCACTCGCAGCAAAAATAAAACTTTGCTCTCTTGTTGCACAAATAACTATTTAGAGCAAACCGTACTTACCCAGGACGCCTGCTTAAAAAAAGTCATATAAATAACATAATACCTTCATTATACCTGTTCATAACTGAATAAATGCAAGAATTGGTTTACAGGGCAGGCTATCATGATCGCGTTATGTTGGACACTAAGCACCCGTCCTTTACTGGCGAGTACGTAGTTGCGAGAGGGCGAATACTTTCTTGCCAGCTAGGTATAATGTGCATATTGAATCAGGTACCAAAAGCTCAGCTACGCAAATTGCTACGAGCGTAGCTCCGTAGCAACATTGTTCAGTTGTAAAGCAGTAAAAATAATCTAAGGAACCCTTGATCGCAAAGTAAGCTGAAGGTATTGGGGACGAAGAAATTAGAACCGCTTTATTCTTAAGCTTAGTCGGGTAAAGTGTAATGACATATTTACAAAAGGAACTTAGTTTGATTTAAGTTGACGAAATTTCACCAAAAAATTACATTTAAAAAGAAACTCTACCGTCCCAGGTATTTAAATTTCAATGATAATTTGTCGGAAAGTCTGTCAGCTTAAGTAATCTCAACTGTATAGTGTCACTTTCTGGCGTTAAGTTGGCGTATAAAAGGTTAAAATTTTCTCTTTGCACAACTCTCAATCCATCCACCATCTCTCTATTAGCCCTATGGGTATGTGGTAGAGAATGTCATTACCGTTTAGGTCCTCCATTTGTAAATTTCTGTGTCGAATAAATAAACAAATATATATCAACAAATTAACTCTAAATAGTGGTTGTTAAAAGTGATTCTTGTTCATTAAGTAATCGTAAGATTTTATCGGAGGCATTTATTTCTATATGCGCTTCGACCACTAGCGAAAATATTTCGCAACACTACTATTTTGTAATGTAATGAAACATTTTGGCAATGTACTTAATTCGGAATCGTGACTCGTTTGCTACCGTTAAAATGATTGTTGGCATTGAGATGTACATGCGAAATTGAATTCGTTTTAGTTATGCACCTAATAGTAAGTTTACTCTTGTAGGTAGGTACAGTTGAGGTGGGGACACGCGACGGACTCCGACGGAATCGTCTTACACAGCCATGCGTGTTGGCGCTCCTTATATTTCTTTAACCTAAGGGTAACGTAAATATATCAATGGCCACTATTATAATTATAAGCAAAATGTTATTAAGCCCAATTCTGCGAGTTTCCGATTCGCAGTCCGTCGCCGGATTCTTGCCTGCGAGTCATAATTATATCAACACCTCCTCACAGTAAAGGACAGTGAGTTTATATTCACAAGCATATCCATACTTCCAAACTAACATTATGAATGAGAAAGTTTGTCTGTCTGTCTGCCTGTTACCTCTTCACGCTTAAATCGCTAAACCAATTTATATGTCATTTGGCTTTGGCACAAAGATAGTTTGAGTCCCGGGAACGACATAGGATAGTTAGTACTACCTCGGTAATCATCTCCTAGAGGGGTGAAATGGGGGGTGAAAGCTTGTATGGAGCTTCGTAGCTATAAACGGAGTCGCGGGCAGAAGTTAGTTTGCAAGAAGTATCTTTTTGTTTTTAGGGATCCGTACCAAAAAAGGTAAAAAGGAACCCTTATGGTGCGACTCCGTCCGTCTGTCTGTCTGTCACAAAGTGAAATACCTCACGAACTACTTAAGCTATCAATTTGAAATTTGGAATGGTTTTAAATGAGAGTTGAGTTTTAAATATATATTTAAATTTTCTATGAAAAAATACGAATATGAGTAGGGGGCAAAAGATAATATTCAAATATTAGGTCAAGTGGGGTATCATTTGAAAGAGCTTGAGTTGCACTTTTTCTTTCTTTTATACATTGGTAAAATTTCGTTCTATGAACGAAAATGTAAAAAAAATACCATTCCCCCCCTTATCTCCGAAGTTATCCAAGCGAAAATTTTGAAATAATTTATTGTGATTAAGATAAACATAAATATTACTGGAAAAGTCTTTTTTTTCTGTATCTAGCATATTTTTTGTTTTATTTACAAAAATCATTTCCTAGCTAAGTTCGATAAGTTCGGTCTTGGTGTAAAAGTTATTCGTTGTGTGATATTGAATTCTGTTGTGTTGGGTTAAAATAAGTAATTTAACAAATATTGGGACATTTACTTTACCATGAGTTAATTGATAGTTTGTACGGAACCCTCGTGCGCGAGTCAGACTCGCACTTGACCGGTTTTTTTAATTAGCAGGGGAGTTTGATTTAAAATGACAGGTGTAAGGTGTCGGTTTTGTTACTAAACGTATGCGATTGACTGGCGGTTTTGATACTAGCGTAGCTATTCGTGTTAGGGACATTTTAAAGGTGTTAGGGATATACTGTAAATTTTATTTTATGGGTACCATTTTCGCGTAAAATACGATGGAACCTACAAGGCGAGGCTGGTAGTCCGATGCTGCGAGCAGAAAGGAAACCTTGAACTAACTGAAGTTTCAGGGACATATATGCTAATAATATTATTTCTTAAGACTGTTATTACGGCAGTGTCTATAATTGTTAAACTCTCATGCCTTGTTTGTCTAAATTTACCAACTGATATCTTCATTAAATTTAAAGACAGTTTAAAAATTAGGAGAAGGTGTTGCAGTGGACCTATTTTAACAATGTTTAACTTCTCTTTGGTTCTTAAAACTAGATAGAAAAACAATAGTTGACATATATAATGTTATTGACTGAATATGTCTAAAATATAATAAAGGAATTATTCATTTCGTGATTAGACTGTTTTAATGCTCAGGTTCCTACAAATAATGTGGTGTACTTAATTATGTAGGTGCAATCATCTAGTGGACTGTTCGAATAGGCAGTTGTTTTGGGTTGCATTGCCAGTGCATTACTTATTTGCTATGAAGGTAGGGGAATTTAACGTTGTGTAAGAAGTACCTACATTCCCGATCCGATGTCCACATTGCGCCATTATGCGCTCTCCCAGCGATGGGTTTGGGACTGAAATAGTTGACAGTTCATAATAAAGTGTGACTTATTTAATATGGAAAACTAACAGTTTGATAATATCTTGTGTGTCTGTAAAAAAGGAAAGAGACCTTAAGCAGTCACACACAAGCTAAAAAACTGACCTGTGATCGGAGTGTTGGGGCCATAATTGGTCGCAGAAGCAAGCACTCTGTATGGCAACGTAGAGAGCGGTTGGGTCCGATGCTGTCCATGGTTGGGCTGATTAGGGCGGTCCTTGACGCACGCGTCTATTGGCGCCCCGTCGGGGAAGCTATCCACTCCCCAAAACAACAACATAGCCACTAACAATTTTGACCACATGTTTATACGTTCATACGAGGTGCTAGTCTAAGGTCCAAGTTGGAACTGCGAGCGCGGGCCGTGAGCGGTCTCTTTTGTAAGCGCGGGAGTTCGAAAGGATCTAGATTTTTAAACGAGTTGACAGATCGATTAATGTCAGCAGGGGATACGGGTGTGCCAGCATTAGGTAGTTGCGCAAAGTATCGTGGCACTGCAACTCAATTTTATTATTTAACTCTCAAAAATAAATAGACTACACTAATCCCTTTACCAAATATATCTATATATTAAAATAATTTAACATTCTTGCTGTCTATTCATCTACAAACGTAATTTGATCTTCTTTTTGCCTGTTTGGAGAGAAGAGCTCCGGATCAAATCGAAGTTTATCTTTACTAAGATCGATGTATTGGAATATTTCCTCGAACATACTCTCATGATCTGTGTCTTCTAACGAATCTTCAAACACACATTCATTTTCTAATTGTTCTAGACTGATATCATTTTCATTGTCCACTGCTTGTTTATTTGCTTTGGAATAATCTTCAGGCCCATTTACTTCTTCAAGTACCTTTGATTCCGGTTTATCCTTGTACAATTCGCATTGGGAGTTAGAAGGATCGCTGTCTTGTGACGTCACAGACCTGATCCAATCTTCGTTCTCATAAGAAGTGCTCGAAGCGTTTGTGTAGTCGTTATAGTATATTTTTTTGCCTTGTGTTGGTGGTTGGTCCGCCGATGCATCGTAACATTCGTTTACCTCTCCCATGTCTACAGTTTCGTATACCGGCTCTAGAATCTCCGCTAGCTTTTCGGTCGTGTTTATTGATATGATTTCGGCAACGTGCAGCTTTGGTACTACGGTGTCATTGTCTTTCGGGTCGTCTTCGAAATGCGAAGGGAGGTTAGTGCTGTAGGTCAGTCTCCTGGAGTGTGGGCCAAGGCTTGGTCGGCTGTAGGATTCGCCACGAACGCGCGACACTACCGCGTTTTCTGTTTTATCGTAAGTAGCTTTGATCAACATGCGTACCTGGAAAATAGGATCAGTTATTGAAACAAGGTCTAGACTTATCTAGGTCGAAATTTATTTTAAAGACGATATTTTTTAAAGTACAATGTGTGAAGCTATACATGCTTTGTGCCACTAGAATTCACTAGACGCCATATCAGTATTTTAGATGTTTGTGTCAGAAAATGTGATTCCTTTTGGATAATGTGCAGTCAGCTGCACAAGTAGCTGATAGGACAAGCCGCTCAAAAGTAATCGTCACGCCCTGACAGTTCTATAAATAAAGTCGACTCGCAGTCGTAACATGAACTTATGAACCTAAGGACAAGCTTAATTAATAATACCACGCGGGAGCGAGCTGGCAGCATACAACTCTCTATAAGTGTGACAGAAAGGGAAATATCATTATCCATTTCATAGTTCCACTTTTTTTATTAGCCATAACTGATTTAGTATGAAGTTGAGGCACATAAACCATTACCCTTTCAATTAGGTAGGTTGTTTATGGAAAGTTATCAACCATTTTAAGACCAGTTCTTAATATAGCTGCATATAGGAGCCTTTCCGTCCCTCACTGTGGCAACACGTATAGCCTGTCCTGAATATTATAGGTCCATGACTCAGACATATGAATTAGTATTTTATGCAATCGTTATGTAATGTATGCTTTTTCAGTCGAGTACCACGTTTAGGCCACGAAGCTTGCTGAGTGGCCTAATTAAGGTACGAGACTTAAAAAGCTAATTATATAACTATTATATACAAAACTTTTTCTACGAGTCAACTGAACTAATTAAACAAACTTGGTATCTATTGAAAATCTAAGCCCTGTTGAAACGAAGTCCAGCCAACGGCTTTTCCTTTTTTGTGCGTTAATGTCTTTTAATTTTGGTTTTCTCATAACGGCGTCCTATTGGTCGAATACATTTTAGTTCAGTAAAGGCGCCACGTGATTGGTCGAATTCATTATAGTTGTCTAAACAGTTGTATAATGTTGAGTTGGGACCTCCATAGTAAAAAGTATGTGATTTTAGTTTGGTGTACGTAGTCTTAGCTCAACGAGTCGAAGTTATAAAAATATATATTATCTAAACGTACCTCCTTGTTGATATAACAGTACAGCATCGCTACGATGAATCCCTGCAGTCCCTCTACGGTATAGGTGATGTAATAGTAGACCTGTTCGCTGGTACAGTTGGTCGTATTCGGCCTGAACGCGGTCAAGAGGAACTGCGAGCCGAATATCGGCATCAGGAACAGCGTCGCTTTGGTCGTGCTCCTGAAGGTTTTATTTTAGTATATTTCATTTCAAGAAGGTATTGTCGCGTTTGTTAAGTGATAAAGACAAGACTATGCATCAAGTAGAGTCAAAAAGGGACGAATGCTTGATCTTGTTTTTATTGGAAGTAATATTAATGCGGCGCATTCCTTTTAATATAAACTTTATCTGATGGTTTACAATTGAGGTGAGACATTGCGCATTTTCGAGATTCATACATATTGGCTTTTCAAAAGCTTGCGATAGCTCTAGTCTACACCCCTATCTCTCGATTAGGGGTGTAGACTTGAAAATTATTATTTTATTTAGGGCCTGTTTCACAATCGCCGGATAAAGTTATCTGCCTTTTAAAATTATTGCTATCCTTTTCTCCCGTCATATAAAAGAAAAGTGACAGCCAACATTTATCTGACGGATATGTTTTAACTGGAGATTGTGAAACAGGCCCTTAGTGTCCTATTGTCCCACTGAGACTCGGGAAAATTATTTCTTATATCGTACCTGAGGATCTTTACACAAAATCCTAGTGCAATTCCATAGAGCATTTACCTACTTTAGGTACTCACAGTTGGTTGGCGTTCTCGCTATTCCTGATCTTGGTCAGCAGCACTCTCAACACGTCCACGAAGAGGCCCGTGTTGATGAGAAGCACGGCCAGACGCGGCGCGTCCAAGATCCACTGGACGTTGTTGACTGTGTACACCACCCAGCAGGAATGGTCGTCCAATATACCTATTACTATGGCCCACGCGATCACTGGAACTACGGCGATCACTGGAAAATATGGCGTTTATTTTCCAAGATGTTAAGGTACAGTCGAGGACAAAGAGATGTATACACTTTTGGACCTAATCTAATGCGGTCGCCTACAATTTGTAGGTTGTAGGCGATTAGGTCCAAAAGTGTATACATCTCTTTGTCCTCGACCGTACAGGTCGACACATAAAAAGAGATCTGCGCGCCATATTAAATGTATGGCTGCCATAAATACATAATTTACTTTAGAAACAAAGTTTTAACGGAATTCAATTTAGTACTCCGCCAAGCCACGAGAACATTTCCACATTTCTTTTCCAATTTACCACATGCACTGATTTCCGAGAGTCAATGCGTTGATTATTTGAAGAGAAAAAAACCCAATCGCTGTATGTGACCTGATCATATTTGAAGACTTCCGTCGATTCCAAAAGGATCACCTTTGGCACTTCATTAGTTGCTATTTCAACGGAATCTTATCAGAATTCGTGACGGTAGGTACTTTTGTACTTTTAAGTACATAGGTAATTGAGGAATGCCATAAGTTATCCATTCCATTCCGCCGTTCCATTCCACCAAAGTTATGATTTTCGGGTGTAAATACACGAGTTATAGAAAATAGAAAATACCAAAATCACTACACGCGTGCTTAATATAATTGAGGAGTTCCCTCAATTCCTCATGGATCCCATCATCCAACAGAGTTTTTGAAAAAAATGGGACTGGATGGGAAAAAAATTACGAATCGGCTCATCAATGACGGAGTTCTGAGGTAACAAACATTGAAAAAAAAAAAAAAAAAACAATTGAGAACCTGCTCCTTTTTCTTAAGTCGGTTGAAAACAGCACTTGAATCAGATGATATACAGGGCGTCCCAAACTTATGGGACATGAAGGGGAAGTACCTTAAATATCGTAGATAGGGTATTTTGCTGAAAGGAGACCTTATGTTGTTTTTGAAAGTTGGTAATCCTGCATTCAAAGTTTTTCGAAAAATTACTTGCTTTGTCTGGGAATCGAACCGACTTAAATGTGAAAAAAATCACCCCTACTTTTACAATGCTAATGGAAAGAATAGCTACAAAATAATAACTCTTCTTTAGTAACACAGTATTTTAAAAGAAAGGAACAATGTAAAATGTTCAAGTCAAATTTCAAGAAAATTATTTATTGCCGACGACGACGTACGAAAAGTAGCGATATTATCATTCCATAGATAGCATTGATTATGCCATGTCATATCGAGTATTCACCATAAAATGATAAGAAAATCAACAGGCAGCGGCCTTATTAAAAGATTGGCGATTTGTGTAAGACAAGAACTACCTACATAATTGACTTCGGCAGTTTCATGTATGTTTTTAATTTGATTAAAATGATTAATTTCACGTTGTTCTTTTCTTTTAAAATACTGTGTTACTAAAGAAGATTTATTATTTTTTAGCTATTCTTTCCATTGGCATTGTAAAAGTAGGGGTGATTTTTTTTTCACATATAAGTCGGTTCGATTCCCAGACGAAGCAAGTAATTTTTTGAAAAACTTTGAATGCAGAATTACTAACTTTCAAAAATAACATAAAGTCTTCTTTCAGCAAAATACACTATCTACGATATTTAAAGTACTTCCCCTTCATGTCCCATAAGTTTGGGACGCCCTGTATACCCTGCCTAAAAAGATCCACTGTAATGCATGACGAACCATTATAAAGTACCAATTCGTAAGATAAACGATATTTGACGAATCTGATGATGTACATGTCACAGAGAACAATAGAATGTTTACAGTTACTGGATAAATCAACTGGCATTCGATACCTTTTTAGGGTTCCGTAGCCAAATGGCAAAAAACGGAACCCTTATAGATTCGTCATGTCTGTCTGTCTGTCTGTCCGTCAGTATGTCACAGGCATTTTACTCTAAAACCATAAGGTGTATTTGAATAAAAAATTGAGGATAGGGTGTATTTTGTTAACCGCTATATAGTTTTGTAATGAAATTACTAAAAAAGATTTTTTCAGGGGTGCACCATACATAAAACTGAAAGTCAAAAATTTTTTTTTCATTGCAAGCCCACTTGTGGTAAATCAATCGACAGGCCTTTCAAAATAAATATAAGGTTTCTAAGCAATTTTTTGGATTAAGTGAATAGAGTCGGAGATAATCGCCCCGAAAGTGACTAAAATTGTGTCCCCCCCCCCTCTAATTTTTGAATCGTGTATTTTAAAAATATGAAAAAAATCATGCTCATAGGGATTATAAAATTCTACCAGCAAAATTTGTTTTCAACAAGATCGGTTCAAAGGTTTTCGAGATATTTATAAAAAACTGCGTTGCTTAAAGAAAAGGACGTAAGTGCCATAAGTTTTCAGTAACGATATGACCTTTTTCATGTAAGACCCATCATACCCCTAGCAATACCCCTGGGTGTAGGGTGGGACTGAACCATACCACCGTAGTGCTGTGCACTATATTATGCTTTATAATATCTATCCCAAAAGTCCTATTACCGTTATCAGTATCACGCAGTGTAGTTGAAAAAGTTAGACTACCGTTATCTGTACGAGTAGGTAACCTTTGATTTAGTATATAGAACTAGATGCACAATGTCAAACAAATATGCCAAGAAATGTGCCCCAGAACATGAACGAAGAATACTCTGGACAGGCTATGGTAATAATAATACCACGTGCGAGCGAGCTGGTAGCATACAAATCTCTATAAGTGTGACAGAAAGGGGAATATCATTCATTGTCCTTGTCATAGTTCCACTTTTTTTTATTTGCCACAACTGATTTAGTATGAAGTTGTGCCACACAAACCATTACCCGTCCCGTAGTAAGTTGTTTATGACAAGTCATCAGCCATTTTAAGACCGGTTCTTAATTTAGCTGCATAAGAGCTTTTCCGTCCCTCACCGTGGCACAGCCCGTCCATAGTATTCTAGGTTCATGGCCCCAGAATGACAGCTCTAGCTACATTTCAGTAGATACTAATAGCGTTAACTTATAACCTGCATCAAGATATACGTTTCATAAAAAAAGAACTCAGTGTTTTAGACCTTAAGCACCATATTAGCAAACCAACATCAAAAGATTAAATACTTTTTAGTTTATTATGACATATTATGTGACTTGACTGCTCACGTGAAAACTTTAGCGTTTAGCGTTTAGCGAATGAATGGTCGCGTTATAAATTTTATTTATTTCAACAGAAAGCAAATAAACAGTTACAAATATTTGTACAAATATTATATACAAAACAATTGTTGAGATTTCCGTAAGTACATATAGTACAGCTGACAGAGTCCATAAAAAGAAATCATTTTAGTTTCCTTGAAATAGATTCAGTTTGTTAAATAATTGTATTTTCGACCTGCCTTTACTTTAAATACTTTATTTTTTGGGATGTAATGTAAGCGTACAGTCAAGTAGAGATCAGCTGTCGATTTTATTAAAACGGTCCTGGGTTTTGAACGTCACTCTCATGATCACCCGACATCTATAAAACGAGTATTACGAGATATAAGGTCAAAAATGAATGATGATGAAAATTGGCAACAATTAGCGCATTTCCAAATGATGTGTTGGGATTGTAGTATAGAATTTTATTATAGTTCATTAATGCTATTAATTACCTTTTGCAAGGTCATGTCTGTCTGTCTGTCTGTCTGTCCGTCCGTATGTCACAGGCATTTTACTCGAAAACTATAGGGTGTATTTGAATAAAATTTTGAAGTTAGGTGTATTTTTTTAACCGCTACATAGTTATGTAATGAAATTACAAAAAAAGTTTTTTTTTAGGCGTGCACTCCATACATAAAATTGAAACTCAAAAAAAAAAAATTGCATGCCCACGTGTGGCACATCAATCGATAGGGCTTCCAAAATAAATATAAGGTTTCACAGCAAATTTTTTGATTAAGTGAATAGAGTCGGAGATAATCGCCCCGAAAGTCACTAAAATTGTGTCTCCCTCCCCTCTAACTTTTGAACCGTGTATTTCAAAAATATGAAAAAAATCTTGCAAATTGTTTTGATGTGAACAAGATCGGTTCAAAGGTTTTAGAGATATTTCTAAAAAACCACCTTACTTAAAGAAAAGGATGTAAGTGCCATATGATTTCAGTAAGGATACGACCTTTTTAATAGGCACGGAACCCTTGTTGTGCGTGGTCCGACACGCACTTGGCCGCTTTTTACTTACTTATTTTGTGTATATAAATAAATAAATATAAATAAATATAAGGGGACAATCTTACACAAATCTACCTAGTCCCATAGTAAGCTCAGTAAGGCTTGTGTTATGGGTACTAGACGACGATATATATAATAGATATAATTACTTAAATACATAGAAAACATCCATGACTCAGAAACAAACATTCATGCTCATCACACAAATGTTTGCCCTTACCGGGATTCGAACCCCGGGTGCCCGGGTGCCGGGTGGTCGGGGGTCGGGTGTGCCGTACAATTTTAAATAAGCGGATCTGATTATGACGAACTTAAATGAAAGATCACAAGTGTAAGGTTGAGTAGGTGTCCATCAAAACTCCGCGAGGTAGAGAAGTGGCGATGGCGTTCGAGAAAAAAAAACACCAATATTATAGGCGTCTTTACCTATAGTGCAGGGTGTGCGTTGCACTTGAGCGCAGCGGTCCTAGGGGGCGCCGAGCGCCGCCCGCTACTATTCCATTTTGACCGCGCGCTTTGATTATAGGCACGCTATAATGTTTGCACACGGGCGCTACATGCACTATATAGAGACGCCTCTGACCAATATAATATCAATACGTGAGCGAGGCTAGCAATGGTGGTCCTTTCCTTGTACACCGCTGCGCTACCGCTCACAGATGTGGTGAATATTCATCATAGGGAGCTTAGAACTGTTATACATAGTGAGAATTAATACAGCGTGGATAGCGGTGAGTGGAGTCTATTGGAGCTCTCTAATAATTTTCGACCAACTTAAATACCAACCTGCTCCCGAAATATACAGCCACTTGAGCTTCAGGTTCCGTCTGAACGTGGTGACGATGATTCTGTGCAGATAGACGCCCTCGACCAGCATACACACGAATACTGCGTTCGCGGCGATCTTTTCCAGCACAGCAAGTATTCGACATCCGACGCCGTGGGTAGACATCACAGTTTCACCAGAATTCGTTAACTCGTCGATGTAAATCTGTGTCGAAAATATAGATAGTCTAATTCGTGGGTCATGGGTGCTACAACTTTTCTTTATCCTACTGATACTTTTGGAATTGTAGAGATATTTTCCCAAGTATGACGCTTCGCGGGGCTGGTATTCCGGGGCATTCTACCCTTCTGACAACAAATCTTCGGAGTTTCAGGTAGTTAATATAGGTACTTAATGCAGCAGAAGTTGTATCACCTATCAATAAGTACCTACTTACTTAAATAAGATATGAGAATATAAATAGATTGAAGTCTTATTGCGTTGCCAAATTTAAGATTTCAGTCAACAGCAAACGTATATATATATACGTTACTCTCAAAAATATATTGACACCGATAGAATATTATTCTATAATATTTCGATTCGTGATTTTGTTTTGCGGACTGCGTCCATCCCATGATTGTAAAGCCCGTATGGGCTTGTCCATAAATTACGTCATCGTTTTTTTGTCGATTTTTGACCCCTACCCTTTTATCATCATTCTGTTATTCCTTGAATTGGACCCTCCCCGCCTAATTAAATGACTATCGTCATCCGATAGCCCCCCACACTTATTTTGAAGTGATGTAATTTATGGACAAGCCCTATATCAGCGGTAGGTAATGTCATAATGTGGTTAAAGACTTACCTCGCTTCTACTGATAATGACCAAGATATTCCTCATAATAATAGCAATCAACAGATTCCTATGCAGCGCCACTCTTGTTACCCTCAGTCTCTTGTAGAATAGAAAGATGAAGACGGCTGGCACACATGATATAATGGAGAAGGCTAACATGGCGATGTAGAAACGATATCGCCGGAGCAGCCGGGAGGTTATGCTGCAGGTGCTGTAATCGGTCTGAATGTCCCAAGTCCCGTTTCGGTAGCATTGTTTGCTGCTGTAATCTGAACATTTATTTGGGTAAGTGACGTAATGTTTTACTTGGCGATCAGTATCAAGCAATATAGGTATACTTTACGGTAATTAAATGAAACTAATGGTTGAATAACATACTTATAAGTTATAATTAAAGATAAGGGAATGTACTTAAATGGAATAAGCGTATGAATTTTGCCACTTTTGCCAGGTCTCGTTTGACAGGCGTTTTTACGTATTACTTTTTGAACTTTGAACAGCAGGATATTAACTTAGAAAGGAGTCATTTACTCTTATTATCGTTTGTTCGACTTGCTGCGTAGTGTCTGTACATTTAGATACGAGGTCAATCTATATATGGCATAGTCGCCTGGCATCGTATGCGGCATTTTATCAGCTAAATAACTTACGATGGCAGGTCGGTCCTTGGCTAGAGTATGCAAACTCGGAACACACCTCAAGAGCGGTGGTGCCGCCGGGAGCGGGCAGCCAGCAGGTCCACCCGTCAAAAGTGGAGCTGCACTCTTCATCCATCACCTCATAGTCGCCCAGAATGTCTAATACGAGAAAATATGACTGAATTGTAGGTAAATAAGTCAGTTATGGGTTCTTGAGCGTTGTCGTGTGCTTAATAATTATTAATACTGGATCTACGAATTGTGGAGGCAAAACTTCCCTACACAGTACTCGTATGTTTTTTCCTAAAATAGCGTCAGTCAGGATTGGCCGATGCTAACTATTCGCCAGTGACATTACACGATAAGTAAGCTGTCCTACGTTCGTAAGAGTGCCCTTTGTTTGAATTCGAAGTTAAAATATTTTGCATAAATATAAATCTCGTTGTCAACTTATATTACAGATGTAGTGCATAATGGTTTCCCATCGTTTTTTCTGGGAAAGGTTCGTATTTGTTAAATCAACCTCAGTACTTTTTGCACTACATCTGTAAACGATACGACGAACCACGCAGCCCCGAATAAAATTAATGTTACAGTCAGTACAAACGTTAACTACACGCAATTTGATTGGCAATCGGGAGATACGGGAGTGCGTTTCGAAACTGACCTGTAAGATAATTCTTTTTAGAAATATCCGAGGCCATATGATCGGTGCAACAAGCAGTCGCTTCTTCAAAGCATAGCTCCCAGCGGCCATGAGCTGTAGGCAGGAGCGCGTTCCTCACCGCAGCAACCACCTCTTCTAAACCGGGGTCGAAAGGGTAGCAGGCGTACGTGTCGTCTTCTTTAAGCTGTTTAGGTGAGATATATTAGTACCATTGTCCATTTTACACTTTGGGAGTTAAGGCAGTAAAAAATTCAGTAGCACATGAGGCTTTTAATGCACGAAGCGGGGGCTAACGACTGTTGTCTGATTATCATCTCTTCCTTTAAATTAAGTACTTAGGTACTTATTGCTTTCGACGACTGAAAAGGCGCTCAATAATATAGGTACTGCATTTAGAATAAAGTTGTTTACCAAACTATGATACGTATCCATTGTGGACGTTTTATCGTTTTCGCTAAGATCTGACGAAAGCAAGACGTAATGAAGTTTATCACGTTTCGGAGCGTGTTACATACGGCGTAATATGACCCCGTGAGTCGCACGTGCATTAAAGATGTACTTATATAACCAGTTCGTCAGAGGGTAGGTACGCCAGGAACAGCTAATTTCAACAATTTTAACCTACAACTTGGTACTTAACCAATTACAAAAATTCTTTCACCTTGAATGGATGTTCGACGAAGTATCATAAGTTCATAAGACTAAAACAGTTCAATTTCCTACAACATCGTGAACGCTCACGTAAACTAGTATCCCTTTGGCTGACACACAACTTACAATTTCCAAGCATGGCGCCCACAAATGTCCATAAAGGCATGCGTTGTTCAGATTGATTGTGTTCACTCCGCCCACGTAAAGGAAGTCTGGCGTGTAGAGCAGACAGCCGCGGCCCGCCACCCACCTGAAGATCTGCTCGTGATAATCCACATTACGGAAGTTGCAAGTCCTGTTGGATTCAGGAGGGACCGTGTCAAGTGGTTCCTGAAATAACAAAATTGTCGGTAGTGGCGTTTGTAAAGGGCCCTAGTATGTATAGGCATTAACCCCCTTATTCATAAAACTTTAAATGCTTGTGCTAAATAAAATGTGCTCTTCCCCTTTCTGACGAACACAAATGTCGAGTGACAGATAAAGACAAATGAATTTTAACGCCATTTTAGTTAAAATGGGCTTGTAGAACGTTTATGAATACGGCCGTTA
Organism: Epinotia demarniana; assembly: GCA_945867215.1. NCBI lineage: Eukaryota > Metazoa > Arthropoda > Insecta > Lepidoptera > Tortricidae > Epinotia > Epinotia demarniana. The sequence goes on from OX244267.1 coordinate 8,629,295, forward strand.
ATCTTTTTTAACCAACTTCAAAAAAGGAGGAGGTGGGAAGAATAAGGATGTAGCCTCAAAAATTATTAGGTATTACTCCAAAAGAAAGAAGGCAAAAAATATGCCTGGTGACGAAAATCCCATTCAGATATCTCAAAGAATTACGAAGCTACAACTGTTTTAATATTGCTTGTTAGAGAGAGAAAACGCAAACAGTGTGTGACGTCACAATACGCGAGGCTGCCGCAGAGCGCGTCGCGCGCGCGGCGTGCCGCGTCGATCTCGGTGCCGAACACGATGGGGCACGGCACGTTGCCGTCTATTAGTGACGTCACAATCTACAAGCGTCATCGTTTCATATGAAGTTGCGTTTTGCGAAAAAGGGACAAAGCATACCCCTTCTTAAAACTACTAGGTATTTTAACCGACTTCAAAAAGAAGGAGGAGGTTCTCAATTCGGTTGTATTTTTTGAAGTGAAAACTTCTTTAGCGGCGCTGACCACTTTTTGGGATGGGCAAAAATTGTTAAACTCGCGACAGATTTTGTGTGACAGATTCGGGATGAGGCTTGGGGGCGGGGGAAAACGGGGGTTTTTAAAATTGGGGGGTAATTAGTACTTTATTGCTATCAGTATAAAGGTCGTAACTCATACCCATGATGTGTACATATACTTTTGGACTGTAATCTACTCGTATGTATTTCTGTTTATTTGGATTACTGTCTGTTTTATGTACCTTTTGAAATAAATAAATAAAAAGTAACACATTTTCCGTAAATGCAAATTCCATTTTATTTATATTTTGCTGTTAGCCGATTCGACTTCATTCAAAACTGATTACTATTCGTAACGTAAGAGTATAAAGCCGTGAAACACTTTTTGCAATTGCATATTCTGCAAATAAATTTGTAATTTTGTCATGGGTCCTTTACCGTTTTGCTATTGAGGAAATTCGAATAGTTCGAATTTGGACGTTATTTCTGAATAGATAAAGCTTTGAAAAATATTTGGCAATTGCAAAAACAAAATGGTATTTTATTTCATCGTCTCCTTCATCAATTTTGCTGAGTTAAGTTGCACTATAGCGTGATACTAATAAGGTTGTTATTAGATATATTGGCACGCAGGGGGGGGGGGGAGGGGGGGAGGAAGGGATTTTGTTGCAAAATTAAAATTATTCAAGTTCGCTTTTTCCAATGTTTGTTACCTAAGAACTCCTTCATTATGATGAGCCGATTCGATTTTTTTTTTCTTTGTATGTATGTGCTTACAAGTGGGTGCCATTTTTTTCAAAATTCAGTTAGATGATGGGATCCATGGGGAATTGAGGGAACTCCTCAATTTTGTTAGGCACGCGTGTAGTGATTTTAATATTTTCTATTATAACTCGTGTATTTACACCCGGAAATCATAAATTTGGTGGCGAGGAATTGATGATGTAGGCCACAGATGACTTATCGAATTCCTCAATTACTTATGTACTTAAAAGTGCAAAAGTACGTCACAGGTTCTGATAAGATTCCGTCGAAATAAGAACTAATGAAGTGCCATTGGTGATCTTGGGGAATCGACGGAAGTCCTCAAGTATTATCAGGCCCCACACAGCGATTCAGTTTTTTTCTATAGTACCCAAATCAACGCATTTGCTATCGGAAATCAGTTCATGTGGTAAATTGTAAAAAAAATGTGGGAATGTTCTCGTGGCATGGCGGAGTACTAAATTGAAGTCGGTTAAAACTTTGTTTTTAAAGTAAATTATAAGAAACAAGCATCTATTGAACAATAATGAATAACATTGTCTGTGCATTAATTAATTTTTCAACACAATTGCTCGTAAGGTACCTCTTATTGTGTCGCTTTTAGGCTCATAATCCTGGATATTAAAAACGCGTGTTTTATAACTTTTCAACACTTGTGTGTTATGGTTATATCCCGATTAAGTCACGTTGGCACCTTGCAGCAAGATGTATGCATGAACACGGTGCATTCTTAAATTGACCAGGTTGTACAAAATGTACAGCTTTTTTTTTAATTTTCGGCAAATGGATTCTTACTCGACTAAACAAATTAAATCCTTTTTGTTAATTAATTGACTATTTCTTTTTGTATATGATATGGAAACGTTTAATTTAGTAAAACTATTCACTTTTCATAACATTTTACATGAATTAAATACAGATAACATATTAAAATGAAAATATAATTTTATTTTGTATTGGCTGTTTAGAGATTTCTGTGCCCACACTGCGCAAACTTCACGAAAAAAAAACTGTTGGGTGCCAATATAGGTTATATTTTGAAAGGTTATTTATTTCACAAATATTTGTAAAATTTGTTTTGTTTATGCGTGTTTATTATCAAACTCGTGGTGACTAGAAAAGTGAAATATAGAATGGATGCCACTGGAAATTCTTGGCGATGTGCAATTGTGAGTAAAAACCTGTTGTCATCTTAATGATTTGCTTAATGTAAAGTAAATAATTTGGCAGGCCAATAACATTTTCATCTTATGAAAATGATTTTTTCCTTGCAAAATGTGTTGAAAAACGTCGTATGATACGCGTGAGCTTTGATAATTACATCCTCGGCTTCCTTATCACGCTCACCTGCGGTTCGCGTGAACAATTTCGCCTCTGATGTAATTATTAACATACCTCACTTGTATCACAATGTACTATTAATGAGTTAGGTGACAATACTGACAATGAATTAAATTACTTAAATCATTACCACGTTCAATGTTAGTTTGATATCGATAATTATAAGATATCAGATCAATATCCTTCCAAGATAGCTGTCTTACCTCACAAAGGTAAAAAATGTCGTCATTAGAACGTCTAAATGCTAGTCGCGGGTCTTTTTGCTCGCTCCATGAGCCTTCTGGATCTTTTAAAGGATTAAGTACATCATTGAAGTTGGCATCGCCCTGAAACAATAGCCTTGTTATACCTACTGCGATAAAGAAAGAAAATCAGAACATCTTTTGTTACAAATAATTAACGAAATGTGGGCCAAATCCATGCTAATAAGTATTATAAATGCGAAAGTGTGTCTGTCGGTCCGTTACTTATGATTTACTTAGATGAAATTGAGTACCTATAGAGATAATGGACCTTCATTATAGATCTAAACTACAGAGTGTTACAAAAATACCTCTAAAGCCGAAAGGGGGTAAACCAATAAGCCTTGTAAAGAATCTATTGGTAATATTTGAAAACCGTACCTAGTCCAGTAGTCAGGGGTCGGCAAACCGCGGCTCGCGAGGTTGAGGTTTGTTGCGGTTGCGGCTCTTTAAGTTCCCCAAAAAAATATATTTTTTTAATGAAAAAAAGTCAGCCACAAAAGATCGTAAATAGCGCGAGGCAAATATAATTATTTTTATCGAACCCAAACACAGCATATCATATCCATTTCACTGTGGCTCTTTGAGCTTCCGAAAAATCGTAATTTTTCCGGGATCTGGCTCTTTGTCTAAAAAGTTTGCCGACCCCTGCAGTAGTCCATAAAAGTGATCCACAAAAAACAATTGTTGGTGATTTATATTGATTGATGAACATAAAATAATTATCATTGAAACGCAACCCTGAAAACGTAAAACTAAAGAGTAGACTACCCAGAAAGTTACTTATTTACATTTTTACCCTTAGAGCATTAAACCAACCGGAGTGGCTATTGACAGGCGTTCCCCTCTGCCAAAAGTATATGACCAGTGGTCATACACATTGTATGGACTGACGTTTATCTGACGTAGCTATTTTCACGTTACGCATACATTTGACGTTCCCCTCCACCGCAAAAATCGGCAGACTCATAGCCACTCCGGTTGGTTTAATGCTCTAAGATTTTTACCTATGATTTCCTTTGACAGGTAAATGACAACAACCATTAACGGAGTTATGTACGATTCTCACCGAACGGGCCAGGTTGGATGGAGCGCGCCTGAGCGCATTTTACAAGTTGTCAAAGGAATTTGACGCATGAATACAAACTATACATTATATATTTCAATGGATTTCGGCCGGTCGGCTCCTCACGCACGTGGAAGGCTGCGCTCGGCTGTCGGCGCCTCTGACCGGCTCCGGCCGGCTTTTGCCTACTGCAAACTTAAAACGCGGTCGGCTACCGCCGGGTTCTCGCGTATCCGTCGCGATGCGGTGCCACACGACCCGGCCCGGCCCATTCGGTGGGAATCGTACATTAGAGTAGGTACAGGCTCATGTTTCACAATTTATGACGATTCCGCAACAAGAACACGAAATAGTCTTTTAATTGTGAAATGTACCTAAATATGTTCATCAAGATTTATTGAGATGACTTGTAATACATATTTTTTCTTCTGTTTTTAAGTACTATAAAACATTTATTTTCTAAAGTATATACAAGACGATAACTATAACATTAACTAAATTAAATTAAAGCTAAGTTAAATCTAAAAAAGGCCCTCGAGGCATTATTGTACCGAGGATGCTGGCGGCATTTCCTCGCTGAATTGCAATGCTGATGCGTTGCGCGAGAAAACCGCCAGCTCTTCGGTCACCAGTTACGTCAACCAGACGTTTCGCGATTTCCGCTAATAACTTGAAGCAGTTTGATTTACTTTTATTGGGATTTGACATTAAACAAACCTTTTTAGAAAAAACCGACCAAGTGCGTGTCGGGCCAAGCGCAGTGTAGGGTTCCGTAGTTAGTTGCCTGTCTGCAGCTTTTGTTACATCGACACGCACGCGCCATCTAAATGGTGCGGTTGCGTCAGCCGAATTTGTACGAAAGTTGGCATTTTCAAGTACATTTTAAGTTGGTCGACTAAAACTCGGTAACGAGTACCTACTAAGTCTACTAGCCGGGATAGTTTTTCTTTTAAATTCATGATATGTACTACTGCCACAATTTTTGCACATTCTTCAATAGCAGCCTTTTACTCAGCAGGGGGTGGGGAACATCACACATAAATGAACCACTGAGTTAAATAATGGTTTTGAGAAACCTATACTATTTTTGAACAATAAGCTATCCAACGATACCCCACATGGGTTTAAGTAGCGAGAAAAAAATGACATCCCAATTTTACCTTCAAAAAAAATGGTAGAATAAAATCTAGAAAAATATTTTCTAGATTTTATTCTACCATTTTGTCGGCGTGATTGATTAATATACCCAGGTCGAATTACAGCTTTCTAGTACAGTTAATAGTAGTAGTAGTTCACTGAAATAAGCCGCAGACGGATAAATGGACAGACGGACATGGCGAAACTATAAGGGAGAACCTGACTACGGAACCCTAATAAAACGGTTTATTTATTTTTAAACTAGTTCACATGATAAACAGTTTGACTTCTGTTAAAAAAATCCATGAACATTCAGTTTGATTGACGTTACAGCTTATGAGGGTTGGCACTTTTTTTCGGTTAAAAAATATTTTGTTTTTCATGGGAAACACGTTGATAAACTGCCGATTTTACTTTTCATGGCAAAATATAAATTTTAAAGTCATTGCTCGTTATTTAAATGATCACTTAATCAGTACCTAACCTAATCGACTCATACCTTTGTTACGCATAAAATAGCAATACAGTAGACTAGCCCCACTTTATCAAGTCCACACATTTTTCACTGAAGCACTCACACATTTATGGTACATAGTGGTAAATTGGTATTATAGAAGGACATAAATAGTCTGAGAGCAATGTTTACAGGAGGGTTAATTTCACTGTCGCTGTTCACTTGTTTGCATGCGCGTTGCATTTGAGATCACAATAGAAGTGCAACGCATTTCAGCACAGGTCACAATCATAACAGCTTTTGTTGGCTGACCATATCTTCTGACGTCCGAGACGTATTGTTATTTAGCGTGTTTATAAATTATCTATAGCTACAATCAATTGTTATCTATTAGATTAATTGGGCGTTTATCTGGGTATGTGTGCTGTGATTGGAGCAACGAAGTGGAATTTTCAACGATTAACAGATTTTTTTTATTTCAATGATGAATCGTATATTTCGTTTGGCTACTGTCTGTCTTACCTACTTGGCACATTTACCTACATATAAGAGACAAGGCAAGGCGTGCATACATAAAACACGGCACAAAAAGTTATAATATTTATCCATCCATACTAATATTATAAATGCGAAAGTGTGTCTGTCTGTCTGTCTGTTACCTCTTCACGCTTAAACCGCTGAACCGATTTAGGTGAAATTTGGTATAGAGATAGTTTGAGTCCCGGGGAAGGACATAGGATAGTTTTTATAAAACTATATAATTATATAAGAAGCTAATAAATTTATAATATAACAATAGAGTGATCTCAGGACATACACCAGTCTCTACTCACCCTGAATAGTACTAAGTTGTAACTTTAATTCTTGTTTAAGATTTGCTTAAGTTCGTTTCAGACGTTTTTAACACTCTGAACTTGTGGACATTCTTTTTATGACTTATGCTTACTCACTGGTTAAACGTGTGATATTATCATATTAATATTCAATGCAGATTCGTCGCAGTTGCTTGCATATGCGCTAACCTGTTGATCACGCTGTGTGCACTTGCCTTGGATGTCATGCTAGTCTATAAGCTATTCATAATGAATCATTGTATCTTATAATGTATGATGTCTGTAAAGTGTACCTAATAAATAAATAAATAAATACAGTACAACCAGCCAACAATAAAACTAGAAAAATATAAATATTACGGGAAAAATTGAGATCTTTAATTTACATTTCACTAGAATTCTTCTTCCGAGTAGTAGCACTTCTCTGACTAGAAAACGTTTAACTTATTCCTAAATATGAGAGCCTTGTGACTTTAGTTCAACAGGTAACTTGTTAAACATCATATAGCTTGGTAGCGATTGCTACCTCTGTCTCTTTCTAAGTTTTCTAATAAGAGAGAGTCGGATAGTGCGAGATAGGTCGAGTGCGCTTGCGTGCCGTCTTGCGCTAATCGTGCTAAAGCTATATAGGTACGCCTATTCCTCTGCTTTGTCGATTGTATTACCGTAAATGATTAACAAAGTCCATCAGAACAACCAAAATAAATAGGTTAGGAACCGTTACTATCTCGACATCTGCAAAGGGTCTGCAAGATAATTGCTATGATATTTTCGTAATGATCCTATTAGCTATAGAAGCGTTCCGCTTTTCCACCCATTTAGATCTCAATTCTTTGGTCGGCTTAGTTGACAACCAGTTCTTTTATTGAACTTGGCGCCCATTTTCACGTTTATATTTTTGAGGGGGTCAATATTGCAGTTGGAAGCTAATTATAAGTATTGTGCCTCTAAAAAGAGAGTGAAAAACTCTGGTTTGTCCGAGGCTTTGTTCGACTCCACCGACTTTAACAGATGGAAATGTCTCTGTTCGTCATGTATTTTTTTTATAATCCTATCTTGAAGGAGATCCTGGCGCCACGCGGGACTCGTTTGATGACAGGCACATTATTTTTTAGATTACTAAGATACAAATGGAATGGGGTAGAATTTGGATTGTCGGAAACAGGTGCCGGTAAACAAACTGGGTCTAAATTTAGAGCAGGGGCGTTCTGACTAACACAAAGACGATGTTTTTTGGAAATATGAATATTAAGTCCCCTTTTGGATTGAAAAGACCTATCGCATTGTAAACAAATGTAATTTTGATTTAACGTGCCATCGCCGGACTGGGTTGCGGCATGCATCCACTTACCAGAAAACAACACTTGAACACAGAAAAACACTTAACTAAACACAAAATTATGAAATTATAACTAAAATATAACTATTATTGTAGTCTTTCAAGGGCGTTGACGTCGGACGTCACGACGACACGACACAACGTTGCCAAGGAATCGATTCTGAGCCGCAGTTCAGGTCCAGAACGCGCGAGGCTTTTGGCGGTTGGAGCCAGAGAGGCTGGTCACTGGCTGCATGCCCATCCTTCACCAAATACCGGTACCTTTCTGGATCCGACCTCTCTTCGTCTGGCGACTGGTTTACGGCTTGGGGTCACAGTATGCACTCCACACATATGCCCTTGTGACACAGACGTGGACCGACTGGGTCACCACGGACTATGTTGTCAAAAAACTGCAGGCCGCTTTGCAAGACATGCGACTCTTAATGACATAATCCGCCGGTCTCTTGCCACCATCAATGTGCCTGCTCTTCTTGAGCCGCCTGGCATTGTCAGAGATGATGGCAAAAGACCTGATGGAGTGTCTCTGGTTCCGTGGCGTTTGGGACGGATGCTTGTGTGGGACGCTACCTGTGTAGACACACTGGCACCATCCCACCTCCAACGGACTACTTCTAAAGCGGGTGCAGCGGCGGAAAATGCCGAAAATCTGAAACGCATTAAATATAGTGGCCTTCGGCAGAGAGTACAACTTTGTACCTTTTGGCGTCGAGACCCTCGGTCCATGGGGTCCCAGTGCGCAAAAGTTATTTGCGGAAATCGCGAAACGTCTGGTTGACGTAACTGGTGACCGAAGAGCTGGCGGTTTTCTCGCGCAAATCATCAGCATTGCAATTCAGCGAGGAAATGCCGCCAGCATCCTCGGTACAATGCCTCGAGGGCCTTTTTTAGATTTAACTTAGCTTTAGTTTAATTTAGTTAATGTTATAGTTATCATCTTGTATATACTTTAGAAAATAAATGTTAAATAATTTTCTTTAGGTACACCTCCACCTTCCAAATTTTTGCTTCCACTACCCGAAACAAAACAAAAAACCCGTTCCCATCTCACATGTTAGGAAGATGATGATCGTATCAGGCCCGTGACCTAATAACTGGAAGAGTTCTTAACAGGAGCTGTCAATTCAAGAGCGACCTCCTTGGAACAACCATTTGTACAAATGGTTAATCTAGGCATTACGTCGTCCCAGTACCTAATGTGAAAAGGGTTAAGTATTATTGGATAAATTTATTTACTATACGAGTCAAAACGAGAAAGTCGGTGTTTCGAAAACAATAAATGAATAAACGATGCTCGTTTGGTACGAAAGGGATTTTATCACGTAAATATGTCGTAATCAGTTTCATTCACTGATCACGGTCCAATCCCGTGTGAAGAAACACCATTATTTTACAAATGTATTTTCACATGAAATCATGTTTGTTTAAGAGTAGGTATGTCGCGTCGTAGTTTTCTTTAGTTGGGTACATAATACCGACAATGAACTGAAAACTATCTCAGGCTTGTTAAAAACAGCATGAAATTTCTAGAATTTACAACAATGGGCTGGAGTTGATTTAGATCTGTTGAACATCCGCTTAAATATTTTATGGAAAACCGGTACACAATGAATAGGATTTATTATTATATTTACGTCCAATCAGATAAGATTAAAGAAAATGGTCTCTTGTACGCACAAATTGTAAGGTGTTGGTACTACACCAACCCATCACAGAACTATTATATAATCTGTGCCATCACGCTGAAGCGGAGGATTGAATTGCCACCATTGCTGTCGTATTTTTTTTGGTTTTTGCTGTTACAAAAATAGATTTGTGAACCCATCTTAGAGTACCTACTTATGATATGTGTGTAGATAAAGAAGTGTATGCAACTGTACCTACATAATTAGGCCTTGAAACACTCGTTTAATCCTATTATGAAATTCGCTGCCGCTCGCTTCATAAAACCACGCTACATATAAGTAGACATCGATATTGTCAAACTGCTTTAAACTCTCGGCGAAATAGGCGCTCCTATAAATAATTATATCTCCTAGGGAGTTAAGGCAGAATAACATTATATATATCTACATAGAATAAAATCCTTAACAATGTACCTATGTTATTTCATTTAATAACGTGCACCATAGAAATTAGGAAATCTCAACCGAAATCTGATATGCACCCCTAGGTACCTACTAAAAAATATACTTTCATGATTTTGAAACGATATTTGATGAATGAAAAATTAAATCGCTAGTTATATTTTTACTATATTTATTTATTTTTCCTCTAATATTTACATGTCACGTCATCATCATCATCATCATAATATCAGCCGAAAGACATCCAGTGCTGAACATAGGGAAAGAGTGCTAATGTGATAGGTCCTGCGCCACCCGCATTCAGCGGACTCCCGCGACGTTTACCAGGTCATCAGTCCACCTCGTGGGGGGGCCTTCCCACGCCGCGCCTTCCGGAACGTGCTCGCCAGCTCGCCACTCGAGAACCTTTCCGCTCCAACGGCCATCTGTCCAATCCAATCGTGCCATGTGCCCCGCCCACTGCCACAAGTGATGTGATAACATAATTATGGCACTGAAACGGGCATGGAGAGGGCTAATATTTTGGGAGTTTCTTTGCGTTATCGCATCAGAAATGTGAAGAACTATCCGCAGCAGAACGAGGGTAACCAATATAGCCCTCCGAATCGCTAAACTAAATCACATTTAGGTAATAAACTCAAATTTTTCGTTTGTAACCTTAGGAGAATATGATACCTACTTATCCTATCCCTTTTAAGAAATTTCTGTGAACTTTCCTGATATTTCTTGTTCTGCAACTTGCAAATTGTATTATTATTTAGACACATGTTTATAGGTTCATGAGTTCTTCACACGGCGCAGCGCAGCGGGAATTAAGTATTGAGTATTGACATTATACGAGATTTTACTGAATTTTCAATAATATCATTACACCGCCCTATGCATCTTTTTGTACTCGTCGATTAAAATCTGTGTATTAAGATTTCATAGAGAATGCTGCAACGTCACTCTTTTCGTCATTGAATAGTCTATGTTAGTTCCGAAACAACCGAAATAACTTTTTCGATACGCTCTAGACAATCGAAAAAAAATTGAAAATAGAACTTCGTATTTCAATAATATGTGTCCTTGATCCGATACAAAATTGCCAATCTAGTGGGTGTGCTATTGCAAGATACCTTGCACTTTTTGACTATGCGCTGAAACTTGGCACAGTTGATCCTTAGGTGGTCTTGAGTGGATTCAGACCGGGAGCCATCGAGAGCCACCCCGCATTTAGGGGGGGGGGAGGGGGGAGAAGTTCGACTCCGCCGCGCTTTAATTAAAGCCATTTTTTTCTGAAACTATACACAGCAAAGCAAGTGTTATATCATTTTCGGATAAATAAAGGATGAGGAATCTATTTTACGAACCAAAATAGTACATTTTGGAACAAAAAAAAAAAAAGGAGAAAAACATATACAGCGTAAATTATTTTTATTCAATATTACCAATTTTTTTTTTAACTACATAAGATACATAAAAACAAAAAATACGGCCATAAAGTGATATTATTCGGTTTTAGAAAAAATATTATTTTGTATATAAATATGTTAACAGACCGGAAATAAAAAATATGCGTGGGTCAGGGCGACCTCAATGCACGTGTCGTCCGTGAAGGAAATGAAGGTATAGTTTTAAAATACGATAGTTGTCAATTATATGTGATTACTTTGGGTGTTTCGGTATTTAACATGAAATATTTTAGATGAAACTACGCCCTGTCAATTAATTTATATATAACACGCTCCACTGCAAAGACACCGCAAGGAATCCAACGACACCTCATATATCAAAAACCATCAAGCCGTTTGGACTGTAGCCCGTGAAATAGAATTATCATGTCCACAATCCACATACAAACATACATGCATACATAATTACTTAAGATATGAGCGCCGCGCCGCCGCCGCCGACCAAAATCCCACGACGACGCAGCACCATCGGCGCGCCGATTTCTGTTTTCGGCGCGTGTCAGCTATTTACACACTCAGTACCTACTTAGCGAGTGTAGCGACCCTCATGTGTTTTATTATTCAACGGTCGGTTTAAATAAATACCTAATCCTTTAATTGTCAAACGCCAAGTTCCTAGTTTCTCATGTTTTAGGGTGGTTTCCCTGTCGTATCTATCTTCGACACTGACAAATCGATGTCACCAAGTGTACCATGGAAATGATTCTAGCCATGAAAATGGTTCGGCACTGACTCTTGTTCGTGTGATGCATAAGCTTTGCTGACTATCGGCGCTCTACGTCCAATGTTCCCCGCTCACTGCCACTTAAGTTTAGCGATTCGAAGGGCTATCTTGATCGGTTACCTTGCTCCCGCTGCGATAGCCCCATTTCTGATGCGATTACGCAGATAAACTCCCAGCATAACCCTCTCCCTTGACATTTGGGTGACTTTGAGCCTTCTTGTCAGGCCTATAGTAAGCGACCAGGTTCCAGTGCCATATTTCATCACTGGCAACAGACACTGGTCAAAGACTCGTATTGAAACACTGCTGAATATTGCATGAAAATATGTGCCGTAGCTTCCAGAACGCTGCCCAGCCGAGTTGGATTCGCCAATTGACTCTTTTTAAAGTTAGAGAGGAGTCTGGGACACACACGCACAGAGAGCAGTGTGCTAAGGTTGGTACTACATGTGCTTTTAACATGATCTTCGCCTTATCCATGTTCATTCTCAGACCAACTCGCTCGGAAGCTTCACTAAGGTAATCGAGTATCGTATTTAATTCCTCCATGGTCTCAGCCAAGACTACTATATCGTCAGTAAAGCGCAGGTGAGTGGTGTACTCACCGTAGATGTTGATACCTAGCCTTTTCCAATGATCCAGGGCTGAATGGGCCGAAGGCCTATAACCACCGAGGTCTGGTATCAGGAGCAGGCATTTATGCGAATGACTATACATTAGTGTAAGCATGGGTAGTTTGGCAACCGTGTTCCAGGCGGAGACATTCGCCATAATTGCATGTGCACAGGAGAATATAGACAGGCAAACCAGAGGGCTGTGCACAGGAGAATATAGACAGGCAAACCAGAGGGCAGACCGTCTATATACTCAGTGACAGTCAAGCGGCCCTTAAAGCGCTTACGGCGCCGAAAGTGAATTCTAGTAGTCTAGAATTCACTTTCGGCGCCGTAAGCGACTAGTGTCTATAATGGCGTCCAGACACTGAACAAGCTTGGAAAGCACAATAAGGTGCAACTAGTTTGGACACCAGGCCACGAGGGCTTCATCGGCAACGAAAGAGCGGATGAGCTTGCAAGAGGGGGTCTTTGTAGGTCCAGAACCATTTGTGCTCTCCCAGGGAACTGTAATTTCGGCCTCTAAAGCCTACGCCAAAATCAAACACCAACACGAGCGGAGGAGTGAGGCGTGCTTAAGGCATGCACTCTAAGCTCTTCATAGAAGGAGTGGACTCCGGCAAGACTAAGAAACTCTGGAAATCCGGTAGGAAGCACCTCAGAATCATATATGGGGTGTTAACAGGTCACTTAGGGGAAGGAACGAGGGGAAGAATCTTTTGGCCAAGATGGGACTGTCGGATAGTTTAGATTGTAGAATGTGTGGCAAGGAGGATGAGACTATGGAACACTTATTGTGTGAATGTCATGCCCTTGCCAGACAAATAATGAATTACTTTGGTAAAAGCTATCCGCAACCAAAGGAATTCAAGGTGCTTCCGCTGAGCTGCATCATCCGCTTTGTGGAAATGAGAGGGCAAATGCACAAAAGATCCCACGAGAAAAATCGAGAGAGCTCGCGCGCCGTCTTGTGATAGCCGTGCTGATTGGTCGATTCGAAGGGGGGTTATGTTTTTCAAGCGTATGTGTGAATACATGTATGTATGTAGGTATACATGTATGTATGTACACATGAATGTATGTATACATGTATGTATATATGTAGATTGTGGACATGAAAATTCTATTTCACGGGCTACAGTCCAAACGGCTTGTTGGTTTTGATATGTGAGGTGTCGTTGGATTCCTTGCGGTGTCTTTGCAGTGGAGCGTGTTATATATATATAAACTAATTGACAGGGCGTAGTTTCATTTAAAATGTTTCATGTTAAATACCGAAACACCCAAAGTAATCACATATAATTGACAACTATCGTATTTTAAAACTGTACCTTCATTTCCTTCACGGACGACACGTGCATTGAGGTCGCCCTGACCCACGCATATTTTTTTATTTCCGGTCTGTTAACATATTTATATACAAAATAATATCTTTTCTAAAACCGAATTAATGTAGCTTTATGGCCGTATTTTTTGTTTTTATGTATCTTATGTAGTTAAAACAAAATTAATAATATTGATTAAAAAAAAATTACGCTGTATATGTTTTTTTTCCTTTATTTTATTTTTTTTGTTCCAAAATGTATTATCTTGGTTCGTTAAATAGATTCCTCATCCTTTACTTATCCGAAAATGATATAACACTTGCCTTGGTGTGTATAGTTTCAGAAAAAAATGGCTTTAAATAAAGCGCGGCGGAGTCGAACTTCTCCCCCCTCCCCCCCCCCCCCCTAAATGCGGGGTGGTTCTTGATGGCTCCCGGTCTGAATCCACTCAAGACCACCTAAGGATCAACTGTGCCAAGTTTCAGCGCATAGTCAAAAAGTGCAAGGTTCCCATACAACAGATAGCAATAGCACACCCACTAATCTATGGCGTTTCGGTACGATGCAGCGTCGCGTCGTCTGTCAAAAATCTACTTAAACTGGCTGCTGTATCCAGGGCATGAAAAAAATAAAAATAAACTACGCCTTGTGATTGGCCAATCACAGCACAGTACTGCAACATTACGGACGCCGGTGGTGTGATTATCTATGGATTATCTTGTGTAAAAGAAGTCGGATATTAGAACTAGACAATATAGTACTTATGAAGCGATATTTAGTTTTCGTATTAATGACTTAAATTATTAATTTTAATGAACTCGTACAAAAAGTATTGTTCACAATACTGTCATAATCAAGCTTTTTAATCTCGTACCTTACTTAGGCCACTTAGCAAGCTTCGTGGCCTAAACACGGCACTTGACTAAAAAGCTCTCTATTATAACACGATTGTGAAAAATACTATTTCAGTTAAGCTTCTCTTTCTATCTGCAGACTTAGCATACCTACTTAAACTCGGAACGTGCCATGTTATTTAGGTATTCGTTATCAACTTATTATCATAGTGCAATAACAAGTTTAACTAAGTATCTACACGATACTGAGAAACCATTCTAAACACTTACATCTAGTTCGACCTCATTAAGGAAAACATAATATTATTGTGAAGACGATAAAATCATTTACGCATTGAGTCAGTTATTTATGCGACCAAGAACCTAGGCGTTATCGGATTACCAAGCGAAAGTTCTCCGACAGAAAACACAGGCTCATCTGTGACCAGACTAATAGACAATTACTTACCAATGCAGTATAATAATTGATTATGTTTATGATATTTTGACTATAGATACCTAACGCCATTGTGGTTTTATAGACGCAAGCTTGTCTCAACGCTCAGTTCTGAAAAACAAATTCGTACGTGCCAAGATTTGACCCCACACCCTGTGTTTATCTCACGATAAGTGACGAGATCGAGATAGAGCGTCCGTCACTGGCTGAACGAGACGGACGTTCTATCTCGTCACCGCGTGATAACGCAGACCATCAGGACTTCCATTTGACAGTCACAAGGGTGAAAAAGACACGACTATCAAAGATGTGTTGATTGGGTATCCTAATATGTAAAATAAGCCTTATTAAAACATGCCACAACGCAGGTTTTCTAATTAGAAATAATATAACTATTCATCGCATTTGACCTAGCAGGAGATTAAATCAGGTTTATGCTAGCATAGCGACCCACTTATCATTCCACCCGCCCCGCACTCGCGCAATAATAATAATATAAAATTTATTATTGCCTTTCCACTTTGCTTGATAAAATTAATATAATACAAGAAAACCAGATAAATTTTTTTTTTTAAATTAAAATATTATTAAATGGGGCCCCAGATCAGCCCTGCCTGGTTTCCGCATACCTAGTAGGTTTGCAGCTAATAACATAAAAACCATGGCAAGTACGTACTCTACCTTGGGGTTCCAAGATCGAATAAGATCGATAGAGAAGAAATTGCGGTTAGGGTTTTAGCTTTTTAGCAGAGATGGGTTTGGCCGACTAGCCGACTTCGGCGAAGTTCGGGTACAATCGGGAAACTTCGTTTCGCTTTGCCGTCGCGACGCGTCGTGCTTTGCTGTCAGCATGCGTTCAAAGTACCAAGTTCAATTTACTCAAATACATATTTAATATCACATATTAAATATGTATTTGAGTAAAATATAAAACGAATGGTAAAAAATGGCAGTTAACTTATTTTATGTCTCGTTTTCCTGTGATCCACAAAGTGGCGACTAAACGGCACTTTTTCCTGCCGAATAGTCGCCGACTAGTCGGCTTTCCCGACTAGTCGCCCTAGTGCCTAGTCGGTACATCTCTACTTTTTAGGTTTTTGTAACTCGTCATGATGCAGATTTCGTCTCCTATTCGTCATTCACGGGCCACGCAGCCAGCTACGCTATAATTCTGGGCGGTGTTTTTAATTAGACATGGTTCCAATTTAAAGGTAAGTAGGTATACTAAACGCCTTCACGTTGAGGGCCTAAGGTTCTAAAATTAACCACCCAAAAAATATTTTAGTCATAGGTATTTCATTAAAAAAATTGATTTGCTGAATGATTTTGAATTTCGCTCCACGAAAAGTTATACATACCTATCTAGATAGTTATTTCGTGACTTAATATAAAACGTCATTGTTCACTTTTTTGAAAGAACAAACCGTTTAACAAAAACTGGTTATTAACCGAATTTCGCACAGATCTAGCACAGAGAAAATTGGGTCAAATTATAGTCACATAAGAGTTTGCATAATATTTTTTTTATACATACATATATCATGTGGCCGGTGTTATCAACTGCCTACGTAGGTATATCTCACAACGACCTGAGATAATGAATGATAACATTTAAGACGAACTTGAAAAACAACACGGTCAAAAACCATTTACGAAAATTAAAAGGAAACAATACTGAAGTATCACTCAACCACTCAAGCAAGATCGTATCGTTGTTCGTATAACTAAAGCATATGAGTGATAAAAAATACTATCGCAACTGAATAGTCATGGATCACAGGGTTATCCTGTTCTGCTAAATGCAAGTCATTTATCTATGGCATGGATTACGTAATTCGCATTATAATAGTTTACTTTTAACCGACTTCAATTTAGTACTTCGCGTGACTTCCCCAGGCCACGTGAACATTTTCACATTTCTTTTCCAATTTACCGCATGAACTGATTTCCGAGAGCAAATGCGTTGATTATTAGAGGAAAAGAGTGTTTAGATTAACGGGCTCCCTCTATTTGGCATACCTTTAATTGCCCGAAACGTTTTTCGCATAACAGACTTGCTGGCATATTCGGTTTTCGCCGAATGTTAATGTGGCAGAAACCTTACTTAATAGAATTTATATAATTCCGAAAGTGTGTTTAACCGAATTTAAATTTGCATACTATTGTTATGGTCGATTATATTTACGCATAATTTGGTCAAGCATAATAGTTTTATTCGGCATATTATCGATTGTCCGATACTTACTAAGCATACTTAAAACGGGGTGCGTCTCAACGACACGAGATATAACAACAATATACGAGTAATTATATGATTTCGATAAGGATTTTAATTTAGTAGATTAGGTTAGGGCAGCTAGAAAAAAGGCGGACGGGGGGGCGAAGCTCCCCCACAAGGGTGAAGCTCCCCCGCAATAAAATAAAACAAATACAAAAAATCGCAACAATGGTATTATTAGTAGTTTAGGTTAGGGGTTTTTTTTAGTTGCTGCAGGATAGTACAGGTCAGGGAAATCCTCATTTGGGGGATGGAGTTCAGGCAGTACCGGACTCTTACCGGCTAAAACCCTGGAGTGCACTTCCTACAAAAAGTATATGTTCCTCGTTACATGTCTCACTGATATTGAGGTCAGTGAGTGAGCAAGCAACCTCCAATTTTTTGAACTTATTATTCTAACACGAACTATTTTAGATTTACATCATAAAACATTTCATTTTTAAAACTACTAGTTAAAACTATATACTTTAACATCATTCTTCTTATTACCTAACATGCACTATACTAGCCTAGCTACAGTTTAAATTTACTACTTATTTTTTATATTCAGCGCTCAGTTCCGCGTCTCTGTTATAAGACGCGACGAGGCAGATGGGACTCTGTCTAGTCTTACTTCCAGCAGGTATAAATCTCCTCTCCTTATCACACATTTAATTTATTCAATTACTGAAAGTACAGACATAGGTTAGGTTAGGGTTAGCTTGTGTCCCTTAGAGCGGAAATAGGCATCCCGCGAAGTGGGGTGACGTCGACACGCTGGCGGATAGGTTAGGTTTTGGGTTAGGATAAAATAATTGGCGAATTACGACTCTGCTTATAAACGACGGAGTTCTGAGGTAACAAATAGAGTTGGCTCTCGCAGTCGTGGGAAAAAAGTTATTCATTATCAAAAATAAAACTGGGTCAATACAAAATCAATCAGCAGTTTGTTTACAAACATTGTTATAGGTATTTATACATATGTAGGTACACGCTCACCTACGTGTAAGTACTTGCAGATTTATAGTTAATCAGACTAGTGTACATTGTTGCATGATTGCACGGATAAGAATTTAACATTTTTAGTTTTTTTACAGAATAAATGTACCACCCTACTTAATAGAATATTACTTACACGTGGGTATGCATATAATTTACCCGTTGGGAATGAAAAGGGAGGAATAGATTTTTAAATGGTATCAGAACGTTCGAGAACATAAGTAAATTATATATAAATTATATATGTTATGTTCATCATGTCGACGAGGAAGCATATATTCAACGATGTCTCTGTGATCAATACGGTCAAAACCGGGAGCGATCACCGTCTGGTAAGAGGCACATTGAATATATGCGTCAAGCAAGAGCGCTCTCGATTGATGAAGTCTACGCTCCGTCCAGCATCAATTCAAATTCAAACCCCGAGAGCTTCCAGCTGGAACTCCAAAACCGTTTTGATTGCCTAGGCGGCGATGTGGACGAATTGAACGACGGGTTTGTGGAAGCTGTCCGTGTCACTGGGTCTAAGTTCTTCAAGGCCCAAGGCACTAACGGAACTAAAAGGCTATCTAGCCCCACTAAGAAGCTCATGAAGGAAAGGAGTGAAATTATTCTACAGTCTTCAGCCGACGCGACCTTATACCGGCAGCTCAATAAACAGATCTCCAAGTCCCTTACCCGCGATCTGCGCCAAATCAATACAAATCGTATTGAAGAGGCCATACAGCGTAATAAGGGCTCTAAAGTATTCTCGAGAGATCTGTTTATAGGGCAGAGCCAGCTCGCGAAGTTAAAAACTGAAGATGGTAGAATCGTTTCCTCTAAACCTGAGATTCTGGGTGAGATAGAGCGCTTTTACGGACAGCTATACACATCAACGCGCAGACCCGAAGTTAGTCAGGCGGAAGACCCTAGAGCTAGACTAACCCGACACTATACCGACGACATCCCGGACATCAGCCTGTACGAGATTGTAATGGCTCTTAAACAGCTCAAGAACAACAGAGCACCCGGGGAAGACGGAATAACAGCCGAACTTCTGAAGGCGGGTGGAAAACCGGTCCTTACGGCCCTTCAGAAGTTGTTCGGTTCCGTCTTACTGGAAGGGAGAACTCCAAAGGCATGGAACAGAGGTGTGGTGGTGCTGTTCTTCAAAAAGGGTGACAACACTCTGCTGAAGAACTACAGACCCATCTCACTTCTGAGCCATGTCTATAAGCTGTTTTCGAGGGTCATTACAAACCGTCTCGTACGCAGGCTAGATGACTTCCAGCCTCCCGAACAAGCCGGTTTCCGAAGAGGCTTTAGTACCGTAGACCACATCCACACGCTTCGTCAGGTTATACAGAAGACCGAGGAGTATAACCTGCCTCTCTGCTTAGCGTTCGTGGACTACGAAAAAGCCTTCGATTCGATTGAAACCTGGGCTGTACTACAGTCTCTCCAGCGGTGCCAAGGTTGACTATCGCTATATCGAAGTGCTGAAGTGTTTGTACGAGAGCGCCACTATGTCAGTCCGACTCCAGGACCGGAACTCGAAACCTATTCCGCTGCAGCGGGGAGTCAGGCAAGGAGATGTTATTTCTCCAAAACTGTTCACCGCTGCACTGGAGGACGTTTTCAAGACTCTGGACTGGAGAAGGCTAGGCATCAGCATCAACGGCGAGTACATCACTCACCTTCGGTTTGCTGACGATATAGTAGTCTTGGCTGAGACCATGGAGGACTTAAGTACGATGCTCGATGACCTCAGTAAAGCATCCGAGCGAGTTGGTCTAAGAATGAACATGGATAAGACGAAGATCATGTCAAATGCCCATGTAGTACCAACTCCCATTACAATCGGACACTTTACGCTCGAAGTTGTAGACGATTATGTATACCTAGGACAGACGATCCAGTTAGGTAGGTCCAACTTCGAGAAAGAGGTCAATCGTCGAATCTGACTCGGCTGGGCAGCGTTCGGGAAGCTACGGCAAATCTTTTCGTCCAATATTCCGCAGTGTCTCAAGACGAAAGTCTTTGACCAGTGTGTGTTGCCAGTGATGACATATGGCACTGAAACGTGGTCGCTTACTATGGGCCTCATAAGAAGGCTCAAAGTCACCCAAAGGGCAATGGAGAGGGCCATGTTGGGAGTTTCGCTGCGTGACCGCATCAGAAATGAGGCTATCCGCAGCAGAACCAAGGTAACCGATATAGCCCTCCGGATCGCTAAACTTAAGTGGCAGTGGGCGGGGCACATAGCACGTAGAACCGATGGCCGTTGGGGCGGAAAGGTTCTCGAGTGGCGACCACGTACCGGAAGGCGCAGCGTGGGTAGGCCCCCGACAAGGTGGACTGATGACCTGGTAAAGGTTGCGGGAGTCCGCTGGATGCGGGTGGCGCGGGATCGGTCACTTTGGCACTCTTTGGGGGAGGCCTATGTCCAGCAGTGGACGTCTTTCGGCTGATATGATGATGATGATGATATATGTTATAAATAAATCAACTTTATGCTTATAAAAAAATATATATAGAGCCGATAAAACGGGATATTGACATGCCATGGTAGGTTAAATAATAAGTACTTATAATCTTCTGATAAGAAAAGTCAAACAACTTTAAGAGTCGCAAATTGTTGCGTCATATACTCATATTATGGTGGGTACACACTGCGCAAACGAACGACCAACGAACGCGAAGCATTTACGTGACAGCTATTTGTTAGAGTGAGATACATAGCCGTTCGTGGGATTGGTGTGTCATCACCCACCATTATGGTGCAAGGTTAGTGAAGAGACAATTCGACGACAATGAACGTCTCGTAGGTACTTAAGAGTAGGTATATCTAATAGGCACTATTAAGGAACTACTATTATAAAGAGGAAAAGAAAGTATCTTTATTTATTTATTTAAACTTTATTGCACAAAACAAAAATGATGTACAAATGGCGGACTTAATGCCAAATGGCATTCTCTACCAGTCAACCATAAGGCCAAACAGAGACACTTAAATTGGTGCAGAGTAAATGATCAATATTTAGAGCTTAGTACAGACTTATAAAAGCATATACAAAGATATGATACACTAATATACGAGTATATGGGACGATGGACGCTATGCAAATTTTTCTTCCAGCAGATGCCTACGAAGCATTCGCTTGAAAACTAATTTGCTTGGGGCTTGTCTTAAAGGGAGAGGGAGCGCATTCCAGAGGCGGATTGCCTGAAAGGCGAAAGAACTTGAAATGAAACCGGTATGGTGAGAAGGTCTTGTAAGTTTGAGTAAGCGGGAGGAACGCAGTTCACACCCGGGGCGCGCAGTTTCGAAGACGAATTTCTGTTTTAGATAACCTGGAGCAGAAGGCTCGAACAGGATAGAAAATAAGGTACAGAGGGTACGCAAAGATCTGCGACGACGAATTGAAAGCCAGTTGAGCTGACGGCGGTAAAAGGATACATGGTCGTATTTACGAAGACCGAAGATGAAACGTATGCCATTGTTAAGGAGGCGATCCAACTTATTTAGAGACTCCTGTGAGATATTAGTAAGGCACACATCTGCGTAATCAATAATTGGTAACACCAAAGCTTGCACAAGTAGTTTTTTGGTAGTTACTGGAAGAAAACTCACCTATAGAGAGTACGCAACGTACCAGAGACCACCCGACATATTTCCAGAAGTTGGCCGTTCCAGGAAAGCGTTGAGTCTTTGTATATGATACCGGAAGTTTGTATACAATTATAAAAAAAGCGGCCAAGTGCGTGTCGGGCCACGCGCAAGGTAGGGTTCCGTGGTTGCCCGTCTGTCACAGAATGCGGACTTAAATGGAGCTTTTGCGGTTTTTATTATAGCTTACCCTCGTAAATAATCGTAAATATGATTATTTTTGTACCTATAGCGTTTCGCCGGTTACGCGAACATGGACGCCCATGGGGGCGCATTTAGAGAGCTTTCTGAAGGCACACTTCGAGTCTTTCATTCCAACCAAAACCACAGCCTATGGCCTCGCTTGCCTCGCCACTCTCCTACTGGATAGTAAGTGTCCGTGAGGGCTCGCTGTCCTCGCCGCTCATCTTTAGTACTTTGGCCACAGGTTTCGCTTGCAAGACACCTAGGGATTGTAAGTATCCGACGGTTTTCCTTCAGGTCTTCGGCCCTCGAGCTCGCCTAGGGAGCGGTGTCTAAAAGCATGCTATAGGCCTTTAATTCCTACGAAAAGCTTAGCCATCGGCTTTATTAGGTTTCGCTTGCAAGACACCCGAAGATAAGTAAGATAAGTGTTCGTAGGGGCTTGCACTGAGAGCGCTCTCTAAAGGGATGCTTTGGGCCTTTCATTCCAACGTAAAGCTCTGCCTTTGGCCTCGGTGCCACCTGGGGATAGTAAGTAGCCTTCAGTCCCTGAGCGCTTTCTTAAGGCTTCATTGTCACGAAAAGCTCGGCCTTCGGCCTCACTTGCCTGGCCACTCATCTTCGGGGCTTTAATTGGTCTACGGTTTCGCTTGTATAATTTATGTCTTATAAATTAACTCTTAAACCAATTAATTACTATTCTTAATGTACTGCATAATTCATTGCAAATGTTAGACCCACCTAACTTGTTGTCAGTTATAAAAATAGTGGCATCGTCTGCGAACATAGGTGGTCAGTCACCAGGGGAAACTCGTTTATGTATACTAAAAACAATAAAGGTCCTAGGACACTACCCTGTGGCACCCCCCGCAAAATGTATTCATAACTTGACTGTAAGGTACTTCTTGTTGTACTCTGATTGTTTTTGTCGATTTGTCATATGCGTCAAATATTACGGTTCGCATTGCAAATATTACCTACCTGTAACATAATTCTGAACTAGTTTTAATGCTGGGCCTCGAATGCCAACATGTTCGAGTCAAAATCTTGTGAGATACACAATCAAACGCCTTGGACTAGTCTGCAAAATGCCCAATAGATGCTGGTTTATTGTGTATATTTGGTTTGGCCATATTTTTTTGAATCCAAGTTGATTTTTATTTAGTATTACATTATATTTTTTAAGGAATGGTATAAAATTACTAGGAATACATATACCTATGTTTTCATAGAATTATAGTATCCGGATTAAAATTACTAGGAATACATATACCTATGTTTTCATATTTTTACTCATGTCATACGCCGCGTGCGCTTGCTAGATGAGAAACGATAATTTGTGCAACAAGTGAGCTTATTTAAGCTAATGTTTGACGACACGGGGACGCCCACTCACCACTTCCAATGGTTTGTTATTCCGTGGTAGCGTGCTATAAGGATTGAAAGAAAGAAAGAAAGAAATATATTTATTTGGTGTGATGTGGTGGTTACATCTACTAAGAGACTTACGATAGTTATGCACCAAAACGGATGCCACTCAGCATATGCCACCAGCAATACATTGCTGAAGGCGCTGGTTTTCAGGGCACCCAGAGAGAGATACAGATAAAGATCTTAAAATGTAACTTATAATTAACAAACGTAACAGAACTTAATATATGAGAAAGAGAGGTCAATGTTCGATCAAGTGTTTACTTACAAATCAGGTCTAGGTGTAGGTATGACGTGATGTATTGAACTCGATCTTGACCTCAGCTTGATTTCTTCACAAAATTATTCACGATATTATCTTAAGGCACAATGTGTAGGTACCTACGTCTCAAGACACCTATTTAAAGGAACAGATGCAATGGAAATTGTTTCAGTCAAAGAAGTTCGTCGCTTCACTGCGTACGGTTTGACTTCTAGGTTATAAAATAGGTCAAGTACTTAGTGAACAAGTGATCAAACCAGTGAAACTTGGAGCATAACTCGGTTTTATCCTCCTTTCTCAAACAAGTGAACCAAACTTCTGAAGAACTCTAAGGTAAGATTAAGCCTACTTAATAAGGTACAGTGATCCGGAACACACATGGATATGGTTTCAATCCTGATACCTATTATCGGCATTGAAGATTCTTAGTCAGGTCAGATAGATATCGTTATTTTTTGAAATTAGGAAAATGGAAGGGAATGGAAGGCAATAAGGGTTTAGCCTTATTTATATTTAAATCTTTATTATAAGATTTTTTTATTCCTCCGTAAACAATATCACAAATAGTAGTTACCTTCTTATAGTTTTAAATCCTCCTGTGCTTATTACCAATTATTCCTCCTTCTGTGTGTATTAGGTAGGTCAAGCTGGGCACCAATATGTATACCTACACCACAAAGTCTCAAAAATATTTAGGCAGACCTTATTTCTGCATCAATAAGGTTGTACGTAGTATACCTACATATTTATGAAACTTTGAGTGAATATATATTGGTGCCTACCTATACTACCTATGACAAAAACAAAACGTAAAACATTCATAAAAGTATGTTATATTACATTAGTAAAAACGTCTTCTTTAAATCCCAGCATATGACTTTAGGATGACTGAGTACAAGTCAACTCACGTAATTAGAAAAGTTGAAAAACCCCGGCATTTTCATTTCAAAGTTCAATATATCTCTAAACCGGCTGAACCGATTTTATTGAAACGTAGCTATGAACCATCTCGACCACGTCAGCTTTCGGACAAACACTTCTAGTTTTATGTATAGTTTAAAATATATACCTATGTATTGTGATAATTGACCCAGAATTGAGCTCCATGGAAAAAATATGTCATCAGATTCGAATGAAAAAATATATTGTATAAAATCTTCAATTCAATTTCAAACGTTTTCAAAGAAACTTGCCAAAAAAAGTTTTTATTTCCATGGTACCTAATGTCACTTTGAAAAGAAGATGCTAATTTTTTCTTCAGGAAAATAAATTTATCTGGATTGTTTTATTGAGATTTTTGTACCATCGGGTAATTAATTAATATAGAAAGTAAACTATCAGTTGAAAAAAAGCCCCATCTCCACCACCTTTTTTTTCACAATTTTAACAGAAAAGCATTTTTAACAAAATAACGTGAACAACGGCAGGATTTAAAAAAAAGATCGTGAAAGTTTTTACATTTTAAGAATGTTTGTGAATGTTTTATGATCAAAAGAAACAATGTAGTTAGGTAGGTACCTTCACATTTTTTTGTTTCACGACAAACATGTAATACGCTCATATCCAATTACCCATGTCTAAGAAAACCATAAATATTCGAAAACATAAAATTCTATAATATGTTTGAATTTCACATATTATATCGTGTTATATTTTTTTTATATGAATTATCTAATGGAACCATACTAGAAGTGACGTAAGACGTATAATTACTCGAAGGAAAATTTTGCACCTATATTAAAGAGACATTAATTACCTACTTGGGAAGGAAAAACCTTTTCCGGCAAGTGTCATTAAAAATTATTTGAATTAACAATTTATAGAAGTAACATCTTTTTTCCGGGTGAATATCAGATTTCGTGTTTTACACTTGACCACCCATGTTAACTACGAGGGTCATGTTTTTTTAGGACGAGATCATTCTAAGAAACTGCATTCCCGTCAATAAGAATGGCAAATTTTGACACGGAACATATTTAAATAAATTGTCAAAGTCGAAAAATCTAAGCTCTTTGGCGCGTCCACAACTGTTTTTCAATTTTGAAACGTCTAAAATTTTAATAATTATTTCAAAATTTACCCTCCGGATAGTTTTTCCCGATTATATAAATGTTGAATTTATGCGCCGCTTTAATACGTATTTTTTTGAAAAGTCTAACCAAAAGTTATCATAAAATGAATTTTGTCCAACCAAAACACACCTAATTTCTTTGGCGGATTTGGACGGTCTCGCATAACGTTATCCTTTTACCTAGGCAATCCCCACCTCATACCCCCGCTCCCTTTCGTTCCCAAGTAACGCCCGATGAGTGTGGACCTGGGGCCGTAGACAAGGTTACAATCGACAAGCGCTAACGCCAATAGAAAACGAATAAAATGTATGGGAATGACAGATGTCAACGAAAAGTGTTTAGGGGCCCTAGAAAGTTAAAATGAGGTACATTGTAGGATAATTATGGCAACCTAAGTGGCCGAACTTTCATTTGTCTATAGAAGTCTGACAGTGTTAAATACCTAAATTTTATCCAGATCGTTAAAAAGCCAAGATACTAATTTTATAAATACAATAAATAAATATAAATCATTTATTTGGATAACTTAAATTAGTTTTACAGTAGCGGTTGAGGCCTCCTAGTAGGTTTTCATGCACCTGTATCAGGAGCCAAAATTTTATGTATTTATACTATAAAATGTCATTTTACATTAGTACCGTTACTTAATTAAACATATTACCATTACGTACACGTTAAACATTGCGTATTTCTTTAAATTAAATTAAATTAAAAAGTGTATTTTTTAAAACGACGGTTGGTCAGTGGTGCTCACCAGGTACTTACGACCTTCTTGGTTAGAGGTTACATAGGTTCGTCATTGTTGTACGCACTCCGTCATTGTAATCTTCAGTAACGTCATTGTTAAACACATGTCATTGTGGGTGACAGCCTTTTTTTTGTTACTTCAAATATCTTCGAAAATATGGGTTCATATGTAATATGCCTTCTTCATAACATTGGTATATTCAACGAACACTACTCTTTAAGTCTAAAAACGCAGCTCTGGCACTAAGTTGACGGCGCAGCACGATATTAGTATGGGGAGAACTTTTCTGCGTGCAACCGCCCAGTTCCTAGAAACGGTACTGAATAATAAATTGAATGTGCTCTCCCTACTTCGTCTGGGAGAGAGGGCGTGAATTTATGTACTTTAAAACAAAAAAAAAACGATTAAATCGGATCAATACAAAAGCTGATGTGGCTTATAAACCATAGCTTTTTTAACTATTTTGAGCAAAATGCTACAAAGAAAAAAAATCTGCCTGCTGCCTTGTTCAGTGAAATGATAACCAAAAATGTTCAATAACTACTTTTTACGTTTTTTTTTGTGATTATCATCATCATAAATTTAAGAGCTTAGCTCTTGTCGGTGGAGTAATTTCCAATCTGATCTACATTCTGCCTTTGCCTTTAACTCTCTATAAGACCATATTTTTATCTTTTCTTTTATCTGATCCATATATGCTCTTCTAGGCCTTCCTCTTTTTCTCTTTCCTTCTATCTTTCCTTTGTGATTATATTAGACTATAAATGTTGAGAATAACATATTTATTTTTGTGGCAATTTTAAACAGTTAAGAAATTCATAGCTACGATATAGTTTTGATTGTTTTTTTTTAAATAATGAATAAAAGAAGTTCAAGCTTATTATATATTGTCAAATCCGTTAATCCCAAAAAATGTTTCCCAAATGATCATTTGGCAAAAAATCACTATTCAAATTATTGTTTCGCATTTTATGACTTGGCAATAGCTCCTATGGCAAAATATTACTTCGCAAATTTTTGTTTGGCAAAGTTTTACATAGTCAAGTTTCATTTGGTCAAACGTATTATTTGGCATAACATTCGTTTTTGCTTGGCATACGATTTAGTTTAGATCCTAATTGTATAGTGCATACGAAATCTATTTGAGTGAGATTACATATTTTGCTAAGCGGGTAGTTTGTAAAAAACAAAAGTAAATAATTTAAAGGTAAGTTTAATATTCTTTAGTTTTAGCAATTTGAAAATTTAGTTACCGAAGAAATTAGGATTGATCCAAAGATATTAGAAAATACGCCAAATACACCAAAAATACACCGAAGACACACATCACACCCCACCCACACACCAGAAATACACCAAAGATATTAGAATAATGCGCCATAAAAATTAGCTATTGTTAAAATTAGGGATGCAACGATATGTCTATTACGATACCGATACGAATGACGAATGCATCGTAATAGCGAATACGATAACGAATGCATCAAGCAGACTAACAAAATTTTATACGGATTCAGGTCCTTAACAGGGTATGTTATTCCATTTTCAGAAAATCAAAAAAAAAATTGCGCCATAAAAATTAGAAAATTTCAAGCGAAATCTGATATTCACCCTTTCATTCGTACCTTTTTATTTTTTTCTCCCTTTTATTTTATACTATGGAGCCCTTCTGGTTCAATTTTCATAGACTAGAATGCCTGCACTTTTTTTGAACACTTAAATACGCAAAATAAAACTTTTGTTCAAGAAAATGTGTGCGGTGTCCTTTGCATCTCTTTCTTTGCTAACGACATGTTTATAACTATTTGACTAATTTAATTACCTTTTTTTTATTGCCTAGGTACAGTCAAGTGCAAAAACACGTATCGATAACATCCTCTCATAAATAAGTACCACAACCTTAATCCGCTGATATAAGAGTTATTATATTGTATGTTCTCAGACCAAGAAAAAAAAAAGACAGACGGAGCGTTACGAACAGTCAAGTGAAGCCAAACCACATACAAACAAAACCAAGCTACATCAAGTTTAGCTCAGGCTCACGCACACATATAGGTAGGTACTTACCATTACCAACGAAATTGCACAAAACTCTTCAGCACGTGTCGCAATGCGGTCAAGATTATTTATTTCGAGTTTTGTGCGATTTAATTTGTTTAGCGTGTGCTAAACTTATGGGGCTTGGTTGAAAACCGGTTGGCTTCACCAGACTGTTCGTAACGCTCCGTCTGTATATTTTCTTGGTCTGGGTATATATTATGAGTAAGTTGTATGAACCCATATTTTTACACTTGACTGTACCTAGGTATTAGGCCATGGGAAGGCCACAGCCACGCAACAAATTAACCCTTGTCAAATCGAATGACGAATGTCAAACAGGGAAACCCCCCTTCCTTCATACGGAATGAATGACGGGTCAGTCCGGGGTGTCTATTTCTAGTCTGACTTCTGAGAGAAGAGACCAAGTGAACCCTAACCGACCTAAGACAGAGTTCGCTTGAGACAAAAAAATAAGTCCTAAAATCGGGCCCCTCGTCAATCTTTGGAGGCGTGTCGCCTCGGCCATTTTTAATGTTAGAGAAAAGTTTTTCTTTTATAAAAGATGCTTTGACGTGATCTACACATTACAATCAGTCCCAGCGAAGCCCCCCTTTGCTACAGTCCAACCAATACAAATATCCTTTACCCTTACCCATGTTTCTTGTCTGTCATCCCATCCCCGTACACACTTATTACAGGTCGACACATGTAAAAAGAACCCTGGCGGCCATACATTTTATATGGCGGCCAGGGCTCTTTTTACGTGTGTCGACCTGTACCTTATTAGCTTATTAGATACCTACCTAGCTAGTTTACCCGCCATTTTTCACACGAAATCAGATAAGACTTAATGATGCGCGACTTTGAATGATACTAATTCGATTAGTCGATTATTATAATCATTCAACTAAGTCAACTAATTCAAAAATCATTCGATTATTAGTAATACTTCTCGATCCGGTCGCCCGCCCGAGTCGACTAATTTTGACATTTTGACATGCCCGAATGAATCGAACTTGACGTTGACATCAGTAGCTAATGTCACTGTCACTACTAACGAATCATTAGGTCTATCGATGTCTGTATTTGAATATTTTACAATTAAATTCTAATGTTATTCCTTAATAAATACAAAACAAAATTGGTTAGTTGATTTCTTCTGTGCTGGTATTGGTATATTCTATATTCAATATCGAGTCTTTTAGGAAGAGAGGAACTGAGATAGCTATTGAAAAATGAAATGGAGGCTTTGAAGAAATTGAGTCATTTGAATCCGGTCTCAGCTCACTACAACCGATCCATCTAAATGAAAACTACTTGCCGAGTGGCCCATATAGAATAAAACCGAATGAAAGATTCCGAAGATTTATGATTTATGAAACTTGCGGTTAAAATTGTGAACTAGTAAATGTTTCATGATATATCTTAATCCCAATTTTTCTAAAATGTCTGTAAAGTTGAGATCACCAGTTCGTCCTTCGGAAGTTCTCTTAGCAGCATGTAATACGTAGGACATACTTCTTCAACTTGTGTGTGGCTTTGATACATTCAGGTACCTCATCAATCGAGTACGTACCTGAAGACAATTTAGAAGAGTTTTGGGCAGAAGTTTTGCAAGTCATAAATAAATATAGTTAAACTAGACTTTAAGTATTATTCCCCTCCTTTATAAAAATCCTCCAACTCCTAACCGTTGAGTTGTACCTTCCATCATCCACCAACATGAACTGATGACTACCAGACTGTTTTTGTGATGTGTGTTAATTTTTTTGATGAGCATAAATATTTGTTTCCGAGTCATGGATATTTTCTATGTATTTAAGTATTTATATCTACTATATATATCGTCGTCTAGTACCCATAACACAAGCCTTACTGAGCTTACTATGGGACTAGGTCGATTTGTGTAAGATTGTCCCCTTATATTTATTATTTATTTATTTATTTATCAGATCCTGACTTGGTGACAATGGGACCATCTCAGGAGTATCCATTTTCGATTATTTTTTTTTAAATCGGTCCTCAGTTGACTGAAACAGAAATCGGTGAAAATACATAAAAAAAATATACTTACAGTGAAACATATAACCTCCTTCTTTTTGAAGTCGGTAAAAACGTCTGACTCGCTCCGGAAGCCCGAACAGTTAACCACCGTAACTAGAGCTCACCCATCATTGATATAGTATGAACGGAGAGTCACGCTTACGGTGGTTATCGTTTGGTACAACGATTAGTTGCAACTAATTAGTTGTCATCATTCGATTATTAGCATTAGTATACAACTAATTTCCAATTCGAATATTGATATTAGTAATCGCTAATTATTCGAATAGGCAAATCATTCGAAGTCGCGCATCACTGAGATAAGTTTATTAAAAAAAACAATGGAAGGTGTTTTATAGGGGAAAAACATGGGAAAAACTTCTTACTGAATCTATTAAATTAAAAACTGTTTTATATCGAATATATCGTTTAAGCCAAATATAACATAATAACTTCGTGGCTATTTTCCTGCTACATTGGACATAGCAAATAATTTGATTCACAATTTGTTGCTTTGGTTTTCTTGCAGGTCGAGAAAAACATTTCATGAAAGTCAAAACAAACCATTTCAACCAATAGCAGCGCTTGAATCCGTCAGCTGTAGTAGCCGCGTCATCGCTTCTGATTGGTCACTAAATGCGGCTCCGTCGCGCCTCTCCGACCTTATAAATATCAGCGCGAACTCGCGCCGGACCTCTTTTCCACAGTGTTAATTCAGGGGGTTTTAGTCGGGTTATTTTGTGAGCTAACTCTTATTCAGAATGCCGGAAACTTCAAAAATGAATGGATACACGAAAACGAATGGACACCATTATGATATGGAAGATGGATCAGTGTTTCTTTTTACATCCGAATCGGTCGGTGAGGGTCATCCAGGTTAGTTTCAAATCTCCAATGCTGCAGGAGTCATGTTACTTGAAAGATGGCCGCCCCAGGCATGTGCGCAGATAAATTACGAAATATGAATACTATGTTCACTAGAAATCTGTTAAATTCTATTCAGGTCCATTAGACTGATATGTATTGGGTTCCACCACGGTCTCTGTCGATTACAATGTTACATCATGAGCGTCTGACTATTACATTTGTCAAAATATCGCAACACGTGGTCTGAGCCAAACAATGATCAAATGAAGTTATTTTAATTTGTGGGTTATATACCTGCTGGCATGTATTTAACAATGATCCTATTTCCTTCCAGACAAAATGTGCGATCAAATAAGTGACGCGATTCTAGACGCCCATTTAAAACAAGACCCGGACGCAAAGGTAGCATGCGGTAAGTGCATTATCGATTTTTACGCGGTCTGAAGTAAAGGGAATGTTTACTAACAAGTGAATCATTATTAACAGAAACTGTGACAAAAACTGGGATGGTCCTGTTGTGCGGTGAGATTACCTCCAAAGCCAACGTAGACTATCAGAAGGTAGTCAGAGAAACTGTCAAGCACATTGGCTATGATGACTCATCTAAAGGTAAGCATTAAACTTTCTTCATTATCCTTGGAACAATCCCTTAACACCACTCTGACACACTGTACTGGCATAGCGCCAGGTACTATAAAACAAAATATCTGGTTGGCTAGGAAAATCTAGTGTGAAGTAAAAACTGCATTTTTTACTTGAAACCTGAACTATTATTTCCTGCACAATAGGTTTTGATTGGCGTACACTAAACTTATTACTGGCTATTGAGCAACAAAGTCCAGATATTGCAAAGGCCTTTGAAGACAGAGAAGAAATTGATCTTGGGGCAGGAGATCAGGTATACATCCCTCTTGAGCCTGTTGCACGAAACAATTTTGGGTTTCAAACAGTCTATGCTGTACTATCACAATTGGCTAGTGTTAAGTTGTGCATGCAAACCGCTACTCCCTATATTCAATCTGAGCTTAGAGATCTAGCTCCTCGGGTAATCATCAGTTATCTATCTACTTTTACTTTATTTTATTATATACTTTTGGTCCAACCGTATGCCAAACTTATAAAAAGATTGAATATAGGGTATGGCCATAATACATTTCATAGTAAAAAAAAACAACTAAATGGAACTGAGCGGCTACCACGAACTTCGAAAGTCGAAGTTCGTAATATATGCATCCCTGTCACTCGAGTAAGGGAGTGCGATAGAGATGGAAATACCCGAAATTCGACTTTCGAAGTTCGTGGTAGCGCCGCTGGACAAAAACTGGAAATGTCAAATGTCATTACATCAAACATAGGTGGTACCTCCATTGGAATCTAAATCCTAAAAGAACAGACAATTGTACATATTTCGTTTATTTACAATTTGGGAAACATAACTAAACAGGTACTAAGACATAAGTCTAGTAAAAACCATGAATATCACACTAATGGGCATGTTGGGAGCAGGGTTTGATTACAAGACTTGCAGCGTCATGCTGGCGCTCGACCAGCAGTCTCCAAACATTGCTGCCGGAGTGCATGAGAACAGAAATGATGAAGAAGTAGGAGCTGGTGACCAGGTAACTGTCCCTCACCATTGCTTGACCTGCTCTCATTTTTCATTGTTGGACCGTTTCATAAAATCGTTCATTCTCATTGACACTCTTGACACTCAAATCCTAGTTTTAGGATTGGGAAAACCCATTGTCCATATAATGTATGTCTAAGCAAGCAAGTTCTGGGTTAAGCAATAATTTGTGTAGGAAAATAATTTTCATATTTCACAATAAACTATTCTAAAATGTGGCATGTTCATAAAATGACTGTAATTTCCGTATAATAATTGACTATATTGTTTTGTGTGTCCATTTCTAATAATGGTAATCCTTTGAACTGTGATGTTTCTATTACTAGCAAATTATTTATTCCTATTGTTTTGTCTGTAATTTGATTTTTAATACATAAAGTTATTGATTTAATATCTTCAAATACACCATACAAAGCATATTTCATAGTGTTTTTTTCATTCAGGGCTTAATGTTCGGCTACGCCACAGATGAGACAGAAGAGTGCATGCCTTTGACAGTAGTCCTAGCGCACAAACTGAACCAAAAGATTGCAGACTTGAGACGAAATGGAGAATTCTGGTGGGCTCGCCCTGACTCTAAAACTCAGGTAATTATGCTTAATTATTTTTGGATACGATTTATGGATAGAACCTGTTGCTGGGTCTTTAAGAGCCTTGACATATCTATTGAAGAACTCAGTGCTTGTACTGAATTATAAAGAAGTACTTTACGAAGAAATATGAATTAAGTACATAGAAATCATGTAATGCACTTGTCAGTGTAGCTCAAAGTAGGCCCTCCATTTACTCTCATCCCAGGCAACCTATCGACTTTTTTTGAGCTGCTCTATGTATTTTTTCTTCGAGTGTATATTTTATATGAGATGACACTGAAGCCTAATTTAACCAAACTGAAATAAGATTTGAAATTAAAAATCCACTCAAATCAAAAACCACCACTGCAGACATGACTCTTTTATCGTGCTAGGTATGAATATCAATTACCTGAAGACACATTTTTATAAGGAAATTGCAAATTTACTCATAAATTATGTTATGTTAAAGAGGTTTTTACATTTTTGTATTAACAATTATAGGTCATCATGTTTTTTTGGTCTTACTGGGGCTATTTTAAGCATACACATGAATGAATAATTAACATGGCTAATGTATTGCCATAGTTACTCATAAATCTAACAAGTAATAGTACATCAGAATATAAAGTAAGTGTAATTTGTTCACTTAAATAATTCTTCATTTAGCACCTGAAGTTCCTTGAAGCAATAACAAAAAGTTGTTGCCGAGGGATCTTGTTACTACGAGATCAAATGACACAACACAGCCAATAGAGAAGACTGCGTGGGTCTCATAATGATCGCAAGTGACTAAATTGACACCGTCTGTGCCAGTGTTTGAGATTGATCAAATTAATGTGTGGAACAATGACCAGGCCACACACAATGCCGCGCTTCAATTTTACCCGACATGTCGGTAACAACAATGGCGATTTATTTTCAGTCGTGAACTTACCACGATTTAAGCCCGTCACAGATGTGGCTATAATATATATTAAAATACCTTAAGATACCGAAATATATATTATATTATAGCTAAGCACCACACACGACAAAGATACCAAAATATATATTTTTGTCATCATAACACTCCTTGCTGTCCTAGCGAGCTCACGATTTTAATAAGTACAGGGTGTTTCTAAGTGAAATATGGATTTAACGAGCACGATGCGGGCGTACGCTCTCTGTCTAGCACTTACATTGTGAAAGAAACGCAGATATATTACCTACAAAGTCACGTCAGAAAAGGAACATGCTTTATAATGCCCGAAATATACCAAAATATATCGTAATATATCAAGCTATAATATATATTCATAGCAATGTATCTTAAGATGCCTTGCTATAAGATATATTAATATACCAAAATATGTATTACAGCTGCGTGTGTGGACTCTGTCAACTAGTACGTAAAATATATCGTAAGATGCCTAGCTATAATATATATTTTGGTATATTAATATATATTATCGCTATGTCTGTGACAAGCTTTATGATTGCATGCAAATATTCATCAGATTTTTTAGATGAGTTTTGTTTATTCCACGAAGGCTGAAACAAGCGTACTTTATTAATAGTATAATAGTACATTACTCATCTAGGGCAGTAAAACTGTGACTGTCTTACATAGAAGGTATTTGTCGCGTCGGAAGGAAAAACTTCCTTTATTACCGTCTCTGGTGAACTACACGTAACGTCTCAAACATTACTCTAGCGCCCCCTAGTAAGAGCGCGGTCAAAATATAATGGCAGCGGGCGGCGTTCGGCGCCCCCTAGGACTGCTGCGCCCGTGCGCAACGCACACCCTGCACCATGGGTAAAGACCCCTCTGGTCTCCCCCTGGGCTGATAATGAAACATTGCGGTCATTGGGCCATTTTATGGCTAGGGTTGACGTAACATTGTGAAGGTGACACATGAGAGTGATTTTACATGAGCCTAATTTCCAGGTGACCTGCGAGTACATCTTCGCTGGCGGCGCGACGGTGCCCCAGAGGGTCCACACCGTTGTCGTGTCTCTGCAACACTCCGAAAAGGTAACTATCTTACTTCCTGAATTATTTACCGTCCATATTTAACATGCTACGGTAATGCAAGCTACGGTAGCCCAGTGGTTCAGGCATGCGGCTGTCAAACGGCGGTCGTGGGTTCGAATCCCGGCTCGTACCAATGAGTTTTTCGGAACTTATGTACGGAATATGATTTCATATTTTACCGTTAGCTTTTCGGTGAAGGAAAAACATCGTGAGGAAACCTGCATACATCTGCGAAGAAATTCAAAAGGTGTATGTGAAGTCCCCAATCCGCACTGGGCCAGCGTGGGGACTACTGCCCGTTCCCTCTCATACATGAGAGGAGGCCTGTGCCCAGCAGTGGGACGTATATAGGCTGATGATGTGATCTGATGTGATTTAACATGCCGTATCCTATTCTAAATTAATCATCCATGTGTATATACTAGCCATTCTAACATAAAGTGGATGAAGGGGATCCATTCCTATATACACATAAGTATATAGGAATGGATCCCCTTCAGGAAAAAAATCAGAATCTCTTCATACATGAAGTTATCATCATCAATTTCCTTGGCTTCAGGATCGTCCAAGTTCTTTCAGATTTGAATTATAAAATTACTATTATTAGTAATTTTATAGTGGCCCAGACTTCCTCAATATAACTGAAAACGCTATCCAAGTCAGTTCAAGGAATGATCAAGAATGTGAGCAAGTTACATTAGTCCCTTTAATAAACGAATTTATCTGACATACTTTAACAGTACCTACGGAGCGGAACGTACAGTCAAGGAATTTAATTGTTCAGCTATTTAGGGCTCCTTTATACTGGACACTTCAAAGCTACTATTAAAAGCCAAAATTAGTTGACACCTAAATGGGTCAACAATTAAATTCCTTGACTGTACCTACACATAAAACATCGTCCTTCCTGATAACGTTTTACAGGGACGAAAATTGCAGTTTTCTCAATATGTACACAAACATGGCTGCCAAAAAAATCGCTTAATAATGTATTGACTACGTGGAAGGACCGGTATAATACTGACTTTATCGCTATATTTGTAAGCAAGGTCGTCTCAATCTCTGCAGATTATGTGCGCGTGTAGCAAAGTTCAACAAAATCTTTATAACACAAGACACACAAAATTGATTATGCCTGCTTGATAAATAATTATTCATACTCCAATGACGTGAAAGATAAGGTTTCATACGCCTGTTGTTATTGTTACGTCAGTTTCTTAGCTTATCGGATGTTATTTTAAAGTACCATAGTATTGCGTGTGCCTTACATGTAACCATAGTGGAATTTCAAATTAAAGTTAAAAGTTATGTTTGTAAATTAAGATTTAAACAAATGAACTGAGTGCCCGCTGATTCTCCAGCCAGACAATATAGCAACAATCTATACATTATATTAGTATTCATACCCTTATACTTTAAACATTATTGACTGATCGTACTATACATGATTAGGAAATAATGAAAGACTGATACTGAAATTGCTACTTATCTTTAGCTATGAGATTCGAATTATAATAAGAGTTGAAGTTTTGGACTCAAAAATCCATTATATACTGCGTATTTGCCCTTGTATTGCCACGACTTAAATTGTTCGTGAAATTTTACTCATGACTTTCACTTTTGCCTGGGAAACAGTATACCTAATATAATAAATCTTATTATATTGTTATAATATGTATGTATATGGGTGTGCATCTGACATTTTGGCACAGAAAGCTTTTGCAAAATGTAAAACGGAGACACAATTTGGGTACCGGCTGTACAAGTCATTGTCGACAGAACTAAAGTCCATTGACGAAGTGAATGACGTAAAGCGCGAACGCGTGCATTCCGTAGCAGCGCGCGGCAACCACTAAGGCCGGCCCTTAACGATCAATTAAATTGAACCAAATTACGAATTGTTCATTGTTTTTGACCGTTGACGTATTGAAGATTTGAAGATTGCGCAATGATTGAACAGAAGTTTGAGCAAGTTTAATTTTTATTGTACCGTCTAGGAACAGTATTGTACAATATTTTTTAGTCTTACGTTTAGCCGCCATGAGGACGCGTCAAAGTTGTTGCGCAGTTTCTGTGTGATAATATTGATCGTTTGATCGCAAGGGGTTAGTTCAATTAAATTGCGCCATAGTTATTGTAGGTCTAGGGCCGGCCTAACATACCATCCAAGTTGGTAAGCCATGTACTTGTTGACGCAGTGAGCCGGTCCTGATTATGTTACTGACTTCATACTTACCTACATTTGCATATGCATTTACTAGTTTTTTTTTGGACACAGATTACTCTGGAAACGCTTCGAGAGGAAATCAAGGAGAAGGTGATCAAGGAAGTGATCCCCGCTCAGTACTTCGACGAGAGGACCGTCGTGCACATCAACCCTTGCGGGCTTTTCATCATCGGCGGGCCACAGGTAACCTTACTAGTCTTTAGATAGTTAGTTATACTGGGCTCTTTTCCGCAAGTCGACATCCAGTGTGCCTAATTTGCGTGAAATGGTGGGGTAGCGCTACTCTAACCACCCCAGCTCCTCTAGAAAGTTGGTGAGTGCCTTTGTGTTTCTGACTGCGTCCCGTAGTGTGTCTGGAGACCCTAGGTGCTTTTTCCTGTATACTTCTACCTGCTTGCAGTCCAGTAGAATATGTTTGGTCGTTTCTTCCGCCTCCACGCACGCTCTGCACATGGGCCTGTCTATGCTTACTAGTGTTACTCATACTCATACTCGTACCACGCATATTGATTACAGAAATGATACGCAGTACTAGTGCAGATTCAGTGCAAGTATTAGCCATGAAAATTCAACTGCCAATTAATTAGCAGCTAAATTAACAATTGTCCATTTTGATCAACCGCAATGGCGATCAATCAGATACACACAGTCAGTCAGATAACATTGATAATCAGTTGACTCGTTCGTTTCGTTTGACCTCTGTAGCATAGTTGGTAGTGACCCTGCCTACGAAGCTGAAGGTCCCGGGTTTGAATCCCGCTAAGGGCATTTATTTGTGTGATGAGCATGAATACTTGTTCCTGGGTCGTGGATGTTTTCTGTGTATTTAATCATCTATACAAGTATGTATATCGTCGTCTAGTACCATAGTACCAGCTTTGCTTAGTTTGGGACTAGGTCGATTAGTAAAAGACCCCAAAATATTTATTGATTTACTCTAACACTGTTCTATAATAGTGACTTAGGGTACACTCACTGTTACTTTCTTATCAGTCCAGCTGAAAGTTAAAAAGATGGCTATCAATTAGTTTTTCCTGGATATCCATACTTAATATTATGCTCTGCGAGTCCAATATAATAACATACTCAGGATGCTGTTGGGTCTGCCCAGACACTGCAGTGCCTCATAGCCCGTATAGATGGTTTCCGAGTTGTTATTCGGAAACGGGTCGCTTCCATCGAGCACCGCGTGGCGGCCAGCACCAACAGCATTCTATGTGGGATCGCCAGTAGGCTAGGCCCTATAGCGATGCACTGGGGTAGCCTCCATGTACACTCGTTGCCTAGGCTCGGTTTAACATAGTTTTAGATTTATGACATTTAAAGTTGTTGACATTTTTATGTAATTTAATTTACTCTAGCTTATTACTACTAACACATTATTTAGTAATTATTTTTCTTTTTTGAGACATGTAAACTAACACATGATGGATCCTTAGGTATCTGAAAATAAATGATGATGATAAATGGGAAAGTGTTTGTGTGTGTTTGATTGTTTGTCCGCCTTTCACGGCAAAACGGAGCGACGAATTGTCGTGATTTTGTAAGTGGAGATAGTTGAAGGGATGAAGAGTGACATAGGATAGTTTTTATCTCCGAAATCACTCCCTGAGGGGGTGAAATGGGGGGTAAAAGTTTGTATGAAGCTGCGATATAAACGAGTTTCACGCTGACGGAGTCGCGGGCAGAAGCTAGTAATAACATAATTGTAATAATAATAAAAGTAAACGTGAAATTCCATAAATTTCAATTTTATTTATCTGCCTATCAGAAATTCCAATGTTATGACTGTGTATACTTTTGATACATTCTAGTGTTTGAAATGTACCGCTTACCTCACTCCGGTCGTAAAATGGCAAATTCCGCAAAAACCCCATTTCCTGGCCAGAGGAAGGCATAAAATTAAAAACAATCTTTCCTTTAAGCCCCTTGGTTTTATACTTCAATGATTCGTCACCAATGGTCACCAATAATAAAACTAATGAAAATGCCTGTCATCACTTTCAATCTTTGCAATTTTGAAGCAGCGTTGGGAATCTAGACACGCTACTAGCGTGTCAAGCCAAGTTCAAGCCAAGGAACTGGCTAGCCAGCGCCGAGTGTAATATCACACGAACCACTTGGTGCCACTTTTGACCCTTATATAACTCAAAACCTCTTTAACGTAAACACATAAAAACTACGTGTGTTTAATTATATCCAAGGACATCTAGAAGCCCAAATTTCATAAAGCTAGCTCAAACGGTTATAAAGATATGAAGGTCAAAAAGTCGTAAATTTTAGCACTGACTGACTGAATGACATATAGTACCTAAAACCTAACCTACTTCCAGATGACCAAGAAGTATGAAAAACTTGTAATACGCGCTAAACAACCGGCTAACGGTGTGTCGTCGGCGGCGCGGGACACCACTAGGGAATGCAATCCCGATCCCGCGGGATCCCGATCTCGCGGGATCCCGTGTAATTTTTCGGGATCAATCCCGACGCATAATATGACGGGATCGCGTTCGGGATTTACGGGATTGGGCGGCAGTCGTCAGCGACGCTACACACACAGCTTAGACAGATTAGAGTCTGTCGTAAAAAAGGAAATGGATTTATTTGAGTGTGGAGGAACAAGGGGGAGATTTTTGCAGTTTGCATATAATTGCTTCGCCACGCTGTTGCCAACCAGTGTTGAGTCGGAGAGGGCATTCTCAGCAGCTGGGTACATTGCAACGGATGTAAGATGCCGTTTAGCAGATAACACTCTTAATACCCTTTGTTTTTTAAGAAGTCACTTTCAAAATCACCTGTTATACTCTCTAATTCCTTATTGTTTTGATTCTTATTACAGTTATACTTATTGTTTTCATTACCTTTGTTAATTTCCAAGGAAAACTGATGATGATTTAGTTAATAATATTAAAGAATAAAGGTTTTTGTTTTCTGTCTATTAATATGTTATTTTAATTAACGTCGCCATCACAAACATGCCGTTTTATCGTTTTAATTCAATCGAATTTGACTTTTTTTAAAATCTATTCGGGATCCCGAAAAATCCGGGATCCCGCGGGATTGATATTTCTAATCCCGCGGGATCCCGAATTTGCAATCCCGAGTCGGGATTGCATTCCCTAGGCACCACTAAGTATACACTGCCTAGTTTTCTTTACAAAAAGTAATGATATCCCACCAAAAACACAAAT
This sequence comes from Epinotia demarniana, assembly GCA_945867215.1. Taxonomy (NCBI): domain Eukaryota; kingdom Metazoa; phylum Arthropoda; class Insecta; order Lepidoptera; family Tortricidae; genus Epinotia; species Epinotia demarniana. Next base: position 8,670,626 of record OX244267.1, read on the forward strand.
GTAAAAAAGTAGAGCCAAGTTCAATACAAAAATTATGCTTGGCTGTGTGTGGGCTTCGCCGCAAAAAGAATGGAGATCTAAATAAGTGCCAAGTTATATGCAAAATCCAAATATTCTTTGCGTTATTGGATACCTAGAACAATTGCTGTCATTTGTTCTAGGTATGATCTTAAAGTAGATTAGATTTGACTTGGCCAGTTTTTATCAGAATTAAAATATATATATGTTGAATAGCTTTATAAAATGACTGATGTAATGAAAACTGGCCAAGTCAAATCTAATCTACTTCACGATCTCACATTTTTAAATGACAGCAATTGTTATAGGTATCCAATAACACAAAGAATATTTGTTGGATTTTGCATATAACTTGGCACTCATTTAGATCTCCATTCTTTTTGCGGCGAAGCCCACAGCCAATCATAATTTTTATATTGAACTTGGCTCTCCTTTTTTACATTTATGTTTTAGGAGGGATATAGTATACTGATAGTGATTTGCAAAATACTAACATAACAGTAAAACCTTAATGAGAGCACCTAAACCCCTCTAGGAAGAAACTTATCTCCAATCGACGGCAACCTATTCAAAACAAAACCAGACAGGGATATTTCAACATAATAATTATATTACATGCCTAACATGAGTAACATGAATAATCATGATTAATCTATAATTAATCATCTGAGGTTGAGGTTCAAGTTGGTATCTGTTACATACAACTCTTATATGCTATATTTTATATTCCGCTGTTCTGCCCGCGTTCTTTGTAAAACACGGGCGTAGCCACAGGGAATAGCTAATACCCGGATTAGTACGAAATTGTATTACCGCCAGCTATCGAAGTGACTCGCCGTGCCACGGACGCCACTGACGTCAAATGACGACCGTCCAAAAACCTATTAAAACCACTTCTAGAACTCTTTTATAATGTTTGGTATTATTATCTTTATTGTATAATATGGCTCTGGCGTCAGGGGCACGTATGGCACGGTTTTCCGATGACGTGAATGGCCGTGTTCAGCGGTAAAATAGTACGTACCTAGGGCGGTGAATTCGAGAATGGCCCAGATCGCAAGTGTTTGTGGCCCGAACCGAAGGTGAGGGCCCTAAATATGCGATCTGGGGCTTTACGAATTACCGCCCGTGGTGAGTACACAATTTTACGTCATCACCTGGCCACAATGCGACTTTTACCGTACGCGTAGCGTGCGGTAAAACTGGCATTATGGCACGGTGTGACGTAAAGGTTAATAAACACCTTTGAATTGTAGTTTGAATTCATGTGTCGCTGGCAGAATTCTAACTTGCAAAAATGCCGTTACGGCGTACTTGCAGAATAAAAAATAATTTTCTCTAACATGCAAAGAAATATTGACATTATGTTCTTCATAATGGGCTTCGAAACGCCAAGTTCCGGGCTCAGCGAGACGAGAGGTCCGTAATGGCATTTCATACAAAATTGGAGGCCTAGGCCGGCAAGGTGGCCTTTTTTAATTTCCATTCCACAATTTGTAGCACAGCATCACGGCGTTCAGCCATGAAAATTAAAGTATGTTTCATTTCATTGCATGTTTGAGAAAAGCACTATACATACCTCGGCGTGAAAAGGGGTTGCCAGCCTCATAAATATCCCTACTATGGCGGATGTCACACTGCGCCGCATTTTTGAATTGAATTGAATTGTATGATACGAAACACTGCACCGCACCTCCGTCCGGAGATGCGGCGCGGTGTGACATCCGCCTATATTATGTACTCGGCCGGCAACCCCTTACTTCCCGGCCTCTGTAGTAACGTACTATTATTTAATTTGACAGTCTGACGCTGGGCTGACGGGCCGCAAGATCATCGTGGACACGTACGGCGGCTGGGGCGCGCACGGGGGCGGCGCGTTCTCGGGCAAGGACTTCACCAAGGTGGACCGCTCGGCCGCGTACGCCGCGCGCTGGGTGGCCAAGTCGCTCGTCAAGGCGGGCCTGTGCCGCCGCTGCATGGTTCAGGTGAGCCGCCATGGTGACTCATCATCATCAGCCTAAAGACGTCCTCCCTGCGCCACCCGCATCCAGCGGACTCCCGCGACCTTTACCGGGTCGTCAGTCCACACGACTATCAGAAGACGGCACGCGAGCTGAGTCGCGGCGAGATAGACTATCCGTCTGTTTCAAATTAAAGCGCTTATAAAGAAATCGGTAGTCCTATGTCGCGGGCCGTCCTGGGATAGCCGTGCTGGAGGCCAAATATTGTAAATTAAGATGACATATTAGTCATCACTTAAGCTGATAGCTATAAAATTTATAGAATTGATTACATCGAATTGTTATGGTGGGATTTCCCGTGTCGTACAATTAAATAGATTTCTTATGATTGTACAATCTTTGCTTCACTCACAGATAAAGGCTTGTAAAATAGGCATCAACGGTGCAAGGGCAAATGTATTTTATCTTTTCACGCTTAAGCCGCCGAACCGATTGAGATGAAATTTGGTATGGAGACAGTTTTAATCCCAGGGAAGGACAGGATACTGTTTATCCCGGATGTCACTGGCAAAGTCTTGAAATAAACGTTATATTATTGTTTGGTTGAATTGGTAATAAAATAACGAATGTAATAAAATATTTGATTATTTCCAGGTGGCGTACGCCATTGGCGTCGCAGAGCCGCTCTCCATTACGGTGTTTGACTACGGCACTTCGCACAAGACACAGCAAGAGCTGCTCCGTATTGTGCAGAAAAACTTTGACCTGCGGCCCGGCAAAATCGTCAAGTGAGTTTCCTTACTATATTGTTATACGGCATTTCGCACCGAATGCATGCTACGCTGTCATTTTTTCGGTTAGTCTAAAACTCGGGGTCGCCGTTGGGCGTACACCTCTCCAATCTTCCATTCAGCCCAATTTCTCTAGCTCGCCTGTAGCTTCAGCCCCCGGTCTGGGGGCGTTTTTTATGTCGGCCGACAATGTAATCGACCTCTCACTGATATCGAGGGGTCGATTTCAGCTAGTCTATCATGGGACGGCCTCGACATACTTTCGATTTGTCTCGCACTATGCCTCTTGTTCCAAGTGTCCTAATAAGAGTGAGATGGATAGTGCGAGAAAAATCGAGAGAGCTCGCGCGCCGTCGCGTGACAGCCGTGCAGAACGCGTTTAAGGCGCCGTAGGTTCATGGTCTTCTCTCCCTCTCACTGAGCATAAAAGTGAGCGAGATGGAAGTGCGTGCTCGGAAGCGCGGAAATCATGTTTTTTAATTTTAATTTTTTGGCCGTTTAAATAAATAAAAAAGTAAACACTGATTTCCCTCAAACATGATATTGCCGATTCTTAGAAGCCATTTTAACATTTTTAGCTTTTGTTCGTAATTAGTAACAAATATTTTAAGTGTATTTTAGACCCTTTTAGACCTATGTTCGTGATTTTTTTCTATAGAGCGAAAAATGCTTAATCATGTTTCTAAACACTGATTTCCCTGCAGAAAAGCCTCAAGATTACTATTCGTATTTTTTTTAAACCATCTAAATATATAAAAGAAGAAGCTGACTGACTGACTGACTGACTGACTGACTGACTGACTGACTGACTGACTGACTGACTGACTGACTGACTGACTGACTGACTGACATATCAACGCACAGCCCAAACCGCTGGGTCTACGGATTCCAAATTTCGTACGTAGGTTCCCTATAAGGTGTAGGGGAGCACTAAGAAAGGATTTTTCAAAACTCACCCCCTAAGGGGGTAAAACGGGGGTCCAAAGTTTGTATGGTGGAAGCATTATTTTTTGAACTACAGACTTAAAACTTTGTAGGAAAATTACTTATTAAGATACAAATAAAGCACTTTCAGCGTTTTACAAAATTCCACCCCTAAGGGGGTTAAATAGGGGTGCAAAGTTTGTATTCAAAACTACTGGGACTACAAACTTGAAATTTACACCAGACCTTCCTTTTATGACGTAGGCAAGGGATAAGACGGGATTTTTGGAAATTCTATCCCTAAGGGTGTTAAATAGGGGTGCAAAGTTTGTATGGGAGAAATATGACTTTTTGTACTGGAGACTTGAAACTTTGTAGGTATATTAATAAAGATACAAAAAAAGTTCTTTCAGCGTTTTAGAAAATTCTACCCCTAAGGGGGTTTATTAGGGGTGCAATGTTTGTATAATGGAAACATTATTTATTGAACTAGAGACTTGAAACTTGGTAGGTAGTTTAATTATTAGAATACAAAAAAAAGTGTTTTCAGCGTTATATAAAATTCCACCCCTAAGGGGGTAAAATAGGGGTGCAAAGTTCGTATACAAAGCTACTGGGACTAGAAACTTGAAATTTACACCAGAACTTCATTTTATGACGTAGGCAAGGGATAAGACGGGAATTTTTGGAAATTCTATCCCTAAGGGTGTTAAATAGGGGTGCAAAGTTTGTATGGGTGAAACATTATATTTGTACTAGAGACTTGAAACTTTGTAGGGATATTACTTATTCAGATACAAAAAAAGTCCTTTCAGCGTTTTAGAAAATTCCACCCCTAAGGGGATTAAATAGGGGTGCAAATTTTGTATTCAAAACTCCTGGGACTAGGAACTTGAAAATTACACCAGAACTTCTTTTTTGACGTAGGCAGGGGATAGAACAGGATTTTTGGAAATGCTATCCCTAAGGGGGTGAAATGGGGGTCCAAAGTTTGTATGGGGGAAGCATTATTTTTTGAACTACAGACTTAAAACTTTGTAGGAGGATTACTTATTGATACCAAAAAGGTACTTTCGGCGTTTTATAAAATTCTACCACTAAGGGGGTTAAATAGGGGTGCTAAGTTTAAATTAAAAATTACTGTGTCTAGAAACTTGAAATGTACACCAGATTTTCCTTTTATGAGATAGGCAAGGGATAAGACGGGATTTTTGGAAATTCTGTCCCTAAGGGTGCAAAGTTTGTATGGGAGAAACATTATTTTTTGTACTAGAGACTTGAAACTTTGTAGGGATATTACTTATTAAGATACAAAAAAAGTTCTTTCAGCGTTTTAGAAAATTCTACCCCTAAGGGGGTCAAATAGGGGTGCAAAGTTTGTATTCAAAACTACTGGGACTACAAACTTGAAATTTACACCAGACCTTCCATTTATGACGTAGGCAAGGGATAAGACGGGACTTTTGGAAATCCTATCCCAAAGGGGGTTAAAAAAGGGGTGCAAAGTTTGTATGGGAGAAATATGATTTTTTGTACTAGAGACTTGAAACTTTGTAGGGATATTAATTATAAAGATACGAAAAAAGTTCTTTCAGCGTTTTAGAATATTCTACCCCTAAGGGGGTTTATTAGAGGTGCAGTGTTTGTATAAGGGAAACATTATTTATTGAACTAGAGACTTGAAACTTGGTAGGTATTTTACTTATTAGGATACAAAAAAAGTATTTTCAGCGTTATATAAAATTCCACCCCTAAGGGGGTAAAATAGGGGTGCAAAGTTCGTATTCAAAGCTACTGGGACTAGAAACTTGAAATTTACACCAGAACTTCATTTTATGACGTAGGCAAGGGATAAGACGGGATTTTTGGAAATTCTATCCCTAAGGGGGTTAAGTAGGGGTGCAAAGTTTGTATGGGAGAAACATATTTTTTTGTACTAGAGACTTGAAACTTTGTAGGAATATTATTATTAAGATACAAAAAAGTACTTTCAGCGTTTTATAAAATTCTTCCCCTAATGGGGTTAAATAGGAATGCAATGTTTGTGGAGGGGAAACATTATTTATTGAACTAGAAACTTGAGACTTTGTAGGAAGATAACTTATTAGGATACAAAAAAAGTAATTTCAGCGTTTTATAAAATTCCATCCCTAAGAGGGTTAAATGAGGGTCCAAATTTTGTATAAGGGAAACTTATTTTTAGCTACTACGTACTTAAAACTTTGTGGACAGATTACTTATTCATTTACAAATAAAGTGCTTTCAGCGTTTTTAAAATGATGACACCTAAAGGAGGGGTTAAAAAGGAGGTCCAAAGTTTGTATGGAGAAAAAAGATTAGTTAGACAATTTTATTCGAGAATTCACAGGATAATTCCTAACGATAAATGAGTAAACAAGTGTTTCCGGTTTTTTGAGAATGCAACCCCTAAAAGGAGACATGTGGTGACAAAATATGAAAATCAACATCGGCATCTATTGTTTCTATGGTTTATCGGGTCGCTGATTAGGAAAACAACAACGATTTTACATTCCAACGTGGCGTCTAAATATCAATATGGGCGTTGTTATTACGGTTTTTTGGGACGTTAATAACGAAAATCACATAGATTTTGAAATGTAATGTTGTGGACATGAAAATTCATGAAAATATTTGTGCCAAATTGCAATTCAATCGGTCCAGTTTTTTTCGTAGCAAATCGGTTGTAACAGACAGACTGACAGACAGCCACACGTGATCCTATAAATAAGGGTTCTATTTTTGCTTTTGAGGTATGGAACGAGACCCGCATTATATAGGGTTATAGGTTTTAAAGTTTGTATTTGGTGCCATCTCGATCGTCAGCAATCGGTACCTAGGCGAGTGGGGGCGGCGCGGCGGGACGGGAGGGTAGGAGACATTTGGGAAAGTGCCTGCATCCGTAATAAGTACATTCAAGGTGCTGCACGAAGATCTGCTTACTTTTAATAAGTTAAGCGTTTTGGCCGCCGTTAAATTAAAACAATTTTTTGGGTATTTATGTTAAATACTGGTTCGAAAAGCATGGAAAAAAATCTTAGGAAACAAGCCTATAGCAATGTCCAGGCCACAAATTTGACTTAACATTCGTGGAGATATTTTGGTATTTCAACATTAATGTTCATGAACATAAAGTAGCTTTTATTCCAGAGGACAGATTCTCAATAATCATGATTGTAAATTTAATAACAGAAATACGTACATACATACATACATTGACGCCTTCATTCCCAAAAGGGGCAGGCAGAGCACATGAACTTCATGTTCCAGCGCCACTTTTAGCATAAATGTGGATATAAAAGATCGACAAAAAGTGATATTGCTTAGGTTGTTAGCCCATCACCCAGGACACACTTCAACCCTGCTCTCTTAATCGACTTTTACGACACACACGGGAAGAAAGAGGGTGGTGAAATTCTAACCCGCCACACGGGCATAAATATAATAGCAAATAAAAATTAATTTACCATAATGGGTTATGACGAAGGGTTATTAGTAGGGGAAGTTAGTAGTAGTAGGTTAGTAGGCGGCGTAGCAATTCAATAATTATTGGAAAATTACTTTTACTACGCGGGCGAAGCCGCGGGCAAAAGCTAGTATTATTATAAACAGACGCATTATATTGCTTCAAAAACACTGTTCGCTTAACTTCGCTGAACCTACGGCGCCTTAATCCGTCTCCTCTCTCACCCCACTCATTCCGGTGGCATACTATGGTCTCCCTTTATACAAATAAAATAAAAACATGGCAACCATGATCTCTCTGAGATCACCTCAAAGCCATTTCTTCGCGTATCCTATACTCACTGCTAAAGCACGCTGTGCAGTTGGCAGAAATAAGAGAAGAAGAGAAATTACCAGTCCAACTAATGAATACAATAATGTTCGTTTCAGGGAGCTAAACCTCAGAGCGCCGATATACCAGAAAACCAGCACCTACGGACACTTCGGCCGAGAGGGCTTCCCGTGGGAGAATCCTAAACCACTCGTAGAATGACTTCAGACCTGAGCTCTAGAACATTGTAAATATTCCACCATATAAAACACTTAATCTACGTGTGTCTTTGTAGCGAGGGCGCGGAGATCGTATCGCTGATGTCTCTCTATAGACGATTTATGTTTGCGCGACTCTAGTCTCGCCAGTGGAACCGCTAGCATCGCGGCGGTCCAACGGCGCAGGCTAAATTCGCCAGATTCAGTGTAATTATTAAGTATTCATTAGATTAGACACATTAGACACGTAGGTTTAACACGGTGCCGTCATATCTGAATTTGAGTTAGTTCAGGGGTTCGACCGGGCAGTTCTATCCTTTAAGATAACAATTTTTACTTCGGGTTGATGAATTTGTTATTTTATTTTTATATATATTGTACCTAATAGATGAATTTTGCCAGTGCAACTACTTAATGATTTTTTTAAAGATATATTATATGTTATTTTTAACTTATGTAAAAGGTGAACTGCCTAACAATCTCGAATGTTCTTTATTGTGAGCTTTATTAAAGTCTCATTTACATTGGTCGATAGGGTCCGCAGTTCCGCAACCGAGGAGCTCATTGTAACCCGTAACCCGTATCGCGCGAGCCTGCCGACCAGTGTAAGCGAGTCCTCGTGCTAAGGTTGGTTGCTGGTAGAGTAGACTACTTCCCGAGCGCGTCACAGCGCGGCGAGGCCGGCGGGGCTGGCGCTCGCTCGCTGCAAATACAGCGCTGCGCGGCACTTATTCGCCATTTATTATTATTAAGTCTTAGTTAGCTATTTAAGTGTCAGTGAACTGCCGATTGCTATTCAAGGATTATTGTTTAGCCAATTTTTGTTGGCGCAACGTCCCGCGCAGTGCGATTTGTGTTGTGTTTCCGAAAAGGAAAGGAAAGGAGCCATTTTGAAAATACACCGACAACCCCAGGGAAGTAGTGCACTGTGCATTTACCCACGTTATGATTATACAAATTCCGCCGGTAGGCTTAATTAGGCGCAATCCTAACCGTACGTTTTATGACATTAGATTTTAGAATTTTAACTATTCGTAGGTCGGTTAGTGAGTATTGTGACTACGTTTTGATCTGTTTCGACCTGTTAAAAAGTTTCTAATTGACTTACTGTGGAATATCGATTTATCAGATTGTGGAATTTAAACTAATATTAAAATTGTGTTCTCCCGGCACATTATCGGGATTTGAAAAGGTGTTTTATTTCACTATTTTTTATGACAATCCCGCATAAACATATTTGTTTATTATCTGTAAGTAATCAGTAACAAAACTGTCTCTATTATTCGTTTTTTTTACATTTTCCTTCATAGATCAAAATTTTGCCAATGTAGAAAAAAAGAAAAACTGTTGAATAAATGCAACTCTAGCCCATTCATATGATACCTCACTTGACCTAATAGTTGAATGTTTTTTTTGCCCCCTCATTCGTAATTTTTCATAGAAAATTTAAATTTCTCATTTTCTACGCACGCTGATAAGTCTTATTTAAAACCATTTCAAATTGATAGCTTAAGTAGTTCGTGAGATATTTCACTTTGTGACAGACAGACGGACGGAGTCGCACCATAAGGGTCTCTTTTTTACCTTTTTCTGGTACGGAACCCAAATACTTAGGTACAGTCAGCGCCATATAGTTAACCCCAAATATATCGTACCACATCCTTGCTCCCATAGTAATAAAGACGTATGTTGCGATGGTTACTTTGTCTGCTACAAAGTGCAATAAAAACCGTTTTTGTTGCACTTTTGTGTCATGTTCCTTGTGTTTTATAACTTAGATTGTCGATCAGTTTCATTGAATATTGTGTCTTACTTAGGTAAGTCTTCTTACTTACGTCAAATATACCTACACGTAAAAGTTCATCTAAACACGTGTAAGGCTGACGATAAAATTATAATTGCTTATGCAGATTTTATCAAGGGTTAAATGTCAACTGTAGTTGTCACCGTATAGGTAGTACCTACCTACATGTTTTCATATCTTTTTACTCATCTGCATCCATTTTTTTGTTTAATATTTATAACAGCGTGACTACTGACGAAGACCTCTAGATTCGAAAATCGTGAAACAACAAAAACGTAAAGCGTAACGAGGGATTCAATGTGTAGGTACGCCCAAGATTTTGTAATGAAATTCCCGCATAAATGGTTTATTTTTATTATATGTTTAATTTAAAAAAAAAAAACAACAGTCCGCGTCTAGTTCAGCCACGATGCGACAATACGCCGGGCTTCTTGCTTGGTCTGCGTCATTCTGATGGTGTCCGTCGTGAGCCATCCCTGCATGTCGAAGCAATGCGACGCCCTGCATAAGAGTGGTATAACTTACATAGTTCCCACAAATAAATAACAACAATGAACGACCAAAGACAACTAAGACAATTCGAGCACGACAAATTTTCGACCTAATGTATGGGCGCACCTGCTCCGACCCCATTATCAGGAAAAATCTTAACACCGCCATGTACGATATGGAGCGTTCCGCGTACAGCGACATCTATCGGCAAATTAAGTAAACTATTGCGCGCGAGCTTAAAGTATGGAAGATGATTTTATGGGATAATTCTTTATTGCGTGAACCGATGTTCACCGTTTTTAGGGTTCCGTAGTCAACAAGGAACCCTTAGACTCAGACATAACTAGTTAACTGGTAAGAAATGCACTTAATCGACCCTATACTATTGGTGTGTTATAAAAATAATCATATTTACGAGGGTAAGCTATAATAAAAACCCCAAAAGCCCCTTATAAGTCCGCATTCTGTGACAGACGGGCAACTACGGAACCCTACCCTGCGCGTGGTCCCGACACGCACTTGGTCGCCTACCTCGGCACGGTGATGGTAGGCGAACCCTCTTTTAGTTCTCGGTCGTGGACCCCGGGTGCGTGCCACGGGTCGTAGGAGCCTTGGATGTTAGTGGCGTCCGAATTTAGTAGTGTTTGTGATAACTAGCAATTGGCAGGTGCAGATACATTAGCTCTTCTCTAGCCTACCTCGGCACGGTGATGGTAGGCGAGCTCTCTTTGAGGTCTCGGTCGTGGACCCCGAGTGCGTGCCACGGGTCGTAGGAGCCGTGGATGTTGATGGTGTTATCCACGTCGGGCTCCAGCCCGCCGAACACCAGGTTCACGCGTTCCACTGAGTCGTACACGAAAGCCTCGTCGAAACTGCAAAGGCAACAATGACTTCTCAATATCGTTAAGCAGTTCCAGAGCTTACGCCCTGCATACGAACTTAGTGTCCGCTAAACTGAACCTCGCGCGGGCGGGCGGCATCATCTTTATAATATTAATTCTTTTAATGGATTTGGATGCAATAATACTACTTAGTTAATAGCAAACTGTAGATATATTTTTTGTGGCAATAGTGAATTTTGGTTTGGAGTTTGGGAGGGGGGCTGTTTCTGTTTTGGGGGGTTTGAACCTGCTGAAGTTACATTTGGTGTAATGTGGGTATAATCGCATTATTAATGTACCTAAAGTAAATGGTTTTATACAAACAGCTTACGACTTCCCATACCTAGAGGTCCTTACCTACGTGAACATTTCTAATGAACAGATTGTTTGTAGAACATTTACTACATACATACATACTTACAATCACGCCTTTATCCCTAAAAAGGGGTAGGCAGAGCACATGAAACTTGTGTTCCAGTACCACTTTCAGCATAAATGTGGGTATAAAAGATCGACAAAATGTGATATCGCTGTGACAGGTTGCTAGCCCATCGCCCGCAACACACTTCAACCCTGTTTCCTTAGTCGGCTCTCACGACACCCACAGGAAGAAAGGGGGAGGTGCTATTCTAACCCGACACTACACTTTTTAATACATTTACTATTGGTAATAAAAATTTGGTAAATACCTACCTCTCTGAAAATGCCTCCTTGCAAATGTCAACGTAGAAATCGACGCTCAACCATATGAGAGGGTCAAATACTGTGCCAATTCGGGGTGCGGTTTGGAAGAACCCGTATTCTGTACACGTTTGGTAATACCATGCTCGTGCTAAAAAGTGGATAAAAAAAAATCATGTGGGTGATCCATTTAGTCCGTTTGCTCGCGGTCGTCGAATGTACCGGTAGTTTTGACCACCAATGTAATGTATCAGTTGTATCACCCACTTAAGGCGTTGCGCTAATGAAATAAATGTAGTAAATTTTTACAAAAAATTATTTGTTTTTTTTACCGGTCCAAAATTAGTACTTTAAAAGTGGATAAACCCAAGTACTCACAGTTTGATCGGGGGTTACTGTAAGTAGCTATTAAGGTAGCGTATTCTATAGCCCAGCAGGTTTGCAAACCAGCTGTTTGCGCAATGTAACCACCAATTTTTTCCATTGGAGAGTTTCCTAAAAAATAAAAATATTTAACCTACTGCCAACATATTTAACATCTAACTAATGCAATAAAACTACTATGTACGAGAAAAAAATATATAGGGATGAATGCAGGGCAAAAATTTTGGGTGAGCCAACATTTTTGCTCTGCTTCATAGGCATAGGAAGGCTAAGGAAAGAGACTTTCTACAAAAAAAAATGATTTCCAATAACAATGAAAAAAATAGAAAACTGTTTAACTTTTGTGCAGGAAGGGAGCTTATAAAATCGGGATTAGGTAACAAAGGGGATGCCTTAATTCGAGTCAATCACGCCCCCTAGAAAAAGACACGTTTATGCCTTCCGCGCACGAGAAAAAGATATGTAAACACATTGTTTCTTAATCTAGTCAGAACGGCGTTTCAAAGTACGCGAATGCATCGCCTTAATAAGGAACTGCCACAAGTTAGGTAAAATACCGTAAGTAGTTCCAGCAAAGTTGTTGCAAATACTGAGGAGATCACCAGGCCGTGCTGATTGCACGCTTCCAGAAAATCTCCAACTGATCAAACCGGAAAAGTACCCCAGCTCATACACATCATCGTAATCTAAAAGTGGCCAGCATAACCTGTGAAAATTACATTAGTACAGTACATTACCTAACTAGGGCGGTGAATTCGTGAATGGCCCAGATCGCAGGTGTTTGTGGCCCGAACCGAAGGTGAGGGCCATAAATATGCGCTCTGGGGCCTTACGAATCACCGCCCGTGTTGAGTACAAAAGTTTACGTCTTCATCTGGCCACAATGCGAGTTTTCCCGTAAGCGCGTGCAGCAAAACTTGCATTAGGTATGGCCAGGTGTGACGTAAAGAATAATATTATCATCATGATCATCATCCACTACTGGACGGCTTTCTACCTAACTCACCATCATCGTCGTATCAGTCGAAAGACCTCCACTGCTGGACATAGGCCTCCCCCACAGAGTGCCAAAGTGACCGGTTCTGCGCCACCCGCATCCAGCGGACTCCCGCAACCTTTACCAGGTTATCAGTCCACCTTGTCCAGCCTACCCATGCCGCGCCTTCCGGTATACATGGTCGCCACCCGAGAACCCCAACGGCCATCAGTTTTACGTGCTATGTACCCCGCCCATTTCCACAAGTTAGCGATTCAAAGGACTATATATTATAGTATACATTTCTACCTATATTACTAATTAGATACCATCATTATACCTATTTTACAGGGTTCCGTACCTATCAAAAAGATAAAAAAAGGACCGACTCTGTTCGTCTGTCACTGAAAAGTTGCAAGATTCAAGTGGGACTGGATCGGTTAGGTTGCTGGCGAGATCTTTATTTCCCCTGTCGTGTGAAAAATAGACTTAAAAATTATTTAAAAGTATATACTTACCTATAGGCTTGCTCTAGCTCACGCCTGCCTTCCTCAGTCTTTAAAGCTTCCACAGTGTCCAATATGCCTTGTCTAATGGTCTCTATGCACTGGTCGCCGCCTTCAGCGTAAAACGCATCGTGTACTACTTCCAAATACCCTGAAATGGTAATATTGTTTTTTTTAATGTACTTACAGGCACCTCTAAATGTCATAATTGTTGGACTCTTCTTCTTTTAGTAAGTAGTTAAGTACGCGATGTAATAATGTGTATTACAGAGGAACGTCGTAATAGTGGGTGTGCTATTGCTATCTGTTGTATGGGAACCTTGCACTTTTTGACTATGCGCTGAAACTTGGCACAGTTGATCCTTAGGTGGTCTTGAGTGGATTCAGACCGAGAGCCATCGAGAGCCACCCCGCATTTAGGGGGGGGGGGGAAGTTCGACTCCGTTCGCGCCATTTTTTTCTGAAACTATACATACCAAGGCAAGTGTTATATCATTTTCGGATAAATAAAGGATGAGGAATCTATTTTACGAACCAAAATAATACATTTTGGAACAAAAAAAAAATAAAGGAGAAAAACATATACAGCGTAAATTATTTTTATTCAATATTACTAATTTTTTTTAACTACTTAAGATACATAAAAACAAAAAATACGGCCATAAAGCCACATTAATTCGGTTTTAGAAAATATATTATTTTGTATATAAATATGTTAACAGACCGGAAATAAAAAAAATATGCGTGAGTCAGGGCGACCTCAATGCATGTGTCGTCCGTGAAGGAAATGAAGGTACAGTTTTAAAATACGATAGTTGTCAATTATATGTGATTAATTACTTTGGGTGTTTCGGTATTTAACATGAAATATTTTAAATGAAACTACGCCCTGTCAATTAATTATATATCATATTTATCACACGCTCCACTGCAAATACACTGCAAGGAATCCTCATATCCTCAAGCCGTTTGGACTGTAGCCCGTGAAATAGAATTTTCATGACCACAATCCACATATATACATACATTCATGTATACATACATACATGTATACTTACATTCATACATGTATTCACACACACTCGAAAAACATAACCGTCCTTCGAATCGACCAATCAGCACGGCTATCAGAAGACGGCGCGCGAGCTCTCTCGATTTTTCTCGTGGGATCTTTAGTGCATTTGCCTTCTCATTTCCACAAAGCGGATGATGGAGCTCAGCGGAAGCACCTTGAATTCCTTTGGTTGCGGATAGCCTTTACCAAAGTAATTCATTATTTGTTTGGCAAGGACATGACATTCACACAATAAGTGTTCCATAGTCTCATCCTCCTTGCCACACATTTTACAATCTAAACTATCCGATAGTCCCATCTTGGTCAAAAGATTCTTCCCCTCGTTCCTTCCCCGAAGTGACCTGTTAACACCCATATATGATTCTGAGGTGCTTCCTACTGGATATCCAGAGTTTCTTAGTCTTGCCGGAGTCCAGTCCTTCTATGAAGAGCTTAGAGTGCATGCCTTAAGCACGCCTCACTCCTCCGCTCGTGTTGGTGTTTGATTTTGGCGTAGGCTTTAAAGGCCGAACTTACAGTTCCCTGGGAGAGCACAAATGGTTCTGGACCTACAAAGACCCCCCTCTTGCAAGCTCATCCGCTCATTCGTTGCCGATGAAGCCCTCGTGCCCTGGCGTCCAAACTAGTTGCACCTTATTGTGCTTTCCAAGCTTGTTCAGTATCTGGACGCCATTATAGACTAGTCTAGAATTCACTTTCGGCGCCGTAAGCGCTTTAAGGGCCGCTTGACTGTCACTGAGTATATAGATAGTCTGCCCTCTGGTTTGCCTCCTGTGCACAGGCAATTATGGCGTATGTCTCCGCCTGGAACACGGTTACCAAACTACCCATGCTTACACTAATGTATAGTCATTCGCATAAATGCCTGCTCCCGTACCGGATCCCATTTTTGATCCGTCCGTGTACCATATGCTGTCTACGATACCAGACCTCGGTGGTTCTAGGCCTTTGGCCCATTCAGCCCTGGATCATTGGAAAAGGCTAGGTATCAACATCTACGGCGAGTACACCACTCACCTGCGCTTTACTGACGATATAGTAGTCTTGGCTGAGACCATGGAGGAATTAAATACGATGCTCGATGACCTTAGTGAAGCTTCCGAGCGAGTTGGTTTGAGAATGAACATGGATAAGGCGAAGATCATGTTAAAAGCACATGTAGTACCAACCCCAGCAGACTGCTCTCTGTGCGTGTGTCCCAGACTCCTCTCTAACTTTAAAAAGAGTCAAATGGCGAATCCAACTCGGCTGGACAGCGTTCTGGAAGCTACGGCACATATTTTCATCCAATATTCAGCAGTGTTTCAAGACGAGTCTTTGACCAGTGTGTGTGTTTTTGACCAGTGATGAAATATGGCACTGGAACGTGGTCGCTTACTATGGGCCTCACAAGAAGGCTCAATGTCACCCAAATGTCAAGGGAGAGGGTTATGCTGGGAGTTTATCTACGTGATCGCATCAGAAATGGGGCTACCGCAGCGGGAGCAAGGTAACCGCTCAAGATAGCCCTTCGAATCGCTAAACTTAAGTGGCAGTGAGCGGGGAAAATGGGACGTAGAGCGCCGATAGTCAGCAAAGCTTATGCATCACACGAACAAGAGTCAGTGCCGAACCATTTTCATAGCTAGAATCATTTCCATGGTACACTTGGTGACATTGATTTGTCGGTGTCAAAGGTAGATACGACAGGTAAACCACCCTAAAACATGCGAAACTAAGAACTTCGCATTTTACAATTAAAGGATTATTTATTTAAACCGACCATCATTCTCCTAGCGTTATTCCCGGTTGTGCCCCTAAAGGAGCCCAGTGTCCGCTTTGATACCTAATCCCAAGATTTGGCATAGGCACTAGTTTTACGAAAGCGATTGCCATCTGACCTTCCAACCCAGAGGGAAAACTAGACCTTATTGGGATTAGACCGGTTTTCTCGCGATGTTTTCCTTCACCGAAAAGCTAACGGTAAATATTCCGTACATAAGTTCCGAAAAACTCATTGGTACGAGCCGGGATTCGAACCCACGACCGACGCTTGACAGCCGCATGCCTGAACCACTAGGTAGCTGTACCGTAGCTGTATTTATTTAAACCGACCGTTGAATAATAAAACACATGAGGGTTGCTAAACTCGCTAAGTACCTACTGAGTGTGTAAATAGCTGACACGCGCCGATGGTGCTGCGTCGGCGTGGGATTTTGGTAGGCGGCGGCGGCGCGGCGCTCATATCTTGTGTAATTATGTATGCATGTATGTTTGTATGTGGATTGTGGACATGAAAATTCTATTTCACGGGCTACAGTCCAAATCGCTTGATGGTTTTTGATATATGAGGTGTCGTTGGATTCCTTGCAGTGTCTTTGCAGTGGAGCGTGTTATATATAAACTAATTGACAGGGCGTAGTTTCATTTAAAATATTTCATGTTAAATACCGAAACACCCAAAGTAATCACATATAATTGACAACTATCGTATTTTAAAACTCTACCTTCATTTCCTTCACGGACGACACATGCATTGAGGTCGCCCTGACTCACGCATATTTTTTTTATTTCTGGTCTGTTAACATATTTATATACAAAATAATATATTTTCTAAAACCGAATTAATGTGGCTTTATGGCCGTATTTTTTGTTTTTATGTAGTATATGTAGTTAAAAAAAAATTAGTAATATTGAATAAAAATAATGTACGCTGTATATGTTTTTCTCCTTTATTTTATTTTTTTTGTTCCAAAATGTATTATTTTGGTTCGTAAAATAGATTCCTCATCCTTTATTTATCCGAAAATGATATAACACTTGCCTTGGTGTGTATAGTTTCAGAAAAAAATGGCTTTAAATAAAGCGCGGCGGAGTCGAAGTTCCCCCCCCCCCTCCCCCCCCTAAATGCGGGGTGGCTCTCGATGGCTCCCGGTCTGAATCCACTCAAGACCACCTAAGGATCAACTGTGCCAAGTTTCAGCGCATAGTCAAAAAGTGCAAGGTATCTTGCAATAGCACACCCACTATAAAGCAAGTTTACATTTAGGTTAGGACAATGCCGTATGAACCCAGCCTAAAGCAAGAATTTGTTGTGTCAATGTTGATGACCAAACTTCCGTTTTATCTTAGACCCGAACTTGAAAATTCTGCTACTTCTAAGTTACTGTGTTTTGTTTTTTATACCCATTGTTTTGTCCATGAATAAATGTTTTCTTTCTTTCTTTCTTTCAAAATTGATCTTTTAATTATTTTCATACTTATTTAGGTACTTGCAAACACCACCTACCAGTGAAATCAACTTGTCCCTTAATCGGTCCGCTGGAAGCTACCGTCCCCACCACCAAGTGGGGGTAACGTTGTTTGAACCACAGCACCATGTTAGCTGCGTAAGAGCCTCCGTACAGCACAAACTTGCTTTCAGCGAAGCGTGGCTGATCCTTCATAAACTGGATGAAGTAAGCGAGGTCAGCCAGGGCTTGATCGACATTTAGGAAACGCAGGTTTTCGGTTGTGAAGTTTCTGTAATAATATAGATGCAGGCTGGGTACGACCACTGAAAGAGTAAGGTATTGTGGCATTCAGAAATGGATCGAGTAATTCAGTGGGTAGTTCGAGAACCATGCTGGATTTGGGAATTTGCATTTGTCACGCACATTCGCGCTCTTGAAAATGTCTAACGCGCACAAGTTCAGATATTCGAATCCTTGTAATGTATTATAGCATATCAGCGTCCTAATGTAGACCGCATCATCACTTACATGAGCGCCTTTGACACCCCACCGTCTACGCCAGCCGCAGGCCGACATAAAAGTGCCCGCTACTGTCTACGTAGCCCACACGCGACTCACGAGAATGAGCCCAGCTGAAGATGCCGACCAAACTAGCGCTAGCAACAATAGCAACGTGGCAGAAAAGCCTAATAATATACGTACGTATAGGGCACGGTATTGCCGTAGTACCGGTGCTCCGTGTACACCTGATACCCGTTGTTCTCGCGCGCCATCTGGTACATGTTGCCGGCGAGCAGCCAGCCTGGCGCGATGTCCCACTCGCCGCCCACGAGGATGAACACGGGCGAGCCGGGGCCACCGAAGAACTCTTCGTTGAACATGTAGCGCTGACAACAGTAATAATAGGTAGGTAAGGACTTCTAAACATGGGTCGTTCTAGAGCAACCAGGTACCGGGCGACTAAAGAGGGTCATAGGGGTCGCAGTGCTCCGGCGGGAGCTGGGGCACTCGCTTAAGAACCCCAGGGAAGGTGACAATGTTCTTTGCCCTAAGGACGAGCCAAATAGGGCGAGGCGCGAGGGGGGCTCCAGTGCGTCTGTATGAGATCCTGGAGTCCCCTGCATGACCGCAGATGCAGGGCACCGTGGAGTTTTTAGCGGATAGAAATACCACATAACCCAATCATCCCCCGCTGATTGGGTACCTGGTTCCCAGGTCTCCACGAACAAAAAAAAAGTACCGGGCCGTACCTACCTATAGAACTCGCACAGAAAATGTGTATAGATTACGGAATGAAATAAGTCAAAGATACCAACTTTGGGTCCATTGGGTGACTTCCACAATTTCCGAACCGGTCGCCACATATGCGAGCTACGCCTCTGGCTTACATTTAAGTATATGATTAAAACTTTTTGTAACTAGGAACACCAGGTAGGGGAACAACAGCAATACATAGGTATGTATAATAAGTTTGGTGAAGACGTCGGTCGATAACTGTCTTTTGAACCACGCCCTTATGTCGTAAATTAAATCAACAGACAACAATTATTCATTTTAAATTATGCCGTCTTTGAGGCCACCAACTTTGTCGGGAAATCCCGAGGAAAAATCTGTAAGAAATCTCAAATCTAAAAGGTGAGGGGTATAAAACCACAGCAGAAACATACCATCATAAACGTATCCGGATTCTGCGGGTTGAAGTGGTCAACTGGCATCTGTATGAAGGTCTGGTAGACGTTGCGCGTGCTCATCCGCAACGTCTCCGCCGGTGGCGGCATGTCCCAGCGCAGCGGGGGCTCGATCACGCGCGGGTCCGGCGTAAGGGTCTCCGCCGCCGCGCCCGCGCACGCCACCACCAACGCCCATAACTGAAATAAGATGACCACGGCACAGCTGTGATTCTATCAGCATCTAGATTATGTAATAGTCCTTACAAATCAGGGAATCGATCTTATTAGACTTACGTTTCGCATTCGCTTCTTTGTACACCGAGTATTGCGAACACTAACCTCCCGCCAGAGTGCGGGCCGTCAGTTCTGGTGCTTTCATCTACAATTGTCACCTGACTAACTATGATGATTCGCTGTAGGTACAGGTATATTTTTCTATGTCGAAATGTAACGATGGCCGCAAACCATATTTCATTTAATTGAGAAATTTACACACCTACATTTATAATTGATCGGTGACAATGGTGACACTCAAGATACGGTCGTCTTCCATGCTATGGATCGTTCATCCCACAATAAAGCAACTCAGGTACTCTTACCACAGAAAAGTATATACTCTTAGTATTACATACACCTATCTTCAATGGCCAAATGACAAACTAGTAGATACATACCTATTTAAGCAATGAACAGCAGCTCACATCCTCATGGATTAAACGTTCTTTACGTCTGGCTGGTATCCCGGGCTTCCGTCTAACATAAGTCTAAGGTAATCACAGCGACGCAAAGAGCGCTAGCAGGCATGCGGGTCGATTTATACGGTATTTTTTTAGTTAACTTTAGATTTACGAGTAATATGCCCACGATAAAGCAATCGTCTATTATATAATAGTCTCTATTTTGCTTCATAACATATGTAATTATTACAAGCTAAAGTGTACACAAGTATCTATATAGTTAAAGAAATCCCATTTAAAACGCGGTATATATGTTACAGATAGGTAATATTAGTGACGTAGGTTCTTTACTTACCAATTTAATCATTATAAAAAGTTAATAAACGGTACAGCAAAATCACAAACTCATTATGGCACTTTGAGCACAGCTACGATTATTTCGTATTTGATTAATTTTATGTGATTATTTAAATATTTATCTGGATCGACCTAGTTTTAATCTCTACGATTAAAAGAGATAAACATACCTAAGCCGATGATAAAAAGATAAGGAAATTAATTTAATTACTACATTGGTACGTACGAGTAGGTGGGTTCCCTCTATTTGGCATAACTTTGATTGTCCGAAACGTTTTTCGCATAACAGACTTGGCATATTCTTTATAGGAACTTAAAACGGAGTACGTCTCACGAGATAATTAAACAATATAATTATATGATTTCGATAAGGATTAGTATATTATAACATAGTAGATTAGGCTAGGGCAGCTAGAAACAGGGGGGGGCGAAACCCCCCATAAGGGAGGCTCGGGGGGCACAGCCCCCCGCAGTAAAAAAAAACAACCAATCGTAACGGGTAGTGAACGGGTATTATTAGTAGGTTAGGTTAGGGTTCGCTTGTGTGCCTTAGAGCGGAAATAGGCATCCCGCGAAGCGCGGTGACGTCGACACGCTGGCGGTAAAGCACAGTGTGTTAAAAATCCCTATTTTGTCTCACCTAGTTTTTTTTTTAAATCGTATAGTTTGCATGATTACAAACAGCAGACTAAAACTCCGACGTCGATACGACTTCTAGTTTTTTTATAAAAAAATCTCATACAATTTGCTCATACCCGGGTCACGAGTTTCACAAAATAAATAATTATTGAAAAACTAAATGACTTATTTAAGTTTTGTGTATACCGATTTAACAGGAGTATAATGCCTTACCTTTCCACAAGTTTTTGTATAGTTCCTGTAATTAGATAAGAAGTAATCAACTTATTTCTCATTTTCGATTTTTATTTTTTTATTCTTGAATAAAGCCGTATTAGCACGAAATTCCAATAGTTAACGGTAGCTTATAAAGGCGTTTACTAACAGTATTAAAATTACATGCAAATTCCGTGTTATTCAGAAGTTAGAAGTAATACATATAAGTTTTATCCGGATTTCTTGGTGTTAGGGTTGTCACTTCAGGATTACTATACCCGGGTCTGAGTGTTATTAGTTTCGAACGTATATATCGATTTATGAATGTGTGTACAGTTATTGCATTGGTATCCTTATGATTTGGAAAAAAACTGCACTTACTTATCGTTCAAGATAAAAAGAACCTGTATCACTGACCAGTGTGACGTAAACTGTTGGAACATAATAACTGTATGATTATGACAAGAAATTTGCCAGCGGTAATATTTGGAAGCAAATAATTTTGCCAACTTAACCAATAAAATCGTTTTCGTTTCGTCGCATCGAATTATTTTTTGACAGACCACTTCATTCACACGTTCATTTAATTAGTACCAACTGTCGTGAATCGATCTACACGTTTCGATGAAGTGCTACATTCAGACATGGGAAGGAGTCCACCCTCGTTAAGCGAACTCGCCGCCATGTCCGATTTGTTTCATAGGGCACTAGTCACCTCAGACCCCGTAATCAGTGATTATGGACTTCAAAAACGAAACAACAAGTTACAAAAGTATCCACTTCCGAAAGAAGCCATATCTTTATTAAAATCGGCAAATTATTCAGCCACAACGTCAAATATGGACGATGGTGAAAATTTTATTTTATGTAATGAAGAGTAGGTTACGTAAAAGAAGGTAGGTAGCGTAAGTTACGTAAACGAGGGTGTAGGGGGGGGGATGTACGCTCAAAGTGTGCGGTGTTTGAGCTATCGGCATGCTCCCTCAAGTCCGTCATACACGTCCACGTCGTCCCTGGGCCTGCCGTCGCAGCCCAGAGGCGAACCTGCCGGAGATGGGCAGGTCGTACACCCTGGTCAATGCTGATGGTTAGAACGGGCGCCGCACGCTTACCATCTACCCCGGACCATGCAGTAGCCAAGTATGAGGGCGATGCCTGGATGGAAATCCCACTGTCCGGGTGTAACCTAACCCCAACTCCCGTGTTCCAAACCAGTCATATCCTATCCAAAATCCTGTCTACTCCTCTCCTGACCTGTCCTCCCCCTGTGTCCCTTTTCCACTCCGCCAATCCTAGGTGTCATTCGTACCGTGCCGATGGATGCGTGGCTGGGGGCGAGCCCAGTCGCAAACGGTGTCTCTACAAAACCAGGGCGAATTGTAGAGTAAGCAGCCCTTCAGACGGTAAGCGGGGCTCTGCCGTACTGTGACCAGTTTTTCCCTTGCTAATCGTGGGAACTGTATGGAGAATAATGGAAATAATATAAAAAACAACCAGACGTTTGACGAAGTTGTGTCCTCCGTCCTGGATTCCATCCAGGGTGGAGATGTTAATCACGAGGCGAGGAGGGCTACACAAGCCCCCGGGACGCCCGTTAGTATTGGTCCGGAGGTCATGGAGACGGAGTCCGTGGTCGACAGAGACGTAACCATCGTCTCTAATGCGCCCGGCAGTTCGGCTCGGGCTGACGGTATCAAATATAAGCGACTCTCCGGTGCCGCGCGCAAGAGGCTACATAGGCTTGTTGACAGCGGCCTGGAGAAGAAGATGGCACTGACAATGTGCAACCTGCCGTGGTCAAAGATGCCCGTGGAGAAGCCGGCCCCAGTCAACGCCCCTCTTAAAAGGGGACGATCGGAGGACGAATCTCCACAAGGGCATGCAAAGAAGGCCGTAAAGCTTACCACAGGAGATGAAGGGGAACGTAGACCCCTCAGCTTCAAGGAGGTAGCGGGCTCCACACGAGTGGGGATCCGGAATTCGGAACCCATGAGTGAGGAGCAGATGAAGATGGTCCGTCTCCAACTGGGCACTGTCCTTATAGAAGAGTGGAAGGATGCGAGGGGTGACGGACCGAAGTTTCTGGGCTTCCTCCACAAGACGGGTTGGATCCTGGTCACCTGTGCGGACCAGGCAAGTCTGGACTGGCTTGTGGGGGTAGTCCCGAAGCTGAAGCCGTGGCCGGAGGCGACACTTTCGGTGATACCGGAAGGGGAACTGCCCAGACCAGCCACGGCCATCACCTTCATCTCCGACGCCGATGTGTCCTCCATAACGGACGCTCTTGCCCTATTCAGGATACAAAATCCGGGCCTGAATACGGAGCTATGGCGGGTGCTTGGCGAGAAGGCTGAGCAGGGCGGAAAAGTAGTCACTTTTGCCCTGGACGAGCCTTCCGCAGAAGCCCTTAGAGGCTGCGAAGTCACCATAGGCTTCAGGAAAGTGGCGTTCAGGCTGAGGGGGGGGCCAAATGCTCCCCCACCTGCAACACCTTCACAGCCCCCCGCGGAAGCAGGCCCCAGCACACGAGCGCCCGACAGTCGCGACTCCATACCCCATGGCACCCGAGGCCGTGGTGGCAGGACGCGGCCCGTCGGGACGTACAGAGGGGCGGCGAGGGGCGCGATGAACAGCCGGGCTGAACACTCCACCCCAGCAGCTGGCACCTCCCGAGGGAGAGGTCAACCAGCGGCATGGGGTAGGGGTAGTGCCCGGCAGTTCACCAAGAGGGCCAAATAAATGGCGGCCCCCTCAGCACCCGCGAGGATCCTGCAGGCGAATATCCACCACGCTGCCGCAGCGACAGCGGTGGTGGAGAGTCGCCTCGCAAACCACGCTGACCTCGCCTTACTACAAGAGCCATGGGTGCGAAACTCAACCATACTAGGACTAAACTCGGTGGGTAAAATGCTTTACTGCACCAATGGAGTCAGGCCTAGGGCATGCATTGCTTTCAACAGAAACATTGACTTTCTACCTGTTCCAGAGCTGTGTACGGATGATCTGGTTGCAGCGTATGTAAACCTCAAGGGCTGGAAGGGTCAAAGAGTAATCATGTGCTCGGCCTACCTGCCCGGCGATAAGGTGAACCCCGCTGCGGAACTCGAGGCAGTGGTGGACTACGCCCGCAGACACAACGCAGAGCTACTGGTGGGATGCGACGCTAACGTCAATTTATTGTGTATAATAATGTACGTAATTCATATTAATCAAATTTCTATTACCTATAAATATTTTATTATCATGACATTGTATACTTATTTTATCAGCAATTGCCGGGACTGTATGTGTATTGTGTATATTGTAAACTCATTGCGCATTCTATCTTAGTTTAAGTTAATGTAGCTTAGTATTTAATTATGTTAATTTAAGGTGGTCCAATGTAGTACACATAGGACCCATTTGCATGCTGGCAAAAAACAGCTAAAAAGGATAGGACTTGTACTCTATACTATAACACCTATGTAAAACCCTTTTTATATGCAAATAAATGAATTATGAATTATGAACGCCCACCACACAAGCTGGGGGAGCACCGACATCAACGATAGAGGTGAGTTACTACATGATTTTCTATTAATTAACGGCCTCCAAACCCTAAACCTAGGCTGCCAACCGACCTTTGTCACTAGGGTCAGGTAGGAAGTTTTAGATATAACCTTTGCCACTCCTCACCTTGCCAGGCACATTGAAAACTGGAAAGTAAGTGAGGTGGAATCTCTTTCAGATCATAGACATATCTGTTTTAACCTAACATTTTCTCTCAGTGTTCAAACAGTCATTTACAGGGACCCCAGGAGGACCGACTGGATGGGGTACAGAAGCGCCCTTGAACGGACCCTGGACACGGCAGCCAAAAGCGTAAGAACACGAGAAGGACTGGAACTTGCGGTGGAAGTGGTCTCAAAAGGTATTGTACGTGCCTATGAGGAAAACTGCCCCCCCAAGGCTAAAACCACGAAGCGTCTAGTCCCATGGTGGAACTCCAAACTCAAAAAGCTAAGGGATAAGACGCGAAAGCTATTCAACAGGGCCAAAAGAACAAATGAGTGGGAGATCTATCGTAGGGCCCTAAATGAATATAGCAAACAGATTAGGAAAGCCAAGAGAGCGTCGTGGAGGAAGTTCTGCGAGGAAGTAAACAATACGCCTCAAGGAGCAAGACTCCATAAACTACTCTCTAAAGCAAAGCCTAATCAGATTGGGCTCCTAAGAAGGCAGGATGGTACCTTCACAACAAACGAGTCGGAGACCTTGGAACTATTGGCCAATACTCACTTCCCGGGGTCCGCCGAGGTAAGGGGACCTGGTGCCGAGCACGGCATGCGCAGGCCCCGATCGGAGGACTGGAGGCAAGCAGCCTTGGTCATCAGACCGGGTATAGTGAGGTGGGCCATAAGTTCATTTAAGCCATACAAGACGGCGGGACTGGACGGAATAAGCCCGGTGCTACTGCAACGAGGAGCTGACGTCCTTATCCCTCACCTGGTAAAAATCTTCAGGGCGAGCTACGCCTGGGGGATCTTACCCGAAATGGAACAAGGTGAAAATCCTGTTCATTCCAAAGGCGGGAAAGAAAGACTACGCCCAGGCCAAGTCCTTCAGACCTCAGCCTTTCATCGTTCTTGTTGAAGACCATGGAAAAGATTCTGGACAAGCACATCAGGGAGAGCTGCCTCGGAAACAAGCCTATCCATGACAGTCAGCACGCCTACCGGAGCGCAGATCTACAGAGACCGCTCTGCTTGAGCTTGTGGACAGGGTGGAAAGGGCGTTGGAGGACAAGGAGATAGCTCTTTCAGCCTTCCTGGACATTGAGGGCGCTTTCGATAACACACCCATCAGAACACTGGTGGGGGGGCTCCGGTCAAAGGGAGTGGACCCTACAACGGTGCGCTGGGTGCAAAGCATGCTCTCGAACAGAGTGGCCAAGCTAGAATTGCTCAACACCACTCGTGACGTATCCACTGCCAGAGGCTGCCCACAGGGGGGGGGGTACTCTCCCCTCTGCTATGGACCCTTGCAGTGGATGAATTGCTGCATAAGATGGCGGAACTACGCATCGACACCCAGGGGTACGCAGACGACCTTGTGGTGACGGTGCGGGGAAACTGCCAATCTACACTATCGCACCAAATGCAGAAAGCCCTAGACACAATTAACATGTGGTGCAGGGAGAATGAATTATCCGTTAATGCTGACAAGACGGTTGTTGTGCCGTTCACAAACAAGAGGAAACTCGACAGCCTGAGACCTCTGTCTATGAACGGCAAAACAATTCCGCTATCCTCCGAAGTCAAGTATCTGGGCGTTATACTAGACCAGAAACTGACTTGGAATCCGCATGTTAACGGCATTTTGCAGAAGGCTAAAGTAGCCCTCTCAATCTGCTGTCGTTTAGCGGGTAACAGATGGGGTCTAAAACCCAGAATTGCCCTGTGGCTATACACGTCCATTGTGAGGCCGATGGTGTCTTATGCCTCTGTGGCCTGGTATAGGAAAACGACACAGAAAACAACAATAGCAAAGCATAGTCGCATAGTCTGCAGCGGACGGCTTGTATAATCGTTACTGGAGCCATGTCAACCTCTCCAACAGCTGCCCTTGAGGCGTTGCTGAACCTTCCGCCCCTGAATCTCCATTTGGAAAAGGAGGCGAAGTCCAGCATGCTCAGAATAGCGACGGCAAAAAGAGGGGACTGGCTATCCTCAGCCTTGAGAACACTCATATTCATATTCATATTCATATTCATTTTATTGATAATATAAATTACAAGTCAGGTTCACTTAAATTAATACACCATATCAGGATATTTTTAAATAGCATGTCAACCGGTATGCTTTACAATAGTAATGTATATGTAATTAACTTAGATATTCAATGAGTCTAATTCAATTGTTTACCTACTAATAATTCAGATAACATGGTTATATGTTGTTAATATTATACATCTCTAGACATTTCTAACTCAAAGAAGTCCTTGTGGTTATAGAAGGCCTGCTCGACTAACCAACTTTTCAGTCTTTTTTTAAATATGGAGTTATTTTCGGCTGCAACAATTGCACTCGGGAGATGGTTGTATACTTTTGGACCCAAGATATGTAAGTGCTTGCTTGACTTTGTCAGCTTGTGACGCACGGTCGGAAGCCTGTTACAGGCACGGGTCGACCGCATCGCGTACCGGCGGGGGGCCGCGTTGAGAGGTTTGTTTTCTGCCTGCTCATGCGCGTATACTGCTGCCTGGAGAATCAGCAGTGATGGTAGGGTAAATATGCCCAGAGCTCTGAAGTGCGGTCTTGCTGACTCAGTCTGTGTGATGCGGACAATTGCGCGCACGGCGCGTTTTTGTAGTCTGAAAACTCGCTCCCATTCCGCGGCACCGGCCCAAAGTTCCGTTCCGTACTGTAAGTGAGAATGCACCGACGCAAAATAGCACGATCTCAACATTTCACGGGGTAGTATTCGAGATAGACGTTTTATTGCGAAGCAGGCTGCCGAAAGTTTGTTTGCATACACGGTCAATATGTGTTGCCCAGGTCAGCCCTCTGTCTATCTCGAATCCCAGGAAGGTTGAACTTGTGACCTGTTCAATGTCCAGTCCATTTGTGCACACTTGCAGGGATTTCATTTGCCACTCAAGGAGTCAGTCTACGATATTCCTGTTCTGGGGATGCCTCTAGACACAATGCCCCCAAAACTCTGTACACAGACAAACTATTCAGTGGAACTCCTCAGGAGAGAGGACTGGTTAAACGGCCTCATAGATTGGAAACCAGGCAGCCTAAAGTGGTACACTGAAGGCTCCAAATCCGGATCGGAGGTAGGATGCGGAATATATGGAGAAGCACCCAGGACAGCGATCAGCGTAAACCTGGGCAAGTACACTTCCATATTCCAGGCAGAGGTATACGCCTCTTATCATCATTCTCATCTTATCTTATCTCATCTTAGAATGTGCGACAGCCGATCTGGAAAACGCCTACCTCAATAATACTATTTATATCCATTCGGATAGCCAGGCGGCTCTCTTGGCCCTAACCTCTAACGTCATAACGTCGAGGCTGGTCAAGAACTGCCGGGATCTATTGAATGACCTGGGCGCAAAAAACAAAGTCATATTACGTTGGGTCCCAGGGCATGCCGGTATAGAGGGAAACGAGAAGGCCGACGAGCTTGCACGAGCGGGGGCGAAGGGGACGCTCTGCGGACCAGAGCCGTTCTGTGGCATCCCCAAAAGCCTGACCAAGCTCACTCTAAAGACCTACTGTTTCTACAAGAGCATTCAAGCCTGGCGAACTATACCAGGGCTGAAACATTCCAAGGCGCTTATTAGAGCCTATAGCAAAAAGGCGTCTTCTGATGCCTTAGCGCTAAGCAGGAACCGTCTACGCATGTTGGTAAGGATGCTTACAGGGCACTGTCGCCTAAATAAGCACATACAAGCGATAGGACTGTGTGACACAAGGCTGTGCAGACTCTGCCTGGATGCGGAGGAGACGCCTACACACATCCTAACCGAGTGCCCCTGCCTCATGCGCAGTCGCAACTCCTTTCTGGGAAAACACATCATGTGCCCGGAGGAGATCAAATTTCTTGAGTTCAATAGTATCCTGCAATTCTTCGAGTTTGCAGGACTTGACCAAGAATTGTAGTATGTGGCGATCACAATAGATCAGCAATGGTCGCAGTGATATAAGGGCTCTCACGGTCCGGAAGCCGCTACAAGAAATAATAATAATAAGTTACGTAAAGGGAGGTTTAAATATAATACGTAGGTATTTCATGTACATAGATCCGGTTACGTACCATTACTGGCATCCGGATAAAAGAGGTGACAACCCTGAAGACGAATTTAAATTGTTGATATCTTCTGAATAATACTAAATTAGCATGTAATTTTAATACTGTTGGTAAAAGCTTATATAAGCTACCGTTTACTATTAGAATTTCGTGCTAATACGGCTTTATTCAAGAATAAAAAAATATAAATTGAAAATGAGAAATAAGTTGATTACTTCTTATCTAATTACAGGAACTATACAAAAACTTGTGGAAAGGTAAGGCATTATACTCCTGTTAAATCGGTATACACAAAACTTAAATAAGTCATTTAGTTTTTCAATAATTATTTATTTTGTGAAATTCGTGACCCGGGTATGAGCAAACTTTGAGTTTTTTTTATAAAAAAACTACAAGCCGTTTCGATGTCGGAGTTTTAGTCTGCTGTTTGTAATCATGCAAACTATACGATTTTCAAAAAAAAAACTAGGTGAGACAAAATAGGGGTTTTTAACACACTGTGTAAAGTTAGGTTTGGGTTAGGTTAAAATAATTGAGGTTAATTTAAAAAAAAAACTATACTTCTGCGAGAATAGTGTTCGACAAAAAAAAATATGCTTATATATTTTATGCGTGAACATGATTCGGAGCATTTAAATTATGCAGAAATTATATTCGGACTATATTGAAATTCGGCGTAGCCAAAACAGTTTATGGGCAAAGTAGGTAAATTATGCCCACATAGATTAATGCCAAATAGAATTCTTACTACAAAATGCCAAAACAGGGGGAACCTACGAGTAGGTATCATAATTAGTTCAGGATGATGGAAGAAATTCTCACAATTATAAAGGTTCTTAAAATTTAAGAACCGTTTGGTGTCGATCAGATGTCTTAATCGGGATATAACCATAAAACAAGAGTGACGTAATGTTAACACGCGTGTTTAGTAGGTACCCAGTTTATATTCTATGGTTCGGAGCAAAGGTTAAAGTTAATACCTTTTCAATTCAATGCACCTAATCAGATTAACCCACGGCTCATTAATATCTTGGAATAACCTTTTTTTCGGTTGGTCGAAACTACTTTAATAGGTATCGTGTCTGTTTGTTTGTTTTTCAGGTACGAGTATGCTGATAAAACTGTAAAGACAGGCCAAAAAACTTTACACCTAATTAATACATTTCATATTAAAGATTTCAGATTGTATTTGGGTCATACGGAGTGATTAAAACAAATATCGTATTTTCTGTGTTCAATAATGAATAGCTTACGACTCTTACGAGTAACTGCATGTAGAAATAGTTCATTACTACAGAGGCCGGGAAGTATGAGGCTCGCTACGCTCGGCCGTCTATATGTAGGTAGGTACTCGGCCGGCAACCCCTTTTCACGCCGAGCTATGTATAGTGCTTTTCTCAAAAATGCAATGAAATAAATAAAAAAAACTTCGATAAATCAAACTTAAATTTTCATGGCTGAACGCCGTGATCCCGTGCCACAAATTGTGGAATGGAAATTAAAAAAGATCATCTTTCAGGCCTAGGCCTAAAATTTTGTATGTCTCTCTCGTCTCGCTGCATCCGAAACGTGACACTTCGAAGCCCATTATGAAGAACACAACGTCAATATTTCATTACATGTTTGAGAAAATTTTATTATTGCATACAATATACATATAACAGGGGAGAGAGAGAGCGGATTAAGAGTCCAATCAAAAATTAGGCTTTGTAGCCTTTGACAATATCCGCAGGAGAGACGCGCACCTATTTACACCTCTGTATGACACATTTACTTTCGAATGAAATGAAATACAAAAATGTTTCACACAATTTGATCGTTGACAGTAAAGGACGAATGCGGACTCTACCCTTTTTCAGTTCTTCATTTTAAGTACCTAGAAGTAATTGATCCCATCGCATGTAGGTACTACGGCTAACTGCGCGAATGTTTGCTTTTAAATTTAAAACAAACAGCTTTCCAATCTCATAAGGTATACAAAAAAAGGAAATTAATATGGTTATGGATCAAAACCACCGAATATTTGGATGATCTGACTGAGATGGTGATGATTGACGGCACACGTTGGAGTACCTAACCGGTATTTAAATTTAATTGTACTTAAAGTAGGTAGGTATATTATTTTTGTTTTAAAACATTCGTTGTATTATAACTTTTGGGAGTTTTGGGTTGGATAAGATTTTACAGTTCTAGCTTCTAGCATCGCAGATCTATAGAGTTAAAGGGGAATATTAAAAAAAAACACCATTTGAAATATTAAATATTTAATTGAAACTCTTCTCGATATCACAGACCTGTTAATTAGTATTACTAGCCCTGGCAAATTTATTTACCATTTCAGCACGGCAATCACGCGACGGCTCGCGAGCTCTTTCGATTTTTCTCGCACTATTCGTCTCTCACTTAGAACAAGAGGTATAGAGCGAGAAAAATCGAGAGTAAGTATGTCGCGGCCGTCCCATGATAGACGTGCGGTAATTTACTATTAACTATTTAGCCTTTCATGAAGGCTATTAGTGGATCACTTAGGAACAATGTAGGTATAATTGGGATTATTTTAAAAGGATGGTGCTTCACTTGGTTGAACATTTTCCCATTTTTATTTAGTTTTCCAATTTTAATAAATAGGTATTTGATAGTAAACCGGCAAGTGAAAAGCAGTATTCGTTCGTTTTTGGGCTTCCATGCCAAATAGGTAATATAGGAACTTTAATTTTTTCATGAGGTCGATATCCATGGTAGCAAGCCAATCAGGGGCCGTAGACAAGGTTACAATCGACAAGCGCTAACCCCAGATATGCAAGCGTCGTTTTGAACCAATCAGCGTTTAGCATTTGTTTCCGTACTGCTTGCTGCAATCGCCTGCGCCACACACCAATTTGCCGGCGCCGTGCCCGCTCCGGTATGGCTCTTGGCCTATCCAGTTGCCGCTGAAAAGAAAAAGAAAAATCAATCCTCTCCCATTCAACATAATGCGTCGTAAATATAAGTCAAACAGAACGGAAAACTGAGACGAAGGTTAAGAATCAAATTAACCTCCTAAATATCCTGTAGATTAAGATCTTGTTAATCTAATGTTACATTTCCTGGTTTGAAGTGGAAATCTCTATGTGGTTCAATTTGGTAGCAATTATTAAATTATTGATGAAACTAAATTCCATGCATATTTAAACCTCCGATTGTTAGAAGCGGCACTAAAAAAATCACTTTTTTTTGCTATGTCTTTGCCTACCCCATTTTGAACCCCAGAATAGCTTCAAGAAAATCGTCGTTTTTAAAATGTTACCTAGAGTCTGGCTAGGGATGAGCTTTCTTTATATAGGAACAGTAACAATATATTGTCTTAAATTTGTATGATGTCCTAATCTTGATACTTGATATGGTAACTATAACGTCTATAACTGTTTCATATGAATTTGTCTGTTTTTGCTTGTTAATGGAAATAAAAGGGTGGTTTACCTACTGCTAATATTATTTCACATTTAAAAATATCATAGAAAGTTCAATTAAGTATTAGGTATGTGTATCGCCAAAATTGAAATTTTGGAGAAAGGTATTGGTTATTCTGCTTAATATAAAGTAAAATGAAGTTAAAGAGTTTTATTTCATATAATTTACTTCCTTCTGATTGATCAGTTGCATCGTGTGAATTGAAGAAAAATCTTAACTGTTCAAAGTTACATTATTATTATATCGCGTTATACACAATGTTGCAACAAGTATTTTTTTTTAAATTGCCGATTTTTTCTAGGCTCATCTTTCCCAGCGGCGCTGCCACGAAAATTGAAAATCGAAGGCCACAATAATATTGCGACGATGATGAATACGAACGAACGAACAAAGCGCCTTATAGGTAGATAATAGCTGCTCAGACTCTAACCGACTTTTCCACATCAAACCCTATGGGTACGTACACCTATTAGGTACCTATATACTAATGAGCAATTATTTAGAAATAACAATAATATTTACGCAGGTCCGTAGTTGCAGACAACGGCGAATTTGTTCCAATTTCCATCGTGGTGTTGCGAGACGGCGCACCCGACGTGTGTCGAGTCGGACCACACCATCTGTGAACAATATTGACATTTGCAATGTTTATCAACAGAATAAGTAGTACATCTTTGTCATGTGATAGATATTTGTATATGTACTTGGGTGGTGCTGAGCAGACAAGTTTAATTTAGTAAGTAAGTAGGTACCTTACTTACTATAAATGTATCGGACTATTTTTTGTCCGGGTAACACAGGAAACATAACTGTTTGGAAAAGGAGGAGGGTAAAAAGGTAGATCGAAAAACGATTTCAAAAGTACACTTTTATTATACTCCAGGAAAAATACGGTTTTGAAAAACATTAATTTATGACAGCGTTTCTTTGTTGATTTCATTTCTTTCAAACTTTCGACCCGGTGGTAATTAGGTAGTATGTCGATTTAAATGAAGTATGCATTGCCTTTTTTGTATGATAGAACAAATATAAATGAACCAAAATAAAGACAAAAATTCTTAATAATATTTTTTCTCACTTATCAGAAGCAAGCTAATTAATTATTTTTTTGATCTCTTAATTTTGTCGGTTTCTGTCGCTGGGTAACTATTTCAATGATAATATAGGGTCATTTCGCCGGTTAGCGACCACCTAATTTCATGTGCCGTTTGGCGACCACATAGCTGAGTTGGTGAACTGAAAGGATATTTTCTCGGTTTTTTAGTAGATTTCTATTCTAAAACAACAACCAAATGCACCTACAACTAACTGTCTCAATAGGGCCTGTAGATTTGATGTTATCTTCGATAGAAAAAACCATCTCCTTCAGGTGGTCGCTAACCGAAGGTGGTCGCGTAACTAGCGAAATGACCTTATCCGTTATAGGTCTAAACTGTGTAAAGTCTCTAAAGGATGGATGGCCCGAATGCATAGGTCCAAGTCTCGAATTTTGCGACCAACGGCTGCGGCACCGCCACTTTGTCATATAATTAATAATTATATTGGCAGAAAGACTCTATATAGCTATAATAAACTTATTATACCAGCCTATTCCTATAGCAACGATTTAAGTTACATTGCGGTACAGGCCGTAGGTACAGTCACGCACGAGCTTTAATTTGGGACCCATTTCCATTAAATGTTGTTAGAACATTCATAGTGCAATAAGGTCGAAATTTTAGTTTGACACTGACCGATGTCAAGTTAAGACATATAATGTCTTATCGAATCGACCCTTGAAATGATAACCTCTTTGCCAAACGCTATCACTACGGTTTTCTAATTACGAACATATGTCGTGTCAGTGTCAGTGAAGAAAACAGATAGAAGACAGGCAAAATCCCGCTTACCCAAGTCACAATTAATCGGAAAACATCGGAAATGATCGTTTGGCCTCACTCCAGTTTACGTAATTGCACGGTTGCCCCTAGAAACGTAAAGTTATCGATGGTAAACATTATGACATTGACATTGTGTTAAAATATTAGCTCTAAATAGCGTAAGTTTGCTACACGATATTCAGCTTTAGGTGGGTCCTAAATTAAAGCTCGTGACTGTACTTATTGGTAAGTACTTAAGGTTCAACGTCACTGGTTCCTGTCGAGCTGTTGCTAACAGATGTCGCGATATATAATTTCGATGGTTGCTCATCGTTTTACGCAAAACCGTGACGAGTACCAACATATGTTTCAAACTGCGGAAGCCGAAGAGCTTGCTACGTATGAATCGCAATCAATCTGCACTAAACAATGTTTCTTTTTAAAATGTAGTCCGAAAATATGCATAAAAGTGCTTTTTCGTGAATTTACGCAGACTAACGTAGCTAAATGTCACTTCGAAGTTTGTCATTGTCAAACATTTTGCATAAATCAAACTAGAGGGCGCAAAACTAAATCTACAGTAGCGCCTCTATTAGGAAATAGCGAAACTAAATGTACTTGTGTCTGGCACTCTAGAATGTACGACGAATGCATCTGACTTTTTCACTCACTACCTAATGTCATGCGGTAGCGCAGTGATATACACTTTTGCTTAAATATGTCTGTAATGCCATCGTTGAACCGGGTTCAAATCCCGATGAACGTACATCTTTTTTGTTTTTCAATTTGGATTTCTAAACCAATATGACCGTCTAAACTAACTTAGATTTACTTGTAATGTGCAAAAATTTTTTTTTTCATATTTAACTTGTTTAAGTTTTCTTGATAAGCATGATTTGTATCTAGATTATCCACAAAACCCCCTATATTTTTGGCGGACCTATTCTGTCATGTTACATACTACGTAAATATTATGATGCATAGGTATTTCATTTAAAAAGATGTTATGCCTTCATTTAATTGGAAAATCATGATTCATGAGTATCCGTAGGTTTACTGTTGAAAAATAAAAGTACTACCTTTATCTATTCTATACCCTATTCCACATGATATTAGACAAATCGTGCGTAAATCTTCAAGTCATTCGCGTCATGAAAACTATTTTGATAAACAAAAACATTTACACTGTTCCATTTGAAACACATTAAATAATCGAAATAACACTAGTAAGTACAATATTTATAAAGGAAGATAAAAGAGGTATTTTTCCTTACAAAAATCTAACGTTATAAGGAATAAGGTATCTATACTTAGGAAGTATATTGGTACTTTGATTTGTTATATCCATATTCACCGGCAGTTGCGGTACTACATAATTACAATCAGAGAGGCTACGTATTATTCACAAAATGTTTTGTATTCGCCCGTGACTCGCGTCTAAAATAATGACCTCAAAGTTGGTAACAATTTTGCGTTACCGGACGGACGAATTTAGTAAGCTTTGTGAATAATTGGCGAGTTTGTATATCAAAACTCTTAGTGGCCAGTCTCTCGAATCTGGACCTAGACCGCATCAGAAAGAGAGAAATATATCATTTGACAATATGGTACTGTTTTCGATGAACGTCAAAATTCAAAATTCGAATTCAACTTTTTCACGCGTTTACGTTTCTATACGTTTATGATGCTTTCACTCATTCATTACTAATCTTCAATGGTTGGGTTATGGGCATTTGCTTACAAAATTATTGAATGTCTTGTTTAGGTGAATATGAGATGAAACTTATCTGTCGAACCCACGACCGCCGTTTGACAGTCGCATGCCTGAACCACTATGCTACCGGAACGATTATTGTAAAGTGTTATTTATTTGTATGTTTGTATGTACGGTATAACCTCCGAAACCACTTATCCGATTATAAAAATCTTTCACTGGTGATGCTTACTGGGGGACATAGCCGTGCTTAGGCATAGTAAGTATACTTAGGTATACTTACTATGCCTAAACTAACTTTATACGCAAAAAACGAACTCGGATTTTTAGACAGATTTGACTGCGTACTAAGTTAAATGCAGTTTTTATTCTTTCTAAAATCGGTCTGGGTGACTCCTTAGAGCAAATTTCCGTGTCCCTTATAGTTTCGGATTGAATGTCACTCTGTATAATCTTCAAATCAGCTCACAAAATTTCCCGAGAATCGGTTGAGAAATATAGCTACCTACGACATATAGAGGAGAAGTCTAGACAGCCGGACATACGAAAGAATATTTATTTATTTAATCTTTGATTTGAACAAAAGAACAACTTATCGTACAAAAGGCGGACTTAAAGCCGTAAGCATTTACCAGTCAACATTTGGGCAAAGCAGACAAATTTTGGTCGGTGCAACTACAGATATAAACACACAGTGGTTATACATACATAATAAATAACGACAATAGACAAATAAATAAAATACATATAAATACCTTCATACAATATATATGTATATATATAAACAGACGAACATCGAGAACAGAAACACTAAAAATTTACGGCTCTGCTAGCAAACAACTTGCGTAAAGTAAAGATCTTTTAAACGCGAATCTGGAAATCTGGAATAATTGCCTAGCTGAAATGAAAATCTTCGTTCGTCTCGCTCGCTCGTTCAATTAAGTATATGGATATTGTTATCGATTCAGTTTTTAACAATTGGCGAACACTTTTGTTTTCAAAGGCTGACTTACGAGCATGGACTGATTTCGGTTACGTTATACCGGTATGGAATCGGTATTCCATTACAATAGCGTTATATTGTAAAGGTTAGCCGCGCCGCCAACGTAACGGTACCGGATCCGGAACCGTGTAGAAATACATATCGGTTACCGGTATTTATTTTTAATTTTACTGAAACTTTTATAATTCCTTTTCCAAACCGGTATAATTATGATACCGTTATTTTTTTCATTTAATTCTCGTCCATGAGAGGAGATCTGTGCCAAGCAGTGGAACGTAATATAAACTGATATATTATTTACTATGCCAATTTACACGAAGTCATTATTATAATCGTCAAAAACGAAATAGATATATACCTTCAATATCAGATGATCCTCAATGCTGGTAGCATTGAATTTTGATATTGGACCTCAATACCGAGATTACCGGGGCTTCGATAATAATACCTATCAAGATTTGGTTGCAAATTATAGTGCATTTTTTTAGGATTAGAAATGCGCTAAACAAAGAAGAAGTTGTCGTCAACCTTTTCTGCTTGGGATAAATATTGAACAGACACGGTTTGTTACACGGAAATTCATTATTGCTGCAAAGTTCACACACCAACTTGTAAATTTTGAACACCAACGTTTCTCATTTGTTGATAATGGACTTTGTTTCTGCCTCTTTGCTTTTGTTGAAGGCAAAACGTTCGGGAGAGAACGAGTCGGTCTTTTTTGCAAGCCACTTAGGCCTGCCTCTGGTAGCTCCATCGCAGTCCGCACACCACCACACACAGCGAAAAATAAAATCTTAATATTAATTAACAAATAGATACTCGTTTAATAATCTCGTGATCTGAATTCAATAATTTGTTGATTAGCAAGAAAACAAGAAAAAGAACGTGATACGATTTTCAATTTTGACAATTTCGATAGCGAAAAATACGAACCGATCGTTTCAAACCTCTTCTTCTTTAGGTTTTTTATTTAAGCAACTTTTCGAGAACTGAATAACGAAATTTAAAATTATAGAGTTAAATAATAAATACATTCAAAATAAATATATTGATTGTTGTAAGTACTATTTAGATATAAATAATAAAAACACTTGTATGTGGAACAACACAGCTGTGTGGCATAAAGTGTCTTATATAAAAGACCTCGTGCTTTGTGCTTTATCCTTCTTTCTAATGCTAAAATAAAGCACTATAAAGTTCACTTTTTCTTGTAAAATAAGTCTGAAATTAAAAGTGTAAACAATACATTTGTGTTTTTGTGTTTAGGATTTACATTATTGGAAGTTTTACACCTTATTTTTTTGTCCAAACATTACTAGTGGTATATAACCTAATATAAAATTAAACACTCATCTCTCACAGCAAAACCAACCTATTTACTTAAAAATACCTATGGGGCTGTTTTCGACCACTGCTTTTATCTGTTCAGGGAGTCATTGTAAATTTGGAAACTGTCTATACAATAGAATTAGTGCCCTCCCTGAACCGATAGTAGTAACAGTATATTTTTTTAGATGCATAATATTTTTTTAACATTCATGTTTACAACCAAAGGTTTAGTACTTAAAGTTTTATTTCAGGAACGTTTGTGTAGTCAGTTAACAACCCTAAAAACTACGTTTTTTGAGAAAAAAGAAAAAACTTAGCAGAAAAAAAAAACAATAAATCATTTTTTTCCTACATTCCCCATTTACAGTGTTCTACGTTCATTCGTAGAAGTTACCCATTCTAGCGGAAGCCTATTTTACCTTCTAACAGTTCAAATAGTGCTCCTACCACCAGCAACAATAGAGTGGAAAAGCGATTATTCTTCAGTAGAAAAATTACGTAGGCAGACAATAACAACTAACAAATAAATTTAACTACATTAGATTATGCGTTCCTTTTTTCTACAAATGCATGTCAATTTTTTTTTAATTAAAAACTAGATTCCACTCACAGTTTCGTCTGCATGAACCTGGGATTAAAAAAATGTCCTATATTTTAATCTAGGCTCCTCCTAAGGCTCAGCATATATTACAAATTGGCACTGGAATTGGAATCACATTGTGTTGGAAATAGAATTGACTTTCGTTTGTTTTGAAAAGTGCCCGAAACAAAACAAATTCAGCTCTATTCCAGTTGAATATAATTTAAATGCCTTCGACAGAATAAGTCCCATGAGTAGGCCCATGGGCTTTAAGAGGTTAGGCAGGCAATAAGGTTGCGCAGTTTAAGCGTGATTGAGTTACGAACATCCAAACATCTAAACATTCAAATATTTATACATATAAACATCTAAACTTTCGCATTTACAATACTAGCAGGATAAGAATAATAATAATACACTTGTTTCGACATTGGTCCTTTTAAATTCTGGTATTAGAATATTGGAAAAATCGGTAGGAGATTCCGGGATTTCGGGATTCCATGATGGTGGTTTGCATTCCCTATCTGTACCTAGTATGTTAATAATAGCATAATTAATTAAATATATCGGGTTTCTCCGGGACATAGCTGGCTGCAGCTTTATATTTTATGTCATTTTTACGTAAATACGGTTTCATAAAAGTAGATATCACAAGGCTTTAAAAAAATACCGGTAATGGACATTTCTAACTGGTTGCGGCACTGTTATGCTGTCCCCTAACCACTTTGCCTAACCACCGGTCGTAACTGGCATCAGTCCCTGCACCGAAGAATGCCTACGAGTGTATAATTCTACCCTCACAACATTGTACTCGTAAAGAAGAAAAATTGTGACTTAGTTAATTTACATTTTGGGGGTAATCTAATATTCTAGTTGAACAGTCGATTCCTAAATAGGTTGCAGTAGGTAATTTACTGTCAATCGATGTGCAGTCGACTAAAGCGAATGTTTAAATTTATCAGTTACTTACACTCCTAATAATTGTCTGTTATATTTAATGCTACATTACGTAACATTCACTCAATCGAAACTTGCTTATAATCTGCAAGTTGGAAATTCAAACGGTTCATTTGATCAACAACACCCCTTTCTTCCCGTGGGTGTCGTAAAAGTCGACTAAAGGACCAATGTTGAAGTGTGATGTGGGCGATGGGCTAGCAACCTATCACTGCAATATCACATTTTGTCGATATTTTATACCAACATTAAGCGCTGGAACATACGTTTCAGGTGTTCTGCCTACCCCTTTTAGGAATAAAGGCGTGAATGTATGTATGTATGTCATTTGATCAAAACCTATTATGTATACGTTCGGTAGCACAGATTACGTTTCAATATTGGATCTTACTTCTTTCTAATAAGACGCAAAATGTACCTATGCATAGTTATCGTTCCGTGGACTTTAAGTAGGTCTATCACGGCTAAAGAGCAAAGCATTGAAATTCATTCATTGTTGCTTGAAATTCAGTCTATCAAAAACAAATGACATTGCTCTTACGTCATTACCAAAATGAGCAGCGTAGCAAGATAAAAATAATGCTATCTCTTTCACCACAAACTAAAAGTGTTTGTACGATGGTGTCACCGTCTGGTGATTATAATTACTACTATTCACTCCGCTATCTAACTAATCTTGTTTGATATTAAAGACATCTAGTGAAGGTTTTAGGCAACGTGCTGTCATTGTGACGCGGCCATGTCATTTACACGGACAGTGTCTAACTCACGCACACATACAAGGCTCGGAGTAAAATTTTATGAATTTCAAATGGCTATTGTTTGAATATTACTGGTTTTTGCGTGTATTTATTCAAACTGCGGGAGAAGAGGGTCATATATTATCTAAATATCACAATTTCAAGTTCCTGACATCGATAGATTAGACGTCTAGTCCGAACGAAAATTGTATGGAATTCGTCAGTGACGTTGCACCACCTTCGATCTGAATCTCTTAGTTTTCTTAGGTTTTTTGTAGCTTATTATGTTAAAAACAACGGCTTTAAGCAATATAGTATCCCATATTTACTTCAAAGTTCATTGTTTTCGAGATATTTGGTATCAATGTTGAACAATTTTAGGCCAAAAAACCGGTTTCTGGCCATAACTTTTGTGTTAATTGGTTTAAAATGAAAACCCTAGACCACTTTTTAGGGACGTCACAGACGATCCCAAATATGTAGATTTCGTATGTGTTAGATCTTTCACGTCAATAGAGATACAAAATAAGTGTTATTTTAGACAATATTTAAAAAGATCATACAAAATTAAGTATTCATTTGTTTCAAAATCCGGTAGACCAAAATGGAGATAAAAGATTGAAGAACCGATAACCGTTTGATTTATACTTCTATCTGTAGTGCAAAAGTAGGAGGTACGATTCAAAACTTGTCAAAAATCGATGGAAACCTCGGGTAGCCCCTTAACTGAAGTAAGCACCAGTTGAAAACGAAAAAAATGTAAATAAACAATGTATTGAATTTGACATTTAATGTGTCAAATTCAATACATTGTTTGTTTACATCTTTTTCGTTTTCAACTGGTGCTTACTTTATAGGTACTTGCACGCGAACGTCATAGGAAATATCTACTAGTTTTATTACCCACGATGCTGTCGTAAATATGAGTGACACTTAAAACAAGGACGATCTTGAATGCCCTGCATATCCGAACTTCACTTGTTTATGGTACCACTACCTACTCGTAGGTTAATTCTAGTCTTTGTTGCCTGATTAGGTCATAACAATATGCGTGGATTTTGATGTGTATTACCCATGTATATTAATAGTAAATTACTAAAGAGGCCGGGAAACGAAGGGTTGCAGGCCAAGTAGATATAGACGGATAGGGATACGCGGCCGGCAACGTTTCTCGCCGAGATCTGTAAAATGCTCTTCTCAAACTTGCAATGAAATGAAAATAAAAAGTCAATTTGTTTTATTCGTACTGCCCTTTTAAAAACAAAAGAAGGTTGCTTTACAGGCCTAGTTGTGTAAGGCTGTATGAAATTCCTTTACATATCATCTTCACTCATCGGCCTCATCGCACCGGATACGTAGTATTTCCGAACCTAATTTGAAGTAAGTAACGTCAACATTTCATTGCAAGATTGAGAAAAAGTTGTTCGTGTACCGATACCGATGCGCTTTTCTGTAGCTGAACTAGACATCGCATAACAAGCGTTAAATTTAAACTCACCTGGGTGTAGTGCCCAATCTGTACACGGCTTGTAAAGTCGGATGCCTTGATGGCGCCGTAGGTATAGTCCTTGTGTTCGTCAAACCACGACTTGAGAGCGTTGTCTACATTTAACTTGTGA
This sequence comes from Epinotia demarniana, assembly GCA_945867215.1. Taxonomy (NCBI): domain Eukaryota; kingdom Metazoa; phylum Arthropoda; class Insecta; order Lepidoptera; family Tortricidae; genus Epinotia; species Epinotia demarniana. The sequence continues at coordinate 8,712,931 of OX244267.1, forward strand.
GAGTTGTCTGTCGTCATATACCAATAGAGATTTTCGCCAGTAGTGTACTTCCCTGATCCTGAAGACAAATATTTAGAAATATTTTACTTAACAAAATACAATTCACTTAATCACGTTTAATCAGGAAATGTGTACCGACATTTTTCCTTCATTCTGAGCCTTATCATAAAGAGCTACAGTTCAAAATTGTATGGTTTTAAGGTACAATTGGGTATTGTACTAGACTAACTGCCTCGGGACTCGAAGAGAGGCCTATGCTTCTCAGTTTGAGGATTAGCGATGATGATGATTGCATGTGGGTTATAAGTAATCTCAGTAATAATATTATTGACCACAAAAGTTCAGGCGTTTGATTTATAGTGACAGTAATTCTATCCTTAGGCGGGTCTTTCACAGGATGGATGCAAGAGGACCGAATGCACTCAGGCTTGTTAAATTTCGTAAATATTATTTTCACTGTTCTGCGGATGCTATCTGGGCCCATAACCTAATGACAACTGATGTGCTATGTAAACATGTCAAACAGTGACATAGAGCTCATACATAGAGTAAGGCGGGTGAGGTCGATGGAAAATATTTGAACTATTTTAACAATATAGTGTAAACACGTAAGTAATCGGAGTGGTCGCAGGCATCCAAATGGAGTGGAATCGGACCGTGGTTTATTTTACTAACTTACTCGGTTTACTCGGATCAATGTAACCTTTGTAACCAGTTCAGTTATACACAATACTATTTGCATTCCTATCGACAGCTCATATAATATTTAATAACTTTGACTGTCCTGTATTTTATGTGCGTCTTGACATTGTTTTTAAGAGTCCGCAGTAAGCTCGATTCTCCATACAAATGTAGTTAATTACGCTCTCATTTTAAAACTACGTGTTGGATTGTAAAGAAACATTGCATATACAATGATATGAGGGATATCCAGGTCCGTAATTAGTTTACGTAGCTTCAGACACCATAGTAAAAAAAATACAGCGAATTTAAGTTTTTCATACTAAACTTGTTTTTGATGTATTTCGTTTGTTTTATAAACTGAAACCATATAAACCAATACAGACAAGAGATATACCTACAGTTTTCGAGATTTGGAACTGGTCTTTTGACACATCGCGACGCCCATATAACGTAAATTGGCACTGCTCATCGAAATAATAAAAAAAGTTTCAATAGCTTCCGAGTTACAAAACAAAGTTTAATCTCCATGCACGCTCTTTTTAGCACTTATAAAATTATTGTCATATTTTTTTACGGCTTATTTGTATAGAAATTAGCATTGAAAACTCGGTATGCAAACCATTACGTCCTACGACTTTTTATTTTTAAATTTAGTGATATACTGCTTTAATCGTTTGGAGTCTTTTAATTTAGAAATAAATCGATATGAATCAAATAATTGTGAATAGGAAAATAACAATGTATTATTTAATTACTGTTACGATAATACGAAATAAAATCACATCGATCGAAACCGACATATTTGATTGTGCAAAATGTTGCCTTTGAAAGTATGGGATTGATTTCTGCACGGCGCGCGAACTCTCTCAATTTTTCTCGCACTATCCGTCTCTCTCTTTACTTACAGGACACTTGTGTTAGCAGACGACAGTGTATAGGCTCTCTATTTGATTTCCTAAAAATAATTATTACACAGTAATCAATCGATTCCTTTTATTAGCCATCATCAATCGTAATCGGATATTATGAAAATCGATTTACTCTAGCCACATCACTCTTTACATCATATTGGAACTGTCCAAAGACCAGTCCCAAATCTCGTACACTGTAATGTCAATTGTATATGCAAAGTTTCGTCACAATCCAACATGTAGTTATAAAATGAGAACGAAACTCCGTTTGTATGGGAAGGTGAAATTCGGCCGAGCTTACTGCGGACTCTTAATTTCTAATAGGTAATTAACCTTATTATGATATTTTTAATGTAATTAATGACATGATGAATACGAAATAAATGCATTTGGTCCCCATCGTTGGTGAACCGGCATGTTCTTGTAGCGATGAACGTCGACGTCGTCGTTGACGACGTCAGAGAGCCATAAATCTTAAGATAAAAGCGCCTTTTGTAAAGATCAAAGGAGTGTCCCTTCTATACTTGTATCTATTCTGTGGTAGAGATACGGTAGCCTAGTGGTTAACACTTTGTATGAAAACATTGCCCACCCGATTGCCGACTTAAGTTAAACTAATAATGACAGAATGTTTGCTGCTATTGCTAGAATTGCCCGAATTCTTGTTGGACAAAACCCCGGGTAAAACCCCAGGCCCGCCTCTAAAATTGGCCAAAATCTTGATTAAAAATGCATTTAAAATTATTTTCCGCAGTGAGTAGGTACTCGCCCGTGATCGTACTTGTTACGATGGACTAAAAAAAACCATCACCACCATAGCATCAGCATAGAAAAAAATTGAAAAATAAATCGTTTTCCAAAAAAAAACCGGCCGTGTCGGGCCACGCTCATTGTAGGGTTCCGTAGTTTTCCGTCCGTCACAGTAAGTCACCACTTAAGCGTTAAACAAGCAATACTTAGCGAACAATTTTATTATTAGACAAGGAACGACCAAAGACAACTAAGACTATTCGAGCACGATAAATTTTCGACCTAAGGTATGGGCGCACCTGCTCCGACGCCATTAAATCAGGAAAAATCTTAACATCGCCATGTACGATATGAGCGTTCTGCGTGCAGCGACAAGCAACATCTATCGGCAAATTAAGTCAACTATTGCGCGCGAGCTTGAAGTATGTATGGAAGATGATTTTTATAGGATAATTATTTATTGCGTGAACCGATTTTCACCGTTTTTACTTTATTTGAAAGCACGTCATTGTGATTTTGTAGAAATTACAGGTACAATAAACACCTGTTTATACGGTTAAATTACAAACTTCGTTCGGAAATTATTTTGTAATTTTTTTCAAAAACTATTCAACCTATCATGTTCAAAATAATTTTCCTAGAATTTTTTTATAAAGTTCTACTTTTGAGATTTTTTTCATATTTTTAAAACTTATGGTTGAAAAGTTAGCGTGGGGGGGGACACATTTTTATTAGTTCTGGAGCAATTATCTCCGAAAATATTAACATTATCAAAAAAATGATTTTAGTAAACCCCTATTCATTTTTAAATACCTATCCAACAATATATCACACGTTAGGGTTGAAATGATAAAAAATCACTCCCCATTTTACGTATAGGGGGGGAGGTAAACATTATTTTCCACTTTTTATTTTACCACTTTGTCGGCGTGTTGATATTTCTAATTTTCTAGTGCTAACGGTTACTGAGATTATCCGCGGACGGACGGACAGACATGGCGAAACTATAAGGGTTCCTAGTCGACTACCTACGGAACCCTAAAAATGTTGGACCATTTGACGGTAGTTAATAATGAAGTTCACTCACCGACTGTTCTGTCAGGGTTGTGCCCAGAAGGGTTGGTAGAAGCCCACCGCGCCGCCTTGGCGGCTAGCTCGTTGTCCCAAATCTGTTAAACCATGCTTATTAATAACTAACTGTATGGAATATTAATCGAGTAAAAAAAGAAAAAAAAAAAGAAATTTGGCCGCCCTATAAAAAGTATTAACAACCTCCATCCAATACTTAGCTAGCGGACAATCCAATCGCTCTGCCAATGCCAACTCCTTCAGGAGGCTGTCTGTGCGGCACAAGCATTTTTGTACTGAATATGCTTGTGCCGCACAGTGCCGCACACCGGTGGAATCCCGCCTTTACACGCTCCAAGTAATTGGTTCGGTTGCGTCGGCCGAATTTGTACGAAGGTTGGCCTTTTCAAGTACATTGTAAATTAGTCGACTATTACTCGGTAACTAGTGATGTCTACTTAGCCGTGATAGTTTCCTTTTAAATTCATTATATGTACTACTGCAACGATATCTCACAAATGGACCACTATGTTGAAAAATGTTTTTTAGAAGCTCACCATATTTTTAAACAACCTATTCAACGATACCATAGGTTAACTTAAAAAAAAAACTACTGTTTTGTCGGCGTGATTGTTTTATATTATATCCATGCCGAATTACAGCTTTCTAGTAAATACGAGTAGTAAGGGTCACTGAGCTAAGTCGCAGACGGACGTCCTTATTGACTACGGAACCCTAAAAAGCCCTAAATGCGTATTATGTATCCGGTAATCGAGCGATTGATCCAAAATTGTCCGACCTATATCAATAATAAAATATTACGAGCCTAACCGATTTGCCCGACCGAATAATAAAAATCTGACAAGATAATATAAACATTTGGTCTACGGAAGGAAACCGTAAAGCACCTAGGTAATATAATTATACACGTTATTAGCATGTTAAACGGAACGAATGCAAAGTACCTACCCATACTTCTCGAATCTAATCGTTGGAACAAGTTACTTGATGACATCTGAAATTAATGAGTTAATGACCCTTTGTTTTTTTTTAATAAAGTAGATACATCGTAGTTTACTAAGTAGGTATACTCGATCACACAGGGTTGCCAACAACGGCTACTTAGTTAACTTCAAAGACACTAAAACACACTCACCACTGACTTCATTTTTTCCGAACTTGGCTGCCGAGGTACCTTCCCATTTGCCACCTCAAGACGCCTCGAATTGTGACCATCCACGAGCTGGCGAATTTGCTGACACGATAAATCTAACACTGTAATTAATACACAATTAGCATAATGGAAAAATATATTAGAAAAATGTATTTGCCGCGTTTTTTCAGCTTTATTTAAAGTAGAAAGTAAAAGAAAATAACGCACGTTTGCATTCTGCTAGGGCGATAATAGCCAAAAGTACGACTAAACGTAATGCCATTGTTTCAGTAACTGACGTTCGCAGGTGTTGACTGTTGACTGTGATTTTGATTGCGAAGCCTGTGTGTTATATATATATATATATGCCAGAGTAAACTGCCAGTGACTAATGCACACAAGACTGTTGTGACGAAGTTTTACGCTGGGAACTCTGACTACTTAATTAATTAACAGGGTTGTCCACGCTTACGTATTATACAACGATTCTTTAGTATCCCTGTACTACAGAAGCGTTGGTTGTGAATAATAACCAGGCCCGATTTCGAATATTAATATATATAATTAGTAACAGACTCCAAAAAAAGGAGGTTTTATTTTATTTTTAATGTTTGTTTCCTCAGAACGTCGTCGTTTATGTACCGATTCGTACAATATTTGTTTTGTTTGTAAGTATATGCTTTCAGATTGGTCCCACTATTTTCAAAAATCTAGTTGGATACTGGGATCCAGGAGGAATTGAGGAAACTCTAATAAATTAGGCACGCGTGTAGTAATTTTGGCATTTTCAATTATAACTCGTCTATTTACCTCTACACCCGGAAATCGCAAATCCCATAAAAAAACATTCCATATAAAAAAGAGGCCAAGTCTCGAAACTCTTTCACCGTATAGAGTTGTGAGATATTTCGATTCTAAGTCAATTTTAGACCCTTTTAGACCTATGTTCGTGATTTTTTTCTATAGAGCGCAAATTGCTTAATCATGTTTCGATTCACTGTTCCTGAAGAAAAGCCTCAAGATTACTATTCGTATTTTTTTGAAACCATATTATTATAAACAGACGCATTATATTGTTTCAAAAACTCTGTTCGCTTCACTTCGCTGAACCTACGGCGCCTTAACAGCTCATTATACTCATAATCAAAAAAATTGTACCTAGCTAAGGGCCTTAATCTAATCTACGCTTTGACCACATGTGAGTAACGACAATTACCCATACATTTTACATGGGTAATTGTCGTTACTCACATGTGAAAAGTTAAAGCGTAGATTAGATTAAGGCCCTTAACTAGGTGTATTAGTATGGTCTAAAAGCCATATTACCCCTCGAGCAACCCTCACTCCCTCACTTCGTTCGGGAAAATAACCATCTCGTAGTAATATTAATAGGTAGGTAGGGCTTATTTTAGACCCTTGTCATACAATCTAAGTATAGGTAATACTGGTAATACTTAGGGTCATTAAGCTGGTTACGTGGCCAGCTTTAGTTAGCGTCCACCCGTGGAACAAGATTTCCTCAACTACTTAAAGATAGGTAATAACAATGCTGCAGACCCCAATGATGTAATATAAAAATATATTACATCATTGGCAGACCCTATTCAAACAGTCAGCCATCTAAGTTTGCCGGTCCGTTTTTCGCTTTGTTTAAATCTGAGGTTTAACTACCTATGGGTAAAAGGCAAAACTTTAAGAAGTGATTTTCGAAATATGGTGTTAAAATTTTTGACTTAAGTATTTCGAAAATGAGAAGATAAACCGTTTTGCTGGCGCTACCCTTCGAGTAACGGAGTAACGTCATATCGCCAACGGCAAACTTAGCGCGAATGGGTTGTACCTATAGATGCAATTTATTTAGTAGTTGTAATAGGAATCTGCTAAAAAATATCTTTGCAGTTGATCAACTTGTCAGTGTTCGCAAACAGGCCCAATAAATTAGATGGTCGCTAACCGGCGCAAGGACTCTACGCATTAAAGAAAAGATAGTTAGAAGGTACCTACCTACATTACGTACACTAGGTAAGTAAATATGTATGTAACTTCGTTATTTCTACTAATTATTTACGTGTAATGCAAAATCAGGAATGAAATGTATATTATCTTACCCATAAAATATGTTTTGGTCATATTTCATATAGTGTTCGTTTATGGAATGCGTTTGTTTAAATTACTGTCACTTATTTTTTCCTTTAGTAGTCACATTACGTAGTACCGTGTTACCGCTATACCGTATACCTACTAATATGGATATTATACCTACTATTAACACGTGCGGGCAAAAATAGACCTAAATTGCGAGAAATATGAAAAAAGGCGAGGAAAGGGTTAGAAAGAAGATACGTGTGACCAAGTCATCATAACATATTTTTTAGGGTTCCGTAGTCGACTAGGAACCCTTATAGTTTCGCCATGTCTGTCCTTAGAGCATTAAACCAACAGGAGTGGCCATGAGTCATTTTCTATACATAAAAAGTCTGCCGATTTTTGCGGGGGAGGGGAACGTCAAATGTATGCGGTAACGTGAAAATAGCTACGTCAGATAAACGTCAGTCCATACAATGTGTATGACCACTGGTCATATATTTTTGGCAGAGGGGAACGCCTGTCAATGGCCGCTCCGGTTGGTTTAATGCTCTAAGTGTCTGTCCGTCCGTCCTGGGATAATCTCAGTAACCGTTAGCACTAGAAAGCTGAAATTTGGTATTAATATGTTTATCAATCACACCGACAAAGTGGTAATATAGAAAGTGGAAAAAAATGTTTTATAAGGGTACCTCCCCTATACGTAAAGTGGGGAGTGTTTTTTTTTTTCATTTCAACCCTAATACGAGTATATTGTTGGATAGGTATTTAAAAATTAATAGGGGTTTAATAGTATAATTTTTTGATAATGTTAATATTTTCGGAGATAATCGCTCCAGAAGTAAAAAAAAAATGTGCCCCCCCCCCCCTCTAACTTTTGAACCATAAGTTTTAAAAATAAAAAAGTCTGAAACGTAGAACTTTATAAAATCTTTCTAGGAAAACTATTTTGAACTTGATAAGTTGAATAGTTTTTGAAAAAAATTACAAAATAATTTCTGAACTAAGTTTGTAATTTAACCGTATAACCAGGTGTTTATTGTCCCTGTAATTTCTACAAAATTACAATGAAATGACGTACTTTCAAATAAAGTAAAAACGGTGAAAATCGGTTCACGCAATAAAGAATTATCCCATAAAAATCACACACATACTTTAAGCTCGCGCGCAATAGTTTACTTAATTTGCGGATAGATGTCGTTGTACGCGGAACGCTCATATCTTACATGGCGGTGTAAAGATTTTTCCTGATTTAATGGGTCGGAGGCATAAAGTCGAAAATTTGTCTTAGTTGTCTTTGGTCGTTCGTTGTCTAATAATAAAATTTTTCGCTAAGTATTGCTTGTTTAACGCTTAAGTGGGGATACTTACTGTGACGGACGGAAAACTACGGAACCCTACACTGAGCGTGGCCCGACACGCTCTTAGCCGGTTTTTTATTTATTTTTCTTCTGTGTGCTGTGCTCGGTGTCACTTATACTACGAGTACAATTTATAATTTCTCCATCTTTAAAACTAAAATTTGTTACGCAAGACTGCAAAGTGGTTGTTTTGCGCAAGTGCTTTGTATCGAAAGTCGTCTAGCGAAGTATTGTACAACCCTAAGCATAGCGAGGTTTTCAAGGCACGAGAGGCCAACCTTTGCTGCCGAGCGAAACACACCACTTTTCCGGCGCACTTCACCAGCGCGAGGAAAATACTATACTCTGTTCGTTTAGGTAGGTATTTAAATGAATGTAAACAAACAAAACCACGTGACTTGGTCATTCAGCCAATAAGATTGCTGTATATAGCAACTTATGTATCTATGGCATTATCTTATTGGTTGAATGCCCAAATCACGTGGTTTTCTTTGTTTACATTCTTTTAAATACCTAAACGAACAGAGTATTATAGCGCCTAATATTTAAGGCGCCGTAGGTTCAGCGAAGTTAAGCGAACAGAGTTTTTTAAACACTACATATAATGCGTCTGTTTATAATGTGGTTTCAAAAAAAAACGTATTGTACCTAATCTTGAGACTTTTCTGCAGCGAGATCAGTGATTCGAAACATGATTCAGCAATTTTCGCTCGATAGAAAAAAATCACGAACATAGGTAAATGGGTCTAGAATGATATATATATATATAATTAATAGTACATTATTGTCGAAGCAAGGGAAGCAGGCAATTGCTGGTTGAGTATTAATTTTAAACGGACGACCTTGGGAGTCCGTTTAATTTAATACGAAGCCAGCAAATGCCCTTCCAGCTAAGACAAATATAGTGCTTTTCTCAAAAATTGTGCAAGAAAACAAAAATGTACTTTCTGAAAATGATAGGTAAGGCATGCATTTCTTCTCGCTGCTTCAAGAAATTGTCGTACGCCTTTCGATATCTGTCTTTTGGCTTTGCAAATTACACTTAATAAGTAATCAATAACTGAGCTTGCAGTTTCTTTTAAATCTGGAATCATTTACATTTTTTATATTTTCCGTAAAAAAAAATACCCACTGTACCTATGTTAAAACAAAATATTTTTTGCATTGCCGCCTTTTAATTATTAAGTTCGAAGTGTATTTTTCTTCCGAAAAGGCCATAAGTTATTTGAGAAGACTAAAAGTCGCGATAAGTCACAGCTATCTTCCGTTTTGGCTTTTCAGGACCTAATGCCTTTTATTTATATGGCGGTTTCAAACCGCCTTTAAAAAGTTTGTACCACGACAAATAAGGGAATTTGTATGCAACATTTTAGTCGAGCAAAATAGAGCCGGTAAGGTTTTTATTTTTTAAATGTTGACTAACCATAAACTATGCACTTCACGTCCTGATTTTTTACCAATAAAGTCAACATTGCCGATGATTTTTGAGAAAAGATATATAATTCCCTGCCCGAGCCTATAGATAAAACATGAAATGTTGAGAGCTTAGGTAGTACACTGCACAAGACGGCACAAGTTGGCAACTTTGACGCTGTCTGCAAAGTACTTTCAGCCATTTCAGCCCCCCTATTCTGTAACATATTTGAAGTTCAACTCAACGCTCACACACAAATATATTATCTTGACACCGCGATGCGTAGTAACCAAGCGTAGCCAGGGCTATTATTCGCTACGCGTTAATGCGGCTCACCCCGCCGGTCACCCGTCACGAAACTAAACCTCTACCGACGCTTAGTTACTACGCATTGCGATGTGAAGATATATTTGAGGGTGAGCGTTGAGGTGAGCTTAATACAAGTCACAATAGGCGGGCAGAGGTCTAGTTTTGTGACGGGTGATCGGCGGGGTGAGCCGTTTTAACGAGTAACGAATAACTTACTCTCTCTGCTATGGCCAAATGATGCCACATGACTGGTATGACGTAAATAGACCTACAAATACTTTTGACCGGAAATGAAGGATTTAAAAAAATCGGGCCAATTTTTTTTTCTTGCTTAGCACAACTTTCTCGACCCGCTGCCACGCATTTTATCATGTCGTCATGTGACGGTAGGTGTATTGGGAGTGAACATAAGGTCTATTTCTAAGTTTTGTAATACATAAGAGAGAGACGGATATCGCGCCGTCTTGTTCTAACCGTGCAGGGGTAAATCCGAAATGTCAATACTTAGGTTACTGTAAAAAAAAACACATCGGAATAACCCCACAAACCCACAATGCACCTCATTGAATTTTCCGTTTTCCTCGATATGAAACCCATATTATATTCGTTATCCTACTATAACATTTATATTACTAACAAAATTTCATAAAAAATAAGTCTTTCGTTAAACTTTTCATTTAGTTTAGGTAATAACTGTTGATACAACTTACTTTAGGTACCTACTTAATATTAGTCAGCAACCTACTTCGGGTTTCCTTTACGAATATAGGTAAATATGACTAATAACTGAACGAGTAATAACCTAAATAAATAAATGTAAGTAGGACTTTCTATCGTTATTCTTAGTACCTAATCAGTCCACTGCATTCATTAGCCTCAACTTTCAGCGAATCATCGAGTTAAATGGGTACGAAGCGAAGTTACGAAGGAAAAAAAACTTTCAGGGGCTCCCAACAGTCCCAACCAAGACAAGGCAACTATGCTCCAAAGCTCCGTATCCACACAATAGGCGTAACGTCATGTGACACATCGCGCGAGCGAGTGTCGTATCGTATCAAATTAAAATTTCCATCAATAAACCTATTCATAAGAAAGGCGACCGGACGGATATAAAAAAAAACAACCGGTCAAGTGCGAGTCTGACTCGCGCACCGAGGGTTCCGTACAGACTAACAATTAACTCAAGGTAAAGTAAATGTCTCAATATTTGTTAAATTACTTATTTTAACCCAACACAACAGAATTCAATTTCAAACAACGAATAACTTTTACACGAAGTAATTGATTCGCGATCTTTTTTTGACCTGCTATTGAAATATACCCGTCCCAACCCCATTAATTCTAGAAATAACTTAACAGCGCGAATGGGGTCAGCGCCATCTACCGGCCCCATTTGGTACTAGCGTCCAAGGGCAATCAACTTAGTACCTATGTATGTTGGTCTTGTAGCGATTATTGTTTATCACGTGAACCGATGATCTCGATTATTATTGTTTTCTTTGAAAGAGAGCATTTCTAATATAGTCTTATAGGAATTTCAAAACAAAAAATACTTATAAGTAAAGTTGATTAAATTGCAAACTTAACTAGGAAATGATTTTTGTAAATCAAAAATAAAATATGATGACAAAGAAAAAAGATACTTTTCCAGTAATATTTATGTTTATCTTAATCACAAGTAATTATTTCAAATTTTTCGCTTGGATAACTTCGGAGATAAGGGGGGCGGTATGGTTTTTTTTTACATTTTCCTTCAATAATAGAAGTTTTACCCCTGTACAAAAAAAAGAAAAACTGCTTTAAAAAATGCAACTCAGCCCTTTCAAATGATACCCCACTTGACCTAATATTTATAAGTATATATTTTTTGCCCCCTCCTCATATTCGTAATTTTTCATACAAAATTAAAATATATATTTAAATTTTTCATTTTCCATGCACGTGGATAACTCTCATTTATAACCATTCCAAATTTCAAATTGATAGCTTAAGTAATTCGTGAGATATTTCACTTTGTGACAGACAGACGGACGGAGTCGCACCATAAGGGTTCCTTTTTTACCTTTTCTGGGACGAAACCCTAATTAAGACTGATAGCATAACTGTCGTCGTCAGTTGCAAAAATATTCGAATTAGCAATGTCTAACCGTCTATAATCGTTTTTCAAGACACAAGATATTTATTCATAATGTTGTTGTGAGGCGAATAGATGTTTTGTGAGGCGAATAGTATATTTTCAGTGACTTTCAATGTGGTTTTAGGAGGAACCGATCAACTATACACTCGCACTAGCTACTCGCAGTCTTTAAATAGGTAGGTACGTCAAGGGAATAGAGGATATAATCAACACACATACATCATAAACAAAGAAAGTTTTGAGTTTGATTTGTTGTGGGAGCCCTAGTGGATATGAGCAAAGAATACGATAAAGTCGTTTACGTCACACCTGGCCATAATGCGTTTTTACTGCACGCTGCGCATACGGGAAAACTCGCATTGTGGCCAACTGAAGAGGTAAAATTTTGTACACACCACGGGCAGTAATTCCTAAAATCCCCAGAGCGCATATTTATGGCCCTCACCTTCAGTTCGGGACATACACGAGGAACACCTGTGCGATCTGGGCCATTCACGAATTCACCGCCCTAGGTACGTAATGTACTATTACCGTATACTACTACACAAGCTCTATGGGCTAGGTGTATAAGAGGTTGTGCCCATAAGTGGCTCATTTCTTACCTCACAAACCGTATACAACGCGTAGAAATAGAACGCCATGACAAGTACCATTCAAAAATACAATCTAAACATGGGAAAGTACTACAGAGCAGCGTTTCAGGATGCATCCTATTTTTAATTTACATTAATGATTTTGCTTAAGATATAGGACAGTTGTTGCTCGCTTTATGCGGATGATATTTCAGTAATAATTCCTTACCACAATGAATAAAACCTGCATGAACTTAAGATACCACGCTAACAGATAGAATAACTTGTTTAAGTGATTACAATCTACAAATTAACTTGACTTAAACGAAAATCATGCAGTTTAATCTGATGTAAATAATTTAAGATTAAACTGCATGATTTTCGTGAAAGACAAATATATCTTTTATGGTAAGCAACATAATTCCGCTAATTTAACAAATGTTCCAATGTTTAGAAATAACTCCAACTTTAAAGCGGTCCATCCGTGTGGGAGCTACGATACCACAGTCAGATATACAGACACACCCCTCAATTTGCGTCCGGGGTTAAAAAGATGATACACATCCACCTCTAATACCTAACCCATGAAATAACCCCCTATTAGAATCATCGTACTTATCAGATATTGCAAGCGCGTAACAACAGCATCTCCGTTAAGTCATCTCATCTGTGACCTTAACTGCTTTTCTAATTAAGTGTTAGTTTTTAGGCCAAGATTAGGGAATAAACAAGCTAGCATTTGCCTTCAAAATGAACAAAAAGCCCGATGGGTAAGTATACCCATACCTATTTGAATGAAAATGACAACCCTGTAAAACGTATCTGTCCAGTTAGTTTCATGTAATCTCATTAAATTATGGACAAGCCAAGTAAAGGCGATCAACAGCATGTAAAATCGCAATGACTTGGAACCGATTTTCAACGGATACAGTAGTGTCTGGTAAGTACTTGTTACAAATGACAACATAGGTCTTGTTTTTATGTCACTGTCACTCTGTATGACGTATGACGCGTGACAGGACGTTTGCTTTGATTCCAATAACGCAAACAAGTAGTGCATGTTGTTACGGGAAAATAAGTCTCGGACACCTGCGCCATATACAGGCCGCATTTCTGAACCGATACCCGTGAAATTTTGTGAGCAGCACGGTTAGCACTAGAAGGCACGCGAGCCGTCTTGCGGCGACAAAGACTAACCTTAATTAAAACACTTAGAGAGAGGCGGCGGGTAGTCCATCTCGCAGCGAGACAGCTCGCGCGCTATCTTGGGCTAGGCGTGCTGGTTTGATAACTATCTACAAAGTTTATAAAAATAACTTCGTAAAAATATACAGAAAACGGTGTTTGGTGATGTTATTGAAAATAAAATAACCAGATAACAAATTGTTATCTACAGTCGAACATATTCGAGATAACAGAATCAGTTTAGTGGCGAGTATCTATACTATTTGCGTTATAATTATAAGTAATGCAGACGAAATTAACTACCCATAAGTACTATCTACCTACCTATATTAATCGTGACATTAGCGACATTATAATTCTAATTAACGTTTTGATTGCACCCTGCTAGTTTCATATCCACCAAACCAAATTCCTATACATTTTATCTAATTACGAATCGCATCAAATCGGTTAAATATTCCACTTGAAAATAGTGAGCGCCGGAAACGGATATCATTATCAGCTGAGGTGTATACTCAGATAACCATGCGTTACTATACCTATCGATGAGAAAAACACTTGCACTTGGTGCGGCCTGCGGTGGGGATCAATAATAAATGTGACAGCTAATGACAAGTTAACTATTGACCGCAGAGGCGTATTTAAAGATTTGGCGCCCCGGGCCAGTTAGTTTTGCCGCCCCATTAAGTGACGACAAAGATGTGGTGTGAAATAATAACTGAAAAAAAAAGTCTTAAAAATGAACAATTTATTCACTAGATTTTTTTTCTGTGAACAAATTGGTCGCCAAAGGCGTCAACGACGCTGTCATAATTTATGACGTTTGTCAACTCTGCTTCTATATTCAGAACAGCTAAGCTGTTTAAGCGTTCTTCGCTTTTGTGTTAATAGCGGTTTTTTTTCAATTTCATTTTAAAACTCCCTTTAGTAAAACTTCTTCGCGACTCTCATCATCACGTTTCTTTCTTTTTTACAACTCTTTTTTGGTTGTGCTAATCTTCGGGTGTTTTTAGTGTTCCGTACCAAAAAAGGTAAAAAAGGAACCCTTATGGTGCGACTCCGTCCGTCTGTCTGTCTGTCTGTCTATCTGTCTGTCTCAAAGTGAAATATCTCACGCACTACTTAAGATATAAATTTGAAATTTGGAATGGTTTTCCTAATTGAAAAGTATAACTTATTCTGTATCGTCATTTGTTTTATTTTCAAAAATCATTTCCTAGTTAAATTTGCAATATACTCAACTTTAAGTATAGGTATTTTTAGTACCAAATTGGGCCGATAGATGGCGCTGAACCCATTCCTACGTCGCGCTGTTAAGATTTTTCTATAATTAATGGGGTTGGGACGGGTAGGTATATTATATTTCAACTGCAGGTAAAAAAAAATCGTGTTTCAATTGTCTCGGTAGTTCGATGGTCTTGGTGTAAAAGGTGTTCGTTGTTTGAAATTGAATTCGGTTGTGTTGGGTTAAAAACTTACTAATTTAGCAGGTTAATTGATAGTTTGTACGGAACCCTCGGTGCGCGAGTCAGACTCGTACTTGACCGGGTTTTTTACCCACCTCTTCGAAATCGTCGAAACATTCTCTTTTAGTTTAATTAAATTAATTCTATCTATCTATCTAGATAAGCCTTTTATCCTGAACTCCGCATTGAATGTATCATATTTAATATTGAAGTACTTATAGCTTTTTTCTTTTTCAATTATTATACTTTTTTTTGTTAATATATGTATATATTTTGCTTGTTTGTTTTTTTTTATATATTATGTCCCTGAGTTCAGTATGCCCCCTGGCAAGGGCCTCCTCTAACCCCTTCCAGTGCTCTCTATCATTTGCGACTCTTCTCCAGTTTGGACCAGCTGTCAGTTTGAGCTCGTCCTCCCATCTCTTGTATTGCCTTCCTCTACTCCTCTTACCATCTCTAGGGTACCAGTGTGTGACAATTTTACTCCATTTTTCATGAATGAATTAAATTAATTAAAGTGTCTTAAAGGCTAGAAACGACCTCCAAGTCCGAGTCGACCACTTGCAGATTTTTTAAAAATAATTATTTAATATACTTAGATTTGCTTCAAAATAGCTCCCCTAAATCCTGACAAGATGGCCCTCTCCATGGAATTTAACTGTTTAATCAACCCTGCCGTTTCATTTTTGACCACAGCGGTTTGGTTGCCAGATTCACCTTTTATGACTTCAAGGGTCGCTATTACTTGATTCCAGTCTTCCACTTCCAGACTGGAACAAGCATCGTTCCTAGCTGAATATCTCGTCTGGGCTAAACTTTTTAAAGCTACATTTTCGGATTTTTCAGGCGCCGTCAAGAAATCTTGCAGTACTTAGTTTTGCGCGCTCCGTTGACGCTGTAAAAAATACGCAACGATTCTGCAGCAACCAGAAATACTTTGTAGCTTCTAGGCAACATTCAACAGCCGACGAGGTTTTAAGAAAGTGTCGCGCACGGCACGTATGTCGCTCATTTGCCTTTTTCTTTTATGGCCTAGAGACCATTATTATACAACTACTGGTTACATTTTTAATTTGAGTGGCAGTAAAAAAAATGTAGATAAAATTGTCAATAAAAGGCGCCCAGAGAAAGCCAAGAGTGGCGGCTGAAGCCGCCCCTCGCAGCCTGCCGCCCCGGGCCATGGCCACCTTGGCCCTATGGTAAATACGGCCCTGATTGACCGCCGCGGCCATTACGCGTGTGAAATTACGAAACGTGGTTCAATGTGAGTGACGTGCGTAAACTTTTATATTCGTCATTTAAAATTTTGTTCCATTATAGGGAATGCGTCTGTACACTGACGTATACCCCAGGAAAATCCAGTTCAAACATTAATTTATAACAGCGTTTTGTTTGTTTGTTTAATTTTCAAATGTTATTCTAAGATGCCTTATCCAAGAATCCTACATATTTTCCATCGGGAAGTAAATAAAATATATAAAAATAAATGACACATCCATTATATGTTTTTTGAGTGATTTATTTATTATTCTTGAAGAGCTCCTGTAAATTAACCAAAACAAGTATTAAAATATCTATTAATATTTTTCCTCTTTTTTCAGGAATTGGTTAAATATCGATTTTTTGATGACTAATATAATATATCAGTTACACACAAAAAAGCTGCTGTTGAATGAATGATTATTTCCAAATTTAGATTTTTTTCCATACTAATGAAAATAAAATGCTTGAGCTACCTAGTAGCAGAAAGACGTAAATAATTAAGTAAAATCGTTTTCCTTAGTTTTCGAGTTTGTTCACATTTGCGTTATTGAGTGGTAGCTATTAACGTACCTAGGAACCTACTTTACTACTTTATTGTACCCTAGCGTGACAAGATGCGTTGAACATATAATGTTATTTTTTAACAATTACACTAGAATAATTGTTTATTATTGATATGTAAATATAGATAACTACAGTATACATACAAAACAACGTAGAAAATAGCTGTGCATGCTAGGTAGTGGGGTAAAATAAAAGTAAATTAAATTCCCATTCCCACCCAATGTTGATATTATAGGTACTAACAATGATGTAATATGTAATAATGAGGTAGATACGTTCTTTAAACGAAAGACCGTGTTTAAAAATGGCCAGGCTTACGCACACATGAAAGAGGTGCGAATATTGCAACTACACACTAATATGGGTATGAAATGAGAGCAGGGCGGTATGCTTATTTCCGGGAGCGAAAAAGAGACAAGAAAATGTGTTATGACGTAAGATGCAGAGAAACTATACTTGTCTCTGTTTCTGACACAGAAATAGCCATAGCTTGCCGTCTCATGTAAGCGAGACGGCATGCTATGGCTATTTATGTGTCAGAAACAGAGACAAGTATAGTGTATACAAAGAGTATTAATAAATCAGACTAGACACTGCGTCTTATCATATTATCGTTACGTACTATTGTACAATTTATACGTTTCGATTCTTCACACAAACATAGTTTCTTTCTTGAGAGTGTCGAAATATACGTTTTCTGCTGGCATAAACGGCCGTCAAGTGACTGTAAACCTATGGTTTTAATGGCAACTCGATACGACCTCAAAAGGGAACTGTAGAACTGTTTAGGCGCGAAAGTTTAAATTGACATTTTGTACCAGTATTTAAAAAAATATATACTTTCGTGGTCCATTCTACACTATATGCGATTTTTTCAAATGAAAGCAAAATTTTAAATATTGCATCTTCCCTATTCTATTTCATGGGCTACAGTCCAAACGGATTGATGGATTTTGACATTCTGACATGTCGTTGGATTTCTCATAGTCATGGCAGAGACATAGGCAAAATTTTTGCCAAAGTTTCATTTGTCTTTTTGACAGACGAAACGTTTGAAAACTACTTATTCTGAGAAACATGATCATCAGATTTATTGAATATAACTACAAATGAAACAAAAAATATGGATATATACATTTACTAACAAACTAATATACGTAGTAACTAATATATACTAATATAAGTATACGCCGACTTTTTCAATAAAGTTAATCCTTTCGCAGATGTATATTTATCTTCGTCCTTGAAATGTACTGAACAAACTGCTGGATCTGTTAGGCTGCCAACCTTTCTCACTTCTTTGAAGACGGACAACATCCACCCACTGGATACGCCCGAGTTATTTGATGGAAACCTATTAAAAATGTATATTGTTTTTTAAAAAAAAATATATTATGTAGGTATGCATAATTTTCTGTAAATATCCAACCATTTCAATCAATACCTACGACCGCATTATAGATATATATCTATCTGTCAATTTCTATATATCTGTCTGTCTGTCAATATCTTTATATCTGTCAATTTCTCCCTATCTCTCTCACTCTCTCTCTCTCATTTAAAGTTGTGTACTTACTAAACGGGCAATCACATTTATTATAACAGAGGCATTTTAAGTTATATCACGAAGGAAGTTATTTTACAAACTTAGCATAGGATGAAACTAAATAAGGATAATAGACATACATATATTATTATTATATTATATTAATAAACTTTATCAATCACGAATCTTATGCCTACGATCTTAGACCCTCTGTTTATGTGGTATTCTTTGATCGGCAAAGATATTGCTTCTCTATCGCACTCAAGCGTCGGGTATATTTTTGTTGCACTCAACATGATCTGGAAATTTCTTTTATGCACGTAATTATTGAATACGTAAAATGTATTAATATTATATATAAAAGTAGATTACTTACGAATGATAAGTTATCCCCTGGCTTTTGTTGGCTGTTTTAGTATAGTTAGTGCAAAATCGCATCACACACGACGGCATCTTTTATTTTTTGCGCTCCAAATCTGACAACTGCGACACGTTTGCACGTAGCCATTGACGGCGCGATACTGAGGCGAGGTCTGACAATTGCATGAGTTTTAGTGTGCCACTTTTGGAGCGCTTGTAACATATCTACCTAATTTTATATTACATCATTGGGTACTAACCTATGTGGGAAAGATTTAATATGCAAGTAGCAGCTACTCTAAATAGTAATTATTATCTAAATGTATCTGACAACTGATCGTCGCATGTAGGATTACGACATTAGGAAGTCGTAATGTAGGCAATTCTGTCAATAAAATGCGGAAAAAAATAGTAGCAACACCAGTAGATGCAGAGGGCCTACCGCGAAACGAAAACGAACTTCGTGGTTGTATCTCCCTCTTTGTCGCTCGAACTAGCAAGTGCGACAGAGGGATATACACGAACGAAGTTCGATTTCGTTCCGCGGTAGGGCCTCAGTATCCGAGCTACCACGGCTATGACGCCAGCTAACCTAATAGTTTTATTAATAAGCACATTGAAATATCACCAGATGGCATTCACTTCCCGGGCAACAAGTAGAGTAGGTATGTTTGATTTTGTTGGTATAAAAGTAGTATTTTCGAGACAATATTACAAATCACACAAAAATATAGGTACATAACCAAACGCTTGGAGCCTCTGGTTCCATAGAACTCGTGATGGCGCCATCTAGTGACAGTACCCAATAATACTGTAGCAAGCTTGAAAGCTCACACGTATTACGAGTTACATGGATTTCGTATAAATTTTATTACATTTACTAAACTTACAAAATGTACCTTTATTTTATGTACGGAAGGATGTTTGCGATATAACTAACGTAGGTACGTTGAATTTATTAAGTTGTAAAAATCATTATATATCTTTACGATTACTGGTTCAAATGTTTCGCTCGGTACCTGTGTCGCCATCTAAGTTCTTTTTAGTAACAATTATACGTTGTTGGAGTTGGGAGCCTGATTGCCAAAGAATCGCTACGCGCTACGCTCGTGGCCGATCCCGTGGTTTTTCTGAATACGGCGTAGGCGCGCTAGTTATAATAATTATTGCTCAAAAACGTGAGGATACGAGTATGTCAAATGAAACTGGCATATGATTTGTTGCGAGACTTAGAGGCGAAATAAAACTTTTTTCAGGTTTATTTTATATTATACCGATTAGCCGTGTTAGATGGTGGTGCAGCTTATTGGACCACAATCGTATTATGAATTCACGCTAGAACATTCGTTAAAAATATTCCATCGACTACAGTACTTTTTGTAGTTATTTACAGATAAAGTGAAGTTTTTCCCTGTCTTTATGACACTAGACATAAGATTGATTTTCAATTGACCTGAGGAAAAGGTTTGTTCATTATTGTTACGTTACATAACAAAGGAAATGCTGAGCTGGTAAGGCTGAGCTGTAGGCTACTACCGAGGTCCACAGGCGGCGGATAGCGGAATGGCCATCAGATATGATGGTTAGCTGCGAATAGGTATATTGAATAAGCAGTCCCCGACCACGCAGCGGCAGGGTTATCAGGATGTAGTGGGTAGGCTTGTAGGAGGGGCTACTCTATAAAAAGCTACAATATCCGACGACGATTCTGTGACATGGCGAGTAGTTTCCGCCATTAAATAAGCAATCCTCTAGTGTCAGGCAGCAGTAGCACTAGTACCGACTGGAGAACGAAGATAGGAATCTGGAAGGGCTCTTGTTTGGACATCACGGAGCGGGTGAACCTCGGTTCGTGTACTGCGGTGTGGAAGGCAAGGGGGAAACCACCACACTATGCTTCCTCAAAAAAGAAGTAATGGATTACTCCACCGACAAGAGCCAAGCTCTTAAATAAATGATGATGACATAACAAAGGGCGATTGCGAAATAAAATAATAATTTACATAAATGTTATTTATTGTTTCACATACACTTAAGTTTCATTCACAGTTCAAAATGGAATTCGCGCAGCATTCAATGTGTTACACCTAACAGTGTGTTAATAGCACTAGAGTTTTCTTGGTAGTCAGTTTATTTAATTTAAAGGTGTTATATGCACCTACAAATCAAGTTGTCAAACTGCACATCTGACGTATACGACGACAATATCTCAGTACCTTTGGTGGAATAAAATTATCATTACTTTTAGCTATTTTAAAAAGTCTATTGTAATAAAGTAAAATAGTTTGTTCCACAATATCATTCTATTTCTCTGCGCATTATTACTCGACATACTATCAAATACTGTGTAAATTTTGGGTAGTTTGCAGCAGAATCAACACGGAGAAAAAGCTTAAAACCCCATGCAGAAGGTACAACATAGCAAGTAGGTACCACCAGGACTCTCCCTTTTTCAGATTTGGCAGGCGCGGGACACTCCGCGATTTACGTTCATCGCTACAAGTACGAGCATAGATCTGTTTTGAGAATCCGCATGATTTGGTCTCGTGATGATAATTTGTGATTGTCATTCCTATTGTGCCATTATTCAATAATACACTAAAAACTTTTAAAAAGATTTCATTCATTTGCTTTTATTCAATAGCTAAATAAATATGATGGTTTGGAATATATTCTGACGTCAGCAAAATGGGAGGATATTTTGTTACATGTTTGGGGCGGTGTTGACAAAATTCTGGTGCAGTAATAAAAAAAAAATATAAACAAATTGAAAGTTTGTTTATTTTGATGCCACGAAATTAATAAATATGTCAACAATTTTTTTAAGCACAGCTCACGTAACAAAGTTCAAGGTAGGTTTTTCTGGCCATCAATATATATTTTACAGTACATATGGTGCTACTTTCCCGCACTAGTGCGAAAAAGAGCACTTTTCATGCATATGTCGAAACTTTAAAGAGCCATATGTACAGTAAAACGTAGTACGATACACGTGCGAATAGGTAATTCGCAACTCGTGTCGATTTAAAACACTCCCTTCGGTCGTCTTTTAATTTATCACCACTCGTTGCGAATTTTCTATTTTCGGCACTTGTATCGTAAATAACTATTTTATTTTTTATACAGGGTGTACTTAGGAGACAAATATATGAATATATACGAAGGGAGAGTGATACATCATAATTTTATAGTAATTAAGTGAGGCCGTCTAAGAAAAAAACGAAGAAACCAATTGTATGAATTTTTTTCTTGGCCGAGCTTGCCGATTACCAGGGCTGTTTCTCAGGCTTGTGAATTCTATAAAACTAGTTACCTACAGTGTAATCTAGACCAACTCTTCTACTATTACTTCTCATTCTAAGATATTGAAAACTCCTCAATAAAATCTATGCAATTGCGTCGATGTAAAAACTAGTCTTCATTTCGTCTATCCAAAGGTTTTTTTTTTATATGAAGCAAAATGAAAACATATTAATATATTTTTTAGGTAAGTAAAGTAATAAAGAGTGTATTTAATAATTAAAAATGATAAATAACGGATAACTTCTCCGTACGGATAACCCTCGTACATGCCGGTGCCCCAACGTTGGGGAACCGGCATGTACTTGTAGCGATGAACGTCGGACGTCGTCAGAGGGCCATAAATCTTAATGTTTTGGCTGAGAAAAAGCGCCTTTTGTAAAGATCAAAGGAGTGTCCCTTCTGTACTTGTACTATTATCAATTCTGTGGTTTTGGCTAAATTCCCTCTAGCGCACCTCCGAGGCAACGATACACACGCTCGCGCTCGGAACATCAGAGCACGTGCTATGGGATGCCACGATTTCAATTTATTAGCTGTCAAAAATCGGTTTTGATAGACCGTGGTTCTTCTGTAAGTTGTATCATAACGAATCCATTAAAAAAAGACTATTGTCAACCGACAAAGCTACTAAATTCCCTCTAGCGCACCTCCGAGGTGACGATACACCCGCTCGCGCTCGGAACATCAGAGCACGTGCTATGGGATGCCACGATTTCAATTTATTAGCTGTCAAAAATCGGTTTTGATAGACCGTGGTTCTTCTGTAAGTTGTATCATAACGAATCCATTAAAAAAAGACTTTATTGACAACCGACAAAGCTATACTTCTTGCCTAGGAACGAAATCCCCTGTCCATGCAGACTACACATTTTTCCTTTCAACAACACGACACAGCCAGTGTTCGTATTTTATTTAAGTAATTTGATTTGAAAATCCAGGTAATGTTACCAAACACACTTAATAATATCAAATTATTTGTATTTCACCATTTCACCAAGACCAATGATCGGCCAGTATGATTCCTGTTGCATACAGAGCTTACAGCGTGCAGTTGTGTGCGTGCGCACGTAACCACGACACGACTGCCGTGTCACCGCCACTCACCTTAGAGCATTAAACCAACCGGAGACGACACGCGCTCACATTTCTATCTAAAAAAGTCTGCCGATTTTTGCGGGGGAGGGGAACGTCAAATGTATGCATAACGTGAAAATTTTTCTTTCTTTCTACATACATTTGGCAGAGGGGAACGCCTGTCAATGGCGGCTCCGGTTGGTTTAATGCTCTAAGCCACACACCCACCTGCATAGTTACAAGCGTACGCACACCTATATAGCCGCGCGCAAACATGAGTTCAAATGTCTGTAGGTATATACTTATCTGTTGTGAGCTGCAGTAAATTCGTTGTTAAAAAGCTTTTAAGTTTACAACACGTCACTTTTTCACAAATTTCAAAGAACTATTAAATGATTTTCGTAAAGTGGCCGTCAATAGAATTTGCGAACTATGTAAACAAACCGCCATAGTGAAAGACAATTTCAATATGGCGGTTCGTTTACATAGTTAGCAAATTCTGTTGACGGCCAGTTTAACAAATTCACTTCTTTCGGTATAGTTTTAAATCACACATCGGCTTCGCACTTTCACACGCGACCAAACTAATAAATTAATTCGTCTAATTACATCACACACACGAAATTATATGACAATAATACTTTTTCATTTTACAGTATCAGGTGTCATTGAAGGGCTACCTTAAAATAAAACTAAGGCTACAAAATAAAATGTTATTCCCAAGAAAACCTATTAAAATAATCACAATTCTACTATGAATGCATCGAGTCTACTTACTTCGCTAGATAGAAAAAAAAATATTACTGCCAGTTAGATTGTCAGTATGTATAAGACTAAAAATCATGATTGAATGATATAATATAATTTAACATCGATAAACACACGTATTACACCTCTGTCATAGCTTTGAGACTCAAAAGTGTTTTGTCTAACAATTAGTTACACAATTTATGACTTTTATGCGGGCCATTTCCGACACTTGCTCAAAGTTCACGACGCGGACGCTTTTATTTCAACTTAATGTTTAAAATGGCCAGAATAGATCTCATTCATGGTTGATGTTACAGGTGGTTACAGGTAAAGTACAAACAGGCGGAAACCGACGTTCGGATAAAAACCGTAAGCGACCGAATTATTTAAAAAAAACCTACATAAAAACACATGAAATCTTCAAAATTGTTCATAGACACTTTCTTATTGATCACTATAGACCCGCATGAGTTTCAAATTATGAAATAATCAATCGACTTTATTTACTTATCCCTGTAATTTAGGTTAAACTGCAAAATTTATGTTGCGACAATAAAATATAAAACTTAAATTATTCAATTGGAATCTACTTACGCTTAAGTTTTAAAAAGTCTACAAATAAAACCATTTGTAGAGTAAAAAAATAAGAGGAAATAGTTTCCACGTCTGATCAATATTACTAGTTAATTGGACTGTTCAAAATCTGTTGTGTTCACAGAAAAAAAAACATCAAAACTCTCACGGAGATTCCTGATCCGATCGGATAACGACCAGCAGACGGTAGCGCCGTAGCGTTAGCTGCGGGGTTCATCCAAAGACCTTCGTAGATCAATGTTATGTCGACACCATTTCTATCGCTCTTCCATCCAGAACGGTTCGAACTTACGTTAACTTCAAGGTCATGATTTGATTGTTTTTTTTTTTTGACATCGCCATACGAGAGGTTAATATACAGAAATAGAGATACAAATCACTATCTTGATTGTGACAGGACTTGGATGCCAGCCAAGAAACCTCATAAAAAAACAATGTTTCTAAATTAGAAAGTCGTTGCAACTCGTTAAACCCTCCCACGGAAACCGAAACTCGAAGTTCGTTTATATGCACCTGTCACAAGAATACATAGAGTACCCGAACTTCGTATTTTGATGTTCGTGGGTACAACTCAGGATCAGAATTGGCGAAAATATTACCTGCAACATATTTTGAACAGACCCGTCTGATAGGTAGAATTCTTCTAATTGGTGCTGGGGCTGTCAGTGCCGCTGCCGCTGTTCTCCGTGTTGAGAGCACTCTTGGTGTTTTTGTTGTTCTTCTTGGCAGACTTGCTGAGAGTGGCCACCTCCTTCAGCAAGTTCTGGATCTTGGAGTTCATGAGGTTGAATTTGGTCTCGTTGAGACGGTCCTTGTTTTTCATCTCGTTCCGGATGTCGTTGGTGTTGTTCATGTGCTGAGCCTTTAGCTCGGTTATCTACGGTTTAATTGAAACATTATTCGATGCTTTTCTATCTATTTATATGTATTTATTTATTTTCAGAGAATGGATTTTCATAGTTGTGTTTAGGCTTGTGTATTACATGTACTAAAAAGACCTAATTCCCAACACTGTACTAGACCGAACTATTCCGAAACGTTTCCGCCCTACGTACGTTTAGTTCACCCGGAGCGAGAAACGAGCGGAAGAGCGAGCAATGGCACTAGCAAAACGATATCTGGTTCAATTCATTCGGTCAAAGGAGCGTGAACAGACGGCGTTTTTTAACCGACTTAAAAAAAAGGAGGAGGTTCTCAATTCAGCTGTTTTTTTTTTCAATGCTTGTTACCTCAGAACTTCGTCATTGATAAGCCGATTCGATTTTTTTTGTTTTTTGTTGTTGTATGTATGTATGTATACTTCCAGGTGGGTCCCATGTTTTTCAAAATTCAGTTAGATTGAGGGAACTCCTCAATTTTATTAGGCACGCGTGTAGTGATTTTGGTATTTTCTATTACAACTCGTGCATTTACCTCCGGAATCATAAATTTGGTGGCGAGGAATTGATGATGAAGACCACAGATGACTTATCGAATTCCTCAATTACGTACTTAAAAGTGCAAAAGTACGTCACAGGTTCTGATAAGATTCCGTTGAAATAGGAACTAATGAAGTTCCATTGGTGATCTTGGGGAATCGATGGAAGTCCTCAAATATTATCGGCCCACATACAGCGATTGCGTTGCTATCGGAAATCAATTCATGTGGTAAGTTGTAACAAAAATAGGAAATGTTCTCGTGACTTGGTGGAGTGCTAAATTGAAGGCTGTTAAAACTTTGTTTTTAAAGTAAATTATTAGTGTACTAGTGAATTAAAAGACCTCTAAAGACCGAACTAGTACATTTGAACGATTGTACTAGTTTGGTTGGAGCGATCCGTGACCAAGCGCGCACAAGCCTAGTTGTGTTCCTAAGCTCGAGAAACTCATTGTTTCTTGCATCGTAATTTTGCTGCAGATCAGGGTGACACAACCGCGCTCGAGCTTATGTATACAAGTATGAGCAACCCGTCCTCCTAAGCGAAATAAACGTAACCAGTAGGCCAATATGGCTAGCACAAGACGAGACCGACACAAAGAAAAAGGTGCGATTAAGTAATATCTTAGTGTGTACCAGTACAGTAGTATAACTGCAGCAAATGTTTGAAGGGGCGAAATCAGTTAGGCTGTCGAATACTGCGCGCCATTTCAGCCGCGCTGCCTGGCCCGACGGCCATTTTATACAAACGCCATGAGCGAGAAAGCACGCGTTCGATTGTCATCGCATATTTTCCCTCACGCGAGATGCAACAAGTTCTTTATAGAATCGTTGCTTACAAATAGTAATCGTCTGCGCGGACGAATTAAATAATATTTTCACGCTACTGCTCGAAAATGTGGCAAAAGATGGGTTAGTTCGACATCGCACGAACAGACCAACTATGAGTTCAAACTGTCCAACAATGTTATTGTTGATCAGTTTGAATAGCGATTTGCTCAATCCCAGCTCCCCCCGCCCCGCTCGCGTATGGGGGCCACCCCCGACACGCGAGCGGCCGCGCTAGTGTTTCATATTGTGATCTTTAATTAGGTACTTAATTTTTACTTATTATTATAATTATTTGCAATTTCCTCTCAGTAGGCGTGAAAACCACTATGTAATGTCTCGGCCAAAAGTGCAAGAGATGGACTTGTCTCCTTCGAGGTCCTCACCTGCGGCTCGGACCTCGAACCCACTCATCTATCTATTGCCTACTTTCTAGCCTTTACAACAATGTACTATTGTCTTACTGTATCTCTACTTCTTTCGAATATTGTGCTACTTTTGCTGGAAGATGGATACATACCAGTTTATCTTTAGTGAGTAGCTCGTTGTCCTTCTGTTGGACTCTCTTTTGCAAGCTGGCGATAGTTTCTTTAAGCTGCGTCATGGCAACTACGTGGTCGGAGCTGTTTGGGTCCACTTCACCTGGAATATTAATAACTCTGAATCTTATGACGGTTGAGGTGATTGAGCCTCGAGAGTTTTACTCTCTACAACTTGTATATTAGGTGTAAGATACTAAAGCGGTTTCAATAATAATCCATACTAATATTATAAATGCGAAAGTGTATGTGTGTGTTAGTTTGTTTGTTTGTTTGTCCGTCTTTCACGGCAAAACGGAGCGACGAATCGACGTGATTTTTTAAGTGGAGATAGTTGAAGGGATGAAAAATGGCATAGGATAGCTTTTATCCCCGAAATCATCCCCTAAGGGGGTGAAATGGGGGGTAAAAGTTTGTATGGAGCTGCGATATAAACGAGTTCCACGCGGACGTTGTCGGGGTCAGAAGCTAGTAAACAATAATATCATACACAGTGTGTTAAAAATAAAGAATGGCTCGGCTTGCAGATATTCGATTATCACATGTATGTGATTTGATGCTTTTTTTTATTACTGACAAGGGTGTATACAAATTTGTATGTCTTCCCATGGGCAGAAAGTATGCGTTTCCTGCGAGCGTAGCGTACGCCTGCCACTCTATGGTCAGAATGTAAAGATAGTTGGGTCAACCATTTTTATTCTTCTAGATTGTAAATATCGTTATCTTGTATATCATGTAATTTTTATAATATGATAGGAAATTAGTTCCATTTAAGTTAACTGGATACTATACAGTCTATGTTCCCCTAAAGTTATATAAACAAATAATAATAATAAATCAGCCTATTAACGTCCCACTGCTGGGCACAGGCCTCCCCACGCAGGCCCATTGCGAGTTGGGGACTTCACAAAGGTACCCCTTTGAATTTCTTACTGGATGTATTGCAGGTTTCCTCACGATGTTTTTCCTTCGCCGTAAAGCTAACGGTAAAATATCAAATACATAAGTCCGTACATAAGTTCCGAAAAACTCATTGGTACGAGCCGGAATTCGAACCCACGACCGCTGTTTGAGCCGGAACTGCTAGGCTACCGTAGCTTCTAAGTAACTTGGGTAGCTTGTAAGTTATATATTAATAACAAAACCAATGAATTATTTTTATAGCAACTAACGCGCTAAAAGACGTAACAGTCGCCGAGGCGAGCGAAGTTGCCGATGATGATAATACGGTCCCTAAATTCACGTGCCAGAAATGTGGAAGCGAGTACCGAACCCGGATTGGCTTACGTTGTCAGGACAGGCTGTCCCTCGCATAGAGACGCTGTATAAATCATCTGACATGATGAGAATAAAACTCAAAAAGAATATATAACAACAACAAAAAAAACTCATTTAAATGGCAAAACGAAGAAAAATAAAAGAAGCGAAACAGTTACCTCGGTTACCTTGCATTGGATTAATCTTGGATTTCTTCTCCAATGGCTGAGAATCATTTAGAGATGAGTCACTAGTATTGATAGACTTCATCATGTCGGATTTACGTTTCTCCTTGTGGTTGCTTTTTGATCTGAAATGAAGATAAGGAAATAAATTATTCCACTACCATAACTCTAGTTCACGCAAAGTAGTACCAAAATTGTTTATATGATTTTCTTGGGTGGATAAAAATATTGTAGAACTCTAGACTGAATAACAATATTATACAAAGAAATGTATAAAAACTTTATAATAATATTGAATCTGAAGACAAACAAGACATTCAGTTGTATTGTTTATAAAAAAAAATTAGCAGGTTTTTTGGAATGATTGATCATCTGTTTCTATTTATTTTTATTACAGTTTCACTGACTTATGACATCTATGCTTGTGTTTGTCCACTGAGGAGAGGTGTTGTTTGGTCCGTGCCAATGCCCGCTTGAGAGACTGGGTGCAGAGCCAGCATAACAGCTTCCCATCAACCTGAAATTATACCATCCATAGATAAAACACACTGGGCATGAGATAAAAAACAATTTCCTCAAATCAGGGCTCAAATTCAGGACAATTTTCTGCACTATGTACTTGTGGCCTTAAGCACACATCACACTGGCGCGGCGGACTTAGTAAACTTGTCATTAGCTGTCAAATTTACTAATGTTGCCACCACAGGCCGCACCAGTGTGTTACAGGCCTTCATCATAGACATTCAACAAACCTACTTCAGCTAAAATGCAGTTTAAATTCGTATGTCTTTATAAGTCACTTTGTCACTTGTGTTCGTAAGAAAGGGACCAAACCTATTTTTTATCAGTGCATTTTAAGTTTTATTAATAAGGTTTTTAGTAAGCCACGAAAAAGTTGGACTATTAAAAAAATCTGCTAAGTTAGGAATCCAAATAATAATCTAGCTTGGCAACACTTCTCAGATCATATTATAGCTCACATTGATTACCGTCTGTAGAAGTCTAGAGGTTACGTTAACGTTAGGTTAATAATATGAGGATGTACCTTTTTGCTATCATCATGGCGGTCAAAGGCGCAGCGTTGCTTACACTGCTCACAAGTCACAGCCGGGCCATATTTGCGCTCAGAGTTTGCACAGCGCTGGCATTTATTACCTAATCAAAAAAAAATAACTTAATAACTATTTTCCTTATTTATTTTAATTACAGATGCACCAAATAACAGGTATTGAGCATATTATTTATGTTTACATCCAAATTATTCAGTCTTATTATATAGAAGTGAGTAATTTGGAAGCCAGATGATTAATTTAATCTATGTTCCCATTCAAAAATCCCATTCTTAAATAGGTAATTGAACTTTTCATATTGTCTATTAAAATGCATTTAGCAATCAGCACGGCTATCACAGACAGTGTGCGAGCTCTCTCGATTCTTCTCGCACTTTATGTCTCTTTCCAAGTTTTCTAATAAGAGAAACAGGGATATTGAAACAGGGAGAAAAATCGAGAGAGCTCGCGCGCCATCTTGAGATAGCTGTTCTGCAACACTGAATGATTGCATTTGGTGCATCTCTACTTGTAATTATATTTATGGTCAAAATGTAAAATAAAATTACCGATAAAAGCAGCAATGATGTTACAGTATTCACATGCTGAGGGCTTCCCATAGGCCTTGACATTAGCTTCACATTTCTTGCAAATTGAAGAAGTGTTTGATTTACTGAAATAATAAATTAAAATATTGAACATATATATTAACAATATTACAAATGTGAAAGTATTGACGTTTGTTACAGAATCAAGGAAAAAAGGCTATACAGCACGGCTATCACAAGACGGCGCGCGAGCTCTGTTGATTTTTCTCACACTACATGTTTCCTTCTAAGTTGTCTAATAAGAGAGAGACATATAGTTTGAGAAAACCCGAAAGCTCCGAGCCCCGAGCACCGTCTTGTGATAGCTGTGCAGATTGAAAAAAAATTACATAGAGATGTGACCTCACATAGGATAATTTTAAAACCAAAACGCATCCCATAAATAGATGAAAATGAAACCAGAAGTTGACAGGTAAAGCTGGAGTTCATCTGAATGGAGTCACAGGCTAAAGGTGTGTATTAAAAAAATGTTAACTGATTTTAGTACCTACTCAACAAATATACAAAATACTGTAATGTCATCTATTGACCTCAATATTTTACCCCTTTTATTGAAGAGAGAATTTTGCCTCCATATTGTAATAGTGTTTGGCAACTTGCTTGCACTGGCACTGACCTTGTTTGTTGAAACTCCGAGCGGCAATACGTACACTTCACGACAGGAAAAGAACCGCGGCATTCCTGGAACGCAGCGAAAATTGTGCTTATTATATCAAACGTGAGTCATCACATCAAGCAGCTGCGTAGCACATAAAATTACGCCAATACATTACAAAATTCTATCGTTAAGCTACTAATAAACAAACCAATGGTCTTTTTCACTTCAATACCTTGCAGAGTTGTTCGCCTGGAGACAGTTCTTCAAAAGGATGTCTTGAAAAGCAGCGAGAACAAGCAAACATGGGGGTGGATGCAGCGGAACTCATTATAAACAGATTAAATTAACTGATTTATACGAAATAGTAACAAAACAAATTAGTTTTAGCGACAAACTACAAATAATTTCAAAAGCAATGAATTTATGACGACGTCCCGACGTTATCTGGCGACGCCATATTGAATGGCGTCAGCACCAGCACGTCAGCTCAGCTGTCGCCTGCGATAGGGTTGCCGTTTGTAAAAAAAAACTGTACGCGGCGGACTGCAATACAAAGTTATGAGATAATGGAGTATACAGATTATGTGATTTTATCCCAATTTGTCAGTACAACATGTCGAACTCAGCATGAAGTCAGCATTGGGTGTAGCGTTCAGATGTAACAATCCGACCACATGTGTACGCAATTTTTCAGTAGAACCGTAGAAGTAGAACTCGTTTGACAGTTGGATAAGCAGCGCAACATGCCTCCAGACGATAGCAATTAGTCAGCTTCTGATAAATTGGGGCCGACAAATCATGACATGGTTATGTAATAGGTATTTATTATAAAATGTATAAAGCATATATAATGTTGACATTGAACCTTGGAAGAATAATTATTTTATTATTATTCTTCCAAGCATTGAACAAACAACACAATACCAACACACACTGTCCCGACTATATGTATATGACGTATGTACATTATTGCCATATATTATGCGGTTTACAGCGACACTACCGCTATTCCTACCTAGTATTAGATACTTTGCTTATTGCTTTTAGTTTTTTTTTACGCCACCCCGGTAACATGTTCTATAAGTTCTATTTTTATTTTAATATTTATCTACTGATTGACCATTGTTTTTAAATCGATATGCAATTCTGGTTTAAAACTAAACCTAGATTAATGCTATTACATTATTTCCCACTTTTTCAACTCAAAGAAAAAAATAACTTATTCGTGGGATAGCTCCTAGCTCCTTCACTTCTCAAGGACGGGTAGTAAGTAAGTAGCCTTGTTTAAATAAAACCCAGGTACCCGTGTAACTATACGGGTACGGGTACCCATGCGCTATAGTTACACGGATCCGTTCGTTTAAAACCGCGTTCGTGTTACACGGACACGGGTACCCGAAACGATTACACAAAACCCGGACACGATCGCAAGCCCTACCTACTTCATACTAGATCTTCTATGCAACTGCTTCATTATTTTAATTATTTTCGCATTCTCGATCTATCTACAATGGTGGGCACACACTGAGCAAATGAACGACCAACGAACGCGAAGCATTTATGTGACAGCTATTTGTTAGAGTGAGATACATAGCCGTTCATTGGCTTGGTGTGTACCCACCATAAGGAGCGATTGCGGCGTTTGATATCACACCGTGGACCAGACTGCACTAGTTTGGAGTATAAATATCATCAGGATAAATGTAAGCAATTTCGGTTTGGAACGCAACGTGGTAATTAGGAGTTTATTTTTCAGCTAGAAGGGTCGTGTTATATTGAGTTGTACTTTAAAATTCAATTAAAACTAAACACGAATACCTTCTACAAAAAAAGATACGTTATGCCTACTTAATTAATCCTTTTTTCACACGTTTCATTCGGAAAAGTAAAATTCGCTAAACGACGAGAGAGATCAAAACGCTACGTTTTTGTTCAAGCTACGAATATATTTCAAGTTTTAACTTTAACAACGCACAATGTTCCAAAGAGCTTAAAAAATTTCCCTATGCCGTTTATTGCATGAATCAATCAAAAAATGTATTTTAAATGCAAGACTAAAACACCCAGGTGTCTATTTCAAATAGTTTTTTTTATAAAAAATAATTTACATTTCGTGACCTTGACTTATAAAAATCATTAAATCAATTCTGTTAGCGTATCTGATTAAGATATATTTTTTTGGTGAATGTAGTTTTATAAAGGATCTTTAGGCGCGTATTTCCTTGTTTTTATTATTGGAGAATCACATCTGGTTACCGAGTAATTCCATTTTATTCAGATTTTTGTTTATATTTTTTTCTCCCAAAAAACTCAAAAGTGCGACTTGTGACCGGCACTAAAAAATACCTCTTAATTAGGTCTATCATTGATAAAAAATACACATCGCACTATTGCGGCGTTTGGGAGTTACAAATAAAGGTCAAATGGTACATATTAGGGATGTCACCAAGGTCAAATCAATCTAATATTATAGTAGATTTTTCCTAAGATGATTAGAATGACAGATGCCAAACTGAATTAGCTAGAGGTGCTACCACTGTTATACAAACTATCGATACTATTCGAAATATTCGAATGTGGTGTATACCTAGACCTAAAAGTATCGATGGTATACTTAATATTCTTGGGAAATGTAACGGTATTGAAATAAAAGTCTATAGTGTGTATTTCCAAATATAATACTGATTGTTGTTACATATTTGACAAGCGGTGACATCGAAATACAAAATGGCGGCAAGGCACGGAGGTCCTATGTGTGTTGCCACTAAAACAATTTGTCAGGTAGTTTATTACAGTTATGAAAACGTGGTATTTAAATATTCCAATTCCTTATTTTGTGACGCACACATACTTTATCGTTTTTTCTTAATCGATAACCCTCACCTCTAGCAATCCAAGCGTATTGAAACAACATTGTAATGCCGTTCACGTAAGAATTTAAGTAAGTATTACGTAGTGTTTTCACGATAGCTAGACCTTTTATTAACTGTTTTAAGATCAATTCTATATAAAATCCTCATATTAGACGTGATTTAATTTTTATAAACAATATTAGCCCTTTGGAAAAATATGAATTTTGCTTACCGCCTTACGAAGTCATATGATATCATGAAGTGGCATCTGTCATTCTAATCATCTTAGGGAAAATCTAGTATAGTGATCAATACAGATCTTTATGACTCGTACAAATTATTTTCATTTTCCAGTATCAACGTCCAGTCGTCAACATTAGAAGGATCATCATCATCGTCTGATGGTGAAGATCCTTCTAATGTTGGATCTTCGTTGTCAACTTCGGCCGACTGTAAGTATTCTTCGTGAACCGGCTTCAGAAGTTCACGAACAGCTTCTGGCAGACAAATCCTATGGGACGATCTTTGCCGTTGTCTGTAGTGTGTCATAGACACATACGGATCCGACGATTCTAGTGCAGGGTGAAAGAGGTCAACCATAGTTTTTCTTCTGTTCATTTTCCGGCAATGGTGTTCCCTATCTGAGCGCCAAAATTTATTGCGTGATTCGGCCGCCGATTGTTTTTGTTAACTTGTTTTCCTTTGGTATTGCATATTGATCGTTAGAAGAAAACTACGAGAATTAATTCTATCTAAAATGAAAGGTCATGTCGAGTGACAACCCTAACAACATATTTTGAGACACGATTACTCGTAAACGCCGCAATAGTGCGATGTGGTTTTTTTTATCAATGAAAGACCTAATTAAGAGGTATTTTTTAGTGCCGGTCACAAGTCGCACTTTTGAGTTTTTTGGGAGAAAACAAATATAAACAAAAATCTGAATAAAATGGAATTACTCGGTAACCAGATGTGATTATCCAAAAATAAAAACTAGGAAATACGCGCCTAAAGATCCTTTATGAAACTACATTCACCAAAAAAATATATCTTAATCAGATACGCTAACAGAATTGATTTAATGATTTTTATGAGTCAAGGTCACGAAATGTAAATTATTTTTTATAAAAAAAACTATTTGAAATAGACACCTGGGTGTTTTAGTCTTGCATTTAAAATACATTTTTTGATTGATTCATGCAATAAACGGCATAGGGAAATTTTTTAGGCTCTTTGGAACACTGTGCAACGTTACATGAAAATGTATGAAGTTTTCGTAATATTCAAAAAAAAAAAAAAAAAATTAAGAAAATTTGTTATAACTTGTTGTAACTTTAACAGCATCTTTTTCAAATTTCTTCATAGTCGGTGTGAAAAATAGTATGTGTCACTCGGTATTAAAATTATCTTTCTCTCGGGCGTTAACACTTGTATCCCTCACTACGCTCAGGATCCTACGTTAGAATCCCTCGCTTCGCTCAGGATTGTATTGTAGGATCCCTCGCTGCATTCAGAATTCAATACATCACCCTCGCCGTAAATATACTATTTTGCTCCCTTGTGACACAAATAACTATTAGGCATCTCACACACTGGCGCGGCTTGCGGTGGCGGTCAATGGTAAACTTGACAATAGCTGTCAAATTTTGTATTGACTGCCACCGCAGGCCGCGCCGGTGTGTTGCAGGCTTTACACGTTCGCGTTCGTTGGACGTCTCGTCCGGGCAAAAGCTTGTGCGTACCGTTTTCTGCGTCCGTAGATCCCTTTACGTCACATTACATTACAATCTTTTTCGTATCTGTATTCGACTGTGTTGTTTGTGCCTGTGGTTGTTTGTTGTATTTGTATGATTTTTATGAAGGACTGAATGTATTGTGTGGTGCAGTGTGCTTTGACGTTTTTAACTCGTATTTTGTGCTTTTTAACAATAAATATTGTAATAACCTTGCTTATTATGATTTAGAATTAGTGTCGAAATTAGTATTTGAATCATTATGGCGATTCCACCGTTCCCCTCTCAAGATTTGGCCAAGCTTGTATTGGGTAAGATTTTTTCTTTGGCGGGAATTCAGTGGGGGTGTGTAACGGACTTTCAGAACAAACCCTCACCCTTTGTTGTACCTACATTGTTTCAGGATACCTCATAGAGGAACAACTTATGACGGCATATGATGAATTCCTGAATGAGAGTCCTTACTTAGATGCACAAAAGAACGAGTATGACAGGTTGATAATGAACTCCCTAAGAAATATTCTCGGAGAATATAGGGCGGTTAAAATATACGGTAAGTAATTCAATATTATTTTATTTATTGCTATGTTAAACCTGTTGCGATGCCCTCAGTTTATTAATCTCCTCATAAAGCTTAACATATCAACTTTTTATATTAATGCACAAGGGTATTTATGTATAAGTATACAATGTACCCATTGGACATGGTAACGTAGAATAAGATTCAATCCATTATTGTAAACAAAACTTGATGTGCATACTTTAGTGACAAATTTGCAAACTATTGAATGCCATCAGCTAGTGCTTTTTGTTGTTACATAGACTGAAACAGTCAAGCTTTAGTAGAAAAATGAATACAAAATTTATCCGGAACATGTTTTGGATTTTGGAGATAACCCATAAAATATTGGGTTCATAATTGCTATTGCTACTGAGACGTATGCCTGCAGAATTTGAACCTTTGTGCCAATTGTAGGAAAGATAAGTAGGTTAGGTTAATGTTATACTGTGGACAAAACCTTCCATAGATTAGAGAATGTTTTTTTTCATCCTCCTAGCCGTTTTCCCAGTCTTGCCAGGTCTGGCACCTAATCCCAAGATTGGAGTAGGCACAAGATTTACGAAAACCCAGACTAGATAGAGAGAGAGTAACCCAGGGGAAACTAGACCTTATTGAGATGTAGATAATGGTTTTTGGCAGAACATTGTGAATAATATAATAAATAGTTAATTTGATCTATTGATTGACTGAAATTGCACAAAACATCCTGCTGGGTGGAAGCGTATCTGCAAGAGCCCTCACATAGACAATATATAATAATATAAGACTGTTTCCCACAATGTGTTTGTATTTATATTTTGACAATTGGTTTTGCCTATTCTAGTGGGTAGTGACAGTCTGGGGTTCAAATCCTTGTAAGCACAAATATTTATGTGATGACCAACAATAATTATTTTTGAGTCTTGAATGTATTCTATGTATTTATTATATGGTATTTATAGCTATCCATTCAATATTCTCAGAGTTAGTACCAGTGGCAGTGCATGAAAATTTTCAATGGGCAACCAGCATCAAAAATGTTATGAAAGAGCTTAGAGTATATAACTATAATATAATAACAAATATAACCATAGGTGGTAATTGGCTTTTATAAGCGCTCCGCCACTGGTATGTAACACAAGCTGAAGCTATATAGAACTTACTATAGTTACTTATATGAGATTATGTGAGATTGTCCTCTAATATTATATCCTTGTGATTTCTTAGTATATAGAATTTACATCACTTTTCGAGTTTAATGGTGGTAAATTTAAAAATGTACAGTGGGGTGTCAAATGTCGCCCATTGTTTTTTAAGTTAAACTATGATAATATATATGGTTACAGTTGAGTCCTGCAAGCCGATAGCTCTGCGAAGGAAGCTATTTCAGTGCTCCAACCTTTTAGATGTAGTTAAAGTCCTGGTGCAGTATGTTGATGTGAGGAAACTCCAGGAGGATTTGACCACAGACAGAGTCAGGTGAATGTTTTTGCTTGAAAATATGTTAAGTATAAGTGTTTAGTGTGTTTAGAAATTTGAATTTGTACACTGTAGTTAGAAAGTATTGCCTGTTGAATTGGTAATGTGGAAGCCCCACAAGCCCAATTTCATAAGAAAACCGCAAATCGATGTACAGTTTACCCGTTTGGCACACGCATACTAGAGGGCAAAACAATTTTTTTGACCCGCAGTTCCTAAAAAAAATTCCCTTAGGGGGGGAGTGCCGAAACATTTTTATTTTTGTATAGGTTTCTTTTTTTTTTTCAGAAACCTATCGTGTGTAGTATCATATGAAAGGGCTTTTCGAGGCGATTCTAAAAATATACCACATCATTACATTTGAGCCATATTTTTTTTATTGAAACAAAAATAATTTTCGAAACATACCAAGTTTGGGCTCCTCCAGACACGATATGGACACGATATGATTTTTTTTTTATTCAATATACCACAAATAATACGTGATATCCTCATATCTAACCTCAAAAAAGCAATTTTGAAAATAATTGCACGAAGTATTTTTTTTTAATTTTTCAATATTACCAAGTGAAACCATCAATTAAAAAAATTCAAAAAAAAACTATGTGATATTATTTCTAAATTGCTTTCTTGGGGTTAGATATAAAGATATAATGGATCATTTGTGATACATTATATCTTGATATCCTTATCCTTATATATTACCTTGATATTTTGTGACAAAAACTAACCAAACTATACCAACTGATGAAAAAGCGCAGTTAAAGGGTTAAATAGGTATTTCCCGTTTAATATATGGATACTACGTATCATTTTATGATTAATAAGTAACGTATGTGCAGTACAGTTCCATAAGTCCCGTAAAATAGGTATTCAAGTAGAACTGTGTTCCTTGGTGATATGGAAAATTTAAAAAAAAAAAACTTAATGCAATCCTTTTCAAAATTGCTTTTTTGAGGTTAGATATGAGGAGATCACGTATCATTTGTGGTATATTGAATTTTTAAAAAATCAGCCATATCGTGTCTGGAGGAGCCCAAACTTGGTATGTTTCGAAAATTATTTTTGTTTCAATAAAAAAAATATGGCTAAAATGTAATGATGTGGTATATTTTTAGAATCGCCTCGAAAAGCCCTTTCATATGATACTACACACGATAGGTTTCTGAAAAAAAAAAAAACCTATACAAAAATAAAAATGTTTCGGCACTCCCCCCCTAAGGGAAATTTTTTTAGGAACTGCGGGTCAAAAAAATTGTTTTGCCCTCTAGTATGCGTGTGCCAAACGGGTAAACTGTACATCGATTTGCGGTTTTCTTATGAAATTGGGCTTGTGGGGCTTCCACATTACCAATTCAACAGGCAATACTTTCTAACTACAGTGTACAAATTCAAAAAAATTGTTTTGCCCTATATAGTATGTGTGTGCCAAACGGCTAAACTGTACATCGATTTGCGGTTTTTTTAAGCGTAGGGCTACCACTATAAACTTGATACTAAAATATTCTATTTGTACTTTTGGTTGTGACCATAGCTGAACCTATTGATCTTTAAAACTACTTACGTTTTTTTAATCACCTTATATATCGTATCTCTCCAATAAAAGTGGATGTGTATTTTGATAAACATTTAGGTTATGTGCTTTGTATATAAAATACTAATATGGAGAAATAACCTTGAATATATCTTTCAATTTCAGTTTTGACTCTCAAGAAGCAACTTCCTCAAGGATAGGATGCGACTCATGTCAGTCTCTTAAATTGGAGAGTTGTGTATGCTCTAGTAAAAGAAGAAATGTGTCATCAAGTAAATCCGTGAATAATTCAGAATCTATTGAGGCGGGAAAAAGCATTGCACAAAGTACATCATTATCTGATCTGCCTGGTATGATTAATTATATGTTATATTATATATTCCATACTTACTAAATTATGTCGAAAACTTTAATTGCTTAAACCATACATGCGTGCGCTACTGCCATACATTGCCAACTTCTATAACTATATAATAAAATTCAGATGATGGGATCCATGAGGAATTGAGGGAACTCCTCAATTTTATTAGGCACGCGTGTAGTAATTTTAGTATTTTCTATTATTATTCGCGTATTTACATCCGGAAATCATGAATTTGGTGGCGAGGAATTGATGATGAAGACCACAGATGACTTATCAAATTCCTCAATTATGTACTTAAAAGTGCAAAAGTACGTCACAGGTTCTGATAAGATTCCGTTGAAATTGGAACTAATGAAGTGCCATTGGTTATGATCTTGGGGAATCGACGGAAGTCCTCAAATATTATCGGCCCACATACAGCGATTCTGTTTTTTTCTATAGTAATCAACGCGTTTGCTCTCGGAAATCAGTTAATGTGGTAAATTGTAAAAAAATGTGGAAATTTTCTCGAGGCTTAGCGGAGTACTAAATTGAAGTCTGTCAAAACTTTGTTTTTAAAGTAAATTATTGATTGCATCATCATGCCAATAAGGTAGGTATACTAGGTATAATTGACTAGGTACTGACTGACAAATCGATTGTCTGACTGACTTTATAACAATTAAGATTTTGCATTTTACAGGTAACCAGAATCTCGATACTAAACATACTGGAGTATCTGCACTTAATATAAACCAATCAAGTATCAACAACCAACAAGATATTCTGACGAACACTTATCCAGTTGTCAATGTTGACCGAGACAGTATTCCTAGTGCTCAGATTCAGCCGAACACAATAACAAACTCGCATACAGCAAATGTCAGTATTTAAAATGGTACTACAACACTATATGTAAATTTTACTAAAAATAAATATCGTATGAAATATAAAATTTTGTTTTCGTAGGTTTGCGGCAACGTAACAGCGTTGTGTTCACAGAAAGCAGAATTCAACACAGTCCTAAATCAAGTGTACAACAAGAGTAATGTCACAGGAAGCCTAAGAGATAACAATAATTTGGTTTGTACTGAAAATACTAATAATAATAGGATACCTGTTACTGGAAGTTTTCAAGATTTTACAACAGGAGTCAGAGGTAATATTTTTCCTATTGAATATTTCTTAATTTGTAGATTGTTCGGAAATTTTAATTGTTCGTCAATGATTACAGGGGCGTCGACCACGAATGTTAATGTACCTGATTCTAGCACTACAGAAAATGTGTCTACGCCGTAAGTAGGATTCTAAATGTATTTGGTCACTAATTTATGTACTTACTAGCTTTTGCCCGCGGCTTCGCTCGCGTTAGTTTCGGGGTAACACGGTTCCCCTTTCCTGATTTAGAACACAGAAGAGGACTCGGAATATTATTTTTATACGCTAAGTTGTAGACGATATTATATGTCTTTCCATTTGGGGATAGAATGTAAAGATTCTGGGTATTGGACACACGCGAACATTCTAAGTTCACCCCAGCCACCTTTAATGTCTGTCCTAGCGCTTTGTTAATGGTTATAGCGAAAGAAAGCTTAAGAGGAAATCGTAGCCTTTTAAACTGGAACGGGAGATCTGTGGGAATTATTGGGATTCGTGGGATCATTACATTTTCACCCTTTCCTACGCCGGTTAAGATAGTGGCGCTAATGATATTGCGGCCAAGTTGTGTGACACGAAGTCTCGTCTCATTACATAATCTCGGGGCATCCAAATTTCGCATAAGCATGACTGGGACGCCTAGTTTTAATTGAAGCTTGAGGGTACACCTGACAGCTCAAGCGAATTCAGAAACTACGGGATATGATGTGCTCTGTTCTGTATCCATAACTGTCTCTATTGATAAATACTCTGTTGTATCTCCTGGTACTTTACTCAATATGTCTGAATTTATTTTATTGACAACATCATTTTTTGGTGCTAAAATTGCCCTTTCTCATAAATATTTATTTTCGTGTACCTATATTGTTTTGTAAATCTGGGTAAACACTTGCAACTAATTCTATATCACTGTGTACTAATTGACAAAAATCTCCCGTCAGTGTCACACAGCCATGGGCATCAGTTTCTAACCGACCATATCCTATTTTCAATAGTGTTTCGGCATAGTTGCCAGCATTTGTGTCATCATATAGTTGCACTCTCATATTTGTAGTCAAACTGAACTTTCTTACCGTGGCCCATAGAGTGGTCGACTTGAGACATGCTTTAATTTCGTCTGCAGGTGTCCCCTTCTGAATGACTGGTAACATTTGGCGAAAATCACCAGCCAATAAAACACCATACCTCCCATAACATCCGTACTGTTGCGCAAATCCTGGAGCGTTCGATTTAGTGCTTCTACCGCTTTTTTGTGCGCCATAGTAACTTCAGCCCACACTAAGAGTTTGCACTGACGTAGCATACAAATAGCG
Source organism: Epinotia demarniana (assembly GCA_945867215.1). Classification (NCBI taxonomy): domain Eukaryota; kingdom Metazoa; phylum Arthropoda; class Insecta; order Lepidoptera; family Tortricidae; genus Epinotia; species Epinotia demarniana. Next base: position 8,754,914 of record OX244267.1, read on the forward strand.
CACGGTCGCTATTTTTACGAAAGCTCGATATGAACTTCCACCCACTATTTTAGGGAAGTGGGGGGGTTAGAAAGAGATAAAAAGTACCCAATGTCACGCTCCATCCCTTCAACTATCTCCACTTAAAATATTACTTCAATTCGTCGCTCCGTTTTGCCGTGAAAGACGGACAAACAAACAAACAAACACACTTTCACATTTATATTAATATTAGAATGGATATGGATGGTTCTTTTTGATTACATTCAAAATTTGAACATATCATATGTGAGAAACAAATCAATTTGATTTCATCTCAATTGTAGGTACCGATTATTACTTAGTAGATGTTGATTTTTAAACTGTATAAATTTTTTTTTGTCTCTGAGGTTAAAAAACACTTAGGCGAGAAATAATTAACAAAACAAACATCATGCGAGGGCACATTAAGAAGATGTCATATAATTTTAGTTTAAGTTAAAAGTAAAGAAGGGTATTTTAGTATTCAATGTAGCCACTCGGCTAAACGTTTATGTGACTTGTACATTGTATTCACGCCATTACACTCCTTATTGACTGAATCTTAAAGCCTAGAATGGCATGCCTGCATTTGTATCACTCAGGTTTTTGGACCATAATTTTACCCCCGATGTCATCCCTTTGAGGGATGATTTCGAGGTAAAACCTATCCTATATTTTAAACCAGGCTATAAACTATATTCGTGCAAAATTTCATTCAAATCGGTTCAGCCGTTTAATAGTGATTGAGTAACAAACATCCAAACATCTAAACTTTCGCATTTATAATATTAGTAGGATTTAATTAATTAATTAGCTCTTTTTAGGGTTCCGTACCTCAAAAGGAAAAAAAAGAACCCTTATAGGATCACTTTGTTGTCCGTCTGTCTGTCAAGGCCATTTTTCTCAGGAACGCGTGGAGTTGTCAAGCTGACATTTATATCAAATACTCAAGTCTATTGTCCCTTGGAGCTGTGAAAAAATCAAACTTAAAAGCCAACGCAATTAAAAGATACAGTCGTTTATGCTGCAAATGTTAGAGTATTTCGACACTCGCAAAACCTACGGGGTACTTCCCGTGAAATCAGAAACTTGAAACTTGGCACGAAGCAACGTCATATAGCACAAACAGAGGAAAAATTACGAAAAGTAGACATTTTTTGTAAAATCATACAAAAAAATACTTTTTATATTTTAAACTTAATACCTTTTTCCTCGTAAACGTGTAGAGGTATTAAATTGAAATTCATGTGAAATACTCAGGGCTAATAGGAACTTTCAGATGTAGTAAAACCAAACTTTTATGTCAACGCAATCAAAAGAAATAGCAGTTTAAGTCGCATATTTTGAAACTGAGTACTCGCAAGGAACTCAAAACCTAAAGGGTACTTCCCGTTAACACAGAAACTTGAAACTTGGTTCGAAGAAGCTTCATATAGCACAGACAAAGGAAAAATGACGAAAAGTAGACAATTTTAGTAAAATCATACAAAAAATATTTTTTTAAATTATAAACTTACTGCCTTTTTCCTCGTAAACGCGTAGAGGTATTAAATTGAAATTCATATCAAATACTCAGGTCTATAATACCTTTCAGCTGTAGCAAAACGAAACTTTTATGTCCACGCAATCATAAGAAATAGCAATATAAGTCGCATAATTGAAAACTGAGTAGGTTATCAAAACCTAAAGGTACTTCCCGTGAACTCTGAACACCGTTTGATTGTTGTGGGAGACTTCAATATCGATTTTAGAATGAATCCCCAAACTGGAATTTCGATATACTTTTCATCCATAAACAGGTTTCCGTTAATACGCTCTAGCACTACACGAAGTAGTATAATAAATAACGTTTTTTCGAACTTCAATATTCAATGTGGTATACTATTCATACCTTTTTCAGTCACCATTTACAGATTTGGTTCAATTTTTTAAAATTTAACAGTTAATTTGTATTTTTGAACCGGATTTATAAAAAGATAGTGACTAAAAACTGTGTAGGTATTTCAGTTATATTATAAAATAATATATATATATATATTTTAGAATAACTAAATTGATAAAGTGACCTTGTTTAAATTTATGCTCCCCAGCTTACCACATTGTAATGTTACGGATTCCATTTTCATTTATCATTTGGTAATAAACATGGAAGCTACGGTAGCCTAGTGGTTCAGGCATGCGGCTGTCAAGCGGCGGTCGTGGGTTCGAATCCCGGCTCGTACCAATGAGTTTTTCGGAACTTATGTACGGAATATTTACCGTTAGCTTTTCGGTGAAGGAAAACATCGTGAGGAAACCGGTCTAATCCCAATAAGGTCTAGTTCTCCCTCTGGGTTGGAAGGTCAGATGGCAGTCGCTTTCGTAAAACTAGTGCCTATGCCAAATCTTGGGATTAGGTGTCAAAGCGGACCCTGGGCTCCTTTAGGGGCACAACCGGGAATAACGCTAGGAGAATGATTTGGTAATAAACATACTTACTACAACTTTTGCTTGTTATGGGTTTGTACGGAACCCTCGGTGCGCGAGTCTGACTCGCACTTGACCGGTTTTTTTTGTATTCCAGATCACTTCCTGACCTAGATCCAAGATGTCTAAGTAGTACGAACATAAAGGCTTATCAGCAAAATAAATGCGCCTTTAGAGTCGGAAATGTGAAACATGACGTTACGGAAATAAGCAGTGAAATAATAGATGTTGATTCTGTTTATACACCACCACCAAACCCTAAGCAAGAGGAGCAAAAAGTGACTATAATCTCAAATGTTAAAGTAGATGAGAAACTCATTCCAATGCCAAAAATTGCCACATCTACACCCTTGCTACATATGCAAACCATTTATATCAATGGTAAAAGTATATTTACACCTAAGTCAATGGTAGAACAGAAGTACTCAAAATATACCAAAGATGAAATTATGGCAATGCCAACTATAATTCTCGCACCATTATCAGGTAATTATGTAAAAATCTATACAATTTTCTTAATTCATATCCTAATCACTATAAACTTCACCGATTAGCCAAGGTTTGCCCTACGTCCCACTGCTGGGCACAGGCCTCCTCTCATGGACGAGAGGGAACAGGCAGTAGTCCCCAAGCTGGCCCATTGCGGGTTGGGGACTTCACATACACCTTTGAATTTCTTCGTGGATGTATGCAGGTTTCCTCACGATGTTTTTCCTTCACCGAAAACTACAAACTTCACTATAAACTTATAAACGTGATTTCAGGTGCATCACAAACAGCTATTGTCCAACCGCAAACCACGTTGGCCCAGAGCTCTAATGTAACAACTGCGTCGTGTCAAACGGCGTTGTGTGCTAACACCCTCCCACCGATAACTGTCCAGGTTTCGAATACTTCCTCAAATATGACATGCAATGTACCAGTTGTTCACAAATCACAAGAAGTAAACGTGCAGGATACTATTAGCCAACCGGGTTTAGTGAAAACCGTAGAAGCATTAAAAAATGCATCAGTACCTAAAGATAACATTGTCACGGGGTCTAACTCAACAAGTACGCCACACACACTTCCGCCTCAAAGGAAAGCTTCATCTACACCACGACGCTCATCGCATGTTAGAATTTTGGATTTCACAACCCCAAGAAGGATTCTTAATGAAACAATTAATGAACACCCTAATCAGGAAGATGAATTCGGCCACCAGGATGAGGTTATGATAAGCAAAAGTCCTAATGCATCTTTTACGGGCTCAAGGGTGGTAGATGTTATTGGTAATTCAAGTGCAACAACTAAAATAGACAAACAAACTAATACCACGTCAAAACTACCTGAAGTAAATAAGAGTACCAAGAAAAAATCGGCTGCATACAAAAAAAACAATTGGGATGCTGATCTCCGGGCTCTGATTGCCGGGAATGAGCAGGGTGCACATTGCGTACCTCCACCCAAACAAAAACCTAAACAGACCTTTCTGAAGAAACATTATGACGAAAAAGAACCGGATAAAAATAAATCTATAGAAAAATCGCGTAAGAAATCCAGCGTAAAGAACAACGTGTCGGCTAATACTAAACATTCAAAGAACAAAGAGAAACCAGAAATTGCGAAACCTGAATTCAAAGTCCCAAGTCCAACAGTTTCTCCTATAGGTATTGCATGCGCTGCAGAAAAAATATCTGTGGGTGAAATTGAACAATTTAAAGATAAACCAAATGACGACGATCGCATTGTCACTCCTGAATCAGAAAGACTGTGTTTGCGAAATGAGATAGGGGCTAAACTCAATATCTCAGATATCTTGGAAACTCCCTACAAACAAGCATTATATGAGATCCAAATGGAAACCCCTAGATTTTTGGGCCCAGAGCTACCCGACGATCCCATGTCAGACATAAAAATAACGGATATACCTACGCCTCGCTTTTTGACTACCAATACACCCTTCACGCCTAAACCTACACAAGCCACTCCTTCGTCATATTCATCCCGTCCGACAGACTACTCAAGTGGCGGATCATATTATAAACCGGATGATCAAGACTATTTCTGCATTATAGATGATGTTTGTCCAGTGACGTCTACCCATTCTAAAGATATTTCTAAACCGACAATCACAGAATCTACAACCGAACCAGGTCTCAAAGAAAACCAGTCTAAAAGAAATAAAAGATCACGACCAGTACGCCAATGTACCAAAAATGTATCCTATTACAATATGCCAGTGATTGGCAAAAATACGGAAGCAGTCAAAAAGGACGACTTATCACATGATAAGTCGTACTTCGTCAGTGATTCGGCTAGTGCCAATAGTTCATTGGATAATGCTTTAAAAGATACTCTTCCTACCCCGAGGAGTGAAAGAATAAAACAATCAACAAAATCAAGCAGTAGGAAAAATCTTAGTTTAGCTAAGAAACGTTCTCCGCTCAAAAAAGTAACTCAAAAGCCGTATATGAAAATGAAACCAAGACGACCTACACCCACAAAAGATTCTAGTAGAAAAAACAATAGAAAATCCTCCGAATCAACACAAGCCTCAAAAGGTAAACCTAGAATAAGAAACATTAATAAGGATAAAGCTTCTGGTAGTTCTTCTCTTGTTATTCCTGCACCTACAAAATCCCGACGAAAGTCCTCAACGCCGAGGAAATTACATTGCACTAAAACATTTAACTCTGAAAGTTCAGGCCATGAGTCTCCAGAAGCAGAAAACAAAGACAGACCGACTAGCGAAGTACAAAATTCAAATGTCTCGTGTGTTCAAGATTCTGACACGGAGCAACCTCCCCTTCGCTGGTCAGACGATGGCTCTCAAGACACAAAACTTCAAGGGGCAGCTGAATCTATTCGTGATAATGAAGCTGATGAATTATCCGAAATTAAAGAGTACTTACGCAAAACAATGGTATCAAGCCAGAAAGACAAACAGGGGAGTCTACAACAAGATTTAGTAGAACGCGGATTTGATATCGAAACAGCTAAAACAATAGAACGAGATTTGTTAAGTACGCCTGTACATATGGATGATACACCAAATTTGCATCCTAGTGTTGATGAAACCAAAAGCAGGAAAATGTTAGAGCGGTCCATTGAGTCTGATTGTAGCACATTGGCGAATAATCTTGTAATTAATGAAGATGATGATTCTGATGATTTTGAGTTTAGTGTCCATGAATGTAACGAGACCAGTGCAAATTATTTAACAGTGCAACACGGCGGCACTGATGAGCCAACAGGAAAAGATGTCCCCAAACTAAAAGACAACTTTTCAATGGAGGTGTGTATGGAGGGCGTAGTTGTAAGATTGAGGGCTTCATCGTTAAATTATTTAATTGATCAAGATCCTCAAAATTCAGGCAAAGGTATTGAGACTCACAGGGAAACAGAAATGGCTGTGAGCTCTATTGCTAACATGGATAGGTTGTATACACCAATGAAAGATCCTATTAGAGCCCAGTGCTATGAAATTTTCGACTCAACTTTGACCAGCATAGATACTCCGCTAAAACACGACAGTCCCACAAGGAAACAAAATGCAACAGTTTGTGAAATCGTACTAGATGGAGACGATGTTGAAGAAAAACTTGAAATGAAAGAAAAAGCAGAGAATAGAAAAAGAAAAAGATTAAACTGCAGTTCTACCTCGGAAGAATCTGTGACTGATAATAAGAGAGTTAGACCAGAGACTCAACTTATGTTACAGTCAAAAGATATTCAAAATATGGACATAGAAGTTTTGCTAACCAAATTACATGGATCTTAAATGACATGTGCACATCCGATAATGTGTTTATTTTAATAGTGGTTATAGTCTGGCGAGCCAACCCACGTTGAAGGAAAAACGTGGGAAAATTAAAAAGTCTAGTTTCGAACCTTAACTTGGGTAATTACTTAATCGAAAAGGTAATGAATTTTAGCCAATCAAATTAATCAATAAATCAATAACTGTGGTACTGTGCTATTCTTACCTTACTATCCCATCGCTGCATCCCATATCGCTGGTTATTGAACAGAATTTTAGGGTTGCCATACTCTATACTCACATTGTTACTGACATGGTTGGCTAATCAGACTATGTTATGACTGCAGTGCATGTTGATGTGTACATTGATAATATTTCAGTACTTGTGCTAAATTGTGTCAGACTAGTGTATGAAAATAGAAATAAAAACGGATCCATAAAATGTACGTAATATTGTAAATAATGTATATTGCTTAATTATTAAGTATTATTCGATTAATCTTTTGACTAGCGCATTTCCTTGTCTAGATCGCTCACATTGAAGCGGTACAGTTGGCGACGACTGAAGTCTATCACAGACTGGCGCGGCCTGGCCGCGGCGGTCGGTAGTAAACTTGTCAATGCCCGTCAAATTAACTATTGACCGCCACCGCAGTCAGCGCCAGTGTGATTCAGTCCTAATAAAGCCTCTCACAGACTGGCGCGGCCTATTAACTAATTATTGTATAGTTTACTACTGACCGCAACGCTAGTCTCTGAGGGCCTTAATGGCGTCCGGTACAGACGGCGTTGAAAAGGTAACAATAGAAGACTGTTACAGTTTGTGTATGTGTAATTAACGTAAGTGTTGATTGAGATAAATATATTTATATGTGTAAGACACATAACACAATGTCAGTTAGAATTTTATAAGCATTGTAATTAAATCAATAAGGTCTAATTTGTTACGTGAATAATCTTTGTATATCAATTGTGCTGGCCACAGTGAATACATGAATTCATATTTTTTGTATTTTTGGGTTTTATTTGGTCTATCCTTTTCGTCAATAGTTGCATGTAGATTTCTATTTTTGTGTTTATGGGAACGCGAAGGCGGTCGTCGCGTTCCTAATCCACAGTTGAAGTCTCCAAGATTATCTTCACTAATTAACGCCCACGGAATACTTAAATAAGATGGAAACGGCCTGTTAGCTAGTTACTATGGAATCCTGCGTAGCCACCCCAACATAACCATAACTAAAGGGGTTTGGGTAAATGTGTTGTCATATTTTTTAAATGAGCGGCCACTCGTTAAATTGGTATATAATGATAGATCTTTTTTAAACAAACATATTTTGTTATGAAATGTAATACTCTAAAATGCATCGGAGCCGAGATATTTGCAATACATATTTCCGCAGGTCATATTGAAAAGTTATAAACCAAACTAAAACATCTCGGCTCCGATATTGCTTAACGCGTTCATTTTTATATATATATGCGTATTAAGAGGTCCTCTAAAAGATTTTTACACAAACATCCGTGGCCGCTGCAAAAATAAAATGCCAATTTTTCTCATACAAGGTTACCCAATGCCCTTTATACATGTTAACACTACTGCAAAACTCATTTAATGGGTAATAACTTTTAATTCCATTATGATTTCAACAGTTGTAATTATTAGAACGAAAACTAACTCTAAACTGCATGACTTGCGGTCTAATATCCAATGCCAAAAAAATGACAAATGGCCGTCAATTCTTTATAAATATAGGAGCCAATTTCGAAAGGGTTTTCAAGTATGGAAATAATAATGTGAATAGTCTTGATACGTGCTCTCCTTCTCGCGTAAAAGCATATCTAAACGTGTGTGAGGGTGACGCACTTATGACGGAAATTGGCATTATTTTTTTATTGCAAAATGAAGGGACCTGTTCAAATGAACTTGACGTTTGATTACGTCCAAAACCAAAGGTCTCATGTTACTATGACACGGTGATACATCTATTTGGAAATTTAGAATACCTACGAAATAGAGGTGAGGCTAAAATCATAACTATCGATATTTTATATTCTTGGCATATAGTATGGTATGATATTAGTAAGTATGTTTATAGATAAATACATTCATGTCAAAGGCTCCTACTTCTTAAGAGTAAGAGCGTTTGCGTACTGCTGCCGATCCGAACCTGATAAATATGAGTCTAGTCATAGCAGTAGTGCTATTTCTGTGAGTTTCACCCGAAGTAATCGGGTACCAAGATTTTGATCTAGTGCGCGACCTCATCCACGCAGTTCGCAAGTGCTTTAAATGGAGATGGTACTGAAAGCAACTGTCAGAGAAATCGTGTAATACGTACAATACAGTAGTAAGGTAGGGCACACTGGTGAGGCAGGGCACAGCGAAATGTCATCCCGCTCGAATTTGGAGCAGCCCAACTGAGGAAGTACCTAGGTACCTCCGCTCCGCCTTGCAGAAAAACACAGCTATAATAACTAAACACTGCTACTTGCTCTGTAGTAGTGTTGTGTTCCTGGGGGTGAGCAAGGTCGCCAGATCTCCCGAGTCCCGAGAATGGGTTGTGTTGAGAGGGAATTTGTTCCTTCAGCTGTCAACACGGCGAATCCTCAAACATATCAAGGGTTGGCAACGTACATGTTACTGCTTTGGAGTTGCATGCGTCTATAGGCTGTGGTGTCCGCTTACCACCCCACCAGGCGGGCCGTACTCTTGTTTGCCACCGTCGTTGTATTAAAAAAACGTACAAGTTTTTTAATATAATATACAAGGAGGATGTGACAGGGAGACAAAGGATATGACAAACTCTGATCATTATAATAATTAAATTGCACATTTAAAGTCCTCTAATATACCGACGTGTAATATGTTTCAATAAAAAATATAATATCTTTGACATAATTTTTAAAGTACCTTCATGAGATAAATATTCCTTGTCTTTAGTGCTTCTATTAGCCCATCTCATAGGCTTATTTTATTATTTAATGGGGCGGTAGGGGAAAAAGGGGTATTGGGAGTCACTTAAGCGGAAATTTAAATAAAAAAATATTACACTATTAAATCTTTATTGCAACCGCCTCATAACAAAATCTACTTAATTAGCTATCATTTAAGATCAGTAGTAATCACTTTGGTAATCAACTTTGGAAAATACAAAAGTTAAAAAAAAAAGAGATTTGACTCCTATTGCACCGAGGTGAGCGTAATTGAAGTCACCCTGAGGGCAATCAGAGCCAAAGAAAATCTAACACAAATCGCAAACAATAACCTTCGCCTGACTCGAACGCAGTGCGTCTGTATCTCATGTGGCTTATGTGCATAAGCCACATGAGGTACATCAGTACCAAACTTCACCATTTTGGCCGAACATTTTCTGTATCGTCGACGTCATCATCTTCCTCGCATAAATCCTCAGTTCCCACGTCTGATATAGAGGTATCATTTGATTCTGAAGACAGTCTGCCGACCAAGACGTCGTCCCAAGGTCGTCCCTTTATTATATCTTTTTCGTACACTGGACAATGGAATATCTGTAGTTTAGCAGCTTTTCGTATGGAATATCCATACTCTTCAATAAGCTGTATCGCATTTTTAATGTATCAGAAGACCAGGAAGCCTTTTGTGTAATTCTCACACGTACTTTCGGCATCTAAAAACAAAGATAAACGAGCATAAATTATTAAGGTAATTTAATCTAGATGCTGCGGGCAATTGGAGTCACCCGAGTCTCATTACCCACAACAACAATAATGAGGAAAAATATTAATAGAAAAATACACCTTAGTTACTCACTTGATTTAGGTTTCACATCATACTTTTAAACGTGTATAAAAATTACCCGTGTGGTGTCGGGTTAGAATAGCACCACCCCCTTTCCTCCTGTGGGTGTCGTAAGAGTCGACTAAGGGATCAGGGTTGAAGTGTGTTGTGGGCGATGGGCTAGCAACCTGTCACTGCAATGTCACATTTTGTCGATCTTTTACACCCATATTTATGCTAAAAGTGGCACTGGAACAAAAGTTTCATGTGCTCTGCCTAACCCTGTTAGGGATAAAGGCGTGATTATATGTATGTATGTATGTATAAAAATTACAAGCAAATAGATCAACAAATGTGGCACTTACCGTTTTTCATGCGTGGTTGAAAAATTACATCGACGCAGCGCGAAAACGAAACACTCCTCTCATTACCGTAGTGGCAGCCATACTGGCGCGAGCTTCTCACACCGATAGCAAGGGGTCAAGAGCGGGGTGGGGCGGGCGCGTACGCGTCACTAGTGTTTGTGGTTTTGTAGATGTGTGGGTGATTCCCATTGCCCGCTGATTCCCATTGCCCGGTTTTCCCCTATACCTATAATCACAAAGAATTCAGTTCGAGTTAGTATTTCGCAAAGTATTCCAGATCCACGACCTATCATACTCTGTGCAAGTTCTTGAATTAATATAATTACGAGTATAATAAAGATTTTCACCTGTTCCATTAAATAGTGTACTTCTAGAGTTGGAATAGCCCCTGGTTTTTGATATCTTCTGTTACTATTCATTGGTATGTAGTCAGATTTAAAAACAATGCTTAGCAAATCGTGCTTGATTTTGTCGGAATCTGCTTTTCATTCAGTTGCTTCCATACATTTTTCATTTATAGGTATGTCGATCCGGTGGGAAACGGCAACCGGCGTTTGGTGAGAATTACATTAAATTAACATTTTTATTCCAATATTTCAACCCGGGGACAGCCTAGCACAAATCGACCTATTCAAACCAAATTTAATTCAACTCGAGACGTGAATTTTAACACTTTGCATCTAATTAAATTAGATAGGTACTTATAGTTCGTAAGTAATTCTAATAAAAAATATGTTTACTGGATGACAAATAACGAATGGACTACAATCAGCTCTGTCATATTATAATAGGTACCTATGAGAAAATTATTTTATTGAGTTCGAACTCCATCCGAGATACAAATAAAGTAATATAATTGTCGATAAGTACATACACTAGGCATTTTTGCAATCGCCCCGTTAAAATGACAAACGCGAATAACGCGATACATCGCTGTGACATTACGGTAGTTCCTTAATCTGCGGCTTTGGCTAGCAAGCAATGTCAAGCATGTATGACATTTCTATCTTACTAACGGAGTAATGGCGAATGTCATAATCGATTGCGTATTTATTCAAATAAACGGTTATTTCAGTACTAACCGGTCATAGTTATGAATCATAACTATGACCGGTTAGTACTGAAATAACCGGGAGTGATCTCCCGGAGAAACCTTTTGGTCTTTGCTGGCCTTTCGGCACGAAATAATTGCGCAGCACGATAGGTATGTTTTTATTTTTAATACGGCAAAAATCGTCACCGACAGTCAAATGCCAACTGATCTGCGTTTCAACTGCGAACTGCGATTGACAGTTACATGATTGTCTAATCATATACCCGGCTACGCGTACCCCGTCCACTACCGTTTCTATAGTATTTCCCCATGACACCGAATCTATTGTCACTGAAAAAAGTAGATACTTAACTAAAATGTAGACCAACGCGTCTACAGCTCTTGAGTCTGAAATAGTAAAAGCTAGCGCACACTTTAACACCCTGGCGCCCGACCTTCAGTATTTTTTGTATGGACCTCCATATTGTCACGTACACGTAAGAACTCCGAAATTGAAATTTTCACAGATGATGTATTTCTATTGCCGCTATAACAACAAATACAAAAAAACCGGCCAAGTGCGAGTCGGAGTGGGGCTCCAATACAACAGACATGATTTTTTACCGTTTTTATATGGATAACTAGCTCCTGCCCGCGACTCCGTCCGCGTGGAACTCGTTTATATCGCAGCTCCATACAAACTTTTACCCTCCCATTTCACCTCCTTAGGAATAAAAACTATATGATTTAGGGGATAAAAACTATCCTATGTCACTCTCCATCCATTGAACTATCTCCACTTAAAAAATCACGACAATTAGTCGCTCCGTTTTGCCGTGAACGACGGACAAACAAACAAACACACACATACACTTTCCCATTTATAATATTAGTATGGATGGATATGGATGCTATGGAATCCTTCGTGCTTGGCCGGTTTATGACATTCTGGTAACAACACTGAAAATCGAACAAAAATCCAAAACAAAATTCGACTGACAGTGACGTGGCCTTTTTCTTTGTCACCACTCACTAGCTACTTATGTTTGAACATACCTAAGGTAAAAGTACCCTTCACCGGATCTATTTGATTTTTTTCCTCGCTAGCTAGATACCTATGCCTTCCACTACGCTGCAGAAACGGCCTTTTCGGACCTCATTCGAGCCACGATAATTGTCAATTGATCGAGCCGGTCGATCGCCGTTTTGTATGGGAGTCCTTACGAAAATCGCTAAGAAATTGAGTGAATTTCTTAAGGTCATAAAACCTTTAAGAAGCAAAATTATGAATGAAAATTGGGTTTGGCGGAGTCATTATTTAATTGGTTTTAGTTATTTGTGCAAACAAGTTCATTTAGTGTAGTCATATTTGAAGAATTTAACTAAAATGTGCATTCGGTGATGGGTCAACCCTCGTTTTGACTTGAAGGTTTCTACGAACAGCGTCCGGAATAAGGAAAACCTTATGCTTTTTTAAATCATTTATTAATAGGTTGAACATAATCTATTTCGCTTTTCAGATAACTAAAAGTATAGGAAATTTTATGAGCATTTACCGAACATTGATAATCTAGACAGATTTCTTTAAAACTGTGTTTGAAATTAATCATTTTCAAGACTTTTTACGTTAAAATAAGCTTTTTGGCAATGCGATTTAAAAAAAAAACATAACATTTATATTACATAATAAGTTTTGTTTTGTTTGTTTTTAATTATTACTTGTTTCTTGTATTAAATTACAGTGATTCTTCATATTACATCAATAGTATCAAGAGCCGTATGTATTTATGGTTTCGCAATAAGTTCTAATTCCTTGTAAAAATGTAAGGTTCGTAATTATATCATCTAAATATATAAAAGAAGAAGCTGACTGACTGACTGACTGACTGACTGACTGACTGACTGACATATCAACGCACAGCCCAAACCGCTGGGTCTACGGATTCCAAATTTGGCACGTAGGTTCCTTATAAGGTGTAGGGGAGCACTAAGAAAGGATTTTTCAAAACTCACCCCCTAAGGGGGTAAAACGGGGGTCCAAAGTTTGTATGGAGGAAGCATTGTTTTTTGAACTAAAGACTTAAAACTTTGTAGGAAGATTACTTATTGGGATACAAAAAAAGCATTTTCAGTGTTTTACAAAATTCCACCCCTAAAGGGGTTAAATAGGGGTGCAAAGTTTGTATTCAAAACTACTGGGACTACAAACTTGAAATTTACACCAGACCTTCCTTTTATGACGTAAGCAAGGGATAAGACGGGATTTTTGGAAATTCTATCCCTAAAGGTGTTAAATAGGGGTGCAAAGTTTGTATGGGTGAAACATTATTTTTTGTACTAGAGACTTGAAACTTTGTAGGGATATTACCTACTTATCAAGATACAAAAAAAAACTTTCAGCATTTTAGAAAATTCCACCCCTAAAGGGGGTCAAATAGGGGTGCAATGTTTGTATGGGGTAAACATTATTTATTGAACTAGAGAATTGAAACTTTGTAGGAAGATTACTTATTAGGATACAAAAAAAACGTCTTCAGCGTTTTATAAAATTCCACCCCTAAGGGGATTAAATAGGTGTGCAGATTTTGTATTCAAAACTACTGGGACTAGGAACTTGAAAATTACACCAGAACTTCTTTTTATGACGTAGACAGGGGATAGAACAGGATTTTTGGAAATGCTATCCCTAAGGGGGTGAAATGGGGGTCCAAAGTTTGTATGGGGGAACATTATTTATTGAACTGGAGACTTAAAACTTTGTAGGAAGATTACTTATTGATACTAAAAAAGTACTTTCGGCGTTTTATAAAATTCTACCCCTAAGGGGGTTAAATAGGGGTGCAAAGTTTGAATTCAATACTACTAGGACTACAAACTTGAAATTTACACCAGAACTTCCTTTTATGACGTAGGCAAGGGATAAGACGGGACTTTGGGAAATCCTATCCTAAAGGGGGTTAAAAAGGGGTGCAAAGTTTGTATGGGAGAAATATGATTTTTTGTACTAGAGACTTGAAACTTTGTAGGGATATTACTTATAAAGATACAAAAAAAACTTCTTTCAGCGTTTTAGAAAATTCTACCCCTAAGGGGGATTATTAGGGGTGCAATGTTTGTGTAAGGGAAACATTATTTATTGAACTAGAGACTTGAGACTTTGTAGGAAGATAACTTATTAGGATTCAAAAAAAGTAATTTCAGCGTTTTATAAAATTCCACCCCTAAGGGGGTTAAATGAGGGTCCAAATTTTGTATAAGGGAAACTTATTTTTAGCTACTACGTATTAAAAACTTTGTGGACAGATTACTTATTCATTTACAAATAAAGTGCTTTCAGCGTTTTGGAAATAATTACACCTAAAGGGGTTTAAAAGGAGGTCCAAAGTTTGTATGGAGAAAAAAGATTAGTTAGACAATTTTATTCGAGAATTCACAGGATAATTCCTAACGATAAATGAGTAAACAAGTGTTTCCGGTTTTTTGAGAATACAACCCCTAATAGAAGACATGTGGTGACAAAATCTGAAAATCATCATCGGCATCTATTGTTTCTATGGTTTAAAGGGTCGCTGATTAGGAAAACAACAACGATTTTACATTTCAACGTGGCGTCTAAATATAAATATGGGCGTTGTTATTACGGTTTTTTGGGACGAACGAACGAAGTTCCCTCTCATACATGAGAGGAGGCCTGTGCCCAGCAGTGGGACGTATATAGGCTGATGATGTGATGTGAATAACGAAAATCACATAGATTTTGAATTGTAATGTTGTGGACATGAAAATTCATGAAAATATTTGTGCCAAATTGCAATTCACTCGGTCCAGTTTTTTTCGTAGCAAATCGGTTGTAACAGACGGACTGCTAGACAGCTACACGTGATCCTATAAATAAGGGTTCTATTTTTGCTTTTGAGGTATGGAACGAGACCCGCGTTATATAGGGTTATAGGTTTTAAAGTTTGTATTTGGTGCCATCTCGATCGTCAGCAATCGGTACTTAGGCGAGTGCGAGCGGCGCGGCGGGACGGGAGGGTAGGAGACATTGGGAAAGTGCCTGCATCCGTAATAAGTACATTCAAGGTGCTGCACGAAGATCTGCTTACTTTTTATAAGTTAAGCATTTTGGCCGCCGTTAAATTAAAACAAATTTTTGGTTATTTATGTTAAATACTGGTTCGAAAAGCATGGAAAAAAAATCTTAGGAAACAAGCCTATAGCAATGTCCAGGCCACAAATTTGACTTGACATTCGTGGAGATATTTTGGTATTTCAACATTATCATGAACATAAAGTAGCTTTTATTCCAGAGGACAGATTCTCATTAATCATGATTGTAAATTTAATAACAGAAATACGTACATACATACTTACATTCACGCCTTTATTCCCAAAAGGGGCAGGCAGAGCACATGAACTTTATGTTCCAGCGCCACTTTTAGCATAAATGTGGGTATAAAAGATCGACAAAAAGTGATATTGCTTAGGTTGTTAGCCCATCACCCACAACACACTTCAACCCTGCTCTCTTAATCGACTTTTACGACACACACGGGAAGAAAGAGGGTGGTGAAATTCTAACCCGCCACCACACGGGCATAAAAATAATAGTTAATAAAAATTAATTTACCATAATGGGTTATGACGAAGGGTTACTCGTAGGGGAAGTTAGTAGTAGGAGGTTAGTAGGCGGCGTAGCAATTCTACAATTATTGGAAAATTACTTTTACTACGCGGGCGAAGCCGCGGGCAAAAGCTAGTAATAAATAATATATAAACACTATTTTTAAAGTGCTGTTCGCGTGATAGGGTCCACATAATTTGCTTGTCCAATTCACCGGACTGACGTCCGGTTAAACGTACCCATGGTGCCTGCTACCGAATCCACGTTTGCCTCAGCCATGCTATTATTTAGTGTTTTATTGAAATACCAACCTTAATTCATTACAAACTAGGTCGATATTAAAGTGTATTATTCTTCGAACGTTCTTGTTCGTTCCAAACATTTGACGCCCAGCTACGGGGCTTGGAACAGTTGGAACATACTTGTACGATACTAAATATACATGTACGGTTTTTTTATTTTATTTTGAAACAACATATTTAGTACAATAACAATATGATTAATTATTGTTAATTTGATGCTTATTATAATATTCAGTTTTAACTTTTTTAAATACATATCCCATATTTTTTAATTAAATTCAAATACTAAATATTTAAACCCTGAAACAATAATAAGTTTGACGTCTCTGTCTTTGTGTCTGTGCATCTGTGTGTCTGCCTGTGGCATTGTAGCTCCTGAATTAATGGATCGCTTTAAATGCGGTTTTATCCGAAAGCTGACGCGATTGAGACGGTTCTCAACGAACGTACGTTTCAACAAAATCGGTTCTGCCAGTTGTTAGATAAGTGTTGAACTTTGAAATAAAAATGTCGGGGTTTCTCAAAACTTGAAAAACCCCGAATTTTGCAAATTTGGACGTTTCAAGTTTATAATGCTGATAAATTGCGAATGAGACATTGTTAAAATTCAACTCGAATTTAATCGAAAATTGTGACAACTCGAAATTAACTTCCGTATTTAGTACAAGAAAATTAATAAAATCAGGGGAAATAATTCCTGTAGTTTTGTAAATTAGTACAGTTATAACTTGTCGTGTCCAGATGAACATACTAAAAGTCCTCGAGGGTGGGGGCTGTGCTGAGGGTGTAGGGGGGGGGTTGAAGGTACCTTTTTTCAGATTTTCGTACATATCTCGCATACCTGTACGAATAGCGTTATAATAACTTCAGACAAAAGTTTTTACATAAAATTTCCTACAAAATTGGTCATAAAGATTTTTACTCTACGATCAATACTTTGGGAGCTACAGGATGTTAAAGTAAACAAAGAGATAAAAAATTGTTGATTTAAGAAAACGTCGTTATTTCGTAGTTGTTCATCATAACTCTTATAATTACTTTAGATAAAAGTTTGTCCATAAAATTTCCTACAAAATTGGTCATATTTATTTTCACTCTACGATCGATACTTTAGGAGCTACAGGATGTTCAAGTTAAAAAAATAGTCGATTTAAGAAAACGTCGTATTTTCGTAGTTGTTCATCATAATTCATTTTGCGTTTAGAATAAGCAAGCTCGGTCACCTGCTTATCGAACATACAATTCCCATGTCGATCCATTGAGAATTTCTAAACAAAACAAACAAATAAAGCTGCAAGACTACTGATTTCTCACTGACATAGTTGTTTCTTCGGGAAAGAGTGTAACTATGACCTGGTAATGTATGAAACAAGTGTAGGGTCTCTCCGTGTAACCCCAAAAAAAAAATACCATTTCAAGATTTGCCTCGGGGAAAAAGTTGGAGTACAGCCTGGCTAAACGGTCAGACCTAGGTCAGGGGTGCTCGACCAAATTTCATAGGTAACCACGTGCAGTTTTTGATGACCAAAAAAAAAATTAAAAAAAGTTTTATAACTTCTGTAAAATCAGGGGAAATAATTCGTGTAGCTTTGTAAATTGGTACAGTTATACCTTGTCGTGTCCAGATAAACGAAAGTCCTCGAGGGTGGGGGCTGTGCTGAGGGTGTGGGGGGGGGGGGGGGGGATTGAAGGTACCTTTTTAGATTTTGTAGGCTTCATCATCAGTTAGGTGCCCATGTGAAGCTGAATGATGCCCAGTTCGGATTCCGGGCTGGTTTATCCACTGAATCAGCAATCTACTGTCTCAAGCGCACTGTCTAGTACTATGCTAATAATGAAAGAACTCCTGTGTATGCTTGTTTCTTAGATCTTTCTAAGGCCTTCGACCTAGTATCGTACGATAGCTTGTGGTCAAAATTATCGAAGGAAACAAGCATGCCGGGGGATCTTGTGTCAATATTTAAATATTGGTACAAGAACCAGACTAATGTTGTGAGGTGGGCTGGTCATAATGTCGGATGTGTACAGATTGGGTTCTCTAAATCATCTCCGAAAATTTTATGTACGAATATCACATCGCAACCAATTTTTCGCATAATGTCATTTCGCCGAATGATTAAGTGTCAACTTATCAAAAGGTTTAGTTTTATTTCCCAACCTCACGGTTACCAACTGTATGCTTGGACTTTTTTTTATAAAATCACTTTTCAAAATGCCACCTTTCGAGTAGCAGAATGGGTCAGTTTGACTTATATACATTTCGTGGTATAACACTTACCAGATGTTTTATTTAGTAACTATGTAACGTATTTACAAAGTGAGTAAGCGCAACCGCTCACGTGTTTTTTTGACAATGATGGTACCTGAATTATCGCATCATTGGAGATAATTGTTTACATCATTACTTTTGGACTGCTGCTTGGTGGAATGTATGTATGTAGGTGTACATGTGTTATTTTTTTAAACAAACACCTGCCAATTATTTTAACCTCACCTAAACCTTACCTAACCGCCAGCGTGTCGACGTCACCCCGCTACGCGGGGTGCCTATTTCCGCTCTAAGGGACGCAAGCTAACCCTAACCTAACCTACAAATAACATCACTGTTACGGTTATATGTTATTTTTTACTGAGGGGGCTTCGCCCCCGCACCCCCCCTGTGGCTGGCTTCGTCTCCCCATCGTCACTTCTCTCCTTGTAATTTATATAAGAACACGTTGAATAAAAGTGACTATGTTATGCTGTCTTGTTCTTTGTAGTAAAAAGTTGGCTTATGTAAGAAAAGGGAACTGTTGCACAGACGAAACGTTCTTCGGTTAGTAGTTGTTTGTCCAACTGAAACATTTGCCAAATTATAGGTATGCCAATTTTTTTAATTCTTTATAATAATCGACTTAACAATAATTCTACCAAATGAATCTGTTGTCATACAAAAATTTGCCATAAGTTAGTTGTCAAGGTGAATCATCGGCGAAAAGTTGGTTGGCAAGTGAAATTCGGACATAACTAATTCGGAAAAAAGGCAGAACCCCGTACAGATTGAGGTGTGGGGTGAGACAAGGTGGATTGACATCTCCGAAGCTCTTCAACCTGTATATGGACGGGCTGATCCATGAGCTCAGTAACACCCCTATCGGTTGTTCCGTTGGTGGAAAGGTTGTTAACAACATCAGCTACGCGGATGATATGGTGGTATTGAGTCCATGCATCAGTGCCTTGAGGAAGTTGCTGGCTATATGTGAGAGGTACGCTGCTGCCCATGGCTTTAAGTACAATGCGGCAAAAAGTGAGTTGTTGTTGTTTAAGGCCGGGAAGAAAACATACGACTTTATTCCACCAGTTGTACTTGAGGCCACAACTCTAAAAAGAGTCTCTAAATTTAAGTACTTGGGGCACTGGGTAGCAGACACGCTATGTGACGATCTGGATGTAGAAAGGGAGCGCCGTGCGTTGGCGGTCCGCGGTAATATGCTCTGGCTCGTAGGTTCGCGCGATGTAGTGAGTGTGTGAAAGTTACCCTGTTTAAGGCGTTCTGCCAATCTTTCTACTCGTGTGCACTATGTGTTAGCTATACGAAGCGGGCCGTCAACGTACTTAGGGTGCAATATAACAATGTGTTCAGGATGCTGATGGGGCTCCCTCACTATTGTTTGTAGTGCGTCCGGCATGTTCGCGCCGGCGGACGTGCCGGGATTCCACGCAATCTTACGCAACAGAATGGCGTCCATGATGACGAGAGTGAGGAGCAGCACCAACAGCATCCTACAAGCATTTGCTGAACGGGCGGATTGCCCGATTATGCGACATTGGGATCAGGCGCACGCTTCAGTGCTTGCCTCCCCTCGTCGATTTTAGTTTTAAAATACCTAATATGTTACTAACATTAGCTGTAAGTACACTGTAACTAAGAAATTATGGACCTCGAGTCCGAAATAAATCATATTTAATTTAATTTAATTTTAGTATTTTTTTTTTTAGGGCCGTCCTCCCGGCTTGCCTCGCCTCGCCCGCCATTGGCGCCATTTCTATGCAGTATATTCGATTCCATTAGTATTCGATATTTAACTATAGGGCAACAATGCTTTCGTATGTCCGGCTGTACGGCTGTCCCCTCTATAGGTTGCATCTCTCAACAAATTCTCGTAAAATTTTGTGAGCGAGTTCGATATTTAACTATAGGGCAAAAATACTTTCGTATGTCCGGCTGTTCGGCTATCCGGCTGTCCCCTCTATATGTTGTATCTCTCGACAGATTCTCGTGAAATTCGATTCGATCGATTTCTATCTCGAGTTCGATATTTAAGTAGGTATAGGGCAAATCGCTCTCGCCTGAGCCGTTCGGCCGAACAAAACAACCTTCCGCATAGGTTTTGTAGGAAATTTTATGCAGAAACTTTTATCTTAAGTTCCTATAACGCTATTCGTACAGATATTCGAGATAGGTACGAAAATCTGAAAGAAAGTACCTTCAATCCCCCCCTACACCCTCAGCACAGCCCCCACCCTCGAAGACTTTTAATATGTTTATCTGGACACCTCAAGGTGTAATTGTACCAATTTACAAAAATACAGGAATTATTTCCCCTGTGTTTAATAAAGTCCAAAAACTTTTTTAATTTTTTTTTGGTCATCAAAAACTGCATGCGGTTTCCTATGACATTTGGTCGAGCACCCCTAACCTAGGTCTGACCGTTTAGCCAGGCTGTACTCCAACTTTCTCCCCGAGGCAAACCTTGAAATGGCAATTTTTTTTGGGGTCACACGGAGAGACCCTACACTTTTTTCATACATTACCAGGTCATAGTTGCACTCTTTCCCGAAGAAACAACTATATCAGTGAGAAATCAGTGGTCTTGCAGCTTTATTTGTTTGTTTTGTTTAGAAATTCTCAATGGATCGACATGGGAATTGTATGTTCGATAAGCAGGTGACTGAGCTTGCTTATTCTAAACGCAAAATGAATTATGATGAACAACTACGAAAAAACGACGTTTTCTTAAATCGACTATTTTTTTAACTTGAACATCCTGTAGCTCCTAATGTATCGATCGTAGAGTGAAAATAAATATGACCAATTTTGTAGGAAATTTTATGGACAAACTTTTATCTAAAGTAATTATAAGAGTTATGATGAACAACTACGAAATAACGACGTTTTCTTAAATCAACAATTTTTTATCTCTTTGTTTACTTTAACATCCTGTAGCTCCCAAAGTATTGATCGTAGAGTAAAAATCTTCATGACCAATTTTGTAGGAAATTTTATGTAGAAACTTTTGTCTGAAGTTATCATAACGCTTTTCGTATAGATATTCGAGATATGTACGAAAATCTGAAAAAAGGTACCTTCAACCCCCCCCTACACCCTCAGCACAGCCCCCACCCTCGAGGACTTTTAGTATATTTATCTGGACATCGGTAGGTATAATTGTACCAATTTACAAAACTACAGGAATTATTTCCCCTAATTGCCCATATTCGGCTTAATTTTCTTGGATTAATTCTATTAATTTGAAGGTTACGTTAAAACACTTTTTGTTTGTTTTAGAATTTTAGTCGATAAAAACTTGATTATATTTTATAACTTGAATTTTTTATATTTCAGTTATCTAATAATAATAATATCCTTATTACATCACAAATAATAAAGATTATTACAAGTTATCTAATGAGAATATTTACCAGCATGATCTAAGCTTTATGACAACTTTTGTTACGTTGTATGGTAACGTCATGTATAGTTAGTTATTTATGTTAACGTATTGCGGCCTTACCCCTCAACTAAATTATTAAATTATTATATTTATGATGGAAAAAAGTATTTTTTATCGCTATTTATAATTCTACTTAGGTATATGATAACCATCAGAAAGACCAAGTATATAAAAAAAGTAGACGAATAAGCCGATTTATTAATAAATAATAATCCATGTTTATAACATATTAAATGAGTTTTTGTCATTTTTTGTTCAATGTATACAGCTCACAAAGGCAAATTAAAAATATTAGTATACCTAATTATCGTAAATTGATATATAACTTATATGTTATCTGAACTAAAATTTTATTTCCAAATTTAACACCCCGCTAAGCTAAAGTTTGAGCACCACGCAGCGCCCAAATCCCATACATTTCTACCCTAGTCCGGTGAAACGGCACGCCGATTCGATATTATGTGCAAATCACGTTTCTTAGTCCGGTAAATGGTACAAACCACGGAAATCGACCCAAAAAACTTTTAAAATGTTTTAAGCATAGGTATCTATAAGTATGTTATTAATTTCTAGGTAAATGATGGCAAGTTTATCTATCTTGCTATTGAACTTTTGTTCGTAGCCCTATGAAACTCGCAGACCCTATAAAAAAAATAAACGTGTATCCAGGTCTTAAGCGTCCGGTGAAACGTACTTTTACCTTACACCTCTCTAACAAGGATTATTTTTAGAGAGGTGTGCTGTTCGTAAGTGCACCGCACAGTCACCAGCATTACCTATCTGCCGCAATAAAGATGTCTAAGGCTATAAGGCTGCTTTCACGTGCACACTAGCGCCACTGGTAAATAATTGTGATTATTTAAATTTAACGATAGACATTAAAAAAAAGAGGCTGCTACGCACTGTATTTAAGTACCTTGTGAATACATCAATGAAGTCGTTTTTATGTTGCTGGATTACGTAACTAGAGCGGTGAATTCGTGAATGCCCCAGATCACATGTGTTTATGGCCCGAACCGAAGGTGAAGGCTACAAATATGCGCTCTGGGGCTTTACGAATTACCGCCCGTGTTGAGTTCAAAATTTTACATCTTCACCTGGCCACAATGCGAGTTTTCCCGTACGCGCAGCGTGCAGTAAAACTCGCATTATGGCCAGGTGTGATGTAAATGTAACAATATAGAAAACTACAAAGAAATAAAAAGAAATTCTCTACACATGCGTTAGAGTAGTATGCTGTTGAAAATTCATTACCTATAGGCGATTTTTCCCGAGATTACGGACCGGCTGTGGCGGGTTAAATTAGCATGTCTAACGAACGGTTCGCACCGTCCGGTGTCACGGTTGCCTCTAATAATGATACTTAATTATACAGTATTATGATCATATGCTCAAAAGGCAAATTAGACTCATTCGCTTCTTGTGATCTTACTTGCGAATGTACAAAAATACGTAGATAAATACTTCTAATTCGTATATTAGGTACGTGTTACTATGTATAAAGGGTAGTTAATGTGTAGTCAGTGATAAAACTAAGGCTTGATTAGGTTTATACCTAGAGGAAGAATAGTTATAGAAGGACTCCTACTCAAATCGGTAATGGCTGTAAGCATAGACAAATACATAGCATGTAAACATGTAAGCTGTACTCGTAAACTGCATCTACATTCCAGCTAGTTCAGCAGCCATTACCCATTTCTTAAATTTATAACAACGGCTTGACATAACCTAGACCAAAATATACGGCTGTGTCGGGTCCGGGAGGGGTGTTCGCGAAGTGGGTCACGGATGCAGCTTCTGACACAAATAGCGTCGCATCCCGCCATCGCCACGTGGCAAGCTCCCCGATACTTCGCGTTTATGGGGATGGCTAAATAGTTGTTCTTAAACTTACGTCACGTAGGCACTTAGTTGGCCCTATTTTGCCACCTACTTACCTACATATATTGCTACTACGTATATTTATGCATTTTCGTCAAGCACCTGCTCGTAATGTTGTCTTCCACCATACCTACCTGCTACCTATGGACAACGACTAAGATATACGACATATACGTACTGAACGTTGTATTTACTTAACATGAGTATTAATTCATACATGTACAGTCGACGTCCAAGATATAAGTATTTAATTTTATGAAAATAAAGATGTCTGGTGCTAAACTGTAGGTACTGTAGGTACCTACAGTCAGCTTGATAGTAAGTAGCAGCCACAGCAGCCAAATATATAATCGTAACCCACTCTTATTCTTGCACTAACAAAGACGTGTAGGTATCGTAATTTTTGTCTACTTTGGCTGCTAATAACTACCTAGGTATATATAATGCTGACTGTAATTGGATACTAGATTTTTAAAAGCTACTTAAAATGCGATGGCATCAACTTTCTCAAAACTACTTCCTAAATGAAGTTTTATACTAGCTATGCCAACCTTAGTTTCTTTCGAAATCGTTTCCCAAAATTACCCTGAACAAACGGACAGTGCAGTTTAGTTAAATTGTTAATTAGAGAGTAGATAGATAAAAATAAATAGGTCCGATTTGCCTTCAAAAGTTTGACACAAAGAACCTTCCTAGTAGGTACTTAGATGTCATGATATTCGGCGATTGTTGTTACAACCTATGGATAACGAGAGGTTACAGTATGCCGTGCGGTTGTAGTTTGCATAGCAGGAGACGTCTCGAATTTAGTGACGTCTAGAAATTCCGCAGGCAGTTCGGGTATAATTGATTGCGGGTGATTTTACACCATCCCCCTCCCCCGCCTAACCCCACCCCAGCCCAGGCCACCCAAAGTGCACCGCCGACGCGACGTCGCTACGGACAATCTGCGTGCTCTGCTTATTTTCACTCCTAATTCCTTCGCCGGAAATTGCCTTTATAAAGAACGTACTCGTAGAATTTAGTTTTGGTCGGGACGCCGTTAGTGAGATAAAAGTGAATTGCTTGTTTCGCAGTGCAATTGCACTGGCCAAACTCGAAAGATGCCTGCGCAAGATATCTTGACAAATTGCGTTATATTCTGAAACTTAAGAGCTTTTTACCAAAGAAGAAATGTACTTAACTGCGTCGCAAGATGAGTCTTTATTCGCACTAGAAATGCAGTTTCGTTACCTACTTTTCCGTTTTCAGACCTTTTCGAATGTCTAACAACAATATTTAATCTCGGAATCCCTGGAATCCGTAATAAAACATTATGTAGGTATGCCTATCTACCCACATTGATACTGGTAATGTTTACACAAAAAATCTCGGTCTCGTACAGTTCACTTCAACACTTTACCCTCAAAGATTGTATTAGTAAATTATCATCTTTATTTACAGGTTGTAGCTTCTACGTGGGTAAAGTGCCGAAGTTATCAGTACAAGGTCAAGATTTAAGTATTACTGTGTAAGTAGAATTCAGTGCGTCATAATGCAATGTAGGTATTCATCACGTATTATATTTACTTATAATTATGTTAAGAATAAAAGTGTGCAGATAATTTTGTGCACTTCATCCGCGTATTTAACCTACTGTATGTAGCTTGTGTATTTGCTACGCGTAAAATTCCTTTACCCACAATAAAATTGGTTTGCTTATTTCGCTGAGCTTGCCAAGTCGGTGGTTTGGTAAAGTAGAGAGTAACACACTTAGCGTACACTTATTTGGTTCTCGCTTTCGTTTCCACTCCACATTGTTTATGTAATTGTAATTGTTCTTATTCTGGCGTACGGTATTATCTAAAGTCGCATTCAATCGGGGTTTACCAATAATATTTGGTAGGTAACCTACTTGGATGGTCTAGGTATGGTTTTCGTAATTCACTTTTAATAAATGTGTATGTTACCTACCCCTCCAAACCATGAAGGTTTACTAATTAAACAAATTATCGAATAAGTTCAGCTAAATAAACTACCTCCTATTAGTAAACAAGATTAGAGCAAGATAAACATACCTTCTGAGTATCTACCTAAAACTATTGTTTGTGCGATATCGATAGAAAGATCAATATTGTAATGCCCATTTATATTTTTTCTTGTGTGTTATTTTCCTAACAATTAAAAAGTCTGTTCGTATCTGAGGATATATTCCTTTCTGTAGTCGCTCTCGGAGCGGAGCCAACTGGGTCGAGTTCTGCAACTTCCAGCAGCTTTTATCAGGCTTGTCTTGCCGTTCATTCTACGATCACTTGTAGGTACCTACTTATATTAACGAGATACTTATAACACTATTCAACCAAGAGACTTTGGGACTCTAGATTCTAGAGGTACGTTACGTTTATGAAAAACTCTTTTAAAAAAAGCATGATAAGAAATATCGTGCTCTATTAAGAGTCCGCAGTAAGCTCGATTCTCCATACAAACGTAGTTCTCTCATTTTAAAACTTAGTGTTGGATTGTAACGAAATTCTGCACGTACAATGACATGAGGTATATCCAGGTCGTCTGTAATAAGTTTATGTAGCTTCAGATACGATAGTAAAAAAATACAGCGAAATTGAGATTTCTTACAAAACTTGTTTTTGCTGTATTTCGTTTGTTTTATAAACTGGAACCATACAAACTACTTAATTAATAATAATTAGATATACCTCACGTCATTGTATAAATATGCAAAGTTTCGTCACAATCCAATACGTAGTTATAAAATGAGAACGCAACTCCATTTGTATGGGAAGGTGAAATTCGGCCGAGCTTACTGCGGACTCTTAAGTACGTTTATATTGTTTACCTATTTACTCACCTTGTTGTCTACTAACGTGTGAATAATTGTAAATATTGCTAATTTGTTTATCTACCTCGATGTTCTGCGCTTTTAGAAAATCAGAGTTGCGAACAAATTAACCCCGCTGCCTTTAGCACCAATGATACTCATTTGCGCTCGCAACTCGAGGGCTTCGGAAACTTCTTTCAAACCTTAAGAACCAGAGTTGCCTCCGTGCAAGTGCAGCGGAGGCGACGCTGTAAGTGCCAAGTATTACCTTAAGTGTGTCAATTGGTGGCTCGATGTGCGTGGCCCCCACCCCGGGCGGGGAGCGTGGGGCAGGTCGGCGGATCGATACCCGACGTCTGGCCCACGAGTCCCACGACCTCGCCTTTCTTACCACCTTCCTAAATACTAATTACGTGCTTTGACACAGCCTGCACGGGCTCGTACCGAATGAAAAGAGCTATGGATGGCGATGTGGGCGTTATTATCGTTTCCGCGGAGTGTTGTGTTTATTTTTTAGTAATGGCTGTGTGGTTTACCGTCAGGGAAGGTTTTTTCTCTGTGACTTTTTGGCAATTAGTCTCCGGTTTACAAATAATGGCGTGCAAAGAAGTTTTTTGGGAATGGCTTTGACTCGCTGATTGGGAAACAGAACCCTGGTTTTCAAGCAACATATTTACACGCTTTTCTTGATGGTTTATTTGGGTATCAACTCAATGGAATACTCCATAAATAAATATATAGAAGGAAATCCAGTGTTGTGACCGGTATAAATTACAGGATTTAGATTGTAGTGATTCATAGTGTCAACAAGATTTTCTCATAACAGCTTAGTTTTAAATACTAATAGGATAATCATGGCCGTTGAAGAAGTACCTAGATGAACAAAAAATCTAGCTTGTTAATCCAATTATCGAAGGGGGAGTATTAGGTGGATAACGGATTTCTGTTTTCTTGATACCTACTACGGGTGCCCACTCTTTGAACGCTTTCCTAAGCTGGATATAAGGGAAACAAGATTAAAAATGTATTCCTTGCACGCGGGTCATAATGCGATTTATCAGCTCCGGGCAGTCGAACTATGTATTAGATTTACTTGCTTACCTTCTACGTAAACCGAAAATAAATGCGATTGCAATAACCCATTTAAGCGTACATGCTGTGCTACGCCGTAGCGCGTAGCAGCACTTTTCCGCTTTGTAGCGGAAATCCTACGTTCAGGCACTACTCATATGATCATTGGCATTGAATGGGTTAACGAAGTGCTGGATTGGTAGTGGTTCTTGAACTCAATAATTTATGTATGTAATGAAGAAATGAATTTATTAGCTATGCTGTTTAGGCAGTTAGGTAGGTACTTCACCTTAAAATGCTGAGGCTGTTGCTTAAAAAGACAAAGACTTTTTCATTCGGGACTTGTTCTTTGCACCTCTGACTATCGATTGTCTTATAACGAGGCGTATAAGTATCGTACGTTGTTGCCTATGATATTAAGTTGTGATTTTTCTTATACAAGTCTTTTCTTGTACAAGTACCTAGTTGAAAGTGATAATTGTGGATTATTTTGGAATGAATGAATAAGATTTATTTTGAAACAAAAAAATCAAAAACAGTGTAGGTACAGAATTCTTATATCTAAAACTATTAGTTGTCTGAAAAACGGAGCCCACTCAGCATGAGTCGAGGCAGAGGGGGCCCCGACGCTGATTTTCAGTGGGTGCTGTAATGAGTACTTAACCTAAAACGAAAATTAAGGAATCGCGTATAATGAACAGGCTTTCGATTTGAATACGAAAAGTATTATTGCTATTGTGTCTTCCGTACTGTTACAAATACGCGTACGAAAACGAGATCGCAAAAGAAAAACGGGAGAAAGTTTATAATCGTGCTTTCCAATAAAAGGCATAATTCTTTAGCATTACGTGCAACGGCAGTGCGGTTTTGTCCAGTAGCGTTGCATCTTCAGGTGTGAGCGAGACGCTAGCACCCCGTACTTTCGGCAGCCACCTACCCCCCTTTGCCCCAAAAGGGGGTAATGGACGCACGAGGCTCCTCGGCCGTGTTGTGCCGCTCTTTATGCCTCCTTGCACGCGTGCACTTGCTAGTTTCTTTGACGTCCCTTTGTTGAGGATTCCAATTTCGGTACGTCTACCCAGTTTATTTTACTACTGCAGTTTATGAGCCAAGTCGTTACGAGGAAATTACGTTCTGATAATTTGTATATTTTAGTCGGCTTTTACAAAGAAGAACAACACTCAACCTTCTTGAAATCATAATTAAAACTATCACTATTAGTTAATACATTTGCTTATTCCGATTGTTAGGTATTTCAGATATCTACTAAGATCTCTTATTGACGTAAGATAATGCTAGATTTTCTAATAATAAGCACATTAATTTCATATTAACTCCGATATTAAAATAACTAGCTCACCGCAAAGTTATTCATAAATGTCTTTATGTTTTGATGCATCTCGTGTAATCATGCAAATTTTCCAAGACGAGTGGGTGGCGCCCTCTACGACTGAAACTGAAACTTGAAGCCACCCTGTTCGAAGGTCGTTCGAAAGTTCTTGCAAGAAATGAATTCGCTGCAGCAAAACACTTTCATCCCGCTCTTTATTATTTTAAGGATTGCATATCTAAGTAGGGGATATAAAGAACTGGCATAAAACAAAAGACCTTCGTTTTTGTTTTATTAAAACCCTGTATAAGTAGTAGGAACGTTTTATAGCTCAGTTAGTCGGCGACGAAAACACTCATTATTCTAAAACTCAAATTAGGAAAAGCTATTAGTAAAACTGAATAGCACTTTAATTACGGGTGGCATGATATAAGGCTGGTGTAAAAGGGCACGGGTTGGGTGCACTATCGATCTCCGTTGAATTAGTGTGCGGATCGGTCGTCGTCTTTGTGAGGCCGTAGGACGGCCAAACAGACCAAAACAAGCTACCCCCCGCCCACCCCTCCCGCCGCTACCCAACCGTTACTACGTAGAGCCTTCATCTGCTCGCATACTACGGGGATTCGAATTGATCCTAATTCTAGATATGTACGAAGGTGCTTTAGATTTTGTACCGACTTTGTGAAGTAAAATTACATGGCGAATGTCACTGCATAGTCAACTTATTGTGCCATTTTTCGATCTACCGATCAATATTACATTCGTAGATGGTAGAGTGTATATTTATAATTATTCGACGGTTTTATAATTAAGTGGTGCATAGCGGATCCAGAAGGGGCATGCAGCTAAAGGGCTCAATCCAAATCACAGAGGATGAATAGGACTCGGAAGTCGTTATTAGAATCTGACCTGAGTGACTTAGCTTGGGAATTCAATCTCGAGCTGACATTGATAATTTGAAATCTCGCATTATAATTCTGTGGACGAGATAAGATCGAGATCTCGTCCATACAATCGTCGATATCTCGACAATATCGAGAGTTCACATATTTAAAAAAATATTGTTTTATTTTGCGTCATTCTATTTGTACTTAGGGTATTGCTATTTTACTTCGAACATGAAACACAATAATGTATTGAATATTTATTTAGAGCCTGCTGTGTCCCACTGCTGGGCAATGGCCTCCCCCCTCCATTTCCAGGCTTCGCGTTCCTGAGCAGTCTCTGGCCAATTCTTTAAAAAAGAGTCGCTGACGAGGTCTGCCACGTCTCCGTTTTAGGCTGCGGTTTTGAGCTGCAGGCGGGCGGGTAGATCTGTATGTAGGAGGTAGGCAGGTATAACACCACAAAAATGCAAAAATATTCGTACACGTATGTATATATACACACCAACACTAAATGTTATTTTGTAAATAATTACTTTTGAAGCTTTTAACGTGCTCTTGCTACTGCAATCTCGTTCGAGATCTCAGTATCCTAATTACTTATATCAGTCGATATCAGTTCATTCCAGATTTAATCTCGAAAAAATCTCGCAAAATCGAGATTGCATTCCTCAGTCCAGCGCGGCTATCACAAGACGGCGCGCGAGCCCTCTCGATTTTTCTTGCACTATACCTCTCTTTCTAAGTGTTCTAATAAGAGAGAGACGGATAGAGCGAGAAAAATCGAGAGGGTTCGCGCGCCGTCTTGTGTTGCTGACCAGACTAAAATATTGATTATATTACGTTACAAGATTAACTTATTATAATTACACTCGATGAATAAGTTGCCTTGTCTTACACAAGTACCTTTATCGCTCCTTAAAAGCCGGTCTACGTTATTCTGCAGATAATTGCATTTCCATTGATCAGCAGATCCTCCGTGGTCCGATGCCAGTCCGTCCATTTTGCTAATAGGGCGGAGCAAGCATGTATTACGGGTTGAATAGCAGCTCCACTGTTGTCAACTAAGTAAATAGGTAGCTCCGTTCAATCCTCGGCTTTACGACATGAGCAATCATTTTAGTATCCATTATCTTCATTTAAATTCGTTGGAGCTCTAGTCACCTATATAATATTGTCGATTGCGTTGCCGTTATTTAAGATGCAATTGGTGCCTTATAAGCAGTGATCGTAACTCTGTAGCATTTTTGATGCAGCGTAGTGTTGTTAACGGGATTGGTTTAAAGAATTTCGATCCTAATACTTAATAAGCGTTAATAACGTTAATATTAACCTTAATTAACAATTTTGATTCATATTGTCCATACCAATTCCGTCACTTATCACTGCTTTTATAAGAATGATTGATAAAATAGCGAAATAATTAAATGATTAATTTTGGCAGTCGTGTTATCATTTCACAAGATTAGTTTTCTCATCGAAATAATAAAAGCTTCAGTGGTCTCTATTTGAGACGCTGGTTTTGTACGTGGGAAGGTAAGTTTGTATTAGGTACTTTTGAGCGGTTGCATCTTAGCACTAAAGTACGTTAGAGATATTCTGTTTGTTACGTCGGAGCCCGGGTTATCTGTTTACTTAAACCGGGGGAGCTACACCCGTCTCACAAAGGAGTTATTTACTTAAATCATTAACTGGACAGTTATTGGAGGAACGTGGTTAACCTAAATATGTAGTCTGTCAGTCTGTTTTGTTGAATGGTACCTGCCTATGTATATTGATGATAGATAATAAGGATAAATATTGTGAACTTTTAGATTTAAAACTATTTAGGGACGTTTTCGTTTTGTGATGGTTTTTTAATTAGGCATACTTTGTTATTTATGCATCAATATTTCACATCAATTGTGTTTAATAATTGAGATCCTTCAATAATTTGAAGAGAATATATGACAGGTTAGTATTAAGAGTGGTTAAAAATTTAATCTAAGGTGTAGCGAGGGATTCGAAAGCACGGGCGAGAAAATTTTTTTTGCTCTGTCAAACCATATGTATCATCACACAAATCATTTATCAGTTGTATATAGTTTTTAGTTTGTTTTTATGGTTTGCCGTTTCTTGTATATATTGTATTTATTTTTGGTGTGTATTTTATACCATCTATGTTATCGGCTATTAGTTGAGGGCTTAACTTAGGAAGTAATGTAAGAAATAAAAAAGTTCAAAAAAAGTTCAAAATTCTACAAAAATAAAAAACTAAATCATTTTACCAACAGATAAAAAACAATACATTTACCTTTACAACATTTTCTCCTTTTATTATTTGATCCATCCCCGTCAGTTTTCTAAACACAACCTGCTTCTAAGTATCGTAAAAAATATTTCATTATAATTACACGTAATTACGTAACCAAAGATCCAAGCCCCGCAGCGTCCATCTATTGAATTAGTAAAGTCTGTCAAAGTGCATCGCTGAGGCACAAAGGTCGTTGCGTGGGAAATGGGGGGTGGCGGGTGGCCTCCCCCAGTCTCGTGGGCTTGCACGAAGCAAGCTAGCGCTCCACAAATTTGTTATGACGCACTGGATTTTCTCCATTGTTTGGGCAAGTAAAATTTATCGTAACTTACACTTGCGTTAAAATAGTTTTGTAAAGTTATCACATCACCATTCACTATTGAGTTTAAACTTGAAGATAATCTAAGTAAGCAGGTAATTTAAATCGAAACTAATCTTTAATTGATTTTGTGTAGATAATTTTTATCACTTACCTCATTGAATTACAGAATGCATTCCGCGTAGATAGGATTGTTTTTCTGCCGATTCCAAAATAATCGTAAGTGGGTGCAAAAATTTCATTTTTTTTATAGGTTACGGTTTTTAAATTGAGTTACCGTATAAATCAGAACGCGTCGAGTCACACACATAACTTCTAATCGTGACAAATATGTTTCAAATAATTATGCTTACTCACGTTGGTCACATAATTCGTTGTATTCGATTTACTATAATAAAAGGGCCGACTGAAAATGAACACGAGTAATTTAATGAACTCCGTTCTCGGTAGATTCGTGAGCGTGTGCGCTTGTATCTTCAGTAAGTAAAGGGCCATTGATTCTATCAAGATTATGTGTTAGATAATACTTCTACAGACTGTAGGTATTAGCGAAATGGGGAAAAAATAAGTGCGGTTATTCGCACTGCAGGTTGCGTGAGAACGGGAGGGTGACGGGGTGGCCTGAACATTATAATATCTTGCCGTGTTTACCAGAACGGTGTAAGAACGTATGGAGGTAATATATCGTTAGGCCCTTTGTCGTCGCAACTCGCGGCTCATTGCGCCTTGCAGCTGTTCACCGCATTAACATTAAGGTTTAATTAATTGCTCATCAGGATATAATTGCTCTTTTGTCGGTTTGTCTATGACAGTGCTAACATGCGAACTAATGTAACTTGAGTTAGATACTGCGCAAACATTAATGCGCGGCTTGTCTTTTTAATTAGTGGGCAGTTATATCTTAGTATCAGAAAGTAGTTTGCAGTTGAACTCTTAGTCGGTTTAAAATAGAAGTTAAAATATAAGGGATGAAATGGTATAACATCAATACCTATTGCAAAGATTTAAAAAAAGACCGGGTTGCACTCCGGGAGTGCCGGCAGAAGTGAAAACTTGAATATTATCAGTAAAAAAACCCCTGATAATCTAAACTAAGTACGAATCTTGGGATTAGGTGTCAAAAAGGACCCCGGGCTCCTTTCGGGGCATTACCATTCCATAAATAAATAAATAACCGGGAATAAGGCTAGGACGATGTTCTAAACTAAGTACGAATAGATATTGTATAATGCCTTGATTCGTGGCAGCTGACTTTGTAGCAGATAGTTTAGTCGTATATAGTTTAACTAGTCCAGATGACAAATCCATTTCGTGTAAATTGAACAAGACAGCTAATCCCCAGCGAGCCAGTTCAGGTATGATATTTCCCGTCTATGGGTATAACAGTGCATTGACTTTTATTTTACACGTTTCGTATCGGGGCACGGTACGTAACGTCGTCTGCTTAGTATTGTTCAGTTGACAGGGCGATGACGTCGGCGGTTCGGTGCAGCGGTTCAAACCCCCGTCTAACCCCCACCCCCCAACCCCCTAGCCGGTCGACGCTCTGTAAAAGGAAAAAGGAAGCTAAAGGATAATCTATCACGCCCGAGGCCCGTCTCGATAAAAATGAACGATTAGACCATACTCACAATCGATTTCAGTGTTGCATCCAGCTGAATTAAGTTTCCGACTTTTTGAACGCGATGTATAATATATAATAATTTACTTTAAAAACAAAGTTTTAACCGACTTCAATTTAGTACTCCGCCAAGCCACGAGAACATTTCCTATTTTTTTTTACTATTTACCACATGAACCGATTTCCGATAGCAAATGCGTTGATTACTAAAGGAAAAAACCGAATCGCTGTTTGTGGGCCGATAATATTTGAGGACTTCCATCGATTCCCCAAGATCATCACCAATGAATGGCACTTCATTAGTTCCTATTTCAACGGAATCTTATCAGAACCGGTGACGTACTTTTGCACTTTTAAGTACACAATTGAGTACATAATTGAGGAATTAGTCATCTGTGGTCTCCATCATCAATCCAACAAATTTATGATTCCGGATACAAATACACGAGTTATAACAGAAAATACCAAAATCACTACACGCGTGCCTAATAAAATTGAGGAGTCCCCTCAATTCCTAATGGATCCCATCATCTAACTGAATTTTGAAAAAAATGGGACCCACCTGGAAGTATATACATACGAACAAAAAAAAAATTCGAATCGGCTCATCAATGACGGAGTTCTGAGGTAACAAAGATTGAAAATAAAAAAAATAAAAAATACAGCCGAATTGAGAACCTCCTCCTTTTTTTTGAAGTCGGTTAAAAAAAGTCATTGATGCCTGAGATAAGACGTAGTGACGGCGAAGGGCAACACGCGTCTATTTGCCAGTACATATTTACTCGCCCGATAGGTTGGAAACGCTGCTTTCGTCACTCGCACTCCTCGGGTTTTTGTTTATAAATGACACAGGCAAAATGGACATCTATACCATAATCTAAAAGCAACCTGTGCCTCTATACGACATCTGACGACGAATCAATGACACATTTGGTTATGCTCTAGCTTAAGCGAAAACGCACTAACCAATAAGTTTCAATCTCTAAATAGGTACGTGAGTATGAGTATCGCCAATCGGAAATTCACCCAACTTGTTCCTAATGCATTAATCTGAGATATGGATGTATTCTCTATGCCTGCAAAAATTTATCAGTTTTATCACTCAGAAAGATGTTCGTTGTTAGTTTATAATAAATCGTTATAACTACTGCAGTTTACGTTACGCATTGCTTTTCAGCGATTTTCCAGTTTTTTTATGCATCCAAACACGAACACCCTTCAATCGGTCTTCGCCTCCTCCGGTCACTCCTAGTCGGGGCAAAGGCCTAGGTGCATTAATCTACCGTGGGAAAGGAGGAGGCAGTAAGTCAGACGGGTATTTCGGCGGCGGGGTCGGCGACCGGGCGTAGACCTACGCTACGCAGCTACGCCGTAGACATGATAACGAGCTGTGCACATGCAATCCACTATACATTATATACATATATTGAATATTCAATTATTTTAATTATTTTTATAATTTACACGCGGGGCGACTACTTTGTTTATTCATCAAACGGAGCGTGCTTTGTCATTTCGAAGTTCAATCTAGGTAGATCTATCAAATTATCGCGTATCGTCACTAATGGATTGATTAACTTTTCTATACTCGTTCAGGAATGTCAACCAATATGTCTGTAGTTGCTTCTAGAAGATGGGCACCTATCGTTCTTCTATACTCGTCATCGATCGTGAGTATGGTCTTATCGCTCCTTTTATCATCAATCGCGAAATAATTAAACTCGCGCCATAATATACGAGTAGGTTAGGGTGGCTTGCATTGTTATTTTATTTTTCTCTTATTGTTTTTGACGTGAAAACTCTGATGTAGTTATTAATAAGAGGTATTAGATTTTTCTTTTCATCATTACTATTTTTAATGTTTGTTACCTCAGAACTCCGTCATTTATGAGCCGATTCGTACAACTTTACTTTTTGTACTTTTTTTGTTTGTAAGTATATTGAGTGAGTTAAGCTGGCCAAGAATTTGGTCTAGGTACTATACTATTTAGTCTATATTTTGACGTGTAAAAGTGCCCTTTTGGCCTATTTGCTGAATATGCTATTTTTTATTTTATACTTGAAATTGATGATATAATGACGTTATTTTTTATTTTATACTTAAAATGATTTCGATCTTACTGTTGCTTAGTATCGGTTTTTATACTAGTAAGTATATCGATTTTACTTAATATACCTATACGAGTGTAAAGCAGTTAATAATTTCGCAGGCGTGGTTATCTTCACGACGAACTTATGTACGAGTATCTAATTTTAAATTGTAACGGTTTGTACCCCTGTACCGATATACAGCGTGATGCTTGTATCCATGTTATGGAAGGCCCGGTATGCCATTGATCCCGGTTGTTGTAAATGGCAATGGTAGTATAAAGGGCTTGAAAACTTCTAACAGTTAATTCGGCCTCCCACTCGAGCCCGACTCCAACCCAACCAGGTCTGGTTTCCCCTTTGAGCCGGAAGGTCGGATTGTTGACCCTACCTTACTTTTGGTACCTTCATTTTGGTAGCGGGTGTACCTCGACCTCCTTTAATAGGAGGCATCTGGAATAACGCTGCATGAGAAGAGGAAGAGAGAGCGATGCAATAGTACATTGTTTAACGAGGGGCGTAAGTGGAATATTGCGAACAAGAGTCTATCAGAAGGCTTTTGTTGACTCGAGTTTGCAATATTCTTACGCCCGTGTTATACACAATGTTTTACATCACATTTGCGAGGAAACAAATCAATTTTAGATGAAATTAATACAAATCGTAATAAAAACTGCAACATGTTAGTCGTCCATTTTGTTGAATTTGACGTGAGGCGCGTATGGCAAAGACCCTTCGGTATACAGCCACAGTTTGAAAACATTTAAAAACATTTAAATTTATTTGTAATAAATACTAAACATTAAATTGCAGTTAAATTTAATATAAAGATATGTTTTATACGTATTAAAAGTTGGTTGTAGCAAACCTTTGAAGAAATGAAATACACCTTGGCTGATTGGAAACATCCTCAGTCCGAAGTGAAGTATGAGTGGGTTCTATATTTTACTAAAACTAAACTTAACAGCCCGTGGGAGGTAAAACGGCTATAACTGCTCTGTACGCTCGCAAGTAATA
The DNA here is from genome assembly GCA_945867215.1 of Epinotia demarniana. Taxonomy (NCBI): domain Eukaryota; kingdom Metazoa; phylum Arthropoda; class Insecta; order Lepidoptera; family Tortricidae; genus Epinotia; species Epinotia demarniana. The sequence continues at coordinate 8,792,236 of OX244267.1, forward strand.
ACGCCATTGACGAGCAAGTGTGATGAAAATTAATTCACTATCCAATCCAATATTCTTAAAATACCAAGCAAAGATAAAAATGATAATTCTGACTCCGTGTAAAAAAAAAACTGGTTTTGCAGGATAGAATATTGAAACGTCGGAAATGAAGGTAAAGGTTCTTAAATAAATATTGCGTTAGACTCATTAATAAAAACGTTTTGAAAATAGGATTATCAATTTTACCATCATTCAAGAAGACGTCATCAATTGAAACATTTACAATACCTACCTATACTTACTACTAACCTACCCTGTCTATTTATAACGTCACAGTATAATTAAGTTGGCCGCGATTCTAACCTCTAAGCATTAATTTATTCTCAATAGTTAGGCTGTGGACCACAAAGACCCCTGGCTCGGATTGTTTACATTCCTGTGTGCGCAGCTTTAGGGAGGTATCCAGATTGTTAGTTTCCCAACTTTGCGGCGGTTGCTAAACGCAGACACTGTTATTCTGACGAAGTTGAGCGATGCTTACTTACGTTACTATCAGCCTTGCTTGCTTAATTTGCCGCGTGTTTTGAAAGCCTTCGATTCTACTTCGATACCTATTTATTAAAAATAAATAAAAGCATACGTGTCGTTATTTTATGATATTATTTCTGTACAGGTTTGACACAGTCAAGCAAGCAAAAATATGTAAAACGTAATGGATTTAAATAGAGACTGATACGAATTGCGCGTGACTGTACTTAATTAAACTGACGCAAAAACGCAACCACGGTTGAAATTGTAGTTTTTTTACATCGTTATTGGGAATTGTAGGTACAGGTATAGCGGCAAGGTATAGTAAATAAACCTATGTGTATCGCTTTAAATACTAAATTAAATAGGCGTAGGTAGGTGTAGTGTATTGCTATCCTTATCTCGTGCGCATACGTCACGTCACGATGACCGGAGTGGGGGGCAGTAGTTGTCCGACCGTTGCCGGGAGTGGTGGTGTGCTTTCGAGCCAAGGAACGTGTAAATAGCAACACCGGTATACCTATAAAAGTGAACACTACAGTAGGTATGTATAATTAAACAACCTAGATAAAGCTTGTCATTCGTATCTACGTATCAAAGAATGCTCACTACATTCATTATCGACATCGAAATTAGCACATCACGAAGTCAACGAAGATGACATAAAACATATATGTCTGTTTCGACGATACTCTTTTTTGATTCCTCATGAAAACTTGACATACCAAAATAAGCTAGTATCACTCACCACATTTCAAACTTTTGGTATACAAGCATTTCCTAACTGTCATAATTTAGGATTGTTCAATGCACTTTCAATGCAGAACATGACAATATATGGGGACGTTATAAAATAGTTCCGTCGTGCCGTCGTTATGAAACTGGTTTGGAGGACCATAAAACTATTCGTGTGTACCAGGTTTATGAGTGTCGTCGCGACTTGTGGGTATTTCGAAGACGTATAGGAAGGTTTTGCATAAGGATGCGATAACTTGAGCTAGGCAGCCGGATATGACCGAAGGAAATGATCCGTGGATGCATAGCATATATCTGTGAGGCGTACCTTACAGCTTACAGTTTCCTAACTTACCAGAAAGCAGCCTGAAAGCATAGCGTATCTAATGGGCGGTCATTATTCATCTCTATAAACATTAATTTAGTGGTTTCAAGGAATTAATACTTCCAGAAACTTGTCTCGAATGCCGCAAAATGATGGTCGATTAGTTCAATCTAACTACCAAAGGTCCAAAGCGTTATTAATTTTTGAAAATGTCTGTAGCAGCAATGTATTGCGTACACTCATTTGACACATGGAAGAAGCGGGTTACTTGTGACAGTTGTGACGTCACGTAAATAGGTAGACAAAGTGATGCTCCATTGGTGTGCTAAATTATTTTATATGGAAAAAACTGGCCAAGTGCATGTCGGGCCACGCGCAGTGTAGGGTTCCGTAGTTGCCTGTCTGTCTTAGTTACATCGACGTGCGGTGCGGTTGCGTCGGCTGAATTTGTACGAAAATTAGAATTTACAAGTACACATTAAATTGGTCGACTATTACTCGGTAACTACTTATGCTTACTTGTCCGTGATCGTTTTCCTTTTAAATTCATTATATGTAACTACTACCACGAATTTTTTCACATCCCTAGTAGTAGCCGTTTAACCGGCAGGCGGGGGTGACTCGAACAAAAATTAGGGTTTTCAAGCCTAATATATATCTCGCAAGCGAATCACTGATTTGAAAAATAGCTTTAGGAAACCAATAATATTTTAACGAGCTATCCAACGATACCCAACACCATGGGTTTAACGAGGGGAAAAAAATACATCCCAGGAGGTACCCTTAAAAATATTTTTGAAGATTTTATTGTATTTTTTTGTCGGCGTGAGTAAGTTTTATACCCATGCCGAGTTACAGTTTTCTAGTACATAGAAATGGTTACTGAGCTAAGCCGAAGACGGACGGACGGACAGACAGACATGGCGATACTATAAGGGTTCCTTGTTGACTACGGAACCCTAAAAAAAGTTGGTAGTTAAGAAAAACATACCTACTCCTGGTAACAATTTGAGGTAGGTAATATTAAAAATACGCGCTGTATTGCCTTAGAAAACTTTTACGCATCTGAAAGTTTCCGAAACTCTATAGTCTTAATAAATAAATCATGTATCTATATATGTCATATCTTTATAAAGATACGCCAGTTAGCGTGATTGTAAGTCAAGAAAGAGGTCTACCACCTTTAATCCTTAAGATACAAATCATCATCATCATATCAGCCGAAAGACGTGCACTGCTGGACATAGGCCTCCCCCAAAGAGTGCCAAAGTCGCCGGTCCTTTGCCACCCGCATCCAGTGGACGTCCGCAAACTTTACCAGGTCAAGATACAAATAAAATAACTAAAAATTGGGCACCTAGACCACTTTCTTGGCTTACCGAATACCGACCCAGGTTTTGACTGAGTACATCCTGGAAGTATCTTATTTGAAAAACATTTATCAGTTTACCAATTCAATAACTATAGAGTTTCAGATAGTAATCACATCAAATAAGCATTAAGTATCAACATAGGAAGTTGCCATAGATCCCGTTCTTTTTTGATAAAAAGTTAAATATATTCAATCAAGTAATTATAAATTTGTGAAATGCGGGTCTCTTGATATAATTCGCGTTTTTTATAAATGCTGCTTTTCAGTCGATACTTTCATTATTAGGGTTGACGGAGCCTTTTGGAGTACTGGACACAAATGCACACGAGCATGTGTCCAGTGCTGAAATGATTTTAATTTTATTTTGTAAAATTCGTTTTAAAACTAAAATAATTTTAAGTTATTCCACCACCACATAGAGATGTACCTAGATGATCCGAAATAAAGATTATTATGTAACAAAATCAGCACGAGTCATCGTCCCTAATGGTAAAAAAATATAGTGCAGTATAGAAATACTCAAGTAAAAGACCTAAACTTATGTGTAATTTAGTATAATGCAGGTTTAATATTCGTACTAACTGATTGCCCTGTGTAAGCTTCTACTTTGCGGCGGTATTAAACCGGAGGTGTTCTTTTTTGCTATCGTTACAGTAATCATTTCTAAGGAGCTGTTTATAAAGCTAGCTACTGCATAGTTCAGTTCATACGTGAATATATGATTAGTCGAAATGACATTGCTAAATTGAAATGTAAATTATTATTGAAATTTTAAAGACTTAATCATGGGAACACAGTTGGCGCGTTACAGTAAAAAAATACTTTGTTACTATACTTACACCCATTAATATTTACATACGCTACCTTAGCTATTGAACCCTGATATATGTTTCGTCAAAATATTGAACGAAAAACTAGATGATAATTTTATTAAAGAATATAATCGGAACAGGCGTGCGTTTGGCCCGGTATGCTGAACGGTTTCAGGTTCAACTAATGCCAAAAGATGATTTTGTCCCTTTAATTATTTTTTCTCGCAGCTTGTACTATTTAAAATCTATGTGAATAAAAGACAGTCATTAAAACATGAATTAAATTTACCAAGTCTAGTATGCATATGCCTTAACGCTGAAGTAACAATCAATCGAAGAGGAACAACACAACACGCGGTACTTGCGTTGTATTCTCCACCACGATTACACGTTACACAGTTATTTGTTTTTAGATTTTAGTAAAACGTGTTTAGCAACCCGGAATTTGTTTTCAAGATTACATATGGGAACAGTTTAACATAAACCGTAATAGATAGGATCGGGAGGTATCTAGATGTTTGGATTTACAAGTAAATATCTATCTTCATACTATCTGTTTGATTTAGGCTCACGCTAAATTACGTAGAATAAAGATATTCACTTCGATGACAAATGATAAAGTCTGGGATCTATGGCATTTCAGATTAACACCACAGGGCTGTTATTCGCTATGCGCTAAAGCGGCTTACCCCGCTGGCCACCTGTCACGAAACTAGACCTCTACCTACGCTTGGTTACTACGCATCGCGGTGTCAAGATATATTTTGTGCGAGCGTTGAGGTGAGCTTATAGCAAGTTACAACACACTGACAACTGTCTCCTCCAGTACTTTATACCTGATCCTAAAACCTTGAATCACACTGGCGCAATCTGCGGTGACATTTAATGTCAAGTTTACTATTGACCGCCACCGCAGGCCGAGCTAGTCTGTGAGAGGTTTAAAATGTATAGAGTACCTACTGAGATTCTGGCGTTTTGCCTAGAAGCAAAACACCTTGTAGTGGTAGCCCTACGCTTAAAAAAACCGCAAATCGATGTACAGTTTAGCTGTTTGGCACACACATACTAGAGGTCAAAACAATTTTTTTGACCCGCAGTTCCTAAAAAAAAATCCCTTAGGGGGGAGTGCCGAATCATTTTCTCTGTATCTGAAAGAGTCCAACCATGATATTTTGTGACAAAAACTAACCAAACTATACCAACTGATGAAAAAGCGCAGTTAAAGGGTTAAAGAGCTATTTCCCGTTGGATATATGGATACTACGTATAATTTTATGATTAATATGTACTGCATCTGCAGTACAGTTCCATAAGTCACGTAAAATAGGTATTGAATTAGAACTGTGACTTGGTAATACAGAAAAATTAGAAAAAAATGCAATTATTTTCAAAATTGCTTTTTTGAGGTTAGATATATCAAGTATCATTTGTAGTATATTGAATTTAAAAAAAATCATCCATATCGTGTCTGGAGGAGCCCAAACTTGGTATGTTTCGAAAATTATGTTTGTTTTAATTAAAAAAATATGGCTAAAATGTAATGATTTAGTATATTTTTAGAATCGCCTCAAAAAACCCTTTCATATGATACTACACACAATAGGTTTCTGAAAAAAAAAACCATACAAAAAGAAAAATGTTCCGGCACTCTAAGGGAATTTTTTTTAGGAACTGCGGGTCAAAAAAATTGTTTTGACCTCTAGTATGCGTGTGCCAAACGGCTAAACTGTACATCGATTTGCGGTTTTCTTATGAAATTGGGCTTGTGGGGCCTCCACTATTGGTTATTATACTTATTATTTGTTTTCATATACAATTTGACAAGTTGTCACAACCGTGGAAGTAATACAATCCTGATTAGTGGCATCAGCGTTTGATTCCACCCCTCCGGCCAGAACACGATAAACAACCCAAATTGGTGACCTCCTTCGTTTGATTCAGCCGGTTAGTTTGGAATTGGACTGAGGTGAGCCCTGCTTCGCGGTACGACGCCGACGGTTCCCGGCGTTTGTAAGAACACGCCGTGCGTCGCCCACTGCTCGAGCGTCAATAGGAGTCAAGTAAGAAGTGCATGTAATTTTCACTATTGATGTCTACGAATGTGCAGCGGTCCATGAAGAATAGCCGGGTCAATTTTTGAATAAGACGTTTATTCGACATTTGTATGGTTTTTTTTATTTTTTGGAATATTAGATTCGTACCGACAGCGAGAGGTAGGGTTTTTAAAAAGAAAAAATATGGTGCATGAGGCACCACTGTGCTTCTAATGGTTAGCTAGATATTGATGCTTTAAAATCACCGTGCCATACCAATGTCGTCAGCGCCATACAAATGTCGCCAGCGCTATACAAAAGTCGATATAATGCCATACAAATGTCGATTCTGCCATATAAATGTCGATAGCGGCATTAAAATGTCAACGAGTGCCATCAAAGTGTCGATCTTGCCATACAATTGTTGAAACAGCTTAAAATATTTGTACAATAAAAAAACTCACTATTTCGATATAGTATCTCCGGTTTATGGTTTATGATGGTAGTTATATTGTACTATTACTTATTCTGTGATTATATTCCAAAATATTAAAAATCACTTAGATTTTGTTTTGAATGTGTATGCCACGTTCGACATTTGTATGGCCATAAAAGCCGTACAAATGTCGCCATACAAATGTCAACATGAATGTTTTTTGGGGGTCCATATTGGCTGCCATAAAATTCGTGATCCTAATTTTTTTTGTACTAACGTATTGTAGTCATAATCATCGCTAGTCCTAATTTTTTTCGTCCTAACTTTTTTGTTCCTAAATTTCTGTCACTATCATTGGAAGTCATAATGATCAGTTGTCCTAAAAATTTTCTTCCTAATTTCATTACTAAGAACTTGCTTGAAGTCATAATTTTGTTAATCATAACATTTTTCTTCGTAACGGACATACATCATAATTTTGTTAGTCCTAATATCATAACTAAGAACATACTTTAACTCCTAATTTTGTTTTTCCTAATGAATAAAAGCTTTCGCTAAGTAAATTGAAAAAAAAAATCGGTTCTGGCGCTTCGCCGGCCGCTGCCGCGGCACGCTCGCTTCGCTCGCTCGGCTCGCGCGCGTTGGGTCGCAGTACAACTAACACTCCTCCTCGCTTCGCTCGTCGTCGTACCTACACGGTCCTGCCTTAGTCTACGTCGGCACAGACAGGCGGCTAGAGTCTGTAGAGTCGATGTAGAGCGAATATGTAGAGTCAATGTAGATTCAATGTAGAGTCTATATGTAGAGTCAATGTAGAGTTAATGTAGAGTCGATGTAGAGTCGTTGTAGAGTCGATATGTAGAGTCGATGTAGAGTCGATATGTAGAGTCGATGTAGAGTCTATATGTAGAGTCGATGTAGAGTCAATGTAGAGTCGATGTGTCAATGTAGAGACGTCTAGCTAGAGTCTTGTGTTCTCGTCTTGTACCTAGCGATAAAAAACCACACGTTTATTTACTTCGCTAACATTTATGATGAGAAATATTATGAAAAACAAATTTAGGATTAAAAAATGTATGACTAGTGTCATTATGAATTGCAATAAAACGGGCAAGTGAGTGTTATGACGAAAAAAATTAGGAAAATAAAAATTAGGACCTGTGAAACTTATGATTACTGTCATTATGACTTCGAATGGTTATGTCTTACGATCTTTAGGATCAAGAATTATTAGGACTAACGATTATTATGGCGTAAAATTTTATGACGAACATTTTCGGACTTCCAATAATAGGACTTAAAAAAATAGGTGAAACAAAGCGCCCCCGTTTTTTGGCGATCCTTCGTACACTATTAATTGAATTCACTAATTAGTTAAACACGAAACTCTTACCCCATATTGCTAACCTTTGTTATGAAAGACACATTTTTATTTCAATCGTATATTAATAAATTAACGCCCATACAAATGTCGTGATAGCCGTACCAAAATACATCGTATCAAGAAAACCTGTTTCCTCCTTCGAAAATACCGGCTCTGCGTCCACTCCCGTTGCTGGTTTAAGCCCAACTAACCTGTCTATCGTATCGTAAAATAAATGTAACGGTGGGATAATAAAAAAACAGATTTTAAGGGTTTTGAGCTTGAGTCCTAATAAATGGGTCGCGCGTGGGACAACTACAAAAATACTTCACAGGTTTTAATTATTCACGCATTAAATTTGCAAGATATATTAATGAATACGCTAATAAACTTTCTTTATAACAGTACAAGTTGTTTATATATACGTTGCCGTAGTCCATAGTTATGAATTTTTGTTTGAGCAAAACCGCAAGTGGGACACGCAGAAAAGCGGTAGATTTCGCTGTTTTACGATTCCAAATACTTTTTTTTTCAGAATCAATGAATATTTAAGGCATTGTTATATATATTTTAAATACTTTATAACACACGGAATACAAATATATATGAATCAATACTCCATGTTAATCTGAATTGAAATTATGGCCGTGGGACAGCAAAAACAGCTCGTTTGAAAATTGACCCAGCCCATGCGCATAATGTTGTTTTCTTAGCCATAATGTTGATAAAGAATCTAATCTAATCTTATTGTGATGAATCTAGATTGCCCGCTGATTGCTGACTGATTGGAATTGCGAATATGAAAGAAGTGGTGAAGTTGTCTTAATAATTATTAATCAATGAATATTAGGGGAGAATCTTACACAAATCGACCGAGTCCCAAACTAAGCAAAGCTTGTACTGTGGGAACTAGACGACGATAAACATACTTATATAGATAAATAAATACATAGAAAAGATCCATGACTTCGGAAAAAATGTTTGTGCTCATTACACAAAGCCCTTACCGTGATTCGAACCCTTTGCTTCGTAGGCATGGTCACTACCAACTACGCTAAAGCTATTAGTAAGAAAGATCATTGACGGTATTGCCAGATTATCTGCCAGAGTACCTACGTACTCTGGCAGATAATCTGGCAATACCCATATTGAATCGTTCGTCCGGACTCCAATAAATATTTATGCTTAAATCTTAATATTGGTAAAAGATTTTAACCAACCAGCTTCCTTATATATATACAACATTTTTTCAACATTAAAATTAACGATAAACCGGTTTCACTATTTCTAAAAACTTCTATGCTTTTCCGCATTTGAAAATGTATCACTAGGAATTTGATTTTACAAATATATGCTGAATAATATCATAATAATAAACAACATTTTTTCAATATTAAAATTAACGATTATCCGGTCCCACTATTTCTAGGAACTTCTATGCTTTTCGCGATTTGAAAATGTATCACTAGGAATTTTAAAAATATTTCACAATAAGTTCTGCCGGGCAATGGGTGAACGGTGAACCCAAGTAGATTGACTCTCGAGTCCGTATGCGTCACCACACATCCATTTATGATATGTACAAAGACGATGAATTTTCAAATGATTTGATTATATGTTATCTCTACGGCAACGGAACTGTTATACCCATTATTATTTAACAAATAAAATAAAATAAATATGCTAAATTATCTCGTTACATTTATCAGATAGATAAGAATGGGTAAAAGAGGTACCTACCTAGATCTGGAAGAAAAAATTAATAGTTTAAAAAACACTAGAAAAACACGCTTTTATAAATGCACTTAAAAACAAAATAAATAAATAATGGATCGTTCAAGTGGTCTCTATTTCTGGGCTGAAGTGTAAACTATGTGCTTTTAATTATAATATTTGATTGTAAAAGCGTGGGGCGATGGAACAGGAAAGACTATTTGCATAACTTGCTGAGAAATTAAGTTAAGCGACTTTAAATGTTAAACGTTATGCTCTTGTGCGACCTCATGCAGTTTCCGCCAGGAAGTTAGTATTAGTATTTATTTACAAGAAAGTATTTCATGTTCCGGCGCCCCACGCTTTTACAATCAAATATTACAATTAAAAGCACATATTTTACACTTCAGCCCAGAAATAAAGACAACTTGAACGATCCATATTTTTTTTTATATAAGTGCATTTATAAAAACGTGTTTTTCTAGTGTTTTTTATACTATTAAGTAATTTATTTTTTCTACTCCTGTACCGTTATCTGTCATTTATATAGGCGTTAGCTCAAATACAATGACAATGACACCGATAATAAGTCGTCGAAAAACTCTATGCTCTATGGCCCATAAACGCACACTTTAGTGTACTTTTTTGGTTCATACATTTTCCATAAAAGCACTGTTTACCACGATGTCAAATCATTAAACTTTTTTTTAATCAGCCACTATATTGCAGTGGTGCCAACTTCATAAGCAAAATTTTCGAAATAAAGAAGTTTTCATTACCATCAAATATTTGTAAAACATAAATTATTTACTAAAATAAAAATAAATTATCATGTATTGTGTGTTAATATACATATTTTACCCAATTATTGGTATTATTTATAAATATAAACCGATCCGATTCGGTTCGGATCCGGATTCAGTTTGGTTCGGATGGCAAGTGCAAGGAAATTAAAAACAAAACAGACCATAAACAAGAGGTGTCAATGTGTCATATTTCTAATTTCCCACCAAGGTTCCAGTTCAAAATTAAAAGACGAAATGTGATAACTATTCGTTATTATTAATAACATAATAACTTACTTAAGATTTGATTCGTGTTTGTGAAGTGAAGAAAAATGTGTACGTTCCTTTTAAAATGGACGAAGAAGAAAATATAACTGCACCGCTGAGGAAATTGCGTGAGTAGTAATAGAACTAACGAAAAACTTACTGCCTGAAAAGTCAAATGCTATTTATTTAAAATTAGTCGTAGAATAAGTATTGTATGCAACGTTGTATAACTTGGTCTTAAAACGCTCGTGGCGTCTTTAATTGCGATGCTCGCCAAGGCTCGCATCGCAACTCACGACACTCGCGTTTTAAGACCCTACTTATACAACAGTTGCATAAAATACTATTATACTTTTTAGTCCTTGATATGACTTGCTGAGAAATCAAGTTAAGCGACTTTAAACGTTAAACGTTATGCTCTTGCATTAGTTTTAAACGGCTAAGTTTAAAAACTACATGTTTCCCATACAAACTTTCAACTCTTTTTGAGGATGAAATTTAACAACAACGCTAAATCATTTGTTTTGCTTTTTAGTAACAAACCTTCATACAAAGATTCAAGTCAATAACTTTCCAAATTAGCGATTTCCATACAACGGTTCGACCCCTATTTCACCCTCTTAAGGGTTGTATTTAGAAAAATCTTTTTTATACTGGTCGACTTTAATGTTTGAATTAAGACTTCGTACACCAAACTTAAATCACAAATACTTTTTACTATGGAGCTCCCAACTCAACATTTCATAACTGTTGAGACAACTAAAATGAAACTGACCAATCACGTGGCGCCTTTACTGAACTATAATGTATTTGACCAATAGGACGCCGTTATGAGAAAGTCAAAAGGTAAATAGACATCAACGCACAAAAAAGAAAAAGCCGTTGGTTGCACTTCGTTTTCAATAGATACCAAGTTTGTTTAATCAGTTCAGTTAAGTTGACTCGTAGAAAAAGTATTGTATACAATAGTTATATAATTAGCTTTTTAAGTTTCGACCTTAATTAGGCCACTCAGCACGTGGTACTCGACTGTAAAAGCATACATTATATAACGATAGCATAAAATACTATTCTTAGCACACGTCCACGTACTGTAAAGAATATATGTTCCAAATTCCATGCTTATACCGTTAGGGGTTTAGTATGTCAATAGATTAGTAACAAAAGAATCATGAAGTTCTAGTTCCTTCCGGCTCCATCATCAGATGAGTTCGACAGTACCATATTATTGTATTGTCATCAGAACTACATGTACACCTGCCAATCTTCATGATACTACGATCCTTGGAAGATGGTTAAATTTACCTAAGATTCCATTACATAGATACATACAGATCGACCTATTGAAAAACGTGTTAAAAAGCGACTATAAACAATTGCTAAACGGAGAAAATATAAAATTTGTGTCAAACGAAAAATTCACTTCGCATTACAAGACAATGCGACATCATCAATTGAGCCTTTAGATGTATTTTCTTCTTCAATACAATAAAACGCAAATTAATTAGAGTTCAGTAAAGACGCGACGTGATTGGTCAAGTCATGGTACTAACATACAACTATAATGAATTTATAAGTTGTATAATAATTTTCAAATGATTTGATTACATTAATAATAATTTATTTTTGTTGAGATGGTTGGTTGGTTCTGTATATAGGAAAAAGTATGTGATTATAATTTGGTGTACGAAGTCTTAATTATTAATTTCAATCATTAAAGTCAATTAGCAAAAAAAAATATTTTTTCAAAATTTGGAAACAAATTTAAATAATGTCCTAGTAAAAAGGGGGTATCAGGTCGACGTGTTGCCATGTGAGCCATAGTGGCGCCCCTACTAATTCTACTCTTTTGCCAGACGTGCAAAAGCGATGTCCTGATCGTGAAGATGACCTCTTCTCCCAGTTAAGATTTATAGAATCGCGGCCCTGGTATCCGATATGGTTATTACGGTACGGAAAGAGTTCCGTACCGTAATAAGAAGTAGTGTGTGTGTAGTAGTAGGTGAGAAGGGTCTCACACGAATCAACCAATTCAAATCTTGTCTTATTTATAATAACCGTAATTCGTAGACTAGTTAAACTAGTTATCATTCTTTAACACCTAGGTCAAATCTTTTATTATATTTTAGTATTTCTAGGACAAAAAATCCGATAGGCAAGCTAATAAAGTATCTATATAGAGGTGACATATACAGACACGCCAATGTATGTGTCACAGAGCAGGCAAGAACAGACTTTATATGATTGGGATAAGGGCTGTTAAAAGTTGCAGTTAAGTTGGCGAACCTGTTAATGTCACGAGTCTTCGGAAACGACGTGATCCGAGCGCTGCCAACATAATTTAATTTCCGTGCGTCTGATTTTAGACAACGCTATATATCCAGTTCAAACCTATAATGCTTGAATGTTAATGGGATTTAATTATAATTTACAGGTACATCATACTGATATTTAGGCGCTAATTTGTCTTTCCTGTTTCCGATTGTTAAGAACATGAGATACCCAGATTTGAGTCTGACAATAGGGATTGTACATCTCTGTATATTATTTTTTATTAGTATTAGTCTGATGTTGTATACTATGCACATCTGTGTATTATGTTATAAGATTTCGGACGCAATACCTACACCTCCCGGTAATTACGTGTCACCAGGTATTAGTCTATTGCTCATTAATATGATTGTCATATCACATAATGCTCTATAATATGAATACTCAGTTTTCTTATTATATGTTGTAGATGATAATCAAAAGTCAAAACTTATGTTGCTGGGAGCGGTTAAATTCCGAATGATTATATGTACATATAATCATCATCATCATAGGATCATTCATTCATTTAGGTAGGTACTACCCGAAATTAAACTCCACTGTTAACTAGATATAATTATTTGTTTTTCCTATCTGTATGATGAGAGCAGTGAAGATGACCATTAGTCCAGTAAATACACGGAAAAGACTTCTTTAGTCACATTTTTAAAAGGGGATTTTTATCTAAATTTAGAAGTTCTTATGAACTATAACATAGCATCATAAGCTTATAAAAAATACTAAACTTGTACCTTTCACATTCACCGCGTCTGAAAATGCAGCCCACAATATGATCGGAATAAAGTAGTATCTAACAGTACTTAGTAGGTAGTAGTAGTACCTACCCAAACATTTTATTTGCAATTTTGTCTAAATGTTATTTAGGAAAAGAAACACTTGCGAAACATCGTACAAAGCCAGATTTTAGTACTAGATAATATTAAGTAGTAGGTAAACCACGCAGCTACTAGATCCGAGCTTACATAATTCAATAAGTAAATAACCGCGTGAATATTTTAATTAACAATTTGAAACCGCGCTATACCTCACCCTCACCCACGACGTTCCCACAACTGACATGGCCGCAAGAATGCTGGCTACGGGAATCCTTTTCCAAATAATTAATGCGATAAAATAGTGCGCGCGGGCGCGGCGTGACGGCCGCGCGCGCGCAGTCACGAGCCGGGGCGCACGCGCGACCTGCGCGCTGCCACACCTACGGGGACCCGCGAGCGCGCGCATCCGACGCTGTACATTGCTGTTCCGATGCGCACAGGCACAGGCTGAAAAAAAAAGAGTAATCTTGTGAACCATCTCACATAAATTGACGTAGGCGTCTATTCCGCTTCACATTTTAAAGTTTCGGGCGGTCATCCTGACAGCTTGTGCGTAGTGCCTATAAAAAAATAACAACCTTAGAATAATAAATAAATATTGGTGGACGAAGTACATTCCATGAATCATGAATCAACTGCATTAGTTGCTGGATAGAGTGACGAATAGATATACCGCTCCGTTTTGTATTATTTTATTACTACCTGATTTCGCAGCTCTTTCCGCGCTATTGATAGAGTCCGAGCAATATCGCGGAATACAATGATGTTTATAACCACTCCGAAGGTCCGGTCTATACTTAATACTAGTGATAAGATTTTTGAAGTTCCCGGTGATCACCACCTAAATATATACATAGTGCCAAAGTCAAAAACATTAAGTAGTTAGGTACTTCACTATGAGATTTGTATTCAAGCTTTGACCATCAATGTAAAGCGTATGATAGCAATGAATCATTTAAGCAAAATAAAACCACAGAGAAGAGCACGGACACTGCGTTCCTCTATCTATGCACTTCTATTTTATTAAATCAGGACACTGGCCTCAGCGTGCATCCTATACGTAGGAACCCTGTTTCCGATTCATGCTATGCAAAAATATTCCGGATTTGAGCCAGAAACGGGCTAAAAAAACTCGTCCATAATGGAAATCGACGATTTTGTATCAAGTTAGCTACGATAGAGCGGATCTTGGATACGTAGCATATATTATACAGCCGGAGTAAAAACTTAGTTAAATTAGAAAAGACTTTAGAAAGTATTTCATTAGGAACGAAACACTTACTTGTAAATGTTCTATTAGCTATTTATATTGTCCTGGTCGGGGTCCTTCGCTTGGTCTAAAATTTTATGTTCTAAAATTGTTTGGCCGAAAATGTTTATTTAATGGTATATTTATTCTTTAGCATAAAGATTTTTTTGCATACATATTTTTTGTCCTAAAACATGTTTGACCTAAAATTGTTTAGTATAAATTTTTTTATGAGTAAAAGGCTAAAAGTATAATATTGTTAGGTATATTTATTATTTAGCCTAAAATTAAACCTCCTAAAACAAAACAAACAATGGCTACATTCACAGCACCTAATCTATTTTAAAACTAGGTTAGGTAGGTCGGCGTTAAATTAGGTTAGGGCAGCCAAAAAAGGGGGGGCGGAAAGGGCGAAGCCATCCACAAGGGCGCTCGGGGGGCAAAGCCTCCCGCAGTACAAAAACAAATAATAGTAAAAAATATATTATTTGGTAGGTTAGGTTAGGGTTAGCTTGTGTCCCTTAGAGCGGAAAAAGGCACCGTCGACACGCTGGTGGTTAGGTTAGAATTGCGACCTCTACACAAAACGCAAAAACGTCTTTTTGCGTTTTTTTCGTTTTGGTTAAAACATATTATGCTAACTAAGATATTTGACTGAATGAAATTTGGTCAAATTACCAGTTGGTAAACGAGATATTGCTTGGCTAATGACATTCTACGATTTTTTTTTTGGAAAGTGTTAATTTGTCAAACATTTATTGGTACAACATAGGTAACCCAATTTAATAAATGCGACAGTTTGGATGCGATTATTAGCGACACCAATATGCGGAATACTAATTTTATGCCTAATATACATTCGACCAAACAATGTTATTCGATACAAATGTTAGACTAAACAATTTACGGACAAAAAAATACTTATATGCAAAACAATTTCGGCCAAACAATTTTCGACATAAAAAACAATCGACCAAAGATTATTAGACCAAAAAATATGTGCCGAAAAAAATATCGGACAAAAATTTTTAGACCAACAGATAAATAGATCCGTCCTGGTCATTTGCAAGAGAGCAGTTCATAGTTTTTGTTTGTGTTATTCTCCGCTGCCTTAAGCCATTTACGCTTGCTCCTACTAATGTATTCAAAGGTAGTGGTAGCAAAGTGTTTTTCGACCTATGTTTATTTACCGCGGTCATGATTAATAATAATAAAGGTTGAAAGGATTTGAGTTATGGCGGGTTTAAAGTATTTAAACAAACGACTAAACACATTCTAGCACTCATTTAGCGGCTTATTTTTGCTGGTCGTTAAAACCCGCATCCCGCATGCGGCAGCTTGCGCCATCCATGTTTTTGTTAACTCAAGCTGGTGTTTTTGAAAACAATTTAACACAAGCTGGTGTTATTGAAAACAAGATAACACAAGCTCTCTGCATGAGAATGCGGCCTGTAACTACAGCCTTCAGGGTATATTTTCTTCTCTATGCGTTAGCTTGGTTTGAAGGACTTAGGTATTGTCTATTAGTGTCTACTGAATTTCAATAATTGCGTCCACGTCGCTGACGGTAATATCAATGATCACCAAAGATATATATTCTCCTTACTGCCCAGCAGAAATACTAGTACCGGCCACAGATTTAATTAAACGATTGAAATTCCAAAGGCGCACAGCGATTACGGATTTACACGTTCATTCATAAAGTACACAACATTAGGGCGGTTTGCGGCAGGAGTTCTCAAACAGAGCAGGCTATTGGAACGTCAGTCGCAGTAACTAATGCCGCATGCTGTCGGCCTAACTGATGTCTGTGCGTACGCGCACTGCTAAGGAATCGTATCCTTTGAATCAGAGGATATATAGGTAGGTTATTTGCAGATGATGACTTTAAATGTTACAATTATTTTATAATTTATGAGCTTTTTCGCCGCTCACTTGATTTCGAATTTTAAAAAAGGTAGCCTAAATTGCTTTGTATTCTTTTTCACTAAGACAGCCTATACTTTGCTAGGCAACCGCAGTTGCCACAATCCTATACTGATTGGTGTTACAACTGGGTACGCGAAATTGGCAACTGTGGTTGCCACAAGTAGTTTGAGAACAAATATCACAAATATACGCATGTTTCGTTATAGAGTGCAAATATGTAAACGACGAAGTAAAGAAATGATTAAAACTTTTTGTTTTTCACTTGCTATATTTTAAATTAGTCCATGTTTATCACAGCCTATTTTTTTGTGTAGATTGCAAATATGTAAATGATGAAGTAAAGTAATGGTTAAAACTTTTGGTTTTCACTAACTATACTTTAAATTAATCCATGTTTATCACAGCCTATTATTGCATTTTGATGTAGTCTGCAGTCTCTGCATGAAGTTGTCTCTTTGTTGGAGCACAAAACTTAACAGTTCCTCGCGATCGTATAAGTTAACTTACTATTTTAAAAATCCCTCCTGAAAATGGCATCTTCGATACCCCATTCCATTTTAAATCCCTCACTGAAATTTCTCAAACAATAACTATCAAATGAAATCCGTAAAATAAACATCGTCCGAAATGGTGACATGCGCAGTTGGGAAGAACAGAACCCCATTTTGCTACTAAAAATCGCATTCGAATATTTCGAATTTCATGTCAATCCCATCTCAATATTCGCGAGTTTCACTCACATACATACGAGTATGACTTATGCTAGAGGGAGCACATGGATCAAGAAAAGTTTTATGTGATTTAGATATGCCAAAAACGCATTCCGCACTTGCACCCCAGAGCGAGCGGTGCGAGTGCCACCGATATCCCAATTCAATTCATACGTCAAACTGCGGCCACTGGCAAGATGGGATTTTTGACCACACCCGCCTGCGTAGATTGACGGTCTTATCTTGATTTAACCTTATAAGTACCTTACACGGCTGCCGTATCATTACTGCAAGATAATTGCTCGCTGTTAATGCAATGGTAATGGCCCATGATCGCCAATTAGCCCCTATCATGTAACCCTACTAAGAACCCTTTTTATCGTTGCAGAATCAATGTAACTTCCGAAATCGTATATCTGCCATGTTCCACATGCGAAACGAAAAGCTACTCACGCCCGTCATTCTGCCTCGTACTAATTAAAGAACAAATTATACGTTCTTTATCACCTCTCTTTTTTTTAATAACAGGCATTGTTGTCCATTCGTGCCAAGGAACGATTCTTTTCAGCCAGTGACTGATTTAATTCGATTTGAACACGACGCCAGATTGAAATATTATGGAATGTCTTCATCGCTTTCCATAGAACGTCTTCATTTATACAGTCATATTTTCTTTTTACGCTTATTTCGTTGAAATCGTTAAATTGGTCCGCAGCGTAGCCTTGATTTCAGAATTGTTTTACCTTCCATGCTATTTAATATAAAGTTGTTCATGTGAGTTTTGGGGCCCAACTTAGAAAGATAGGAGGAAAAAAATGTTCATGTGAGGAATTAAGTGGGACATACGCCTAAGAGAGGCGCCACGCCGCTTATAGAACTACTAACTTAATAGAGTGGTAACGATAAAAAGTTACTAATCATCGACATTGACGGATTAAGGGCGTGTGGGTGTGTTTTTAATGCGATATTACAGATGTGCTTAAGGAGAGTTCAGTTCAAGTACTAATTTTGTTTATGTCAAATGGCGATGGGCTATTTAAACTACTCGTACAACACTTACACCATCGGAAAAGCAGGTGTGTGGCACCTGCATCTTGATTGGTGATTGCACTTAACTCCTTGCACTTGACACGGGGATTAATACTAGCATAGCGCTTGTATGTGAGTTTTTTAATAATTGAATGACAAGTCAGTAGGTATCGCTCACGCGCCGGCCGCTTTATATGATCCGCAACTCAAGTGTCTTTATAATTAGCCCTTTCTTTATTTAGATCGCATGACACGCGTTAAAGTAAGACTAATGTTACACTTGCTATTTATTATGCTTATTGGAATCTGGAGGTCTACTTTGTTCGTCATTTCGCATTTTCATATGTTTTCCGCTCACGCAATACACATTGAAAAGCGAAGCAAGTGCGAACGCGATGGACAGAATAGTGAAGGCCGTTTACTACCTATATGTAGCAAGGATCCTATGAATGTAATGGATTTATACATTACTTAAATGATTATTGAAGTAATTGGATGGAAAGTTATACGTCGGTTGCAGTTCATGTAATAGTGTTTGTGTTTTCTTTATTATATGTATAGGTACTCTTACTAACTAGAACACTGTAAGGAGTGTCAGAAAATAATCCGTATTTATAACTGGCGCATCACCTAGATCCCCGTAATTCCGGATCGTTATTGTTATTACCGTACTTGGGTCCCGCTAGGAAATGATGGTTTCCTGGATCGGGCTGGTTTTAAGCGTTGCGGTACGAAATAATCGGTACGGCGCGTGCCGTACCTGCGCCCCGCCCCGCCTGCGGGCCGAGTTTGTTTTACCACGATCAGAGGCCGCTCGCGTCACGTCTCTTATCATTTGGTAATAATCATTGGATTATTCTACCCCGGTTGGAGTAAAATGATATCAAATATCCTTTCTAAACACATTCCATTCAAAAGATAACGCCTTATCTTCTTTATTTCAGCTTGCAAAATAAGCTAGGTTTAAGCACAGTAAGAACAGTAAATATTAGATCGGCATATTTACGTCTTGGTTTTTGGGACAACGTCTGACTTGCATACCAAATGCTGACTGAAAATTGTGTCTAATCACCATAAAATATTTGCTTATCAATTGCATGTTGTTTGTAAATGAAACGGCAAAAAGAAACTGACGTACCGTGAACCAGTACGGCAGATACTGATGTACAGCGAAATTTTCTGATGACAGCAATCTTATAAAATTTCCAGATGAAGAGGTTGCAAACTTTACTGTGTTATAGTTTTCCCGATATTTATTCGTAAAATATTTAACCAAGTCTAAGTTCCAATCAGGTACAGGTATCAGACTAAATTGTTAAAGCTGATACGAATATACTACGTTGAAATCATACAAAATGTTGTCAACCCCTGGTGTAACGGTAAGATAAGTTTCTTCTGTCCAACGCACTGTCTCGATGGGCTATCGATTATGACGAACGCCGACGGTTCTCTATCGAAAATAATGATAGTCGAGATAGCCTAGATTACTACAGTAAAGATCGGCCTTTTGCGGCAGATAGAGCAGAACAGTGTTTCTATGGACATGGACATAATATAATCGTAGTTCGTAGTTCTCAAATTCTTAGACGTTAGGGACTAGCTTTTTGTTAAATGAGCTTAGCTAGATACCTTCAAGATAAAACTGTCTCCATGTATAAGTAGACACGAATGCAGGATAATTATGTTTATTTTTCCAGTAAATAAGGGTTTAGTTTACAGTTTGCTCTAATAGGTATTGTAATAAATATCATAGCTACTAAGAGAATATTATAGGCTAGTTAAATACCTACTCTCTGATTTAATTTTACCTTAAGGAAGAGCAGGTAATTAAAATGTTTCTTTGGTCAAACAACGGTACAATAACCGCTTTTAAAAAAGGTAGCCTAAATTGCTTTATTTTTTTCTATATCAAAGAAGTCTATACTTCCCTTGGCAACCATAGTTGCCACCATCAGTTTAGGGGCGCGTGAAATTGGTAACTGTGGTTGCCACAAGCAAGTGAGTGGATAGTACTTAATACTACGGCGATAGGACATACCTACATCAACCAGCAAAGTTGCCACCACTTTCGAGTTAAGTGTCCACCCCTTCTGCCGGCTAAACGACTACTACTGGAGATGTGAAAAAAATCGTGGCAGTAGTACATATAATTATTTTAAAAGGAAAACTATCATGGCTAAGTAGACATAACTATTTACCGAGTAATAGTCGACCAATTTAAAATGTAAGTACTAAGAAAGGCAAACTTTCATACAAATGCAGCCGAGGCAACCGCACCATTTAGTTGGCGTGCGCACGTCGTTGTAACTAAGACAGACAGACAACTACGGAACCCTACACTGCGTGGCCCGACACGCACTTGGCCGATTTTTTATTTCCTAATTCGTTTAATACCTACGGTGACCTACGAATCCTACGATTCAAAAACACGGGACATTAACTACGAGGCAAACAGATTGAAAAACAATGAAGGCTCAGTGGGTAATAAAGCTTTTATTTGGACGCGGAACTTTAATAACATAAGGGTGGCTACCCAGCATACGGCCTGCCTGATGCTAAGCGGGCACCGTAGACTTTGGAGGCTTGGATCCAAATCAATAAAGAGTCGGCAACGCGCTTCGTCACAAGTTGCAAGCATCCATAAGCCACGGTGTCTGCTTACCACCAGACAGGCCGTACCCTTTTTTGCCACCGTTTAAATATAAAACATACCTTTGTTCGTAAATTTGAGTAGGAATAAGGACAGGGATTATATCTGCGCCCGGCATTACCCAGGCCGACGAGGCTAATTGCTCAAAATGGGTTAAAAGCTCGTAAAAGCTGACGCTAGTTTGCACATAAGCGAAAATATTTCTATTTTATTTTTGCACTAATAGCTCGGCTGCTCGCATTGCCAATAAAATGAGTACCTATATACGTACTTTGGTAAGAAGCTGTTGTAATGATAACTTGATAACCAAGTGTTGTTAACACGTTAACTATATGTAACACGTTGTTAATAAGTAAATGAGAGGACGACCGCTTTAGCCTAGTTGGTAGTGACCCTGCCTGCGAAGCAAGAGGTCCCGGGTTCGAATGCCGGTAAGGGCATTTATTTGTGTGATGAGCACGAATATTTGTTCCTGAGTCATGGTTGTTTTCTATGTATTTAAGTATGTATTTATCTATATTAATATTTTTATCGTCGTCTAGTACCCATAGTACAAGCTTTGCTTAGTTTGGGACTTGGTCGATTTGTGTAAGATTGTCCCCTAATTAAAATTTACTCTCAAGGAAATTTTCCGCGTCTTGACTTATTTTGTATAGTTTTTGCAGGCATTTTATATTGATTTACGATCGAGACTGTACAAATAAATGTTTTCTATTATGACATTAAAAATTTGCTTACTCCTAAATATATGTCTTTCAAAAATTGTACTTTAAAGTGCCAAATTCTCAGTCTCCTGGCATGTCTCTCGGATGAAATGAAAGCTTAAAGGCTGGATTAAAACTTTATTTTGAATATTAACGTTATATCTGCATTAAAATGAAAATTTGTCTAAATTTACCTTAAATGCGAAACTTATTTAAAGAAAAATGCATTATATGTTTTGTTTCTCGGTTTTTACCTCAAAATACGTTACAATCAGCTTGAATTACCGCATCTAGCGCGTTTCTGTTCGGTCTGAGGGAAAGATCGAAGTGAAGTTAGCTTACAACCACTCGCGTCCGTCTCGGCTCGCGGTTGGCTTAGTCGCTACGGCGAGTTGTGTGAGTGAGTTTGTGCTGCGGCCAGTCAGCTTAACAGTATCCTGATACTTATTTATTTTAAATCCATTGTTTTCTTCATACTTTTTTGCGTGCATAGGTTCGTTACATTAGAGTATACAATTGCATAATTTCAATATAAAATGTTGCATTGACGTAGTTATCGGCTAAAACTTAAAATAATCTCAGTATCCTGTCCTCAGTCTCCTAGAAACATAATACCCAGGAGACAGAGGATGACCCAGGAGCTACAATCAGCTTGAATTACCGAGTCTAGCGCGTTTCTGTTCGGTCTGAGGGAAAGATCGAAGTGAAGTTAGCTTACAACCACTCGCGTCGGTCTCGTCCCTCTACTGAGTAGAAATACCCTTATTTATATATTTATTTAATTAAATAACGGAAAAAATAGATACATTTAGACAGGGAGACAATTATTCACAAATCGAACTTAACCTAAACTAAGCAAAACAGCAGTAACACACAATTCTTGCAGTAATAAAAACGTGTACCGAAATATTTGGCTACCTTGGCTGCTACTAACTATATGACGCTAACTGTACTAGACGACGACATACATATTTATGTCTTATATCTATAAAAATATTATATGTCTGTGACGTTGTATACGTTTGTAGGGGTCTCTGGAACTACTCTTACGATTTCAAACATTCTTTCACTAGTACGACTCACTGACGTAGGTTTAATATTCGAGCTCACACAAATGTATACTCTAACCGAAGTGGTCGTCAGGTGTAGGATGAACCCAATGTCACCTACGCAGCAATCAATGAAAGTGTAGCTTAATTCGAAGTGCCAATTGAAGTTGCCAATTCTCTGATTATCCTTTTTCTGTGAATGACATATTCTATTTGTTTTACTTTGAATTTAGTTTCACCGGTAATGAAGAAAGAATAATTAGGATCCGGGTGACGAAAATCTTTAGTACGTTCTGTTATGAAATCATTACAAATATATTTTAACAATCCGCATAACGCTCAGTTTGATTCATGACTTACATCGTTTACAATAATATAAAACGCTAAAAATACAGGTTAAATATGCACGTAATTATTGTTTTTTTATTAAATCAGTTCAGCCTTTGATAATTGTATAATATGTATTCACCTTTGTGCGACGCGACTGAAGACTCGGACAAGCCGCCGAGAAAATCTAATGAGGACTACATTGAAAAGAACTATTCAGGCAAACAGCGATGGGGCTGGCTTCCTTTTTCCACAAGCCCTATTAGCAGACTTGCCATCTATGAGTTTGTTATAAAAATGTCCAAATGAGCAGGGTGAAATGAAAATAAATCCTTTTTGTTTTCAAATGTTCCAACATTGACGACCTATATTTTTCCATGTACAAAGCTCAAATAAATTCGAAGGGGCAAAACTTTTTTTTCATGTTAACGAAGCGAGCATTGTGATTTAGGACAATAAAAAAAGTGATAAGATAACCAAATAAGACGATAGAATAGGTAGGTACATAATAACTAGAAGAATGTTAATTGCAGATTGGTCAAAAAGTGAACAAAAATTAGTCGTCTTACATGTAATTGTAGACAATACAATAGTAACGGTTTAGGTACCTACCCGACCTATATAATATGTTCTGGACAAGATATATACTTACCTACGTGGCCAAGGCACTTTAAACACACTAAAAAGATGCAATTTGTCACAACAACTAATAGACGAAGCTATACTTAGTTATCCACGTTAATCACACACACACACAATTATAATGTTCGTTTTTGGCGCTTCGCCGGACGCTGCCGCGTCACGCTCGCTTTGCTCGCTCGGCTCGCGCGCTGTAGGGTCGCAGTTCACTTAACAACCTAACCGTTTTTTTCCCTGGGGGATCAGGCTAGGGGATTAACGTGGACAACAGCAGAATTCAAGGCACGTGTTGCTGTTTCATTCCAAGTACTGCTGCGTCTCTGTCGGTTGTGGTGTCAAATTGTATAGTTTGTAGTGTGCTTTACATACCTGGCGCTGGTACAGCTAGTAAAAAAAAAACAAGACTTAACTATAATTCATGATATAAAAATTATTTGAAACAGATACACATTGAACTGCAAAATGTATTTCCTTCAAACAATTTCTTGACATTTCTTTCCATTTTCATAGCAACTTAATATTCGCTTCGCTTCTCTGGCGCTTCAGTTCACGGATGCTTACACTGTGTAATTAAAGATAGAACACAGAATGTCACATGAGTACGATTCGAGCTTACGCTTGGTACAGCTAGAGTGTGCGCAGGCGTCGGCGTCGTGCGTGGGCCGCATCGTGTGGGCCGACGGCGCGCCCCGCCCTCGCCGCCCTTAGCGAGCTATCGAATCACGCGCATCGCCGTGATAGCGGCTAGCTATTCTAAAATATTGGTTTAAACATTTACAATATTAGGACTGCTGGACTTTTTAATATCCGCGATTTCACTCACATGGTTTTAAGGACAAGATTATTATATACTACTATAGACTATAGATGAAAATCATGATATTTATAAGGAAACTTTGATGCAATAACCGAACTAGGTGCTTCCCGAAATAATGGTTATAAATCCATATCGAATCGAGTTTGTAACAGCATCTTCTTAAACCCTGTAGACTGCTATGAAATTCAAAAAATTGTGTGTAATCTTAAAAATAAAAAAAGTTGTGCGTATGACAACATACCCATGCAGATTATTAAATCATGTCTAAGCCACATTATTGAGCCCCTCGTATACATAATTAATTTAACGTTAGAATCTGGAAATTTTCCCGAAGATCTAAAAAAAGCTGTAATTAAACCTTTGCATAAAAAAGGCTCAAAAACCGAACTAAATAATTATAGGCCAATAGCTTTATTACCAACATTAAGTAAAATATTTGAAAAAGTCGTACACGAAAGGCTAACACGATTTTTCATAAAAAACGATATTCTAAACCCCTCGCAGTTCGGTTTCCAAAAAGGAAAATCTACTACATTAGCAATTTTTTCAATTTTTAAAGACATATGGGAGAAAATGTATGCTGGAAAAACATGCGTCGCTCTAATGATCGACATGTCAAAGGCTTTTGACTGTGTTGTATACGATACAATCTTAAATCAGTTAGAGCACATTGGGATAAGGGGAATTGCTCTCTACCGGATGCTCTGCTAAATTCAATACATTTATATTTTTTAAGTGCGAGGACATACAAAAATGCCTGCCTGGAGAATGACCGATAAATTGGCTTGCCCTACTCAATCTTAAATTGAATCTGAAGAAAACCAAGCTCATTCAGTTTAGGAACTATAAGACTAATCCTATTTCATTAAATGTATCAGTAGCAGGTATTACCGTAGAAGAAGTTAGTAGTGAAAGGTTCCTAGGAGTTATGATAGATTCCCATCTAAATTGGAAGGCTCATATCAGTCAAATAAATAAGAAAATTTCCACCAACTGCTATGCGCTTTCAGTCCTAGCGGAAACCTGCTCTGAAAATATAGTTATTAGTGCCTATTATGGAAATATATATCCGCTGCTGAGCTATGGGATTATTTTCTGGGGAAATTCTGTGGATGTAAATAAAACGTTTGTACTCCAGAAAAGATGCCTTAAAACGATTTATCGTCTAAATCCTAGAGATTCCCTCCGTGAAGTATTTAAACGAAAAGGCTTCCTCACATTAACAGGGATATTCATATTGGAAGTAAGCCTGTTTGTAAAAACGCAGCCAAACTACTTCACAACATTAACTGCCACAAAGAAAAATGTTCGAGCACAGTACAAATATGATGTAAGATTGCCAAGGGCTAAAACCTCAATTTATAATAAAAGTACATTTATAATGGCAATCCGAGTATTTAATCAACTCCCGACTCATATCAAGGCTCTGGAAGGAAACTCTTTTAAGGCAAAATTAAAAAACTGGCTCATAGAGAAGACATTCTATAGCTTAAAAGAGTTCTTTGATTCTAGTTAAATACTGTCTGAGTAACCTGTTATTAATATTGTATCCTTCAAAGGTAACATTGTTAGTCTATAAGCATTATAATAAAATTGCATGCCCGGCAGGGTAACTGTTGAAACCTATACTATGAATATTATGATCTATGTACACAGTTTGCAATAAACGATTCTTATTCTTATTCTTGGATATATAGGTAGATACACAGGTCTCTAAAAAAATCAAGAGTGATTGAGCCGAACTGCCACACGCATTTAAATATAATAGTATTTTAACGCATCAAAGATGGTCAAATGTCAATGAAAATGGGACTACCGTAGTGCGCGAAGTGAAGACGAAACGAACGGTCTCTCTTGCAGAGCCAGGAGCCAATACGAGTAAGAATTAATGAGTGCAACAATCTCGTTTCCTATCAATTGCCAATTATTATGACTGTGCATTTATCAACAACAGAATTCGCGTTTGTTAGAAATGCAGGTGAGCTCAAAATTTTGCCGCAATTAACAATCCGCTGGAAATTGAAACCATCTGCCAAAAAATATAATTATGCAAAAGGGCGCAATAGAATCGGAGCACCGTATCCTCGCTCGGGGCTCGCGAGTCGCTCGTAATTCTACGTCCAGCCACTTAACCAGATAACACCGGTAACTACCGACTAGTGGGCTTATTAATTTATATCCTTTATTGCTATCTCACTGCTTGTTATGCAATTGAATTTATATTATCTTAAAAGGTTTGCACTAAACAATAATAATTGTCGATTACGATTACTGTAGAAATACGACGAATCGGATGTCCTTTGTTGCAAAGGGTTAAGTAACGATGTTTTATAGCGGGGATCCCATTGTCCTAAGGCTAGTCTTCTTTTTAATTGCAAAGTACTATAGTGAATAATAATCACTTTTATGATGGCTTTTACTATACGTAATTTCAACGTTAGAATTGAAACTATTAGTTACGTACGTCTAAATAACCGACAAATATAAAAGTCAGTTTTACGACATACCTAATCCCCAGTTACTGTTTTTTCCTGGCTGGTTCATACCTGAAGCGTGATAATTTGTTGTATGTTTTAATGGACCATAAATATCGCACCTGTTCAGAAATGTTATGAAAGCCTCTGTTCTATTACTACTTAATTACAAAATTATTTTTAATAAGACAATTAATATAACAATTATCATGAAATCTGCTCTGCATAGATTGTTTATTCTGGCTTGAGCTTAATTAAAAGATATCAGATAGATAAAAAAAAAACATATCTTAAAAAAATGCATACCTACCCAAATGGAAGTAAGTAGGTGCTTGCAAACCCCTAATAAACCTGTTGCTTTGAGTCTATTCCGCCAAGTGTAGAAATACTAGCGCTTAAAGCTATTAACAAGTTGTATAGAAAGGGTAAAGTGCATCATCAATGAATAGTCGGTAATGTGCGGCTGCGAGGAGAGAAGGTGCACAGTACAGGCATCAAAAACAGTATTGATACAGCGTACAAAATAGAACATTTTAGTAGTAGCTCTGACAACGCTTGGTTCGAGGCTCAGCAATGTTACGCCAACTAGCCATATAAATATATGGCTAATTGGCGTAACACACTGGAAGTGATTAAAAAGTGGACATTTTAAACTGCTTAATCAGGTACAAGAAATAACGGCCTTACCCAGTAACGTTACGTGTGCTATGCCGTAGACCGTACCGTACACCAACATTATATAGGAGGTACGAGTATACATATAATTTTTTAACTGACAATTAAACAATACCTATAGGATAGCTGCTCTGAAGATCAGACTGGCGGCAGAAAATAGGGGTACAGCTGGTCCTTTCATTTTGGAATGCCCTAGGCTAGAAGGGCCACGGGTACAACATCTAGGATCTTAGGTTAGCAAGGGTAGTACCAGTATCTAAAATGTAATTATTAGAGTTCTTATCTTAAATTGACTAGGTACTTGTTATGGAATTCATATGAAATATTTTGTACTAGCTTCCGCCCGCGACTTCCTCTGCGTGCATGCGGAATAAAGACTATCCTATATTTTAATCCAGGCTATAAGCAAAATTTCATCCAAATCGGTAGAGCGGTTTAAGCATGATAGAGTAACAAATATCCTAACATCTAAACATCCAAACTTTGACATTTATTGTATTATATTATAGTAGGATTTCTATTGAATTCGTGAGTCAAATAAACTTTAAACTTTAATGAATACAATGGAATATTGGAGTTGGGGTGTCAAAATTTGAACTTTTACATTATATACGCCTATTCAGTCAGGTATTGTTGTAGTTAAGGTACTGATATGATTAGTTAGATTAGAGCGAGTCTAGATTTTTCCGTCCCTAGCTCAGAGCGTCTCACGCGCTATTACGCTGGGTCGCGATCGTGAGTGCGCTTAGCATATTTCAAGTATGCGAGCTAAATGCGTACACTACAGTTAAGTGAAATGGATCGGCGCTTATGACGTTAACGGCTCACTAACAACACTCTATTTACGTTTCCCACGTTAGATTTTTCTTAGAAAGTTGTTGTTAACGATGCCTTGGAAATGGCGGAAGTTTTAGCTAGGGCGGCTGTGGAGTTTAATAATGCATTGTTTTTGAAGTTTATCGGAAATTGTTGCATTACATGTTTTGCATTAGAGATACTTTACGAAAAAACTTTGTCATGTAATTCAGTTAAAAGCTATATTCCTACGAGTATATGTTGCAACATATTATTGTTAAACATAATTTTAAACTAGGTACGCTCATTGCACGATTGAATTAGCCATACGAATAAATATATAAAATGCACGTTACAAAAAATACGGATATTCATCAATTCAATCCCATCATCGTATTTTCCAAGATTAAAACACGAATTTATTTAGTAAAAATGCAAATTAACAATATTAAAATACTATTAATTGTATCTTTCAATCCTTTCTGAAGGCCTCTCCCCTTCTCTTATGAAAACGGGTGGCTTAAAATAAAAAAGTTATTGGAAGTAGTTTGATAAATCTAAGTATTACAAGTATGATAAAGTCGTACGGTGCTGTCAGGTCTCGGACGTAGAAGGCCCGCACGCCTGACCCTCGTAATTGTGCGCTTGGCCGGCCTATAATCCTGCGCGGCCCTTTACAACCCACGACCACGCGCGGTGAGAACGCGAAAGTTCAAGTCCGTAACGTTCTTATTGAGTTCATAACTCACTTAACTAAGTTGATAACATAATTGAAATTAATTTGTATGTGTTTATTTGGAAGCTCTATTAAATTTTTCAGGCAGCTCTATTAAATTTCACTGAGATAAATTTTATCGCTTCTAGTAATTTTTGATGTTCACTGTCTGATTTTGGGGGTACGGGTAGTAGCTATCGTCTATTATGTGTAAAGGTTTATAGTTCTTACTGTATACTCCTTCTGTGAACTTATTAATAGATTACGATATACGTATGCACAAGTTTATGCATGAATGGATTTATAAAAAGTTTAAGGGCACAGTTATGTAAAAAAAATAAGCTGTTTTTTGCAAGAAACAAGACTTATTTCTACATTACATCTATAGTTACAATCTTTTACATTATGTTTTTATGAACTACGAGGTGTTGGGGGATACCCCCCGTATACAAACAATATTTTAAGTTTAGACTATAAATATATAGTTATATACTTAGCTATTTATTTTATCGCAGGCATTTTATGTTCGGTGCTACGGTAATTGTATATTTAATTTGTGATTGTTGCAATTGTGTATTACTGGGAAAAAAGTGTGATTAGTTCAGTAATGCAGTAGCCTGTATTATAATGGCAAACACCAAAAAAACTAGATATTAAATCATTAAACAAATGCGTTCTTTCGCCGTGCTTCGATTCCATAATAGTATTTTGACACATTCATAAGATGACACATTCACACCTCTTGTCTGTTTTGTTCTTAATTCAACTTGCCAGTACTGTCATATTAAGAATAAGGTGTTTCTTAAGTTGGCAGCAATGCCTTTAGTACAATAATTTATTTGAAGTAAAAACATTCAGTGGTTTGTTAAGTTGGTAGTACCTAATGTATTTTGTTGTTAAATTAGTGTTGATCACGTAATACTACCCAGGTTTAGAAGCGTATGGCTGCTAAGCGTATCGTTTTCGCGACAAAACAGCACGGTTGTGCCGTACTATTATGGGGAATAGAGTATAGACTTTTCTGCAGATTTATTTTGTATGTCTTTATATTAGTGTTCGGGACTATGTAAATGACAGATAAAAGTACAGGAGTAGAAAAAACAATAAATAGTTTTTCTATACTTCAGTCTTCCAATTCCGGCAAAGTTATGCTTCTAGTTAGTTGAGTAGCAAATGAGTGCTACAATTTATTTGAACGATCTTAACTTCCATAGGTAATGCTAACATGTAATTACTAACCAACTATGGATGATGTCCGAAATAAACAATTTCAATTTCAATTTCAATGCATATTTGTTAACGACATTGGCATTCAAACAGTTATAAAAGCCCCTCATCGAGATCTTGCCTATTAGTGGCCGGGCTAAAAACGTGCGGAAGTCTGCGCCGACTAATTGGGACGGTATTGAGACCGCAGCCCTATCGCTCCGATACCTACACCACTACAATTTCGGTGCAGCTACGTTGCTGGAAAACTTATCGATAATTGCATCGTGAATTAATTATGCTGCTCATTCATTTCTCACGATATTTGTGGGTACATTAGGTAAGTACCTTAACCGTGTTAGGTATATGATGGGCAAGGGCAAGCTACCTAACAGAAACTGTTTTGGAGCATGTAAAAATGGCTTAGGATATTTGTGCCGTTATAGAAGTTAAAGGCTAATTAGGACAGTGATTTTTTCATCTCCGAGCTTCTTTAGGGCACAGCCGCGAACAGCGCTGGAAAAACGACAGTGAATTTTACATCGGTTTCATTGATACCATTATAAAAGAAATTGTCCGTAACATTCCATCAACACCAGTTCCTCTATTAATCCTACAATTTTCAAGTGAATTTTTTTAAATCATTAACTTGCCTTACATCGATAGAAACCTTCAAAGAGTTATATTTTTAGTTTATTTTGGATTATAATATGGCGTAAGTAAGTACCTACTTAATTGTTAATCACAGGTACAATACAATTCGATGAAAATGAAGATTAACTAGTATAAGTTACCGACAATGTGTGTTACTATTTAACACTTGCTCAACCACATATACCTAGTTAAAATTGAAGTGAAGTTTTTAATGTCAAACAACATTGTCATAGTACCTAGAAAACAGAAGACCAGGGATGTTCGGATTGTTCGGGTGTTCAATAAGTTCTAAGAATCGGCATAAAAACACAAGTTATTTCATAACTAGGGCAGCGGAAAAGGCTGCATAACTGCCTAATTGGTTTTACTTTTAGTCGGAACTGCGTTGTTCCTTTGGATTTGGACGTGGAAAAAAGGTCAGTCAAAGTAACGATTTTTTCGTGTCAGGCACAATTAGTTAGTTGCGTCATGTTAAAATTGATAACGAAGGTGAACGTTCAAAAAGTTCCCGATCACTCGTTAGTAGTATGGCTAGTTTCGGCTACCAACAAAATCTTTTATCAGGAAGGAGACAATTCCCAACTCATTTATCTTTTTAGGGGTTCCGTACCCAAAGAGTAAAAACGGGACCCTATTACTAAAACTTCGCTGTCCGTCCGTCTGTCTGTCACCAGGCTGTATCTCAATAACCGCGATAGCTAATAGACAGTTGAGATTTTCACAGATGATGTATTTCTGTTGCCGCTATGGCAACAAATACTAAAAACAAAACAAAATAAATATTTAAGGGGGGCTCCCATACAACAAACGTTTTTCTTGTTGCTGTTTTTATAGATAATGGTACGGAACCTCTCGTGCACGAGTCCGACTCGCACTTGGCCGGTTTTTTATATTATTACCTTCAGCCGTCATCCGCGGATCTAGTTTGAATAATATTTTTGAATTTGAAAGTTTCCTAAAGTATCCTGAGAATCCTAAATAGTTAGGTACCTACATCCTTGTCAAAACATGATGGATTTCTGGATAAACTGACAGTAGTCCGGAAATTATAAGCATAAATAATTTAATTTGTATTTTTCCACTGCAGATTAAATCGGAGTCTTGAATAAAAATAAGTTTATTTTTACCTTTAGTAGCTATGCTGTAAGTAGAAATATTTAAATGTATTAGGTAGGTAGGTATCGGAAATGAAGTTAGAATTTATCTATTTTCTGTAAGTTGTGCACAGCGTCCAATTAAAGTCAATCTCCAGCAGGCTCATCGCACGCAGGTTGCGCGTTAATTTTTCAAGCACTAACTTGCCCTATTGTGAGGTGTTGAAATGGGCATTGTCTCACTGACAATGGACCGACAATAGCCGCGTATCTCAAAAGGCCGGGAGCTCGGGTCTAAGCTTGTACTGTGGCCGTATCGGAGCATTGTTTAGAGCATCGGAGCTTAGCAAAGGTGTGATCTTGCCTATGTAGAAGGGTGAAATCTTAAACGTTCACTATTGATTACTTACCTACGTAATAGTGCTGGAGGGGGCTAAGCAAATATGATTCGTTCCTTTGTTTTATCGCTGACCATTTGTTTATGTCCTTCTATTTCTGTGTGTCATTGTATGTGTAGTCTGCAGATCTGTAGATTGTCGCAAAATAATCCATACTATCCATACTAATATTATAAATGCGAAAGTGTGTGTGTTTGTTTGTTTGTCCGTCTTTCACGGCAAAACGGAGCGACGAATTGACGTGATTTTTTAAGTGGATATAGTTGAAGGGATGGAGAGTGACATAGGTAGGTTTTTATCCCCAAAATCGTCCCCTAAGGGGGTAAAATTGGGGGGTAAAAGTTTGTATGGAGCTGCGATATAAACGAGTTCCACGCGGACGGAGTCGCGGGCAGAAGCGAGTTTATTATATTTCAAAACCTAGTTTAGAAATTTTATTTCAAAACCTAGTTTAGACTATTAAGAGACTTGTGAATACGACAGATTTCTATCAAGAACTCCAACTATTTAAACTCTAAATAATATGGCAGAGAACGTTCAACAGTGCTTGCAATAACGACATCTTGCAAACTTAAGTATATTACAACGTTATCTTGAAAATTCGAGTGGTTTATGTGTTGTCGTCGGGGAGAGTGAATAATCCAGTTACGTACGTATTAGGTGGTTAAGTTACTTTGCGTTAGTCGTTTGCCAGAGCCGGCTGAGCTCCGGTTAGACCCTATCGATAATAATTAATTGCGAAAGGAAACTCCTCCGGGAGAAACAGCGAAGTGATGTTGATGGATGCACTTTGCCGAAATAAAAATAGGTAACTAAAACCTTCTTATTAAAATCAACGACCGGTGTATAACATATTTTGTTTACGATTTCTATACAAATTGTGTTCACAGTTCCTAACTACATACGTAATTTAATTATCCATATTGTCTTTCCAATTTAGTGCTTATAAGTATGTATAGCAAAGTCAGCGATTAGCAAACCTGTAGAAAGTGTTATTTTTGTCGACTACAACGAAAATATACAGAATTTGAAAAAAAAATATTTTACATACATATTTGGTTTCGCAATATTTGGAATTAATAACATTATAAACAAAAGCACGTCCTCTTCTTATATTAGGTACAATAAAACATATTTGATTGCTAGACATACGAGTAGGTACTATGATAGGAAGATCACTTAGCTCCGTCAAAAGAATCTCGTGAGATGTGAGATCCATCCTATCTTCACGTCTTCGATTAATATGCGCACTGTGCTAGCGCAGTCCTTTTAGCTGCAGAGTCAAATAATTGATCGATTATACCTCGAGTAATGTCGCTATGACGTGAAAAAAGACTCAAATAGACGCTTACCTGATTTCGGAATGCAATAGTGAATCAATTTGGTAGTTAGCCAAACAATGTCTGCCTCGCAAAGCCTGCGAAAATGTATATAGTATACTATGTTTCGGAAATGGTTGTAACAAGTGGATGCTATTTTCGCTAGCTGGAGGTGGAATATCTATCATTAGATTAGCTCGATGGTACTATAGTATTGAGTTGTCATCCAAACCATGTTTAGATGTTTGTTTATTCATATTTAGATGCTTGTTACTCTCAATCACACTTAAACGGCTTAACCGATTTAGATGAAAATTCGCACGAAGATTATATCCTGGATTAAAATATAGGATAGTTTTTATTTCCGAACCCACGCAGACGAAGTCGCGGGCGGAAGCTAGTTAGCAATATGTTAAAGAATAAAGGACCTAAATAACAGCCCAGTGCTATTCTTGAGTGGGCTATATAACATTTGGACTATTCACCAACAACTGCTACAGTAGAAGTCTTACGTTAACTGTAAGATTGGCACCAGTCAAGTGTACTTCCTCCAATGCCAAACTCAACTATTACGCAAAATCCTGTACTTTACGTCACACCTGGCCATAATGCGAGTTTTACTGCACGCTGCGCGTACGGGAAAACTCGCATTGTGGCCAGGTGAAGATTTTGTACTCAACACGGGCGTTAATTCGTAAAGCCCCAGAGCGCATATTTATGGCCCTCACCTTCGGTTCGGGCCACAAACACCTGCGCTCTGGGGCATTCACGAATTTACCGCCCTAGTTACGTAATGTACTAATATCGAAAGCCTTCAAAAAGTTAGTTTAAACCGCATCCACTTGATGACCAAAAAAAACTACATACACTAAAAAATCTACACTACACTAAATATAAGGGCCTTTTATCCGTCATGTTCGTAGGGGGCACAGTTCTAACCAAAGCTGTTTTTCTGGTAGGAGTTCGTTTAAGAAGAGGGTCACAATTCTAACTTGACCTAATCTATTTTTTTGGTTACTTACAGTACGTTTCACTAGGGATCACAGTACTAACCTAACCTACTTTTGGCAAACGCTTAAACTACTGATAGCAGCAGATTATTTCTATGAGGGTCGCAGTTCTAGCCTAATCTAACCTACTTTTCTGGTAGCAGATCGTTTATGTGAGGGGTCGATGTTCTGATCAAACCTAACTTTTTTACTGACCGTTATTTTATGTTCGTCGATATTATTATTATTGATACAATGGGATAGGAAACTTAATCTATCTAATTACATTTCCCTGCAAAACTGTTTAAAAGTTTGTCTGCAGGTACGAGTCTATAAAAGCTACTTAGCTATCACAATATTTAACTTTTTACACTATGATTTTAACTCTGAATCTAATATAATTGTATAATGTACGCACATAGAGCGTCTTGCTAAAACATTTAAGTGATATTTGCTTGTAAGCATTTGTCACTCAAGTGTTTGGAGTGAGTGATTATAATTGATAATACGTCAGAAAGGTTAGTGTTATTACTTTAGTTAAGAGTATAGTGTTATACTAAGCGGCGATATATATAGGTAATGTAATGTACTTATGTGTCTAAGTATATAATACAAAATTATATTAGTGCATTGAAAATATACTTTTGGTTCTGATATACAATATTAGTTTATCTTTTGAAAGTTTATAAATGGGAATTATACCAAAAATACATTAAAAAAACCGGCCAAGTGCGAGTCGGATTCGCGACCATTATCTATAAAAAAGGCAAAAAAACACGTTTGTTGTATGGGAGCCCCCTTAGATATTTATTTTATTCTGTTTTTTAGTATTTGTTGTTATAGCGGCAACAGAAATACCTCATCAGTGAAAATTTCAACTGTCTAACTATATGACAGACGGACGGACGGAGCCTTAGTAATAGGGTCACGTTTTACCCTTTGGGTAGGTACGGAACCCTAAAAACGCAACCCAACGCAAACGTTTTGGTTCTTAAAGTAATTTTACCGATTTTTACCCATATGTAGTATTTAGATATTTTTGGAAAGATGATTATCGCATGCAAAATATACAAAATTTTGACGTTAACTACACTTGTGCTTTTCAGTGAGTGTCGTCGGTGTGGGCCGACCATATTTCACTATTGAACAAATTAACGTTGAGATGAATACATCCGTTTAACTGATAATGGTTAAGTATAAGTGCCAATTTATAGTATTTTATGCAACTGTTGCATAAGAAGGGTCTTAAAAGCGAGTGTCGTGGGTCAATTAAAGACGCCGCCAACGTTAAGACCAGTTATACACCTTTGCATACAATACTTTATCTACGACAAATTTTACATAAGTTGCATTATTTAGACTTTATAAAACATGTAAATTTAACACACAATCTGATGATTTATTATTATTTTAGTAAATAATTTATAATATTTTAAAAATGTTAATAAACTTTTAACGAAAAAATTTGCTTATGAAGTTGGGTACCACTGCAATTACTGCGATACATGCAATATAGACTCCCCTGCTTTTACTGAAACGCGATTTACCGGGGGGCCCTCTAGGACCTGATCAGCCTTACTGACGAAGCCACGGAGTGGCTTAAATCTCTAAATATAAATCTGTAACGTACTGTACCATGCCATATGAATAAATAAAAAAACTGCAATATAGCGGCCGATTAAAAAAAAGTTAGATGATTTGATATCGTTGTAAACAGTGCTTTTATGAAAAATGTATCAACCATAAGGCCTGCAATGGCGCGGCCTGCAGTGGCAGGCCGCACCATTGCAGGCCTTATGGTTGCAGGACAATAGTAAATTTGACAGCTAATAACAAGTTTACTATTGTCCGCCGCAGCCAGGCCGCGCCAGTGTGATACAGGCTTAAAAGTACGCTAAACAGTGCGTTTATGGGCCATAAGAGAATAGAGTTTTTCGACGAGTTATTATCGGTGTCATTGTATTTGAGCTAAAGCCTATATAAATTACAGATAGCGGTACAGGAGCAGAAAAAATCATTAAATACAAACTCAGTTATATATATTATAATCAAATATAAACAATATCCGACATGCCCGTCGGCTGCTGGCTGACTAATATATACTTTCTCGTCACTCTACCCGTTCAGAAAGGCTAGCATGCAAAGCTCACTTAATACCATAATGAACCTTGACACCACCGATCATGGTTCAAAATAGTATTTCAGTAAGTTTATTTCGCTTTTTTGCAAGCGGTGCACGCCAGACCTACTGGGCGTTGTAGACGAAAAACGAAAATGCATTATTAGTGCGGCTGGTCGGTGATTCGGACGTGCGCCCAGCGCGTGCCGGGTGCCGCCAGCGAGCAAAAAAGTACCATGTCTGTAAGAAACCGGCACAAAATTACGTCTTTTTTCCATTGCATAGTCGCACGGAGGTAAAACCCGTCTGAATCCTCAATGATACTACACTCCGGCACGGGTCCATCTTTGTAAAGCACTGTTAATGAATTCGTATACCTTAACTACTCAATGAGAAATTCATTTCAATAACTTGTTTTTAACTTGTTCATTTTATGACAAACTTACGTTAAATAATATGTGCAATTATAATTAACAACAATAAAATTCCTCAATGTTAACATATACCTTATGTACTACTATTGATTTAATAATGATGCCATGTAATATTTTTCGTGATTAAATTACTATGAATGATGTAAAAATAACGATATCTCGTTCTTTTTTAACGAAAAAAAAATAATCGTTAAAAAGGCAAAACAGAAAGTCATTTGGGCAAAGCAGGCAGACAGATTGTAGACGGATCGCCTCTCGACTATTTTCTCTTATAAAAAACAATGATAATAAAAATTATATCAGTCTATTTTGCTTTTGTTTAGTTTTTGTAGCTAAAAAAGTAAGTAGCTAAAAGCTACGGTAGCCTAGTGGTTCAGGCATGCGGCTGTCAAGCGGCGATCGTGGAGTGGAATGAGTTTTTCGGAACTTATGTACGGAATATCATTTGATATTTACCGTTAGCTTTTCGGTGAAGGAAAAACATCGTGAGGAAACCTGCATACATCCACGAAGAAATTCAAAGGTGTATGTGCAGTCCCCAACCCACACTGGGCCAGTGTGGGGACTCCTACCCGTTCCCTCTCATCCATGACAGGAGGCCTGTGCCCAGCAGTGGGACGTATATAGGCTGATTAGATTAGATTAGATTAGATTATTTATTTCATGATAAAAAAATACATTACAGATTTGCATACATGTCAAAAAAATAAGAATTTTTATCACGATCGTCAAAAACAGAGAAAAATAAAATATAATATTAATGTCAGAACACAATAACAAGGAAATAGAAAAAACAAATCAAAAGCAAAAGAACACAAATATATCATATCAACCTCTAGAGTATCGATAGGATTTATTAGTTTTTGTACACTAGACTTTTCTAAACGGCAGTTAAAATTGTTGTGTTTTTTGCGTTTTATACATGACTTAGGTTCAATACCTGCCGCGATGCCATAAGACCTGCTGGTTGATTTTGTAACGCTTTGGAAATACGTATGTCGACAGTTGAGTTGCCATAACGTACATTCGAAAAGTTTCGTAAATACCCCTCCGTTTTCTCATGGACCGTTGTTGGAAATGTTTAAAATTACTTAAATACCAACTTCAAAATAATAATAGTCTCCCATTCTATTGATTTGTAGACTTAATTGGTTAAAGAATTCGTTTGTTTGTGGATGTCATATGACAAAATGTATTTAGCTATGTTATAGAAACCATCAATTTAACTTTTTGGATTGTAGTGGGAAAAAAAGTAGATCTTGGAGTGAGCGCGGGTGATAGTATCGCGCTGATCGATGCCGCTGCCCGCTCTAACGGTCGGCGTTTTGAGCATTAACCTTATTGTTGAAATTGAGCGTTGTTTTATTGGGCATTTCTAGCAGAGAAATACGAAGATATATGGAATTAGAAACTGTTACAACTTGTATGGCAAATCGCTACACGCACATTTCTTCAACAATACGTTCCTGCCGTTTTTGCTAGGCTATAGAAAATACAACACAAGCAACTTATCGTCTTTATTGAAAACATAATAAAGAAGAAGAAATTGAATTGATAATTTTAATCCGCGACGTTGGCTTTGTCAATAGTGATCCGACAGGGGAACGAACGATTGAACAATTAATTGATTTATTGGAACTATTCTGAGAAAAAAGGCTAATTTGTCCCAAGTATTCGATTGAAATTAGACGATTCTATTAAAATAGAATCTGTTCGGTGAATGTTTCAGCCCTAGCCAGGATTTTTGGATATGTACCAACTTACCAAGAATGGTTAATTGACCTCATTGTGGTATATTTTTGTAATTACAAGCTTTTTATTTATCGGAAAACGTTTGCAAAAGACCCTGAGTCTGAGTCGGATGAAACAAGGTCAGTTGAAGTTGAAATATGTAAGGTTAAAATAATTTATTAAACTATTCAAATAAAAAATCTTTCTAAGCAAACTCTGATATACGGTTTTATAATAAAATCCCTGAGGAAATCACTGGGCTCACAGAAGGTAAATTCAAGAGTAATGTAAAATCTACTTTGTTAAAGAAAGATTATTACACAATTAACCAATACAGAAACCAAACCAATACCAAAGAAGCCTGGAAGCTTCTCCATGGCCACCACCGGTACCATCAAATGTAACTAAACTAAGTATTATATAAAGGTAGAAACAGTTTTTGACTTGCAGAAGTACTATGAGAAAGCTTATTTGAATAAACATAAACAATAAACAATATTATATGATCACTTAAAATAATTAGTCCCTAATTGCCTTCAACTTACAATAATGATCAAAACATTGTCTTGTCCCTTTCTCCCAGTTTTTACTCGTATTATTTCAGTATTATGTTCTTTTGTGGTATTTTCGTACAGATTATCGACTTATTTTTAAAATTTTCACGTACAACCAAAATACATAGGAAATGAGTACTATTTATATTGCCTCCATTTTTTTTGTTTCAATTGCGCTGTCTATGTCTTCATTTATAAATATTAAATTGTGTAGAAAAATAACGAAAGGCTCTGGGTACGAGTAGGATATTATAAAATCAACTAAAATACATATACTTATCAATCATTTGTTTTTGATTTACAAATAAAATAATATCTCCAAAAATCGTACCATGTCCTGAAAAGCCTCTTAATAAAAAAATGGGTTCGATGCCGCGGAGAGTATGGTTAGACAAGTCCTGATACTAAAGCCGAAACCTGGCCTGGTGGGCCGAGACCACCAATAATCTAGGAGTAACTAATCTTGTTTCAAATGACCCGCGTTTCTATTGACCCCAGTCTCCCCTACTTATAAGGTGTGTCCTGTTATTTCAGTAAGAGCGACATTGTAAATGCTATATACATCTAAACGTTTTAAATTGCTCTCTTTCTATGTAATATTGTGAGGCCCTGCTTTGTATCGAACATTATCGGTTTTCCCAGGAAGGTGTGAAGGAGAACGGTGGAGAGTCCTCGAGAGCTGCGCCTCGGCGCATCCACTCCTCGTGTCTTAGTGGATGCTTGTGTCCTGTCAGGTTGTGTCTGAAACTGCTGACTCAGTTTTTAAACCCACAGAATACTAGGCTTCTATTCGGAGTTGGCTGGTCATTTTGAGTTTTGATCCGTGAACTAACGCGACGCGTGGAGACCAGCACGTGAAACAGCATGTGGTTTAGGATTGGATGTGACGGACAAAAATAGTTCTCCTGGTTATGCTCTCGGGTTTACTTGCATAGATGTTGTTTTACCTATTTAAAAATACTTGTAAAAATGTTAGCTTTCATAATCTGTATTGAAAATATCATTTTATAGGTAGTATATCCTGTAACACTGCCGCAATAAACATGACCAGACCCCGGATTCTTGACGCGATCACGTGACAATAGGGTGATTTGGGGAGTAAATGGAATGGTAGAACAAGATAATACTTAAATTATAAGATAAGATAAAAAGGTACATCATTTTTTTTGGTATACAATTATTTCGTCCCACTGTTCCATTCAGGAAATGTTATATATAATATGTGTATATATTAGAATTAACTATTATCAATGTATACAACCTATACAAACCTATATGTATAAGTTTGACCTTAGATATAAACTGTTTGCTTTATTGGCACGTCACTTTGATGGATCAATGTGTCAAGACACTGTCTCATAAGGCGTATGTTTTGTTTGTTGAATTGAACTAAAATAATGTCTCTAAATAAATATCTTGATAAATATGACTTTATAAAAGTTATTTTTAAAAAAATATTTTCTAAATGGTGTATCACAAAGGTAGCCTCGAAAAATGACACTATCCGAAAGTCATTTAGAAGAACTATTGATCTGTTACGGAGAGTCCGTTAACGAAAGAGCGACGTCGACATTTTAATCTGTTTTTTGTATCATTTTATCTTAATAAATCCGTATTAATTAATAGGTACTGTTCCATTTACTCCCCAAATCATCCTATTGTCACGTGACCGCGACAAGAATCCGGGGTCTAAACATGACAATAATTGACTCTGGTGTAAGTCTATGAAACATTTCGATTTAAGGCGTGTGTTTGATCAATAGAATCAAAATGATAATTTAGTATCTAAGCCGTTTTATGTTTTAATCCAGAAAGAAGCTCTTATACGCGATAATGCAATTATGATAAGAATGAGATTAATTATGACCCTTTTTTATCTTGATTGCATGTAATTGCAAATTCCCTTGATGTCGAATGGTAAATGGTGTGTGAAACCCCCTAGTGCGGGCAACATTGTTGTAACAACACGGAAAACTATTTTATAACCAGCCCAAGGGTTGCGTTCCAGCATTCACTTAATCAGGAGATGAGCATGTCGATCACGTAACGCATTGTACGTACGTTAGATAGATCTAACTGAATGTAAAAGTCCTAACGCGCGTTCGGAACGTTACGTAATTAGCTCTGTAAACCCTGATTACCCCGTGTATTTTTGTGACACGCGTGCGAAATCACATTGAAATGCAAAATGTATGTCTCAGATTGACCCCCTGTTAACAGAAAGTCGTGCCCTACCTGTAGGGTGCCCTGGCACCATTGCTGACTTAAAAGTCATCATTGGTTTAGTGTATTTAATAGGGTTTTTGAAGTGAGTGTCTTGTTCATAGTTTTTGTTCTTCAAACAATGTCTCGTGTGCCGTGTCTGCGACGTTGATGGATTCGTGCATCGTCTTTGTAGTTCTGCTTCAATTCATTTGCCACTTTGACGCAAAAAGCTAACGTTTTTATTACGCCGGATAGGTGGGAAAGTAATTGCTAAGGTACCCACTCATAATTCACACATTTATCTTGTGGTAATTGGGAACATAGTTTTTTTATTCAACATATAGTTAGTTGCAAGAATTATTTGGTATTAGCTTCTGCCCGCGACTCCGTCCGCATGGAACTCGGTTATATCGTAGCTCCATACAAACTTTCACCCCCCATTTCACCCCGTTAGGATCCCCTAAATCATCCGATTTTCGGGATAAAAATTATCCTATGTCCTTCCCCAGGACTCAAACTTTTTTCTATACCAAATTTCATCCAAATCGGTTCAGAGGTTTAAAAGTGAAGAGGTAACAGACAGATATACAGACACACTTTCGCATTTATAATATTAGTTATAAATGGCAAGCTCAGCTAATTCTTGTATAAAAGGGCGGCATCATAAACACCCGCCCAAATGGGATCCATGCTAATGCTAATTATTCAAAGTCTAGCTCTACATAATATACCTAGGTGGATGTTTTACTGGTATTCATCTCACATAATGTTACAGAGACAGGTTCGGACTGCGACTTTCAATTACGAAAGACTTGGAGTGCAGGCTTGGAGGCCATTTCTGATGCGGATACTTCGAACAAGGCAAAGTGGAGAAACAAAACAAGCTATACTTACTTCACTATCAGATGGGAATAATAATTCAGAGAGACCGGATGGCGGACCGAAAGCCCGAAATGCTTTTTGTGTGTGTGGCTCTAAGTTACACATGCTCTGTTTATTCATTTGGCACCCAATTTCTTTTGCATCTAATACGTCAGGGAATGCTCCTGAGTAAGGTAATGTATAAAAAGACTGCTCACGTTTTGTGACGCGATGCAAATCTCCGCT
Organism: Epinotia demarniana; assembly: GCA_945867215.1. Lineage (NCBI taxonomy): Eukaryota > Metazoa > Arthropoda > Insecta > Lepidoptera > Tortricidae > Epinotia > Epinotia demarniana. The sequence continues at coordinate 8,835,302 of OX244267.1, forward strand.
GTCCATAACGCGTCCGGAAATTCGGCGCAGAGCTCAATCGGTTCCAGCATTACTGACTTCGCCCGTGATTGATGTAGTTGTACTTAAAGGCGACGCGGATTTTTCAATGAAATGGAGTGACAAATATAAGTACCACTTGGCTAGTAGTAGTAGCAACGATGCGTAGTTTAGTTTAGTTGCTCCCAGCTCACGCCCAGACATCAGGCTTTGTGATCGCACTGCGCACATTTCATCTAACTCAGTGAACGGAGAGTGCAAGGTGGTTAATAACTGCACCACTGTAAAGTACCTGGGTATCACTTTAGATGAAAATCTCAATTTTAAAAAACACATCGAGTTTATGTCTGCTAGAGTCAGAAAGATTGTGTTTTTAATGAAGCTACTGAGAAATTCTGCTGCAATAGACCTTTTAAAGCTTGTTTATACCTCGATGTGCGAGTCGATACGCAACAACGCTCGCTCTCTATAAGGCCTCGGACGTCCTAACCGTAAGGCAACTAATGATCCTACGAGTTGCTACTCACGTGTATAAAGATACGGTACAGTCTGAAGATTATACCACCCTATTCCGTAGACGAGTTTTTAAAATACCGGTCCCACGCGTAAAAACCGCACATGCCAGACGTCTTCCAAATTTCTTGCACCCTTTTATTTATAATAAAGTGGTGAAGGCCTGCATGATATCGGATAGTACTCGACGCGAAGCAAAATCCAAAATTGTTAGGTTGCTAAAGGGTCTTAGCTATGTTGAGACGGAAAAACTGTTAGAGGTCGTAAGATAAGTAGTTGTTTTATTAATACGCAACCCTGTAGCCTTGCATACATATCACTCAATTAAACTCAGTTAAAGACACACACAAACACACACACCCACACCCACACATACACACACACACACACACACACACACACACACACACACACACACACACACACACACACACACACACACACACACACACACACACACACACACTCGCGCGCATATAAAAATTCTGGTTTATTTTGTTTGTCCTTATCAAAGTTATTAAGCAAGCCTTATCTGTATTGAAACCGAATCAGGCCACCACGTGTCAGGCATAGCCTAGTGTGGAGCCGCGGGATAAGCTGTATTGTAAAAAGGTTTTCTTTTAATAAACAATTTTTGTTTTATTTTATTTTTAGTTTAGTTTATTTCATTTCATTGCACAATTTTCACATGATATAGTACATTTTACTTAATTATATTACTTATCGTGCAGCAATCGTCGAGGTATGTAATAATAATAAAACATTAAAATTTATATAATAAAGTATAGGTACAATAAATGTATGTACCTACCTACAATTCAAATTAAATTAATATAAAATAAAATGACATTTCCAATACAATTAATACTGTATACAATATTAAGTCGGGTTATTCCTGTGTATAATCAAATCACAATGTCAAGAGAAGTGTATGTCAATAATTTACAATATATAATACAATAGAAATAAAGTACCAAATAGTACCAGTCAGATAATATCAGAGATTTAATATAAAGCAATGTCAAAATCCTAATACTAATTACTTAGTAACTAATACAAATAATAATAATTCTATATAATTGAAAATAATCTATTGTTGTACAATTTCATTGTATTCATTGACTGAGTAAAATGACTTTTGTAATAAAAGGTTCTTTTTTTTAATTTATTTATGAGCTTTTTCGCTATTGCGAATATATCGCTCGATAAATGCCTCTTAATTAACAGAGTTGTAATATAAGTACCTACAGTCTACTACTACTTAATTAACTTATACTAGAAACAAATTTATCTGTCCTTCAAACCATATTTTACTAGGGCTAATAACTTTTCGACCATCTCAGACTATGGACGACAACATCAACACGCGACGGCAGAGCTACGCATCGCGTCATACGGAGATTATACGTAAGAGAAATATGTGATTATTTATAAAGACTTAGATTGTTTAGAGTAAATAAAGAACCCAGTAGTTAGAATCCCCATAGTAATTATTTACATAAAACACCCTCTCATAGCATTCATTTGATATTGTAAACATTAAAGTAAAATCCCAGTACAAATTGTATTAGAAAGAGAGAGGAGATGTTGCCTATGCGCGAGCGCAGCGCAGACTGGCCGCCATGGAGGGGAGGGGTGTATCGCGCCAACATGACCGTAACGAGAGCCAAGGCCACCGAGCCTGAATTAGAATTTAGTACGGCGCATTTTCACTTTGCAATTAATATGTTTACGTTTATACCTTTACAACGGCTCATCGTATCAGAATGGTTTTTATATTGTTAGAAAGCTTATTAAAAGTTCTATTAAATGTTTAAACTTACAAATAAGTAAACTCAGTAGGTTCAGCGCAAATGATAAATAAGTGTTACGAAAGGGACCGAATTACGGTTTGCCCGATTTCCATGTACGATTATTCAAATAAGAAAATGTTTACGAACCCTACTGTACTTATAAGATCTCAAGCCATATTAGAACTTTGTAAATCAGCTTAGTCTTCCGCCCATTAATATGTATAACATCCCAATAACATCTTGCAATGTAAATTAGTCAAGTCAAAGTGGGCGTAACCTTTATTGTCTCACTCAGCACGTCTTGCTCGCCCACTAGCAGATATAAATAGCAGGTACGGCCCGGAGCAAATCAGTCCCTGATTCCGGTTACGGCAGCGGTCGAGTGAGGTCGTGCTTTAGCGGTGCGCTCTTGCCCTATTGTTGTTGTAACCCGAATATCCTCTCCGACTACCTGCTCACTCTTATCGCTCCCCCGCGCGGTGATTATCGCAATTACCACGTGGAAGCATCGGGTGTGTTAGTTAAGACTTTCATAAGTCTCCAGTCGACCCGCGTGTCCCTGCCCCTCTGGAAATCCACGCTCGTAGTGGTCGCAGTCTTTCGGGGCTGTGGGCTAGACACGTCAGTGGCTACCCGTTAGTTAAGACTTTCTCAAGTCAGACCCGGGTCTCTGTCCCTTAGAAAGACCACGCTCGCAGTGGCTACACAGTGACGAATCCTAACGGTGCCAACTAAGTCACAGTGTGGGGTGGATACCACCACGAAGCCCAGTAATTCGTACAGTCCGACTCTTCCCTTCGTGTTAGGACACATAGCTGACACTGACACGGCGGACAAGTGGACAAGACTCGACACCGACATCAGGATAGCATTTCGGTTCATATTAGGCGTAGGAAAAGCTTAGCGGCGACCGACCAACCAAGTAGGATGGAGCTGCAAGAAAGGATCACGAGGATGGAGGAAGTCATGCGGGCTATGCAGGCCGAAATCGATCGCCTCGCTGCTGAGAACCGACAGCTCAAGCTGGCTCTCAGCGGCGAGGTCTTTGACTCTGCCCAGGCGGCTCCCATACAACCTCCCCCCCCGACAAGTCTCGACTTGCAACTCCAGGCCCGTCCGGCCACTCCGACGGCCACTCTGGCCGCCCAAGCCCCTAAGGCCACCATGGGACCGCCGCCGCCACCGCCGTCGGCGGCAGCAGCGACCCCTTCGCCCCCTACCCAGGCCCCTAAGGCCAAAACGCCCAGTAAGGGCAAAAGTAAACTCGCCAAGGCAGCCGCGTCTGCCCCAGCCAGCCCTCCGGCCCTTCAGGCCCCCCCCGAAGCGGATTTAAGCGTGAGACAATCGCGTTCTCGCTCCCTCCAGAGGCGACCCTTCTTGCGAGAGGAACGCACTGTCCCACGCTCCGGCTCTCCCCCCCACCCCCTCCTTCGGTGTCTCTCCACGACCAGACTGACCGACGAACAGACTCGCGACCTCCTCTACTCGAACGAGGAAATGACCATGGACACGACAGTCTGGACCACAGTAGGCAGCAGCCGCAAGGGCAAACGTGCGCTGCCGAAGTCTCCTAGGGCCGATTCGCCGGCGAAGAAAGCCCTTCGGACTCCCGCCGTCCAGGCGCCCTCTGCGCAGGCCCCTCAGGCCAGTAGTGCCATTCTGGCAGCGGACGGCGGGTCTTCGGCCCCCAGCAAGCCAACTCCGGTAGGCAACCCGGACAAGCCGGATTCATGTGTCCTGATCGACACACATAGATACCACACTGCCATGGCCATAGCCAGTCAGCGTGGTATCCGGGTGGTCGGTTCGGAGATTTTGAAACCGCCCTTGGAAGGGATGCGCATCACGGTCCAGGGACCCGAGGACTACCGTGCTCTGACCCGTCTCTTCGACGAGCTGTCGATGGCCTACAACCGGAGGCTGACCGTCGAGGAGAAAGGCTACAGGGCCGTCCTCCGGGGAATCCACAAGGATATCCCGGAGGACGAGGTAGCCGCGGACCTCAAACGCAAGGGGATCGCCGTCAGGGAGGTTCATCGCCTCTACAATAAGCAAGTAGGGAAGTACGATATCGTACTAATAGTCACCGACCCGAACCAGCGCAAAGCCGTCCACTCCCTTAAGGAGGTCCTTAAAATGGCGGTGAGAGTGGAGACTCCCAAAAAGAGGACCCACCTCTCACATTGCCACAACTGCCAGCGGTTTGGCCACGGCGCCCGTGGCTGCCACTCTCCCCCCCGTTGCGTCAAGTGCGCTGGGGATCACGCGACTCGCGATTGCGAGCGCCCAAAAGGCTGCAAGGACCCGAACGGCATACGGTGCTGCAACTGTTTGGGTCGCAAGCTCCCCCATGGGCATACTGCCAATTATGGGGGATGCCCTTGCCGCCCAAAGAGTCGCGACACCGGGGCAAAGTCGAAGTCCTCGCCTCCCTCGGGGCGCAAGCAAAGCGCGGGCCGGGGTGCTCCCCATAGCACTCCGCAAAACTTCCCCGCCCTTCCGGCCGTAGGGTTAGGAGCCCCTAGGAACCCGCCGCCTTCAGCGGCCGTAGGTCCCCGCCCGGTGCCTTCTGCACCCCAATCCCAGGCGGGCCCCTCTGTATGGGGACCCGCCGCCAGTCAAGCGGGCCGGCCCGCTATGGACCCACTCTATGCGTTTATGCAGTTAGTACAGGTACTCCCACCGGAGGTGGCGAGCGGCCTGTCTACCCACATATTCGCATCAGCTACTCGCTATCTCGCCGCACCAAGCGGCAGCCAGGTTAACGGTGCCTATTAGTATGGATAGTACATCCCAGAAGCTTAAACCTGCTTCGATTACCATTGGCATTTATAATGCCAATGGTCTAAGGGGTATGAAGGACCAGGTGATGAACTTCCTTCGCGATCACTCAGTAGATTTACTTCTGGTCCAAGAGACCTTTTATCGTCCCGGCATTAGAGCCTTTCGCGTCCCTGGATACGTTCAGATTAGAGATGATAGGCAAGATGGTAGGCCATTCGGGGGCACGCTCATTTTCTACAAACGTAACTTACATTGCATAAGTCTCAATCCACCGCCCCTGACTAATATGGAAGTGTCGGTCTGTCGCATCTCGATGGAGGGGCACCCCCCGATATCGATTGCGTCAACCTACCTTTCACCTCAACGAGACTTACTTCTGACTGACCTCAACTCTTTAGCCTCCCTAGGTCCTTCGGTCATCGTGGCCGGGGACCTAAATAGTAAGCATATCAGCTGGGGATGCGTAGCATCCAATCCCAACGGCAATCGGCTTCATCACCTTTTGATCGATAGCCTCCCTTTCGATCTCCTCGCTCCCTTAGAGCCGACTCACTTCCCTCATAACGTAGACCACCGACCTGACATACTCGACATAGCACTACTAAAGAACGTAGCGTTAACTCTGCGTTCTATAGAAGTGCTACACGAACTAGACTCGGATCATAGGCCAGTCCTCTTGAGACTAGGCCCTCACCCCAATAGTACTCCTCGAACCAGGACACTCGTGGACTGGGACAAGGTACAATCAGGTCTCCTACAGACGGACTCCCCCCTGCTTAGAGATATCCCAGACAATATAACTACAACCGAACAGACAGACCAAGCGATCGATTCTTTCACCAACTACCTCAACGCTGTTCGAAGCGAAGCCTCAAGGGAGGTGTCGGCGGAGGACATCCAAAACCGACCTCTACCTACGGAACTGAGAGAGTTGGTGACAAGGAAAAATCGCGCCATACGTACCTATTCAAATCACCCTTCTGCCGAAAATCGGCAAATCCTGAGGGACTTGTCTAACGAGTCCAAACAGAGAATTGTCGAATTTCGGGAGAACTCGTTCAGGGATCTGATGGGGGAGATAACGCCTAGTCACCTGGCTTACTGGAAACTAGCGAGATCTCTCAAATCCGATGCCTGTTGGACCATCCCTCCCTTGGATCGACCGGATCACTCAACCCCCGCGTTCGAGGACAGTGAGAAAGCCGAATGCCTTGCGAGTAGTTTAGAGTCCCAATGTTCGCCCAACCTCCTCAACACCGACGAAGCCCACATTAGTAGGGTCGATTCCGAGGTGGACAGGAGATCGCGTCTCCCCGTAACTTCACCCATTTTACCGGTGTCGGTTAAGGAAGTCAGTGACCTTGTCAGGCGTCTCCGTATTAGGAAGGCTCCGGGTGCGGATGGTCTATCCAATCGCATCCTGAAACTTCTCCCCGAAACCCTCCTCCTCCTTTTGGTCGGCATCTTCAATGCCGCACTGACCAATGCTCACTTTCCAGCCGCGTGGAAATGAGCAACGGTCATAGGGATAGCGAAGCCCGGCAAACCCCGGACCTCGCCTGCCTCTTATAGGCCGATCAGCTTACTTAGCTCCCTTGGAAAGCTATATGAGCGGATCCTTCTCACGAGAATTCTCAGATTTACGGCTGAGAATAACCTCCTCATCGATGAGCAGTTCGGTTTTAGATCCGGACACTCATGCGTCCAACAGGTGCACCGCGTCACGGAGCACGTGTTGGATGGTTTCTCTCGATTCCAGGGGCTCAAGACCGGTGCGATCTTTCTCGACGTAGCGAAAGCCTTCGACAAGGTCTGGCATAACGGGCTTGTATACAAGTTATACCAGCTCGGAATGCCGGACAGACTCGTACTCACAATACGAGATTTTCTCAGTGACCGAAGCTTTCGATACCGACTGGAGGGAACGTATTCGGACCCACACCCCATCCGGGCCGGAGTCCCGCAAGGCTCCGTGCTCTCTCCCACTCTCTACTCGTTATTCACAAACGACATTCCCAGGCACCCTAAGGTGCAACTGGGGTTGTTTGCGGATGACACCGCGCTCTTTACGACTCATTGTAAGTACGCTACTATCCGGCGATACCTCCAAGAGGCAATCTCCGACCTAGGTCGTTGGTTTAATCTTTGGCGTATCGAAGTCAACCCGGAGAAAAGCACTGCAATAGTCTTTCATCCGTCGGACTGCATTAGTACAGAAAGGCGGGTGGCTCCGATCCAGATGTTTGACCGACCCATCCCCTGGGTCAACGAGGCCAAATATCTTGGAGTGACCCTCGACAGGAGACTGACTTTCCGTAGCCACATCCGTAGGGTACGCAACCGCGCGTTGTTCGTGCTAGGAAGGCTAGGGCCGATGATCAACAAGTTTAGTAAAATGTCACTTAGGAATAAGCTGACACTCTACAAGACTTGTGTTCGTCCAATCATGACATATGCAAGTGTAGCATTCGCTCACGTGCCTATGTCATCGCTCAAGCCGCTTCAGGTCATTCAGAATCGTTTTCTCCGAAGGGCGACTGGTGCCCCGTGGTACCAATCGAACCTCAGCCTGCACCACGACATGGAGATTAGCACCATGTATGGTTTCTTTAAGCAGGCTGCCAGACGTTATTTTGATAACGCTCCCCACCATAGGAATCCGTTAGTTAGGAAGGCTGCTGACTACGTCCCCATCCCTCCCCCCTCTGTCGTTACTCGGCGCTCACTGATTAGGGGCCGCACGGTCCGGCGTCCTAGGCACACACTCACGGACCCGGACGACGAAATCACAGCGTCCATCGAAAGATGGAACGCTGCGCTTTCGGCGTCCAACACATCGCGTACACTTCAGCGTTCCCGCCGGCGGGGACGTCCACCGCGAGACAACACAGACACATACAGTCCGCTTTCGTCCCGGTACCGCCGCATACCGGGTAGAGTCAGTCCGACGCAAGTCGGGCCTAGCTGAGTTTCTTGCTGGACTCTTCTCAGCTAGGCTAGGTTTTAGCGAACCAGCGATAAAACTCCCAGTAGTTCGATACCACTCACACCCCAGATTCGGTTGATACCGTTCAACCAATCTCACTGGAGCGCAAACTCTTAGAGTATTCCAGTGTACAAACTTCCCCGCGTGGTCGTGCCGGAGGCTTCCCCTGGATTTTCCCCAGGCCACCCTCCAACCACGCAGTTCGACCGCTATATTGGGTCCGTCCTATTATAGCAACAGTCAGGTTCAAAAAAAAAAAAAAAAAAAAGGAGCAAATCAGTGTGTGTCAATCGGAGCCTCCTGGAAGTCACAACAAGAAGAAGAAGAAAACTACAAAGTAATAGGAAGTTAGGGACTTGTAATCAAGTCACTTAGGGCAGTGATAGGGCAGTTAGGGAAAAGTAAATAAAAAGTCTATTTCTCGTTATTCCTTCTTTTATTTTGGTAACATCGATTACCCAAAGTGTCTGAGGACACGGGCGAAGCCCAAACACACCATTCGGGCGCCGAGTGGTAGTACGCGCTGTCCGTACACATAGGGGCGGAGCTCGTCCGTCGCCGACTTGTGTCACGGAGCGTGGTCGACGCACTGTCCGAGCACATAGGGGCGGAGCTCGTCCGTCGCCGACTTGTGTCTCGGCACTAGGTCATTCTTAGGTGACTGTGAGGGGCGAGCATTGCCGTGGCCGGTAGCGCGCGCGCTCACTCGCCCAGCCGACGCCGCCGAGAGCGGACGTCGCTCACAGTCGTTTTGGTCCTTCGAACCGGATCCGCTAGATCCGGATTTATGTTTTGACGTACTGACGGGACGTCAAAAGGTTTTCTCCAGCGTACTGACGGGACGTCGGAATGTTGTAGGGCGCCGCACGGATAGGTTACGGGCCCCATTTGTACCGCCTAGGAGGCGTTCGCGCAGGTCATAGCGCATGTGTTTGAAAATTCATGTGAATTATTAGAAGAATTGTTGTGAACTATGTACGAGATGGCCGCCATGAGTACGGCATATGAGAGTAATATGTGGAATAAATATACCCCGATGTCGGAATCCAGGAGGAGGCCCACACTCAACGCGACATCGGGCCGTGACAGCCGCAAAAGGAGGAAATTATGTAATGCGGAGGCAGCCGCCGCGCAAGCACGCGCGTGGGGCAACTACGCCGACACACGGCGAGAAGGGTTCAACGAGCCATCAACAAAAGTGACTGCGAGATATTTCGAAGCCCTTCTAGATTTCGAAAATAGTGAATATTTAGCCGAGGTATTGGAGGCGGAATACAGGAAACGAGCAGAGTTCGAGCTACAACAGAAACTATGTGATATAGAGAGTGAAGAATTGGCCGAGGTATTGGAGGCGGAATTCAGGAAGCAAGTAGAATTCAAACTACAATATAAACTATGTGATATGCGAAAGGAACTCGACAGACAGCGTGCCTTGGCAAAAAGGATCCGAGAAGAGTCCGAGTGTTTTATAAGGGACGAACGTTCAAGCAGCGGCACTGTAGCAAAACGGATAGAATCTGAACAGAATAAACACTCTAGCGCAAGCAAAATTACAAGGCCTCAGCAAAGGGAGGCCCATTATGGTGACAGCCAGTCACATAGGCACCTACAGACTGCAGGTTGCGGTGCCGCATCAACGGAACTCATCGACACGCGCGCAAATTCGACGCCCAGCAGCACCGAAGACATCACCATGTCAACAACCATGACGTACGGGGACGCCATGGCCCACCTCATCAATGAACCAGCCAACGACCGCCCGTGGTTAATTGCGGTCATCAACGCCACTAAGCCGACCCGCCGTCGCCCGCGGCGCCGCAAAACTAAAGCACCGAAATACGCCGGCGCCACATTACCTTCCATCCCAGAGGAGGACTTTGCTACCGCGGCGCCTGAGTACGCCGCGGACACCACTGCAGATATACCGACCCGCGGTCGCCCGCGGTCGGTTACGCCGGTCAAGATATCGACCCCCGGACCAGCGGAGTCGATCACAAATACAGCGCCCGAGTACGCTGGCGTCACTATGCCCTCCGACCCGGAGGGAACCAATTCCGCAAGGGCTAGCGAGCCCACACCGACCCTCGGACCAGCGGGGTCGAATTTGACTACAGCTAAAGAAAACTCCGCACGCAACGAGCCTGCAAGGGCCAGTACGCCCACATTGACCTCCGGACCAGAGAGGTTAATCTTATCCGCGGCGCCTGAATACGCCGCGGTCTCCGAGCCTGCAGGGGCTAGAACGCCTATCAACCAATCAACTCGAGAGCGCAAGCGACGCCTCGACTACCCACCGGCCCTCCGACCACTGGACGTGTCGCGAGAGGCAGTGACCAAGCGTGTCGCCTACATAACTCACTGCAGGAGCCAGCTACCGGCACCGTCTGCCGGCCATTCACGCACAGCGCCCGAGGGCGCCACAAGCAGCGAGTCTGCCGCCACTGCCGTCACTACAAGCGGCGTGACATCGTCGGTGCGACGGCGCAAACGGCGCCTCGCCGACCCATCGGCCCTCCGACCAACACATACGTCGCGAGAGGCCGTGACTACAAACGTCAAAAAGAGCAGCGGGAACCCACAGTCGGCACAGCTTGCCGGCATCTTCAAGCCACCACCGGAGCCGCCGGAGCCTCCAGACAATACGGCGCCTAGAGGGCCCGTCTATTATCGCCGGAAGAAAGTGAAAATTAAAATCGGCGATCGCCAGGTCATCGCCGACCCGCCGGCCTACGTCATGGTACATACCTAGTGTTAAAGACAATTAGTGAAAAAAGAAAAACAACAATAATTATAACAATATGAAAGTAGGCCACGTTAAAAGAGCAACCAGTGGCAGTGATTATGTGAATCAGTGAAGTGAAAGTGACTAAGTGATAACACCGTTGCAACCAATAGTGCGAGGCTTCGCCTCACACTAAAGGGGGAGAATTATGGACGACAACATCAACACGCGACGGCAGAGCTACGCATCGCGTCATACGGAGATTATACGTAAGAGAAATATGTGATTATTTATAAAGACTTAGATTGTTTAGAGTAAATAAAGAACCCAGTAGTTAGAATCCCCATAGTAATTATTTACATAAAACACCCTCTCATAGCATTCATTTGATATTGTAAACATTAAAGTAAAATCCCAGTACAAATTGTATTAGAAAGAGAGAGATGTTGCCTATGCGCGAGCGCAGCGCAGACTGGCCGCCATGGAGGGGAGGGGTGTATCGCGCCAACATGACCGTAACGAGAGCCGCGGCCACCGAGCCTGAATTAGAATTTAGTACGGCGCATTTTCACTTTGCAATTAATATGTTTACGTTTATACCTTTACAACGGCTCATCGTATCAGAATGGTTTATATATTGTTAGAAAGCTAATTAAAAGTTCTATTAAATGTTTAAACTTACAAATAAGTAAACTCAGTAGGTTCAGCGCAAATGATAAATAAGTGTTACGAAAGGGACCGAATTACGGTTTGCCCGATTTCCATGTACGATTATTCAAATAAGAAAATGTTTACGAACCCTACTGTACTTATAAGATCTCAAGCCATATTAGAACTTTGTAAATCAGCTTAGACTTCTGCCCATTAATATGTATAACATCCCAATAACATCTTGCAATGTAAATTAGTCAAATCAAAGTGGGCGTAACCTTTATTGTCTCACTCAGCACGTCTTGCTCGCCCACTAGCAGATATAAATAGCAGGTACGGCCCGGAGCAAATCAGTGTGTGTCAATCGGAGCCTCCTGGAAGTCACAACAAGAAGAAGAAGAAAACTACAAAGTAATAGGAAGTTAGGGACTTGTAATCAAGTCACTTAGGGCAGTGATAGGGCAGTTAGGGAAAAGTAAATAAAAAGTCTATTTCTCGTTATTCCTTCTTTTATTTTGGTAACATCGATTACCCAAAGTGTCTGAGGACACGGGCGAAGCCCAAACACACCATTCGGGCGCCGAGTGGTAGTACGCGCTGTCCGTACACATAGGGGCGGAGCTCGTCCGTCGCCGACTTGTGTCACGGAGCGTGGTCGACGCACTGTCCGAGCACATAGGGGCGGAGCTCGTCCGTCGCCGACTTGTGTCTCGGCACTAGGACATTCTTAGGTGACTGTGAGGGGCGAGCATTGCCGCGGCCGGTAGCGCGCGCGCTCACTCGCCCAGCCGACGCCGCCGAGAGCGGACGTCGCTCACACAGACATTGGATTGGCTAAATAGCTATTACATAATCCGATGGAACTGTCCCTGAATATACGTCGCCTAACTGCATCATTCCGGACTACCGGAGTCATTCCATAACTACATGGTACACATCTTCTACGCGGTTACACGCATTGCATAACGGCGAATTTACTTTGCGCATGAGATATGCAAACTTATTCAATGGGATGTGTCCAGAACGCAATCGCAAAAAAAGAACGAGATCCTGTCTATTCAGAGGACTGTTATCAATCCAAGGAATATTTAGGGGCTGCGGCTGTATTGTCTTATACCAAATACCTTTGTCTCGGGATCTTTCATCAAAGTATTCCTTCCATAACTTGCGACACCTAACCTTGACTAAATATAAACAGTCACTATGTGAGGGTAGAAAGGGAAAATCAATGCAAAAAAAGTGAAAAATGTGAAAAAAGTTATATCCAGGTATTCGCTCAGTTCGGGTTGCACAGGGCGGTTCCACAACACTTCGAGAGCTAAAATATCGCGAGCCACCCGGACAGCCTCTTGGACACTGCACTTACGCGTCATTGCTCTGAATACAAGTCTACCTATATTTTTACACGAAAAAGCGCTATTTCGTAAAAAAATATAGCTATAGAATACTTCGCAGGTATTCGTTAAAGTTTTTTTGCGCAATCATACCGTGCAAGTATTGCAGCAGTACACGTTTTGAAAATCAACAAACTCGCTCATGAACCGTCATTACGGCTACAAACCAATATTTTAAAGGGCTATCAAGCGATAAAGAAAATTGGGTGGTTGGAGTTAGCTGAAGTTGTTTGTAACGGCTGGGGGGGGATGTGAACAAAGCCTTCCGTGAAAGCCTTCGGACGTTGATAGATGCGATAAGCTCGGATGCAAGTAAGCTGCATACATTTCTTGTTGCAGTTTTCTCGTATAATCTGTGAGGTTTTACGGGAATGCTGAAAATTTTAAAGGGATTATGCTGATTTATGAAATATGTGCATTGAAAATCAAGAAAATATGTATTTCCTTCTAAAAGTATGCAGCCAAATTATTTTTGGTAGGCATACCTCTTACCCATCCAATATTTAATTTTCTTAGGAGTTTATTTTTACGGCATTTTGGCGGCTGAGCTCACATCATTTGTATACAACAGCTGGTTTTTTTGGCGATTTGGATACAATTTATCTGATCAATTTTGATCGAGATAACCCACCGAATCACCTCCCAAAATTTGAACGGTGAATAATATTTCACCCTTTACATCAAATAAAGTTTACACGTAAAAACATACATCTACTTATTTAAAATAGAACATAGATACATTCTGTTGTTTACACCTAATATATATATATATATATATATATATATATATATATATATATATATAACATTTTGACACTAAAAAGGAACTATGAAATAAAGTTATAACCTTAATATAATTGACTTCAAATCAGTATCTACTTAAATCGCGTAAACTATGCCTATAATATATTTTAAGAGTTCATTTGATTTTTGCAGGATCCCATCATCAGATCCTGACCTGATGAAGATTACCCTTAAAAAAAAGAATTTCAAATCGGTCCAAGCGTCTTCGAGGAATCGGAGAACATACATAAAATGATTCCGACGAATTGAGAACCTCCTCCTTCTTAAAGTCTGTTAATAAAATACCCCACCCATGTACCATGATTGAGGCATGATCCCTAGGACGCTGGCTGCATTGTCTCTTTGCACCACTATTAGGCCTTGTTGCTGGGCAAAGAAGGAACATGTGGTCGACTGAAACACCAATAAGTCGGACCTAACTAAAAACTGTTTTTGTTACATTAACTAGAAGTCACTGAAAATCCACCAGCTTGATTACATCATTAAATTTGTTACTAACTGGTTGTTGATAAATAATAAAAAATATCAAAATTAAAAGATGAGAAATGCGGATTAGGTTTTTTAATTACCACTTTTTCGAAATTATAACACACACTTTTGTGCGCACGCCTGAAACTGTACTAAGTTTTTCGTAAAACGCCGAGCTGATAATCTCATTTATTTAGGATATCGTTCTTTAAGTTTACGGAATTAAATTTTTTTTTATGGCGTATTGATATTGGCAGTGCTCTATAAAATGCCATATGCACCGAGATACCAAATGAGATTTCTTGAGGGCCAGGGGAGGCGAGGGTTCGAGTTTTTTTCAGAAATGCCCTGACTTTAATCAAATGATGGCTTCACTGTGTCCGACATCCTTCAATATGCCTGTCTTAAAACGATTCACTCTTTATTAAGCAATTTCTTTCATAATCTACGAGAGCCCCCGCATTTTCCAAAAAATGCCAATATCTCAAAATCCAATTCATATTTACTAAACCTAAACTTAAATATTCTGAGACCTATTTAGCAGCCCTATCAGCCCTATCCTCGGTTTACGGGACACCCTGTATATTAGTTACAGATTGATCTACTAGCAAACTATATCATTACCTACTGTAAAACGAGTAAAGAATGAGAAAGATCGTTTTATGCACCGAAAGAAGGTGCATAAACGATCCAACGAACGAACTGCAATAATTCTATCTAATCCATCTTATCCAAGATTTTATAGCCACGTAGCACTAGGCACGAAAATGCAGCGCCTTCTGCGGAGCGGACCGTAAATGCTTTTTCTTATAATTCACAGGCGTCACGTATAGCCCCCCCGCCCAGGGACGAAAGCCTAGCACAAGAACGCAAGCGAATTTGCACTTACCTCTTTTTATCTCACGACCCCACCTATAAAACAGGACGAGAAAATTGGATTTAAAGAAAGGTGATATTTCTGAAGATGTAACGAATCTTCACTTCAATTAAAATTCTCTTTTACGTGTTCTTAGACTTCTTAGAGGGAAGTAACGAGGTCTAACTTTAATTGCGTTTATAGCTCGGGCTTGCAAACACGTACGTGCGACGTTCAAAGGTTTTTACGTCGACCTTAGTGGTCACGCACTCGCATATCAAATTTATTGATTAATGCGCCACACACATTGCCTACCTACTTGGCATTATATAGAGCGGCATAAAAAGCTCTTCGTGCACGTAGACGTTCGCTCGCCAAAATGCACTTTTTTATTCCTCCTGACGTAGTATCCTGGCATCCATCCACTGTCATATCTGAGCAAGCGAGCACAGACGCCGTGCGAATATTTTATTTGGGCAGTGCGAGGACGTCGTGTCGTAGCCTCCCTGTGCCTATCCGGTAGGGGGCAAAAGGGGGCCAAAAAGGGGGCTAAAGGGGGTTAGGAGGTTAGGAGGGAGCTCCGACGTTGATCGATGCACGTCTTGCGCCGGAGGCTGCACCCGACGTAATTCATTAAACGCTGAAACTGCAAGCGGATTTTGAGTATTAAAACGATTTCTCACGGGACGTCCAGTTAAGTCCTGCCTTCACGTACACGCTCAAAGCGGTCTGCTTAGTTGGTAAAGCGAATAGATTAATGAAGCTAATACACGTACGTAGAGTCCCTTGCAAGCCTTAAAACTTTGTTGTTCTAAATTCATTAAACTGTAATGATGCTCGTAGGTCTGCCCGCTTAAACCACTGCGGTTTAACCCGTCTTCGCGCGAGGCCAGGCCAAGCGACAACTTAACTTAACGAATATCATCCTCCTAGTGTTATTCCCGGTAATGCCCCTAAAGAGGTCCTGGGTTCGAATCCCGGTAAGGGTATTTATTTGTCTGATGAGCACGAATATTTGTTCCTGAGTCATGGATGTTTTCTATGTATTTAAGTATGTATTTACCTATATAAGTATGTTTATCGTCGTCTAGCACCCATAGTACAAGCTTTGCTTAGTTTGGGGCTAGGTCGATTTGTGTAAGATTGTCCGCAAATATTTATTTTATTTTTTATTTTAGGAGCCCGCGGTCCGCTTTGACAACTAATCCCAAGATTTGGCATAGGCACTAGTTTTACGAAAGCGACTGCCATCTAACCTTTCAACCCAGAGGGGTAACTAGACTTATTGGGATAAGACCGGTTTCCTCACGATGTTCTCCTTCACCAAAAAGCTAACGGTAAATATTCCGTACATGTTCCGAAAAACTCATTGGTACGAGCCGGGATTCAAACCCACGAATGCCGCTTGACAGCCGCATGCCTGAACCACTAGGCTACCGTAACTAGTGAGGCAGTGATTTAATAACAGAAGCAAAGATAAAATAATTACATAACCACTTTTGGCTGCTATCTCTATCATAATTATGTGCTATCTCTGGCACAGGTCACATTCAACGTATACCTTTCTACCTCTAATGCTCGAGACCCTGAATGTGGACTTATATTTTTTATTGCATGAAACGTTTATGTATACACGCCAGGATACGATTAAAATAAATAAATCGACGACCGCTTTAGCCTAGTTGGTAGTGACCCTGCCTACGAAGCAAGAGGTCCTGGGTTCGAATCCCGGTAAGGGCAAAAATTTGTGTGATGAGCACGAATATTTGTTTCTGAGTCATGGATATTTTCTATGTATTCAAGTATTTATATCTATTATATTTATCGTCGTCTAGTACCCATAAACAAGCCATACTGAGCTTACTATGGGACTAGGTCGATTTGTGTAAGATTGTCCCCTTATATTTATTTATTTATTTATTATTAAATAATGAAAGCGATTATTCTACATAAACAAAGACACGACCTTGATAGCCATATTTTTTCGCACTTGAATCAAGAAAATAGTAAACAAATTTCGGATTTGGCACCTGGCTTAAACTTACCACTGAAATGTTAAAATTGCATCAAAATGTAAAAAAATAATGTTTTGAACTGCCATGGTTAAACTTTTTTTTTCGCCCAACTTCTAATTTTATAAAACGACGGTGGCAAACAAGCGTACGGCCCGCCTGATGGTAAGCGGACATCGTAGCTTATAGAGGCATGCGACTCCAAAGGAGTAACATGAGCGTTGCCGACCCTTGATATGTTTGAGGATTCGCCGTGTTGACAGCTGAAGGAACAATTTCCCTCGCTCTCAACACAATGCATCCTCCGGAGCTCTGGCGACCTTGCTCACCTCCAGGAACACAACACTACTACAGCAAGTAGAAGTGTTATATTATGGCTGTGGTCTGAAGCAAGGCGGAGGTACTTCCCCAGGTGGGCTGCTCCACATTCCATCGGGATGACATTTCGCTGTGCCCCACCTCACCACCGAAATGTTGGGCAAACTCCTCACCTAGTCTGGTAAAAAGTCTTGTAAAGAGACATGAGAGGCAGCATAAGTGAGAGGTCGTCTCGCGCGATCGACGCTGAAAAACCATTACTTTCATTGTTTCATTACTTAATTAAAATACGCAAGCAGACGGCAATCGAGTTGTACGGACGCCTCGCCACTGGATTAACGCTGCCACTACAATGCGTATTTTTATCGTAACCTAACTCTAGTGACACTTTTGTTGGGTCCTACAGTATACAACTTGTCAAGTGAACAAATCGGATAGCATTGATTGTCCTAATAAACATCGATACTAGATTCCGTATCCAACGGCACAAACTGTCTACTGTCCTGAGAGCTAAGGTATTCTGGCGGCTTCTTAGCTTCGAATGCTGCCTTTGTCAATGGCCAACGGAGCGCCGACAAAGCACCAGAGTAGCGGCTCAGAATACCTCGTCACCTCTGAATTTACCTTTAGGTATGGATGTGCAATATAATAAGTATCCAAATATACAGTGTGTCATCATCATATCAGCCGAAAGACGTCCACTGCTGGACATAGGCCTCCCCCAAAGACTGCCAAAGTGACCGATCCCGCGCCACCCGCATCCAGCGGACTCCCGCAACCTTTACCAGGTCATCAGTCCACCTTGTCGGGGGCCTACCCACGCTGCGCCTTCCGGTACGTGGTCGCCACTCGAGAACCTTTCCGCCCCAACGGCCATCGGTTCTACGTGCTATGTGCCCCGCCCACTGCCACTTAAGTTTAGCGATCCGGAGGGCTATATCGGTTACCTTGGTTCTGCTGCGGATAGCCTCATTTCTGATGCGGTCACGCAGAGAAACTCCCAACATGGCCCTCTCCATTGCCCTTTGGGTGACTTTGAGCCTTCTTATGAGGCCCATAGTAAGCGACCACGTTTCAGTGCCATATGTCATCACTGGCAACACACACTGGTCAAAGACTTTCGTCTTGAGACACTGCGGAATATTGGACGAAAAGATTTGCCGTAGCTTCCCGAACGCTGCCCAGCCGAGTCGGATTCGACGATTGACCTCTTTCTCGAAGTTGGACCTACCTAACTGGATCGTCTGTCCTAGGTATACATAATCGTCTACAACTTCGAGCGTAAAGTGTCCGATTGTAATGGGAGTTGGTACTACATGGGCATTTGACATGATCTTCGTCTTATCCATGTTCATTCTTAGACCAACTCGCTCGGATGCTTTACTGAGGTCATCGAGCATCGTACTTAAGTCCTCCATGGTCTCAGCCAAGACTACTATATCGTCAGCAAACCAAAGGTGAGTGATGTACTCGCCGTTGATGCTGATGCCTAGCCTTCTCCAGTCCAGAGTCTTGAAAACGTCCTCCAGTGCAGCGGTGAACAGTTTCGGAGAAATAACATCTCCTTGCCTGACTCCCCGCTGCAGCGGAATAGGTTTCGAGTTCTGGTCCTGGAGTCGGACTGACATAGTGGCGCTCTCGTACAAACACTTCAGCACTTCGATATAGCGATAGTCAAGTTGGCACCGCTTGGCAATTAGTTTATGTAGCTTCAGATACCATAATAAAAAAAATACTGCGAATTTAAGTTTTTCATACAAAACTAGTTTTTGCTGTATTTAGTTTGTGTTATAAATTGGAACCGTATAAACTATTACAGACATAGATATGCCTCATGTCATTGTATATGCAAAGTTTCGTCACAATCCAACACGTGGTTTTAAAATGAGAGCGTAACTACGTTTGTATGGGAAGGTGAAATTCGGCCGAGCTTACTGCGGCCTGTTAAGAAAAAAAATTGCAATATCGGTTCTTAGCCTTAACACCAACCTCTGGTTACAATTTGTGTTAATATTAAATATACACACTGTAGATATCTTACCATTGCAGTAGGCTGGATCAATTAATATTGATAGCAGATTCTGTGTACATAAACCATGAATTAAATAAATGGGACAATAACTCTTTCCGTTCGTTTTATTACCTTCACTTTTAAACTGCTGAACCAATTTAGATGAGATTTAGTATATCTTCTTTCTCTCTTCAAGATAATTACGATAATGAAGTAAATAATTCTTACAAAATTAAAATGATGAAATTTTATGTAAGTAATAGTATGCAAGCGCAATAGCAGCAGCAATATAAATATTTAATGTGTAATAAGTAAGTAATTTCTTGTCTAGAAAACAATTGAACATTTACTATTTACTAATGTCTACCTGACTACTGAGTGTTTTAACCTGCCAAGAAAATCGTTTTCGAGCCACCTTGTCACAATACATTGGTACTTTTTAAGGTTCCGTACCGCGTAAGGAACCCTAAAAAGTCACTTCGTTGGCTGTTTATCCGTCTGTCAAATCCCTTCTCTCGGGAACGCGGAAGGTATCAAGTTCAAATTCAAATAAAATACTGAAGTCGACGGGCCCTTGAAGCTGTGGCAAAATGAAATGTCTAAGTTAACACAATCAAAACAGACGGCCGTTTGTCTGCATATAACCGGGTATTTTGTCACTTACAAAGGAACCAAACCTAAAAGGGTATTGTTTCCGTTAAATTTGGCAAGAAGCAAGCTTTTATAGCACAAGTAAAGGAGAAAATCTTAAAATCGTACTTTTAATTAAACCACCTGAAATTGGGTCCAAAGAATGGCGAGTCTAAATTAACAAGCGAGGCGATAGTATCATATGGGGTCATTGGCGTCACATAAACTCACAATGCTGAACAAAAGTGTCAAGAAATGTGATATATAGCGTATACTAAAAACCTGCATCAAGATATATACTTCATACAAAATTTCCCTACGGCCAATTGGTTCAACAACGCTGTCCGATGTCGGACGTTGAAGAACTTTAATTCCTTGCTGTCTGACACGTCGGACACGTCGGACTAAGGAATTTTATATTCCACTTGGTTCGACCATCAGTCCAAGAGGATTTTAATAAAATAACTTGTTTCGACCTTGGAGGTCTGAGGTCAAATTGGCATTCTATGGAACACAAAGGCTAGATAGGCTAGCTTATTGCGGGGCTCCGTCGACGACGGCAAAAGACAAAGTAAATGAAATAAAATATGAGTGCTCTTTTTCAGGTCCAGGAGATACCTTTTTAAGGTTCCATAGCCGTAATAGTAAAACCTACGCTATGTTTGTTTGTTTGTTCCGAAGTAATTGTTTTTTGGCATTCCAGTTTGTGTATCACTAATTTATTACCCAAAATGCAAGCAGTTAAGATAAACAGAAACTGCACCGAGAATTTCCGCAAAAACACTTCGATATTTCAGCTCGCTTCAGATGGTAGCGCTTCTTGCAGCCTGCATCCATCAATGTCACGCAGGAAGGGGGATTACACCGCAGAAAAAGTCGGAGGGGGGGGGGGGGGGAGGACATTCCCACCCGATATTTCTTACGACTTTAAATTTGACGATAGTTCGCGGTGGCGCTTTTATTAGGTTTTTAATTCTAAACATTGCTGAGTGTATTATTAGGATAATTGCTAGGTATGAGTAAAGTGGAGTTGGTTGTTCTAATTTTGCTGAAATATTAAAAAAATCGCACGTTAGACGAGTAATTCCTACTAACGAGAGTACGTTAGATGTTAGCTGCAACGAGGAATAAAATCCTTGTTCAAACAACATTTGTCTTGCTAATATGTACCGGGCTCCGTACAGATGGATGCCCGAGTTTCCTCCTACCAGGAACAGTGTAACTATGATATGTGCACTTGTAAAGTTAGAAACAACCGTAACTTCCAAGAACAGCCCAGTTTTAGCCAATATTGACGTGTTAGGTAAATTGTACTCACGGAAATGGGTGAATTTCGTGTTGGATTTTGATGCAAAGTGTAACACGACCATACCAGTGTTACATTTTTGAACTATACCGAGCTGAGATAGTCTAGCATTATTGATGTGTCGCAGTCTAGTTAAAAGTTATTATTTAACTGTAAGTTAGCCTGTATTGTGTTCAATTTTTTTTAAGATTATATACTTTGGTCAAACTAGTGCCTATGCCAAATCTTGGGATTAGGTGTCAAACCGGACCCCGGGCGCCTTTAGGGGCATTACCGGGAATAACGCTAGGAGGATGATGATACATACGTTGTCATAAGTATTATAAAGAATATCATCACAAAGATAAATGCATATCGTTCAAATAATCGATAAGTCATAAAAACTTAACACCGACGCACGAGGCTAGGGTTTTTACCTTTCAATACACTAAGTATAGGTACAAGATTGTCATGTTTATGTGACTAGTTACATAAAGGCATACAATGTGATGTCACGGTTTTCACGCACGTCGCAAATAGCCTATATTATTTGAAGAGTTATCGCCTAGGTACGGACAGACGTGATCATAAAGTTTTATTGTAAACACGTGTAGACGGCTATGTCCGTGAAGTATTTTAATAATTTAGTACTTATACATTGAATACAAATATGTAATCCCTTAAAAGTTTTTGTCGTACCAGTGGTGTAAGTTGACAGGGGTAAAAGGCTACTCGTCTGGATTTATACAAAACAAATACGGAGTTCCCCAAGGGAGAGTCATGGGCCCGATCTTGTTCTTATTGTATATAAATGACACCACATGCATAACAAACCACCATTGCATTTTATATGACGATGACATACCCATTATAGTGACATCAAATAAAAACACAAACACACTTAAAGACCACGAGCAAGAAATAAGTAATACAATCCAATTTTTAAAGATTTTCTCTACTTTAGTAACCTAATATTCAATCTCGACAATTCGAAATATACGCAATTTAACACAGCATCGAGTTATCACCCACGAGTTATCAACTAAAATCTTAATATAATTACCAAGTACACAAAATGCACCTCTAACTAAATTTCTAGGAGATATTATAGACGAGAAACTTGACTGGAAGACGCAGTTGGATAAAATAGTATAACAAACCGTATCAATAAATTTGTATATGCCCTTAAGAAAATTAGTAGACTCATAATCATAAATATTAAAACCGTGATTTCATGTCACCATGCCTATCTATGTGGAATCGACTTTACGTTATGGGCGAATACTATGGGGTAATACCACTGATAGTAATCGAGCATTTGTCACACAGGAGAAGTGTATACGAGCAGTTATATAAAATGCGAGCTGACGAATCATGTAGGCCTTTGCTAAAAAAGCTCAAATTGTTACCGCTTCTATGGCTCGGCCTGATGACTATTCACGTTTAGCGAAACATTAAACATAACTGTCAGTTTAGACATGGATAAAGATTATTATTATAACACAACATTATTGTGAACGTTTTTTTTTACATTTTCCTTTTAACAACATCAGGCTTGAATGTTACATCCACGCTGAAAACGACTCAGAATCATGAACCTAACTTTCAGAGCTATTTTTAAGATTGTATCAGTGACGTCATCACCATTAGAGCGTCACGGAGCTCAAGCCACGTTTCGGAAGGGTCTCGCAGCGAGATTAATTTAGGTGCAAGTGCCGGCGCCAATGTAGACGTCTAGATGGCGCCGCTGAGCACCTAGACGCCGCGCTTTTTACGCCATTGCCCAACTTCCGACGATAAACTGGCCCCTGGTACACTTGGAGGGAAGAAGTTACTAGTATCTATTCGTAAATTAGGAACTTTTTGTACTTCAACTTTGATAAAATAATTATTAAAAAATACTTTGGCGATAGGAGCAGACCAACGCTTAACCCTTTGACCGCTTTTACTTTCATGTCAAAATGTGACGTACACGCCAGCATCTTGACATAGCTGTCAAGAGCGAATATGAAACTTATCTGACAGTAAGAAAATTGTTTTACAGTGTCCGCCATACCCCTTTAAAGGTTGTTGGCGTGGTGGGCACGACGGCACACGACCGATTTATAGTTTTTTTGCATTCAAAGGGTTAAAGACCTCTAAGAGATAATAACACCACTACTCTACTTGTGAATATGGCGCTGCATTGAGAATGGAACTGAGCTGGACCAAGGATCAGATATAGAAGGCGTTAGCCCTGGGTACGGTACGGACACTAAGGAAGTTTCTCCCTGTTATCTCAACCACTGGAAGCTTATCCCTGTCCGTTGTCGGCGGCCCACTATGTTAGGATTCTATGATATCCTTTTTTTAAAAGCGTAACTTTTTCATCTTACATTGAAAATCATTTTGCAAATACATTAGCATTGAAATAATTTAATTTATTCATTACTTAGTGAAAGTAATCAGCAGAGCAGACTGCACACGTAAATGTAGATAATAAATTAACCATTTAGATAAATAATGTAAATATTCTTTTAAAATCAGAAAGTGCCAGTTAAACAGATAAAGATCTTAATTAGATAGGTATTGAATATTTTTACGACTACACGATCATAAATTTTCCCTGTGAGCAACACCATGAGATCCATTGGACTCAACGTATTGATAATATTGATACAATGCGAGGCAAATAACGTAAGTACCGTAAACAGCGGTCACCTTGAATAATTATAAGGTTTGACACAATATTTTGACGAAAAAAATAACAACTAGATCAAACTAAAATTGAGGATGGGGAACTTTAAACCACTACTTTGTTTGTTGTGAATCCAAAGTAATTCCACGAAAAAGCATATAAATAACAAAAACCGGCAAAGTGTGTGTCGGGCCACGCGCAGTGTAGGGTCACAGATTATATAATTTTGGGTTTCGTAGTTGCCTGTCAATCTTTGTTACATCGACACGCGCGCGCCAACTAAATGGTGCGGTTGCGTCGGCCGAATTTGTACGAAAGTTGGGCTTTCCAAGTAGGTACCCTTAAGTTGGTTGACTATTACTCGGTAACTTATGCCCACTTAGCCGAATTTTGTCGGCGTCTTTGATTTATATATCTATGCCGAATTACAGCTTTCTAGTAGTAAAGGTAAGTAAAGGAGCTAAGCCGCAGACGGACATACAGATATGGCAAGACACCCCGACCCATGGATTCCCCGGGTAAAGGTGCATTTTAGGTTGTAGGATTAAGGTTGTTTTTTTTTCAGTCTACTACTAAACAGTGACTAACTTAAGACACTGTACAAATCAGGGAATGATCTCCGATATAAAACTATCCTATCTCCTTCCCTGGGACTACCTACTATCTGAATAACAAATTTCATCTAAATCGGATCAGTGGTTTAAGCGTGAAAAGGTAACAGACAGACAAACAGACACACTCTCGCATTTACAATATTATTAGTTTATTTAGTACTAGCTTCTGCCCGCGACTCCGTCCGCGTGGAACTCGTGTATATCGCTCCATACAAACTTTCACCCTCCATTTCACCCCCTTAGGGGATGATTTCGGGGATAAAAACTATCCTATGTCCTTTCCTGGGGCTCAAACTATCTCTATACCAAATTTCACTTAAATCAGTTCAGCGGTTTAAGCGTGAAGAGGTAACAGACAGACAGACAGAAGGACACACTTTCGCATTTATAATATTAGTATGGATTAGTATGGATAGTATGGATAGTATGGATAAGTAATTACTGATAAAAGTCATTTGTGATATTAGTAATTAGTAAAATTTGAAATTAATACATATTATGGACACAGGAAAAATATGACAATACCTCTACCTAGAGTAAGTTTCAGTAAGTAAACCTTCAAAAAACATTTTTTTGTCTAAGTCTGTTATTTAATACGAATGTGGTTTACTTTGGAAAGTATTCGGAAAGCAGCTTATTTTAAATAAAACAAGAATTATCAAAATCGATCCACGTTATTACCTACTGAAAAACAAACATAACGGGTTGCAAGCTCTTCTTAACATAACACCAGTCATAAAGGTACAGACTTACGTAACACAGGAGTTTACGCAATTATACGCAAGATGTCGCGTTGTGGACTTCTTATTTGTTAGTTTTACTACATTTTGGAAATAAATAACATTTAAAGAAAACTAAAAGTTACCAAAATCATTATTTGGTTTTGTTAAAAAATATATACGAGTATACAGCAACTATATGGCCTCACTGTATATTACTACTGTTTTACCTAATTGTTTAGTCTAAGTCTCGCGATGCATTGTTTTTTTACTGTAATATTATCAATACGTTTTATTGAAATAAATAAATAGCTTATCGCAATATGTTGTGATCTAGATAGCAATTTACTTATTTTCCATATACCTACTACGGGGCTTAATCGTCGCTTAATTCGCTGTGCATAAGTATAGAGCGTTTTAGTGACCGCTAACAAGTAACAACAATTGACTTTGACTGTTATTTTCAGCTTGCATAAATTGTAGTATTACCGTACATAAATTGTACGGGATTACCGTACAGTGTTTTTTATCCTCTCTAAAAACTGGATCGAAAGGCACCGTGTCAAAAATATTTAGGATTCGAAAAAGATATTGGCTAGCGCTAACGAGACATTTATATCATATCATCAACAACGTAATAATCATAATCATAACTTTATTTGTCGAAAAGCAGGTGATGATAAACATAGGTGTTACAGGCATTGCCTTACTTAAAGTACTCCACTTTTTGCCATACAAGACATACAAATATTTCAGCGTCTTAAATTAAACAGTCTGAATGAGAAAAAAAAGGTTGTAGATATCAACACACATATTCAATATTTATGGGTACTTAATTCATAATTTAATTTTTCTATAATTACAATACGGAATATAATGTCAAAGTATATCTATGTTTATATACAAAAGTCTTATTCTCTTTGAGTGGTCAACTTAGCCTTTCCGTGCTTTAAGACACTCTGAATCCGTTGCGAATAAAAGCAGTCAAGTTTCCAATTACCTACTTAAGTTTTAGTTAACGTCTAGGATGGAATATCAGATGACAGTGTGTTTCTCAGAAACGAGTAAAGAACAGATGATGGTGATGGTGGTTGTTAAAGCGAGGTAGTGAATCTGGGCAAAGTGAACTTGCTCTCGATTGTACGATCGACAGCCGTTAATGATGATGCTGCTCTTAATCGCGTTATGCCTACTTAATTGTTTGCACCCGGTGTGCCTCGGCGCTATAAATGAATGACACTTTTGTCCGGCTGCAACGGGTTTTTTGCCGCTCGCTGGGAGTAAATTCGCTGCCTAATGTACTGTCACGTAATCTTCTCAACGGCTCGTTACAATAAATCTGTATCTGTAGGATACCGTACTACTTTCGTCGTAAAATTCATTACTTAAGATCTGGTTTGCCTAAACAATACAGCATAATGTACCACAAACTCTGGCGTAGCACTTAGCCTGCGATTCAATCGTGATGAGAACAGAAAAATTGTATTTTTATAAGTGTAGGTATTTCAATGGTTACAATATGAGTAAATCTATCGATACTTAGTTGGTAATAATTAAGAGCTGTATGTATTTAATATAATGTGAACACATCCTATTTCTTCTTCTTCTCCATGTCCTACACCCATTATTTGGGGTTGGTAGCTTTTCGTACTATGTTTGTCGGGCCTGTGTTTTAATAGGATTTGGGCTTTTTAATTGTATATCTATTGTTAACATATCATATATGTTTATACAAAGTTAAGTAAGTTATTTAGCTATTAAGGTTCAATGACTTGGCAATAATAACAAATTCATCTACTGGTGTAGTAAGATACGTAGGTACAGCACGGCAGTGTACCTAGGTATATAATTTTCTCGGGCACACTGGTAGCAAAGCTGCCGTTAATTATGAACACAGACTACGGCGCTTTCGGGCATTATCCTTGGTATTTGCCTGCTTAATGGTAGACGAATGTCGTTAGTACTCGCAAGTAGGTACTCGTAAAATCCGGCGGTTTTACCCCCGTTTCAATTGCAGTACCTACCTCACTAACTCTTAGAGACACAGACTAATTGATTTCCCTACAACGTTATTGTCTACTGCCGTTTTACGGCATTTTTTAGCAGTGTGACTTTAGTCTGTGGGGTGAAGTTGAGAGTTCGCTCAGATGCAGGCTTTCGCAAAGGCGTATCATACCCTAGCGGTTACTTCGAATTCAAATAGTAAAGTTAAGGAACAGATGTGCTTTTCCATTAACATAGTGTAACAATGAAACGAACGTGCGATATTAATTGTGGGTGAACTTATTTCAAACGATAACTTAGTAGAGACAGGGAGGCAAGAGCGGCGCAGACGATTAATTGACCATCGGTTATTAGGCTAGTCGCTAATTACCGTCGCCGATCGGATTTCAAAATAAATAATGGTCGAATACCTAAACCTACTATTAAGTGAACTGGAGACCAATCTTATTTATTCGAAATGTCGCATCCCAATAGCGCACCGAGCTAACGTGACATGGTCGGCGCAAAACATTGATATCAGTTTATCTCTCACTTATAATAAATCTCAAAAAAAAAAACAGTCAGTAGGAAACTAAGCATTGTTGTGTCACGAATGATCTCACCTTCCCATGAACGAAAAAACACGTAACTTTTTTTATAAGTACATTAAGTATTACTCACAGATTACAGAGAAAAGCAGATAGGCCCTAATAAATTGAACGTTTTCTATACATCCGATCTCTTCTCACTTACGTACTGAACGCCGAGTAAGAAAGGGATAGAACCATGTTATCTGACAGGTCTTCATACGTCATTGTCTCCGCTTTCTCGCTCGCACGATGTAATTCGCTCTCTCGCTCGCTCGAGATTTAGTGCACGGAAAGATATTTTCTTACAAGTTATCGATATCGATATTTACTGTTAATAAATTCGTAATATGCGATACTCGTAAGTAAATTGTATCTCTATCCATACTATGCAATTTTTTTTTATTTTTTTTACGTTATTTCCAACGAAAAAGTAGGTACAATGTTTTTTCATTTGTTTCGCAAAACATAATTGTTTATTGGCGAGTATTACACTCATTTTCAGTTTATCTATTGTACCTAAAGATCTGTTACATGAAAGCATGCATTATACTAAATATTAATTTCACATGCAAGTTGTTTTTCTCATGACATATTACGTGTTTTATAATAATATTTTTAATGACTATCTTATATTCAACTATTCTGCTACTGTAATAATATTCCTAACTCTTTATTCTAGTTTATATATATTATAGATTATATTAAATAGCATCTAATAGCAACCCTTTTAGCCTTTTTTTGAAAATATTTTTACTAGTGCATTCATTTTCCGGGAAGATGGTATTAAATGTTCTAGGTGTTATATAACTAATAGTCCTTTTACCATAGTAATTATTAGCTTTGGGCTCAACGTAGGTCCGTCGCGTCGTATTTCTCAGACCGCGGGAATACACTCGGACCGATTTATGTTCCGTGCTTTTGAATTGCTCAGTTGCTATTACATACTTTATTTTATCATGCACTGGCAGAATTTTTAGGGTTTTAAATAGTGGCATCCGTATCGTCCGTATGCAATAATACCGTAACCAATATGGTACTTACCAAATAGAAAACAAAAACCATTACACGACTACGTTTATGTTTCAACATTTCGACTATGTTTCATATGTTCGCTACAAATTAATATATGCAAATACATAGGTAGTCAGACGAGTTACTTTTTAACTCTCACTATTTTGTGGATCTTTAGTGGAACACATTTATTTTTAACCGACTTCTGAAACGAATCAATTCCGCTGGCTCTTTATTTTTTTATGTATGTTCCTCGATTACTCTTAGACGCCTGGACCGATAAGAATGGTTTTTTGTTAGAAAAGGTGGTCCTAGGCAGGTCAGGATCTGAAGATGGGATCCTGGAGAAAACCAGGGCAATCTTCAAATCTTATTTTGTAACGATTTGGTTACTTTGAAATCGTGCATTTGCTTTCAGAAAGCAGTTCATACGGTAATATGGAATGTGGCTTCGTGAAGTATTGATTTGAAGTCGATTAAAACTTTGTTTTTAAAGTAAGCTAACACAAAATAACAACGCAATTATTTTCCTGAAAATATCTCATTTTAATAAGAAAGTTACATCTAATGCTTGAAATAATAAATATCCAATTATATAGAACTTTTTGCAATCAGTAAACTTGCGTCACCTGAAGAGGCCATGCAGATGTCTTAGGTATTGTATCTGGCCTTTCATTACTGCTCAGCATCATTTTGTTGTAGTTGCCTTCTAATTGTTGATCCTGGTGAGATCCCTGAATTAAACACAGTAACGACAACATTATTATACAATCTCTATCAGTTCAGCTGCTTAAGTAAGAAAAGGTAAACAACAAACCGACACAGAGTTACTTTCACATGTATAATACATACATATTAGTAGTTATGGATATATCAAGAAAATCAATGTACTAATACAAATTCTTTGCATATACAAAACTTAAATGAAACGAACTCATTTGGAGGGACCTCAGGAATGTCAAGTCATAAAATAAATAAAACTCACTATTCCAACATACCTAGCGGCCTTTGAAAAACTATAGGTATCGCATGTGACTAAAATATTTTGTCTAAACGCCTACATAAATAATTCATGTCGACGAAATATCGATATATACGTGGTAACAACACTACCCATGTTTACGACAATTGTATTTTTACTAAATAACGCAAAAATATCAGATTTGATCCATGTAAAAAGTACTTATTCGATAATATCAAGCATCTGCTGTAATCCCAGACCATTATATATATATATTTTTTTTTTTATTTTTTTTTTATATTCAGTCTCATTTATTTGTTTGAGTAGAAATATAGGTACTCTAAGCCTAAGTAATTAAATAATACATGGTATTTAATATTATAATTAATAATTAACAAAAGTGTAAAGAATGATAAAATTAAAATACTAAAAATAAATAAAAGTAATACTACGAGTACATCCCGCTCTGCGTCAAGCCCGAACCAAAGGTCCCCAAAATGCTAGCGGCATTGCCTCGCTGAACAGCAATGGAGACCTGTTGGACGAGCCATGACCCAGAGCGGGGGTCAAGGCCCCTGTCCCTTAATCGTCTGCCTAACTCCTTGCACAGCCCGAGAGCCTCACTGCCCCAGGGCCCAGCTGTCTCCACAGCAACCGGAACGAAATCATAAGTCGGTTCCAAGGCAGAGTACTTTGCGTGTTTGAGCTTGGCGGCATTTTCGGCCGCCGAACCAGCTGACTTAATTGTGTGCTTTAGATGGGACGCTGCAAAAGTGCTAACACAAGTTGCATCCCATAGGAGGCACCGCCCTCTCTGCCAGGGAACCAACGTCAACCCGTCTGGTCTTTTTCCGTCAGTCCGAGACAGACCCGGGGGCTCCAGGATGCACGGTACGTTGGCGGACACCATAGCCCGACGCACGATCTCATTGATAGAACTAGGGAACCGACCCGCACATCTTTTGCAGCTTAGCCCGTGGTGGCCATTCTCCTCCACCATTGTCCCACAAACGCATCGGTGCGCTTCGCATACCTTGCTCCCCAGCCTTAAAGCAACTGCTATCCTCAGGGAGTCGTTGTCGAGCAAAGTGCCGAGTTGAGGGGAAGGCAAGGCATGCAGCCACGCACCGGATTCGGGCTTTGTGAGAGCCTTGAGACGTGCTAGGTCAGTCCCCGAGGCATCACTCAACCATTATATTGCGTAATGTACATGAAATATTTGAAAAATAACCAAATGATTCTTACCGATGAAACCCGATTCTTTCACCGGTCTTCTTTAACAATCTAGCGTAACTCCAGCAGTACGGAACTACACAAGCCATGGTGCCACTTCATACGAATGTAATCATTGACTTATCACAGAAATATATAGTTTTACAACACAATATTCTTGAAAAAAACAACTTTCCTCAAGATTCACGAGAGATTTGACGTTGATTTGACTTTGACAGATTATTTTCATTGTTTACTATTTTAACATCGTGGTTAACAGTTTTTGGAGAGAAGTCGTCAATAGACCCAAAATATCATACTATTCGTCTCATTCTAACTCACGTCAGCTGACCATAAGCAGTGACAGAGACAACTAGGTATATGAAACATCGTCTCGCTTTATACTGCGCGTCTGTATTAGTCTGTGGTATTACTCTAGCTTCCGTTTAGGATAGTTCTTATCCGACTGCGACGATTAATTAATTTTCGGAAACATTTGACCTCATTAAATTATTCATTTCTTCTGCTTGAAATCGTAGCCGCCATATCTGTCAACTGTCAATGACGTCGAAATGGCGGGCTTGCCATTAACTATCCAACAGTAATAATTTCGATCCGGTTTTGTGATAGACCTTCACAAAACGCATATTAAATTCTAAAGCAAAAAAAATAATCGATTCTTATATGGAAACTGATACGCGCTCAATTCGTATTGAGGCGTAATTTCAATAAATTCAGCAACAAATTTCAACAAAATAACGTCAAAAGTCAGAAGTCTGACTCTTCCTTTTTTTTAATGGCAGGCATTGCGTTGTCTCGCGTTCAGCCATAAAGTCTATATGAGTTTCTACAAGATTACACGCTGATTATTTGTCACGATACTGCACGGCTATCACAAGACGGCGCGCAAGCTCTCGCACTATACGTCTCTTTCTAAGTTGTCTAATAAGAGAGAGACGGGTAGTTCGAGAAAAACTGGTAGCCGTGCTGGTTTGTCAGTATTTATATTTTATCACCAATAAACAGTATGTATTAAATCAGTATATAACGGGCCTTTTATAAACATTAATTATCAAGCGCGTCAGTATTAAGGTGATGTTATAACTTCGTACTTCGCGCGTTCAAGTTTACATTCAGCCATTATAGAGACACAGAAATTGGCCAACATACAGGAAAATACTTTTATCATAAAGCCTGCAACACACATTCATTCAGTTGGCAATGGCCGGAACATACACAAGATTTGACAGAATGTGATAGTGCGATCTGAAACATTGCAATTTGAAAAAAAAAATCATATTTCTTTAATATTTTTAATAATTACCTTTAATAGAAATCGACTCGGACTCGCGTTATGGTTCTAGAACTTACCTAGTGATTAGGTATAGTTTGGAAAATGTAAATTCAGACGTAAAAAAAGAGATCTTTGTTCCGCGTAAACACTTACCGGTCAATGAGTACTCCGGGTACTCGAAAGGATTATCTATTATTAATTCCGAGTCGGAGTGACTGAAGATCATTTCAGTCTTCAGGTTCCTATTTAT
Source organism: Epinotia demarniana (assembly GCA_945867215.1). NCBI lineage: Eukaryota > Metazoa > Arthropoda > Insecta > Lepidoptera > Tortricidae > Epinotia > Epinotia demarniana. The sequence continues at coordinate 8,867,837 of OX244267.1, forward strand.
TTAATATAAAACAGTGTTATAATGTAAACATGTAGAGAAGAAGATTAATAAACATATAATGCTGCAGCCTGTGTCATATCTGTTGGATCTATTGCCACAAACAAGAAAAGAAAACAGCGTACACCCATCTTAAAGGCCGGCAACGCACTCACAACACCTCTGGTGTTGCAGGTGTCCAAGGGCGGCGGTAATCGCTTACCATCAGGTGATCCGTCTGCTCGTTTGCCTCCTATCGCATAAAAAAAAAACATCTACTAAACTATTACCCCATAAAACGAGTTATGTCCCTTTCTTACTAAATTAAATATCAAAGACAAACGAATTTTAACGGCATTTTAGCTAAAATAAGTTTGTTCAACGTTTTACTTGATAGATTAAATTAGAACAGCACAGCTGGCAGAAAATTCAACTCTTAGAGTATTCCAGTGTACAAAACTTCCCCGCGTGGTCGTGCCGGAGGCTTCCCCTGGATTTTCCCCAGGCCACCCTCCAACCACGCAGTTCGACCGCTATATTGGGTCCGTCCTATTATAGCAACAGTTCTGACTGAATTCAAAAAAAAAAAAAAAGAAATTCGTTAACTCCAACCACATTACCATGCAAAACGAAATCGCAGGTACAGCTAGTTATGTAATATGTTATCAATTTTACATCGTGCGTTCGTTATCAAAGCCTAATATTTTTTCATTCGCTTGCCCTCATCCCAATTAGGTACTTGGTGTCGGGTATAGTCACGTTACCTAAAGTTAATCTAAATTCTGATATCTAGAAGAATATTTAGTAGATTAAGATTATTTAAGTAACTATCATTGTACTATTACATTAATTAATATTGACTACGCTTGCTCGCGTCATTCATCAGTCGGAATGTATCCCGAAGATAACATTTATGAAATTTAACAGGTGGTTTGTAAAATTGTGTGTTGTTGTCGTGAGTCACGCATCAGCAATGATTTACTTTGTCTCTTACACGTGGAATAGTCGGAAATTGTATATGATTTCTATTAGCTTGGTTTTTAGGGTTCCGTAGCCAAATGGCAAAAAACGGAACCCTTATAGATTCGTCATGTCTGTCTGTCTGTCTGTCCGTCAGTATGTCACAGGCATTTTACTCTAAAACCATAAGGTGTATTTGAATAAAAAATTGAGGATAGGGTGTATTTTGTTAACCGCTACATAGTTTTGTAATGAAATTACTAAAAAAGATTTTTTTTAGGGGTGCACTGCACCCCATACATAAAACTGAAAGTCAAAAAATATTTTTTCATTGCAACCCCACTTGTGGTACATCAATCGACAGGCCTTTCAAAATAAATATAAGGTTTTTAAGCAATTTTTTGGATTAAGTGAATAGAGTCGGAGATAATCGCCCCGAAAGTGACTAAAATTGTGCCCCCCCCCCTCTAATTTTTGAACCGTGTATTTTATAAATATAAAAAAAATCATGCTCATAGGGATTATAAAATTCTACCAGCGAAATTTGTTCTCAACAAGATCGGTTCAAAGGTTTTCGAGATATTTATAAAAAACTGCGTTGCTTAAAGAAAAGGACGTAAGTGCCATAAGTTTTTAGTAACGATATGACCTTTTTCATGTCAGACCCATCATACCCCTAGCAATACCCCTGGGTGTAGGGTGGGACTGAACCATACCACCGTTGTGCTGTGCACTATATTATGCTTTATAATATCTATCCCAAAAGTCCTATCACCGATATCAGTATCAGGCAGTGTAGTTGAAAAAGTTAGACTACCGTTATCTGTACGAGTAGGTAACCTTTGATTTAGTATATAGAACTAGATGCACAATGTCAAACAAATATGCCAAGAAATGTGCCCCAGAACATGAACGAAGAATACTCTGGACAGGCTATGGTAAAAATAATACCACGTGCTAGCGAGCTGGTAGCATACAAATCTCTACAAGTGTGACAGAAAGGGGAATATCATTCACTGTCCTTGTCATAGTTCCTTTTTTTTTATTTGCCACAACTGATTTAGTATGAAGTTGTGCCACACAAACCATTACCCGTCCCGTAGTAAGTTGTTTATGACAAGTCATCAGCCATTTTAGGACCGGTTCTTAATTTAGCTGCATAAGAGCTTTTCCGTCCCTCACCGTGGCAACACGTACAGCCCGTCCATAGTATTCTAGGTTCATGGCCCCAGAATGACAGCTCTAGCTACATTTCAGTAATTGCTAATAGCGGTAACTTATAACCTGCATCAAGATATATATTTCATAAAAAAAGAACTCAGTGTTTTAGACCAAGCACCATATTAGCAAACCAACATCAAAAGATTAAATACTTTTTAGTTTATTGTGACATATAATGTGACTTGACTGCTCACGTCAAAACATTAGCGTTTAGCGTTTAGCGAATGAATTGGTCGCGTTATAAATTTTATTTATTTCAACAGAAAGCACAAATACATCTGCTTTCTTTATTTTACAAGTGGGGAATAAACAGTTTCAAATATTTGTACAAATATTATATACAAAACAATTGTTGAGATTTCCGTAAGTACATATAGTACAGCTGACAGAGTCCATAAAAAGAAATCATTTTAGTTTCCTTGAAATAGATTCAGTTTGTTAAATAATTGTATTTTCGACCTGCCTTTACTTTAAATATTTTCTTTTTTGCGATGTAATGTAAGCGTACAGTCAAGTAGCGATCAGCTGTCGATTTCATTAAAACGGTCCTGGGTATTGAACGTCACTCTCATGATCACCCGACATCTATTAAACGAGTATTACGAGATATAAGGTCAAAAATGAATTATGATGAAAATTGGCAACAATTAGCGCATTTCCAAATGATGTGTTGGGATTGTATTATAGAATTTTATTATAGTTCATTAATGCTATTAATTACCTTTCGCAAGGTCATGTCTGTCTGTTTGTCAGGCATTTTACGCGAAAACTATAGGGTGTATTTGAATAAAACTTTGAAGATAGGTGTATTTTGTTAAGCGCTACATAGTTATATATTATGTAATGAAATTACAAAAAAAGATTTTTTTTAGGCGTGAAAATGATCCTAAAAAAAAAATTTGCATTCCCACGTGTGGCACATCAATGGATAGGCCTTTCAAAATAAATATAAGGTTTCTAAGCAAATTTTTTGATTAAGTGAATAGAGTCGGAGATAATCGCCCCGAAAGTCACTAACATTGTGTCCCCCTCCCCTCTAACTTTTGAACCGTGTATTTCAAAAATATGAAAAAAATCATGCAAATTGTTTTGAACAAGATCGGTTCAAAGGTTTTCGAGATATTTCTAAAAAACCGTCTTACTTAAAGAAAAGGATGTAAGTGCCATATGATTTCAGTAAGGATACGACCTTTTTAATAGGCACGGAACCCTTGTTGTGCGTGGTCCGACACGCACTTGGCCGCTTTTTTTTGTTGATTTAAATTGACTTTTCATTTCATGCTACCTTTTTCAATACACCAGTTAGTCTAATATTTAATTTTGTATTAAGCAGTATCGCTGCTAATGAAATTATAAATTTAAAAGATTTTTTAAATAATTATTGCCCAGAGCCGGATTCGAACCGGCGACCACAGACATTCATGGCCCGTTGCTACTAACCAACTGAGCTATCGGAACTTACATTTATAGTCTAACTAGCTTCTGCCCGCGACTCCGTCCGCGTGGAACTCGTTTATATCGCAGCTCCATACAAACTTTTATCCCCCCATTTGACCTCCTTAGGGGATGATTTCGGTGATAAAAAATATCCTATGTCACTCTCCATCCCTTCAACTATCTCGACTTAAAAAAACACATCAATTCGTCGCTCCGTTTTCCCGTGAAAGACGGACAAACAAACACACACACACATACACTTTTCCATTTATAATATTAGTATGGATGTTTGTTCAGAAATAGGTTGTCAAATATTAAGTGATTGCCCCTCTGGCCTAAATACATGACAAGAACACAGAAATGTGATCTCTAGAGGAGAACAGCCGGACAGCGAGACAGCGGGGCATTGGACACCGCCGGGCGCCGGACACAACAACGATTTTCACCCAAGCTGAAGCATAGAAATTCGTTCGCTTTGCTCGCTCGTTCGATTATACATTTCACACATCAGCGCAGGCAACACAAAATTTGTATTCTTATTACAAATACAGGCTAGAAAAACACGCGCGCAGCAACTCCGTAAGGCACAACACACTAGCAATTTCATCTTAGCAATTTAACATATATTTGCGCCTGTATAACTGATTTCGAAGGAATATACATCATTAAAAAGTAAATTAAATAACCAGTATGAATGTACAAATAATACCTATTGCAAATTCATAAGTTCTTGTGAAAAATTACATCGACGGTTTTATAACTCTTACACAGTAACTTAGCCAGTAACATTCATTTCTAGCAAATCATCCACCCCGGGGTCCGCTTTTACAGATAATCCCAAGATTTGGCATAGGCACTAGTTTTACGAAAGAGACTGTCATTTGACCTTCCAACCCAGAGGGAAACCATACCTTATTGGGGTTAGACCGGTTTCCTCACGATGTTTTCCTTCACCCCCTTGACAGCCGCATGCCTGAACCACTAGGCTACCGCAGCGTTTGCCGTCATGTTTGCAATGGAATTAAAGAATACAATAAGACTTGTCTTTGACATGTAATGGACTTTCTCGCAAATTTTATTTGATAGTTTCGAAACTGATTTGTTTTTAGTGCTTGATTGGTGTCTGTTCTATTTATTTTAAGATATTTTGCAAACAGTGACCAAATTGAATAACATCTATAATACAATGCCATCCCAAGCCGGATTTTGAAAGCACAGCTGGCAGAAAATATTATTATTATTATTATCCTATTTTAGACAGGCAGCTGACGCTGATACGTCTAAATCATAGTTCACTTAGATCAGGTTCACACTGCTTTAGATAGTTTGTCGAGTCTGTTTTTAAACTGGTAACACTTCTAGCGTTCACTACTTCTAAGGGTAATTTGTTCCATGCATTAGCTATTCGATTTGAGATACCTACTTTTTTTCTTACAAATCTACTACTTCTTCTTGCTCGGAAAATCCAACAGGCGGAAACCGTGTGTTCCCTCCTGGCCCGGCCACATGCTCTTACGAGGCTGTGATTACAGTGATAAGATGTACCCATTATGTAGGTACTATTATGTACCAAGTCGGAAATTAATTGTACCTCCTTAGTTTGCTAGTTACAGGTCATCCAATGTGGCCGGGCTGAGAAGTGTACTACCCAGCTCGGCCCACACACATCACACACACATCATCAGCCTATATACGTCCCACTGCTGGGCACAGGCCTCGGCCCACACAGATCTGCTAATATACGCAACTTCGTGATATAATTTGAATAGCAGATAAATGTACCTTTTATGTACCAAATAATAAACCATCTTTTTAAATTCAAAAATGGTCATATAGTACATTTTACAACTAGTGTGAAAAGAATGTCTTTTACCACTAGTACCGAGGTATCTTGCCACGAGCTGAAAGCGAGTGGCAAGACTCGGTACGAGTGGTAAAAGACATTTCACACGTGTTGTAAACGACGTTTTTTAATACAATTGCGAAAAAAACTTTACGAAATTTACAACTTCACTTCCATATCAGTGCGAGTGAAGCGCGCAGCTTCAATATTTCAACCAGTCACAGAGCAGTATACAGTAGTATTCTTGGGGCGCGTGGCCATCTAGATTTTTTTCAACCAACCACAGAGCAGAATTCTAGTGGCGCGCGGCCAACTAGATTTGCTTAAACCAATCAAATCACACACAAGCTCAATAAAAAGTAAAAAGCACTAGTTCGAGAAATTGAGCTTCTCGTACGCTACGCAGCCACAAAAAGTACCACTTTTTGAGCAACTGTGTTAAAATAGTACATTTTACAACTAGTGTGAAAAGAATGTCTTTTTACCACTAGTACCGAGGTATCTTGCCACGAGCTGAAAGCGAGTGGCAAGACTCGGTACGAGTGGTAAAAGACATTTCACACGTGTTGTAAACGACGTTTTTTAATACAATTGCGAAAAAAACTTTACGAAATTTACAACTTCACTTCCATATCAGTGCGAGTGAAGCGCGCAGCTTCAATATTTCAACCAGTCACAGAGCAGTATACAGTAGTATTCTTGGGGCGCGTGGCCATCTAGATTTTTTTCAACCAACCACAGAGCAGAATTCTAGTGGCGCGCGGCCAACTAGATTTGCTTAAACCAATCAAATCACACACAAGCTCAATAAAAAGTAAAAAGCACTAGTTCGAGAAATTGAGCTTCTCGTACGCTACGCAGCCACAAAAAGTACCACTTTTTGAGCAACTGTGTTAAAATAGTACATTTTACAACTAGTGTGAAAAGAATGTCTTTTTACCACTAGTACCGAGGTATCTTGCCACGAGCTGAAAGCGAGTGGCAAGACTCGGTACGAGTGGTAAAAGACATTTCACACGTGTTGTAAACGACGTTTTTTAATACAATTGCGAAAAAAACTTTACGAAATTTACAACTTCACTTCCATATCAGTGCGAGTGAAGCGCGCAGCTTCAATATTTCAACCAGTCACAAAGCAGTATACAGTAGTATTCTTGGGGCGCGTGGCCATCTAGATTTTTTTCAACCAATCACAGAGCAGAATTCTAGTGGCGCGCGGCCAACTAGATTTGCTTAAACCAATCAAATCACACACAAGCTCAATAAGAAGTAAAAAGCATTAGTTCGAGAAATTGAGCTTCTCGTACGCTACGCAGCCACAAAAAGTACCACTTTTTGAGCAACTGTATTAAAAAAATATTTTTACATACATCAAACATTTTGCGTTGGAGCGCCTGTGCACAGGATTGCTGTGAAATTTCTTTAGGTCCTAAACACTTTGTACCACGTTCTTGCAGGACCGGTCATTGCGGCCGCAACTCGAGAACCTCTCCGCCCCGACGGCCATGTATAGTGCGTCGTAGTTATAAAATAATAGGTGTCGATAAAACTTGATTTGTTTGAAATGATTTACGTTACTATTGTGGCACTCTCTGGGGGAGGCCTATGTCTAGCAGCGGACATCTTTCAGCTGATATGATGATGACCCTATACATTATTTTAATTTCGGAATGGTAATAAGAACAAGTGATTAGGACCTAAAGAAATTTCACAGCAATCCTGTGCACAGGCGCTCCAACGCAAAATCTTTGATGTATGTAAAAATATTTTTCACACCTTTCATTCGGAAAAGTAAGTTTTGCTCCACGACGAGAGGGACCAAAACGCTACTTTTCTGTTCAAGCTACTTTTTTAATTTATACATTGGCATTGGAACATTTGTACGCAATGTGCCAATTGAACACAGATGTTAATAAAAAAATCGATTGTAATTTCATCGTAGTTGATTCAAAACGAACATATTTCAAGTTTTAACTACAACAATGTTGTATAAAAATTTATAAATATTTCGTAATATTTAAAAATTAGTAATAAAAATTAAGATAATTTATATATATTTTAACAATAGCTTTTTTTAAATAGCTTCCTCATAGTCGGTGTGAAAAATAGTATGTGTCACTTGGTAGCAAAATTATTTTCGTTTCGGGCGTAAACACTTGTATCCCTCACTACGCTCAGGATCCTACGTTAGAATCCCTCGCTACGCTCAGGATTCTATTGTAGGATCCCTCGCTACGTTCAGGATTCAATACACCGCCCTCGCCGTCAATATACTATTTTGCTCCCTTGTGACACAAATAACTATTTATAACCATTTTTGAAATAAAAAAACATACATACACAAAAAAACAACACACAAAAAAGATGGTTTATTATTTGGTACAATACGACGGCTGACGACCGCTTTAGCCTAGTTGGCAGTGGCCTACGAAGCAAGAGGTCCTGGGTTCGAATCCCGGTAAGGGCATTTATTTGTGTGATGAGCATGAATATTCGTCCCTGAGTCATGGATGTTTTCTATGTATTTAAGTATTTATTTATCTATATAGGTATGTTTATCGTCGTCTAGTACCCATAGTACAAGCTTTGCTTAGTTTGGGACTAGGTCGATTTGTGTCAGATTGTCCCAAAAAAAAAAAAAGGTACATTTATCTGCTATTCAAATTATATCTCGAAGTTGCGTATATTAGCAGATCTGTGTGGGCCGGGCTGGGTAGTACCTACACTTCTCAGCCCGGCCACATTGGATGACCTGTAACTGGCAAACTATGGAGGTACAATTAATTTCCAACTTGGTACATAATAGTACCTACATAATGGGTACATTTTATCACTGTAATCACAGCCTCGTACGAGCATGTGGCCGGGCCAGAAGGGAGCACACGCGGAAACCTTGATATTAAAAATCAAATTAAAGAAGACTTAAATCTTGCTAACGGCACGATTTCCTCATGTAAGATATTTTTATTATTATTTGTTGTTCATGGATAGAAAAAACACAAATATTTAACATACCTAATCGTCTCTCCTTCTTCCATCCCTTATTCCGTTATTTGAGGTCAGGTCTGCGCCAAGTCAATCGATCTTCGGTTGTCGGCTCTGGAAATTGGGCTTTCTTAAGGTCTGTTTGTATATTTGACCACCAGGTCCATGGCGGGTGGCCTCAACCTCCTATCTATACTGACAGGTTTAGCGCAATCTGTACCACATAGTCTTTTTAATAATTATTCTATACAACATACCTACTGGTAATTTTCTTAATATAATAACCACGGTATGATGTCTGTTCTATAGTCCATGGTGTTCGCTTTGCGTCATTATTAATTCAAGTTGTTGTGAAAATTATAAGGGAGTAGAGCTAATAATAAGCTAGTCGATGCACCCGCAACCCGCGCGAGCGCGTCATCTAGACGTCTACATCGACGGATCTAATGAATTATAAACAAATTGCTGCAGCTGACGTAACCTCTGAATAATTATGATATTCACAATCTGTCTCGACTCGCAGTACTCCTCAAAATGTGTAGTTTTCATAAAATGGTGTCAATGTGTGAATAGCAAACCAAAAAACAGAATAAATTGTACCTACTTAAGTTACTAAAAATAAGCGAATGTTAAAAAGATATGTGCAACTTCAACTATCGAAAATAAAGGTTTATTTATAAAGATGTATGTAAACATTATAAAGTAACTTTTTTTTGGATTATTATGTCTCAATGAAGAAGAAATTGTACGACAGCAGCAGTATTTCACGAGAAAACAGCAATTTACTAATTTATGTCTTATTTATTTTTTTTACAAATTATTTTATTTTTGCCTTTGTAATTGACATAAACAAAATAAGTAGTCTAGACAATTTGTAACAACTGGGTTGGTATACCGGGTGAGCAATCCAAATGGGTCAGTATGGCGGTTTTGGAAACCATAACAGATAGCGAAATCTTGGCTTAGGAACCATGACGTTGATTTTAGTAAAAAGAAAAACTGCATTCATATACTTACAAAAATACGTGTACTCGGCCCAGGAATCGAACCTGGACTTTTTGAAAAATTAAATTTCGTTATTTTCCTTTGAATATCGGTTATGTAGCTCTTAAATAGTAAATGTTACTAAGAAACTTGATATCTAAAACTAATAAAATGCATTGTTTTTAAACAACGAATTTTTATTTTTCAATACTTCAGTGCAATAATGAAATCGTTACCCAATAGAATTAATCTTTGCATCCAGGAAAATGGTTACCATTTTGAACATTTACTGAAATAAAATAATTATCTTTCTGTTGTGTTTTTGTTCAATTACTTAAACAATATTAAAACTTCCCCATACAAAGTCAAAGGGCCGGCAGCGGCCCTGAAGTATTGAAAAATAAAACTTCGTTGTTTAAAAACAATGCATTTTATTAGTTTTAGATATCATGTTTCTTAGTAACATTTACTATTTATAATAATAATAATAAAATTCTTTATTGCAACTATAAACATAGGTACATAATAGTTGAAGCCCCGGCTTTCGAAGTAGACTTAAGACCGATTTAATTTCGATTTAAGACCTACATAACCGATATTCAAAGGAAAATAACGAAATTTAATTTTTCAAAAAGTCCAGGTTCGATTCCTGGGCCGAGTACACGTATTTTTGTAAGTATATGAATGCAGTTTTTCTTTTTACTAAAATCAACGTCATGGTTCCTAAGCCAAGATTTCGCTATCTGTTATGGTTTCCAAAACCGCCATACTGACCCATTTGGATTGCTCACCCTGTATACCTACGTGTAATCGGCGGTCTGACACCTACAGTGGTTCACGTTTGGTAAGTTGTCGGCAAGCGTTTTGTAGCCAGCCATGTACCTACTCGAATTGAGGTTTTTGAACATTATTTATTTTCGAAGCTTCAATCGGATGGAATGCAGTACGGAATGGAAATAGAGGGTATAATGGAAACCAAATGAAGTAGAGTAAGTATATGGAACTAGGAAAGTTCGATAACGAGGATTAAAACGTGACGTCACTGTATAAACTTAACAAATTCGCTACTACTTTTCAATTTTCGCTAACGAAAATTAATTAGGCCGAATACTGAGCATCTGTAATGATCACTCACAAAAATCAGTGCTTGCATGAACCTAAATGAGCTAAGAGTGAACGAAAACGAGAGGCATGGTTGTTTACAGATCTAACATTAGTCACAAAGAACACAATCGATCGTTGAAAGCGAACGCAACCTCCTACTCATTATTCATTGATGTATGTATGGCTATGGATTTTACAAAATATCACGTGAGTAATATTTTACTGTCTATAAGTCATCAAAGAAACATACAACATCAAACATAACATAAGCCATCGCCATTACAACAAAAATATGTAGGTAAGTGGAATCGTACTGAAAACTAAGATGATGGTTTTATATATACTATTATATAATTATGAAATAAAATCAAGTGGTTTCTTATACAAAAACTACAGGACGAAAGTATTCATTAAAACGTAATAAATATAAATATAGAGGCCTCGGCAGTGAGTACAACTTTGTATCCTTTGGCGCCGAGATCCTCGGTCTGTGGGGTCCCAGTGCGCGTAAGTTATTTGCGGAAATCGCGAAACGTCTGATTGATGTATGTAAAGGAATCGATAGCAAGGGTGAGGAGTAAAACAAATCAGCTGACTTCCAGAAAATATATAATTACCAGACTACAAACCAAGAACAGAACACAACCGGAAAAGACAATAGAGTTAAAAAAAGTAAAGATGTAAAACTAATATGCATTAAAACCTCGACAAACCTCCTCTCCTAACCTCTGGTAACCGAAGTGCAGGCGGTTTTTTCGCGCAACACATCAGCATTGCAATTCTGCTAGGAAATGCCGCCAGCATCCTCGGTACAATACCTAGAGGACCTTTTTTGGATACTAAAACTTAGTTTTCATCTAATTTAGTTAATGTTAATTATCCTCTTATATATATGTCGAATTGTGATGGCGAAGCCACCAGTTGGCAACGATGTTTATAATTTTAAAGTGGGTAATCTTATGTAAACAATCGGTTGTTGTTTGATCGCTGTCAACTGGTAGTGACTCCATTTGACAGTTAACGTAATTCATTCGATTTTATTTGCTGGTAACACCCTGCTGGTAAATTGTGATTTAAATGGCAATGTTATGTTTAGAGTTAAGTTGGCCAACCTGTAGACTAATGTCCGGTGGTTCTTTATTCTGATTGGCTGTCGATTGTTATTTTATGTTGCTACACTGGAAACGCAAGCGTTGGGCTAATATCTTGACGCTGATTGGTTAAACAACTTTGTCCCTCGCTTGGACATGGCTCTTGGCGGGAATCGGTATCTAGCTGGCGGGAATAAACCGCCATTGCGGGACATTCTGTATTGAGCGCTTGTACGAATTAGACGTTCTCGCCAAGAGACTTGTCGGTTTCCGATCTAGTGCATACCTAGGTACCCTAGTACAATGTTAAGGTCTATGGCAAATAAATAACTTACCGTTAATAGTTGTGTGAATCCGATTCGATATTTAGTTTAGTGTTACTATTAACTATCTTTTAACTATGTGAATGCGAATAAAGCATAAGTGGTATATTTCGTCTGATTTTTATTTGCAAACGTGATAGGAAGTCCGTCGCCATGCCCGATATCCCAGAAGAAGCCCAATTACCCGCTCCGGTCAACCATTTCTCCAACATATACTTTAGAAAATAAATGTAGGTAGTATGTAGCTATTTCATTAAAAAGCCAAAAGGTAACATTTTCGATTGTTGGTTATTTATTTATTGACAGTTTACACTCTCTGCACTAGGGTCAGTAACACCCACTTCGTGCGTCATTTTACAGCTTGCAATCCATTGTTTCTTTCGTGGAAATACTTCCAGAATTTTAGGTAGGTTTTCGTAGGCATGTTTCTACTGTAAGCCAGTTCAGAATAATGTTCTGAATCAGGGGATTCAGTTTTCGTATTTAAGTTCCTGCTACCTTGTATACATCTGCAACCATATTTCAAAAAAATATACTTTAAATATAAGTGCAAATTATTCCATCGATGATATTCATGTATATGGCGATAAAAATCGTTACGCACCTAAATGAATACATTTGCCGCGAGAGACGGAACACAAAAAGTTCTATAGCCGATACAAGGGGACAATTTGCCAGTTTGTTAAGGTAAGCAATAACGATTATGCTCTGCAGGGGTGCGACAACGGTAGTTTGGTTTTATTACCAGCTGTAAGTTTACAGAAAAAGGTAACAGTTGATTGTCGATTGACACCATGTTGTTTTATTGCCTAGGTTCTGCATATAAATTCATCTAACTGCAGATGCTATCTAAAGTAGGTGCAGAAAAACCAAATACAACTAGTTAAGTACACTGTTGTGTTAAAATTTTCTTGTTTCATTCGGAAAATTTATTTGCACACATTTTAGTTCAAAATATGTTTTATTTTTATTTTAACAGTTTATTTAGGTAGAAATATAACGCTTAGTTACTTATTTGAACTACTTACGGGAGACTTAAACTCGTGTATTACATGCACGCGTGGCTTGGAACACATTGGGAGATTGAACAGTGATATAACCTTGTCATAACGTGGCTGTTACGTAGTTAATGTGTCAAATCTATAGGATACCATGTCACGACAGAGGTAAGTATATTATTGATAATCTGTCTTGCTGAGTATCCCTGTCCTTCAAGCCATCGTAAATTGTGCAACAGTTACTTGTGGTAAGTATAACTAGACATTTTGGAGAAGTCCGAATGCTCGAAAAGATTTAAATTGTACATCATGGCTGAAGCGAGTAAAAAGCAATTTGTGGACAAGTAGAGCTGAATCCGACCATAGATACGAATCCAAGAATTCCTATTAGATTAGATTAGATTATTTATTTCATGATAAAAAATTACATTACAGATTCCCGTCAAGGCAGATATACCTACTTGCTTTTCTCCAAAAATGCGGGGAAATTAAATAATATCTCAGAATAATCATAAAATAGCAAGAAAGTCAAATACCTTTTTTTGAGTTCGTCAGTAACGAGAAACTTCACGTCCTATATTTGCTACAGTACCTAAGCGAACATTTCCGAGCATATTGAAGAAAAGTAGATATACCTATTATATCCCTTCAACAAATCTGAAATAAATAATAATAAATATTACGGGACAATCATACACAAATCGAACTAGCCTCATAGTAAGCTCAAGGCTTGTGCTATGGATACTAGACGACGATATATTTAAAAGATGTAAATCTTAAATACGTAGAAAGCATCCAAGATCCAGAAACAAATATTAATGCTTTTCAGACAAATATTTGCCATTACTGGGATTTGAATCCAGTACCTCACTGCTGACTAGGCTCATCTTAAAATCTTACGTACATTATGCCATTAAGTAATTACGCGGTCTAAAACCGATTTCATTTCTATTGGCTATTATGTATCGCATTTATAAAATACTGGTGGTCCCGCGTATTACAAATGACACAGGCAAACCCCCTGAATGAAATATTTATTTATTTATTTATTGAATCATTAACAACATAGGCTATAAATATTCAGAGAGCCACGAAATATAGCCTTTAACTACCCAGAAAGTCCATTCTACACGCAGGTGAAATAATTTTTGAAATCAGTAAACGGTTCCGGAGATTATCCAAAACATAGAAACTAACAAAGCTACAATCTTACAGACTGTTCCTCTTTACAATATAAGTATAGACGAATATCTCTTCTCATACAGACTTGTGGACTTTAGTCTAGAATAATAGATATTACCTACGTAACATTATCTCAGTAATAAATATGTATGTCATACAACAATACAATACAAATATTCTTTATTGCTCACCAGACATAGTAAAAAATAAAAAAGAGGTAAGTTAAACATAAACAATGGTAGACAACAGGCGGTCTTATCGCTAAAAAGCGATCTCTTCCAAGAAAAGAATCTCTTCTAAGAAAGACTATACACTTACATAAATACATATATATATAAACCTACATACACATACAATAACTAAATGTCATAGAAACAGTATCACTTACAGCCGAAAACAAACAGCACACACCAAGTAGGAATGACTAGTTACGGAAGAGATAAATAGTAATCCTTAAGTCGAGTTTTAAAAATGGGAAGAGACTTAGCACGTTTAATCTCAATAGGCAAAGAATTCCACAATCGAACAGCTCGAAAAGTAAAAGAATTGTTGTAAAATTTAGAGTTTGATTGAGGAACCCTCAGAAGCAACATCTGAGCACACCTTGCAGAAGAAATAAATTTAAAGCGTTCCTTTAGGTAGCGGGGGGTTGCAGGGTTAAAAAGAATTCCATAAAGGTGGGCGAGAATGTGAGAGTTACGTCTGAATCGGATAGGAAGCCACTTGAGTTGCGAACGGAAACTGGATACGTGGTCATATTTGCGTAACCCAAATATGAACCTGATACATAAGTTTTGAATACGCTCAAGCTTGTTAAGTTGCTCCTCAGAGAGATCAATATAGGACACGTCAGCATAATCCAAAATAGGGAGGAGAAGCGATTGAGCAAGCGCAACCTTGGTAGCAATGGGAAGGAAATTACGAAGCCTTCTCAAAGAACCCACAGCTGCAAACATCTTCCTGCTAACCTCATTCATCTGTGGCACCCACGAAAGAGTGCGGTCCAAGATAACGCCAAGGTTCTTAACTTGCAGAGAGTACGGGATCAAAACGCCATCAAACAAAATCGGTGGGAGATTAGCATAGTCAACTTCAGAAATCATCTTAGCACTACCAATGATGATAGCCTGGGTCTTTGCTGGGTTAACATTGAGACCATAACTACTTCTCCAATCTGAAATGCGTACTAGGTCGGAATTCGTAGCTGAGATGACTAATGGCAGATCGCTGACCTGAGCCTGGAAATAAATTTGAAGGTCATCGGCATAAAGGTGATATGATTATGATAGATTACGAGTAATGGAATTTATGAAAACGGAAAATAAAAGTGGAGATAACACGCCGCCCTGCGGAACGCCGGCTAACGTGCTACACCATGCGGAGCGAGAAGTATCCACCTTTATACGCTGCCGACGACCAGTTAAATAGCTATGAAACCAATCAATTACCGCAGGAGATATGTTATAAGAACGTAGTATCGCCAACAAGAGATAAAATCAACAGTGTTGAACGCGTTACTAAAGTCAAGCAACGTCAACACTGTCAACTTCCGATCATTCATACCTGATCGTATGTCATCCGTAATTTTAACGAGAGCAGAAGCCGTACTATGACCAGAGCGGAAGCCAGACTGAAAAGGATTAAGGAGATCATTTCTATTTAGGAAAGATGTAAGTTGCTGGAAAACTAGGCGTTCAAGGACTTTAGAAAGGAAAGGAAGAATGGAAATAGGTCGATACTCTGAGAAAGTGGAAGGATTGGACTTCTTTGGTAGAGGAATAACATCAGCATCCTTCCATGTTGAAGGAAATATACTTGACGTAATAGAGGCATTGTCATATTTATATCAAAGTTTTTTTTTTCACTATGAAACAACATAGCATGCTTCATTCCATTTTGTGTGGGAGTACGTACGGAGGTAGTAAGTTTAGAACTATCTTTATTGTCGCGGGTAGATATGGGTGTCGGGGCGTTGTCATGCAACGCTGCAATCATCGCATGCAACGGTTATATTTCAACTTCAAAAGTATAATGTTCATTTCGGAAGAGTCGCGCATACTGGCTGTATTTTACTGGGCCATAAAGTAGACTTAAACGTTAGCTTTAGCAGTAGATCCAGTGGCGAGTAAAGCCGGTTTTAAAGATCTAAGACGATATATTTCTTCTGCTGATTGATAAGATTTTATACAGCACCCCTTCATGTATTCAGAATGTTCTCTCCGAGCAAGTTAAGCCTAACCAATCATTTAAAAGACATTGGTAAAATCTTAAGACTTCAAAGAGTTATCGCCGTTCTCAGTAAAGTGCAACAAAGCGAATAAGTTGAAGAGGTAATTCCGTTAATTTATTTAAACGATACGGGTACCAAGTTATAAACACGTTTCATGCCATTCATCGACTCTTAGATGCTCAAGTTCAACATTTAACCGTCACGAATAATAAGTAGTTAAATTACCTACCCCGATGAAACAGTTACAACCGAGGATAAGTACATAAGACGTCTTTAAACATAATTGAAGTACTAGTTTCAAATTCAATAGACCTACGCAATCAAACTTTCTGTGCTGTATTTGTCGTGTTGTATTAATCGTGTTCGTGCTATGTATATTTACATGATACACGTCACAGTATGTTACCGGTGTAAGTATGACATACCGTGACCATGTAAAGACAAACATGCCCAATATTTCAAATATGGCCTGAACGTTAGCTTTAAAGCCGATTCTAAAAACAACCTCTCGTGGAAGTTATAACTACTGCTCATGAACCTACTTCGAAAAGGCAGCAAAATATAATGCAGTTTCAGATTTGAATTTGGCATTGACACGAAGGTCATAACTAAAAAGCATCAATAAGGGTTGATTTATCGTCAACTCTTTATGACGTCCTTTTGGGGAGTCATATAAGACATTGCATTAAATACAAAATAAAAATGTATGTTGATTATATCATCAGATCGCATATATGTGTACACGGCTTATCATAACTATAGCATCAATAAGACTTGATTTATCCATTGGGCCAAGTCCTTTTGGAGAATCATAAGACGTTGCATTAATTAAATACTCCAAAAACATAGGTTAATTATGTCACCAGTTCGTAGAAATATAATCTACTTATATTACATACATACATACATTCACGCCTTTATTCCCAAAAGGGGTAGGCAGAGCACATGAAACGTATGTTCCAGCGCCACTTTTAGCATAAATCTGGGTATAAAATATCGACAAAATGTGATATTGCAGTGATAGGTTGCTAGCCCATCGCCCACAACCCACTTCAACCCTGCTCTACTTATATTACTTATTATTTATTTAAACCAACACCCAGCTCAAACTGTTGAATCTATAAGCTGTTATTTCCACAATAGGTAGTTTATATGAAGTAAATACCCACTAAGAATGGTTTTTTTTATACAGTGAAATGGGGGGTGAAAGTTTGTATGGAGCTACGATATAAACGAGGTCCACGCGGACGAAGTCGCGGGCAGAAGCAAGTAATAAATATTTGCAAATAGCTAGAATATTTCTGGATACGTAAAAATAAGGAATAAATACCTATAATAGGTCGGTAATACCTTCCGATTTTCGATGGGTCGTTAATACCTGCGTTTATCAATCTCCTGTCTATCTTTCTTACCTGAACTGGCAAGAAATTGGGTAGATCTATTTCCCCTAGCACGGGCATAAAAATAAAAAAGGATAATGAAAAAGCGTAGAGGATTTGGTGCATTTGGTGCAACGAGTCACGCGGGTTCAGGGTTGTCCCAATATCTTCGGTGGAAGAACTCGAAAACTTACTTATTTATGAATTTAGTATTTTATAATATTATTAAGTATATTCAGCCTAGTTGGTAGATGCCCTTCCTGTAAAGTTGATAGTTCAAGTTCAAATACCGGTGTAAGGGCAAGATGCGATGATCGTGAATATTCGTTTCCGAGTTTTGGGTGTTTTCTGTGTATTTACTTTTATTGAACTATTAAAAATATCGTAGTAGAATGGGTACTAAAGCGATATGTAAACACATTTATTATTGAGCTTACTAGTACTTACTCAAAATAACACAAATTTATTTATTAAGCTTTCTCTGCAGATGACAACAACAATAACTAAAGAAATAACTTGAGAAGCCTATAAAATTTTAATTAAATGTGTTGAAAAACATTGTATGAAACGCGTGAGCTTTGATAATCAGGCTCGCGTGAACAAACCCGCCTCTGATGTAATTGTCAACATAGTTCACTTGTATCACAATGAACTATAATATATTTAAAGAAAGATACAATCAGTTACATTAGTTGATAATGATTCATTTAATATACATTGACAGTTAGAATACAATTACCTGGATTTTATATACATATACCTATGTATGTAGTGCGCGGAATATTGGGATTAAAAGTTACAATTGTTATTTTAAGCTTAAAACTGCAAAGTTTTGGGTTTCAAATATTTCCACGTTGTTAAATTGGTAATAATTTTGCACTTTTCAAATAAATAAATAATATTGCTCAATTGATTAAATAAACGGAATAAAGGATTCCATTAAATGAGAACCTTTAGTTAGCATTTCACTTAGAGGGCAAGAATGCAAGAGTTTTTGATACAGAGGAAAACGTTTTGTCCTTACTACCTACTCAGACAGCTGAAACTCAGCTAATGTGGTCTCTAGAATCAAAATCTTCGTAATTAGGGTAGTAAGGCCTCCATTTGCAATAATTCCATTGCAATTTTATATAAGTCCTGTGTCATTTTCAGTAAACCGATAGCCTAAACTAGGGATAATTTTCACTAGTCGTGAAATACCCTGTCTCGCATGCGGAGAGCTCGTGCTGTAGGGGAAATCAAGATAACACGAGCTGAGGAGGATGCCGGGTACGAGCTCTAACATCAACCAGTGAAAATGAGCCCTTACAAGTGGCAACCCTGCGCTGCCGCCGGACACGTCACGCAACAGAGCCGTTATCGCGTGCGACCACGGATGCTACTTTTTTCACAACTCGCGAAAACGCCCGTACTTCTGATAGTTTGAGCTTTTTAAGGGTTTCACAGTTTTCACTTCCGTTTATTCGGTTTATTTTAGCCGATGTGCTAACTCTTAAGTCTTATACATATATAACGATTCTACGTGCACATGGCTTAAATAGCCTAAAACTAAATTGTCTAATTTATAGATAGGATATAATTTAGGCGGCAGATCAAAAACTACATATTTAGAATAGCATTTAGGCAGCTACGTAATGCCTGCTTCACACGACAACGATTTATCGTAGCGATTTGACTGCGCAGTCCGTTTGTGCAGTTTTATCGATCGTGTGTATGACAAATTATAACGATAATCTGATACGATTCGTCATACACACGATTGAACCTCGAACCATAGTCTAAATGATGTGATTTAGTTTTAAGTTTTTGAGCCTAGATAGTTTAGTGCATTAATGCAAAAATTGTAACGCATGTTGTGGTTGCCTATTAATAGGGTTACAATTAGACAATAAGTAATTTTATGTTTCCACATACAATGTAATATTGTGAACTCCGTTGGCAATCCTTAAATAAATAAATAAATAAAAATAAATAAATCAATAAAACTGCACAAACGGATTTATCGTAGCGATTTGACTGCGCAGTCAAATCGCTACGATAAATCGTTGTCGTGTGTAGCAGGCATAAGTTGAATAGACCGCCTAAAATAAGAAACGTCAGATTCAAATTAGCGCTGTCATTTGATTATGACAGATACTCATAGAATAGCAAAGTGTTTAGCGAAATCTAAATAAAATTAGGAAGTTTAGAGGCCACTGTAGAATCGGGTCCATTTTTAAACGATGATTCGTTTTATTAGCCCCCGACAGCTATCTGCCACATTCGTAGTTGTGAGACTTGTGAGTGAGCGCTGAATGGTTTTATGTAACCCCACCCCCGTACTACTTTGGAGGATCCCGTGAAAATATTGTGTTTTTATAAGTACTTATACATTTGTAGTGGTATATACAAGTAAATGGTGCACTCTTGTGTCGTTGTGACACTGGTATGCTATTCACAATGTGCTGACTCTCTGCAAATGTCACCCCTAGTATATGAAGGCCCCGAAATTCTTAATAACTACACGTAATTGGAGCTCAGCCCTACCCTGCTTCACTTCAGGCGACCTGTAAGTGAGCGTTGTGAATACCAGCCCTGGACGCCAAAGTGTCACGCGTGTGCATTGTCATGCAATACTGCAATTACCCCGTGCATGACTACAATATACTGAAATACTCATAATTCATTCTAATTACTACTAATATAGTAGTTTATCTGAAAACGAGTTTACAGTTTAGTTCTTAAAACTAATAATGGTAAAACACACGGCTAATGTAAACAGAAACCTTGTACTCGTATAATAGTTATACGAGTATAAGTACCTACTTGACTCAGAGCTTGAAAGTAATCTACGCAAATGGTAATTGTTGTGTAGGTGCTGTCTCTCTTCTTGACAATGTACAATAGTCTGTAATGGACGTAAAGGCCATTGATTATGTGTACAAATATTATGTCACTTTCTGTAATTTGGTACATCTTATTGAGTTGTTAAAGCGATTACAAGATATTTTATTTTAAAGGATTGTTTTTAACACACTTAAAAGTTTCATAACAGCGATGCGGCAGGCATTCATCAAAAACTTAGTGTAAATAAGCCTAACCACCCACGGCATCCCAGGTTTCTAAATAGATTGTTGCTATTAACTTTATCGCAACGGAATATTGGTAACAATCCGGTAATAATTACCAAGGTCGGTATTTTGGGAAAACACTCAAAAGGCGAACAAATTCTTATTACTTAAGTTCTGTTTTCGTCACTCCATCGAATGATCGAACGACTCATCCATAAATTAATATTCTAAACACACCTGCTGATCTAGTCAGGTAAATGTGATACGATCACCATTTTCTGAAACAGCAGTCAAACAAAGTACATCTTGAACCAATATCCAGATGCAGATTTGCAAGTCAACGCACTCGTTTCATGGACGCTCTAGAAAATTCCTGCAGCGTTTCATGAGGGTGGTGGGAGATGTTGATAACCTGGAGCGAGAGCGAGGGCGTAGGGTCGCGGACCTGCCGCGCGACCGCGCCCAATCCGAACCCTGCAGCCCTGTCTAACTAGCTACTTATACTGGTGAGGTAGCACGCAGACGCGCCACTCTTTTCTTACTTTACGGAATATTTAATGTGTACTGATAAGTTTTTAATGCCAATTAATATTATATACATAGAAGGATATATAGACTCAATAATTATCTCACGTACAGTCGAGTTCTCCAATATCTACACAGACAACCTTTCAAAAATATCTATACAGAGACATAATGTATAGATTTTTTGAAAGGTTGTCTTTATAGATCTTGGAGAACTTGACTGCTACCGACATTCAATCGGGAGTTTTTCTTTTGTTTTAATGTTTATTTGGGCAAAGAACGTTGCGTACAATAATACTTAACACTACGGCGATAGGCTATAGGTACATTTTTAACCAGTTTAGTAACCAAAACCAACAATGTGACTAACTAGTGAATACTGTATACTACGTGTGGATACTAGTTTAAATTTAAGTAACAAAACATGGGAACAAAAATTTATCCGAAAGACATATTTACTCATATAAAAAAATTTCGGCCAAAGCTGAAACATAGAACTTGGTTCGCTTCGCTCTTTCGTTCCATAAATAGGAAAATAACTATTTGGTTTCCTTGCAACCGCACACCTGAATGATGGAACAAATGACCCGTCTGCGAGTTCTCATTCTAGTATCAAGCAAGCTAAGTTCTACATGAATTTTTATAACGCTGAGGGCTGTTATTAAAAGTTGTGATAAGATTTAAGGCGATGCGGTGCACGACATGAAATTACGTTTGATACTATGACAAGAAATTCTTTAGCTCATAAATAATTGGATAAACGTGAGCAGTAGAAAACAAAGAAAAAATACAGTCTCGGCTGCAACGTGTTGAGAGACAAAACATTAGAATTTACTGAAATATACTTTGTAAGTGGATAGAATCAGAGCGCCTCGGGTCTTAATTAGTCATAAACGCGAATCTAAATTCGCTCAGAAGAGACAAGACCGACTCAAAAGTAAAGCGAATTTCAATTAGATAAAAAAATGTGGCGAAGTTCGTGAGTAGGTATAGTAGTTACTAAGTTCAATGGCCAGTCTGCCAGTGGAGCGATGTTCGTGCATCACAAAGGCATTGACTTAGGGGGGATCCAAAATTCCTGCATGTTGGGGTGGATGGCTATTCCAACGTACGGAGTTGCGTGCGGAGGGGAACGACACCGGCTCAGTCCACTTTAGTTAGGGAATTTACAGTGAAATCGATTATTGTTTGACACTTTTGAAACATCTAACTCATTACTTTAATATTCATTAAGAATAATGCACAAATCAAATACATACATACATACATACATACATTCACGCCTCTATTCCCAAAAGGGGTAGGCAGAGCACATGAAACGTTTGTTCCAGCGCCACTTTTAGCATAAATGTGGGTATAAAATATCGACAAAATGTGATATTGCAGTGATAGGTTGCTAGCCCATCGCCCACAACACACTTCAACCCTGGTCCCTTAGTCGACTTTTACGACACCCACGGGGAAAAAGGGGGTGGTGAAATTCTAACCCGACACCACACGGGACAAATCAAATACAGACAAACAAAAATCAGGCACCAATGCACGCAGGTGCTGGAAAGAAATGCTACGGGGTTAAACCGCAACTTGACTTTACCAAATAGAAATAAAGACCTAGTCGGTTTTTTAACGGTAAAAATTCATCGGCTTATCTTAGAATTAACCATATCATCTTTTATCAAAATGGCCCTGAATAAAATTTTAAAAGACGAATATTTCATGTTCTAGTAAAATACAACGAGGCAATTTTCGGAATGATCTGTTTCATTTTCTATTGAGTTAACATTATGTACCTAATCGCGTTCCTTAGTAGAAGTTTCTAACTAGTAAACCACAAAGATCGCGCGATAAAAAATTGACCCGAATGCTCTACTAATCGGCTTTGGTCTACCTCGTCTTACTTGAAAGGAACTTCATTGTGACAAGCGGCAGCGATAATGAAAAATAAGATAATATTAAAATCTAAATATTTTTTTAAATTTAAATATAAACAGTACCTCGTACATAGCAGGATCCTTGAACTATATAAATGAGTTCGACAAGAGCTATCCCTGGGCCCACGCAGCTAGCTCACTTGAAACCCACACCTATACCCACCCTTACTATAAACATATTATACCTATTCAAAAGATCTCGATTACTTAGAAATACGAGTAGCTACATTATGTGTTTCTACTTTCTATTTTTGCCAGAGAAGTAGACACTTACACTTTGTCCCTTACAATTAAAATAGCCGTTATTGTAATTAATTAGGTATACAAAATATCGGGTAGAACTCGATGTCTTATTTTAAACCGACTTCAAAGAGACTTCTGGTTTTCGTGGTTACAAGGTTCTGAATTCGTCGAAAGCTTTTATTTTTTATATAATATTTTCCCCGATTACTCGAAGACTCCTGAACCGATTTTGAAAATTATTTTTTGAGTGAAAAGTATCCATCCCAGGGTCAACGCGTCATGATCTGATGACGGGATCCTGGCCCCTTATCACACAATAAGTGACAAGATAGAGCGTCCGTCTCGTTCTATCGAACACTGACAGCCAGTGACAGACGCTCTATCTGGTCACTTATCGTGTGATAAGGCCGACCATGATACGGGGTCTGGAGACATCGAGGGAACTCTTCACATTTTCAGCGCACTTGAAGCGGAGTACTGAATTGAAGTCGATTAAAACTTAGTTTTTACAGTAGGTAATAGATAGATAGATACAGCCGAAGAGGAAACGGAAACGCTTTAATATATGCCACTTAGCCTTACCGCTAAGTACCTAGTATTGCTTTTTTGGGAAAGCTTCAAACAATCTTTCAATATAAAACAATTCAAAATTAACAGTTAATTACCATTGCTTGTTTTTTAACTTTGGATTTAAATACACAGTCTTAAATAAGTATGAAACCTTGACTTTTCTAGACGTGGTCTGTTGTAGTGATGGTGAAGAAGTCCATACTCCTTCCATTCCCGCGTCGCGGAATGGAACGACGGGCTTGCGAAGGGCAACAAACACCTGCTTTCAAGAGGCTGGTATTCACAACGCTTACCAACAACTCGCTTCATGTAAACCAAAATAACCCTGACCTTCAATTACGCGTAGGTACCTAAACCCCGTCCCACATAAGATTAGGAAAATCGTACGTTAACCATCGTGCGGTTTCAAAGAGAACCATTTTGAAACGCAATATATTAGTACCTATCGTTTGGTTTGATAGGCAAATAGTTAAATATATTTCCCTTTGATATACATAGTATAAAACAACGCTTCCCGCTGTCTGTCCCTATGTATGCTTAAATCTTTAAAGCTACGCAACGGATTTTGATGCGGTTTTTTTAATAGATAGTGTGATTCAAGAGGAAGGTCTATATGTACAATATAGTACCCGTGCGAAGCCGGGGCGGGTCGCTAGTCCTAGATAAACAAAGGCAAGTAGAAGAAAGAAAGAAAGGAATAGATGTAATAATGGATCTAGGGGTCAAGTTATACTAGGTGCGAGTGGAGAGGTGAATTGAGAGGTTGTGAGTCGCGTTCGAGTAGCTGGATATCGAGCTAATGTGTCGCGGTGTGGGTGTTGTTAACTTGGCAATACAACCGCGCAGTACAACTATTGTTCACAGCACTCGGACTTTTCATGTTCTAACTTGAAGTAAGATTTAACTGTTGGATATACTTCGATATATATATTAATACATTTATTGATAAAAAACATAGATACTCCCAGTGTGAATACAATACTATAAATACTATTCAATACACTGTTCAGCCCTACTTCCCCTCCTTACCTTTCTGAGCGGTTTAGTTATATGGCAGACGGCAGTGGCCACCGCTTGCGGTCGAGTACTAACCTTACTCTTGCTGTACCGTCTAGAAAGACGCGAACATACTCCAGATCTTTTACTGCGCGCGCTGTTAAATTGTGGAATGAGTTGCCTTTGTCGCTGAGACAGTCGCAGTCTGTTGCGTCACTTAAGATGAATTTGAAGAAGTTGTGGCTTTCCAATGACTTGTGAATTGGTTGAATATAGTATTTATTTATTTTTTGTATATTTGCGATATATATGTTACATATGTTAGTGTGTATTATATTTTATATTGTATATTTATATATGTATTGGCATGTTTTTATTTGTCTAGAATTAATACTAATTAGGATTTGCTTTCATTTTCTCTGTTTTTGTACACGGTATAAGTTTGCCTATCTCGTTCTACCTACCTTCCTCTCAATTGCTCAAAGGTTAGCTGGAAGAGATCCTTTATAGGGATAAGTTCGCCTTTTTACTTTGATCTATTGTGTGACATGTATATTCCTTAACCTGTTATTGTGTACAATAAAGTGCTTACATACATACATACATACATACATACATACATACTATTAAATTAAAATAACTAAAACTAAACCATAAACTTATATATATTAGTATCAATACCATACAATTGCTTATGTAGTAGTATTTCTGGTAATCCAGAAATGTCAAATTTCTAAAAGGTAATAACCTGATAAGTTACGGTAGCCCAGTGGTTCAGGGGGCCGTAGACAAGGTTACAATCGACAAGCGCTTACGCCAATAGAAAACTAATAAAATGTATGGGCAGATATTAACGAAAAGTGTTTCGTCGGCATCTGTCATTCCCGTACATTTTGTTACTTTCTATTGACGTTGGCGCTTGTCGATTGTAACCTTGTCTACGGCCCCAGGTATGCAGCTGTCAAGCGGCGACCGTGGGTTCGAATCTCGGTTCATACCAATGAGTTTTTGGAACTTTAAGTACGGAATCATTACCGTTAGCTTTTCGGTGAAGGAAAAAATCGTGAGAAAACCGGTCTAATCCCAATAAGGTGTTGTTTTCCTCCTGGTGTGCTAGGTCAGCTAGCAGTCGCTTTCGTATAACTAGTGCCTATGCCAAATCTTGGGATTAGGTGTCAAAGCGGACCCCGGGCTCCTTTAGGGTGCAACCAGGAATAACGCTAGGAGGATGATGAGTAGTATAGATATCCGAAAAGATACTCCACTCATAAAAATAAAAATATCTGTGAAAATATTTTTTTATTCGGTAGAATAATTACTATCGTAGTGATGTTAAGATATTTATAATGCGATTGATATGAAAAATTAAAGATGTGAATCTACAATTATTATTTTTTGTTTCCAACGCGGAACCTGGTAGTTCGGCAAAGTCGAGTTAATGTCAGTTTTTATACTGTGATATCTTCGTTCATATTCACATGTTTTCTTATGCATACGATGACTTTGCGAAGAAAAGTTTTTTGGTTTAAGTTTTATAATGTTTTATACAGTACGTGCCTAAAAAGTATCTAAGTACAGTCGAGGAAATTGAATGTTTAGCACTTTTGGACCTTAGCGTCATTACAATAGAGTTGACTTGTGCCAAACCTTCAGTTTCCTCGACCGTACATTATTTAACTTCACAAGTCCTTAGTTTAAGTCTCGGTGACGCTGAATAGTCGAAACGATTCTCGTCAGGAAAAAATAAATAAAAAGACCGTCTGTGTAAGGACCAAACTCTTGGCCAGTAGTTAGCTGGTTGGTAGGTAGTTAGCCATAAGAACTGGAGAAGTAAAAAAGTTCAGTTGTGAGAGATAAATTAACCACAGTATGTTAATTGTCGTGTCGCAACGGAAAACTTTCATAGAAAATTTAATTGAGTGAGTGAAGCTGGCCAGGAATTTGTTCCTTACCCGTCTACGAATTAAACTGTTAACCATGCCTGTGCGAAAATGTCGGGTTCAAAAAAGCATGTAAGTACGTATACTATGTGACGATTTTAACAAAATACCTAGGGATCTGAAATTACGGCTAAATATGTGCAGTACCGCATTATTACCTACCCCATTATCGTGTCAATGTGTGTAGTCCAAAGTTTAACCAGTTTGAACCTTATTCGCTCATTGACAGAATAATTCGTTAGTAGCCTTGAACTGGGCCAACATTCCACTCGCGGTATTTGGCCGACGAGGCACACTTCGATTTTGATATTCATCTATTATTTTGATTAAGGAAGATATTTGACATGAAAGTGAGGATGTATCCTCTTCTGCCAATTGTCGCAGAAGGAATATTGGCCCTGTTGGTACAGGTACGAGTAATACGAGTATATCTGTCTGTCTTAGGCATTCAGAATGTAAAATTTTGTTTTGTTGATAGGTATTTAGCTTTAGTTCATTTTTTTAGGATACTACGGTAGCCTAGTGGTTCAGGCATGCGGCTGTCAAGCGGCGGTCGTGGGTTCGAATCCCGGCTCGTACCAATGAGTTTTTCGGAACTTATGTACGGAATATTTACCGTTAGCTTTTCGGTGAAGGAAAACATCGTGAGGAAACCGGTCTAATCCCAATAAGGTCTAGTTTTCCCTCTGGGTTGGAAGGTCAGATGGCAGTCGCTTTCGTAAAACTGGTGCCTATGCCAAATCTTGGGATTAGGTGTCAAAGCGGACCCCGGTCTCCTTTAGGGGCACTACCGGGAATAACGCTAGGAGGATGATGATGATATTTTTTTTAGGATTAGAAATACGGTAAACATAGAAGCAGTCGTCAACCTTTTCTGCTTGGGACAAATATTAGATGTTACCCGGAAATTCATCCTTGCTGCAAACACACACCAACTTGTAAACGTTCACCACTATATGTTTGTGATTTGTTGTTAATGGACTCTGATTCTGTATCTTTACACAATACACAGAATGTTTATGTGCGTTTTTTTTTCAATTAATTGAATTAATTATGTTTTTATTTTAAAGTCTTGTGTAAAGACTTAAACCGAACTCTTTTATTGCGTAATGAATGAGAGGTTGGTGCACGCCGCACGGGCCCAAAGGGAGGGAGTTCTGGGGAGTGCCATCAGTAAAAGGGGGGTGAGGCTTGCAATACCACCCCCTAGAGCCTTATTTCGGGTCATCGCGCCCGACCCCACAAGCAGCGAACGCAGCGTGAAACGCCTTGCAAAATGAAGTTTTCATATTAAGCCAGCCAACTGATGGAAGAGCCGTATTTACATAGAAAACGTTGCTAATCTGTGTATCTGATAATTGTTTTCGCTTCAGTTACTTCGCGAAGGAAAAAGTTTGCGGAACTTTTTTGTTGGCATTTCGAATTCCCACTGGCCTCGCCCCGAACTTTTACACGTGTTAAATAGTATAATTTAAATTACTGGATGATGTTTAACAGCAAAAGTTTACTTTCTTGAACTTTAAGTATGTTAGGTATTGATTGTATAGATGTAATCATTTTGTTAACATTAAGTACTTAATGGTAAAATATGTTTTTGACACAGGCACAGTACCTTATGCATTAATGAAGATTTGATTTTACTAAATTACAATTTGACTGACATATTCAAAGATTTAAGTAAGTAACTTTGAAATTGTATAGAATAGATTAAACTTAATTATTGTTTGAGACTGAAATTGGAAAGTATTTAATAAATACTTAAGTGTACATTTTTGAAGGTGAAAATGGGAGTTGATTTGTACTACTTGCTCTGCTGTTCATAATAATAAATACTTAAGTTTATTTTATGTTTTGTGGCTGTTTGGCAAACATGATACTGCAATAGGTACTTATTTTACTCTTTTTTTCCACGGCTTCGGATAAGCATCACTTTTATTAATTATGCACAAGTAAATGACATTAAGAAAGATGGGTAAATGATTGCCCATCATCAATCATTTAATGCGAACGCATATGAAGTTATTAAGGTTGTGTTTTTTCTATAAAAGCAAGTGTAGCATATAAAGTAAGCCATCAAGTCGTTACGTTCAGGTTTTGTACGAATACTTTATTCCTTATATGATCGAAATGACTTGAAAAAAAGTGTTCAATGTATAGCGAGGTAGATAGGACAGGTCGACAGTGCATTACAAGCCCATTATGGTAGGTGGCACAATATAGATAAAGTACTTAGGTACCTACTGGCGTTCGTAATAGTGGTCCTTTCATACGTCTGTTTGGAAAGATTTTCATATAAGATTTTATTCCTATCAATATTTTGTAATACTTAGAAATATTACCGAAAAATCTTTCAGTTGCTAACTAAATATATTGATAAATAAAGCGCTCTCAAACTCCTGAAATACGTTCCAGGGACACCTACATTTGACAATCATGTCATTACGGTGATATTAATTTACCATACGTTATAACTATCTATATCGATTGAAGCAATAGGCAGCGGTCAGACATTATGGATTTGCCTGAATAGATATATATATATATCACAATCTGGAATGAAGTGAAATAATACGGTGTGTCTTCAATACGAAGGTAAATTTTAAATAACGATGTTAGCTGTTTTATTTTAAAATATTATAAATTATCTCGAGCAGCAATGTAACGCATAACCATTTTATACTACTATTTACAAAACTAGTAGTACATTATTGCAGCGGCCGGGAAGTGGCGATTCGTGGATGACTTGATTTTTTCGGATGAAGCAAAGCTGAATCCGACAATAGAGACGAATCCACGAATTGCCGTTCCCGCCAAGGCAGATATAGTGCTTTTCTCCGAAAATGTGAGGAAATCAAATAATATTTTCAATAATCTTAAAATATGTCAATAACCTATCATGTTCCCGCCCAACTTATTTTTTAAAGCATGTACACGGCATGTCTTGTAGTGCCAGTTTCAATTGGCACACTTACATAAAAAAAAACCATTAGAATCGGTCACAACTTTAAATGTTTTATGCAATTAAAAATATTAAATGGGATTGCAATCGAAATGCATTTCAGTTCGTTGTGGGTTTTATTGAGTTAAATATTTTTAATTCTTCATTTAAAACTAAATGAGACATTTTTAAAAACGTCACTTCGATCAATTTGTCTATGACCATTAAAAAAAAGAAAACCCGAGAAAACTTTGAGCCTGCTATGGAAGGAGCCTGCATAACACTGGCGCGGCCTGGCTGCGGTGGACAATAGTAAAATTGACGTTAGCTGTCAAATTTACGTACTATTGTCCGCCACCACAGGCCGCGCCAGTGTGTTGCAGAACTTAAGCAGTCTATAACGGACGTAATTTATAACAGCAACTTGCAAAGTAGGAAAGAGACAGCCATACACTACTAACCAATCCATCTATAGCGAGTTGTTATGACAAATTGCAAAGTCTTTAAACTGTACGAGCACTTGGCTGTTTGTAGTGATTTGTGTTAGTCAAAGTATATTGTTAAAAGCTAAAAAAGGAACAGTAAAGGAATTTCATACATTTTCCCGGCCGCTAAAACTGTACAGGAATGACTTTTAACTTTTTAAATTTGCGCTCGTCAGTAGTAACGAGGAACTTCACGTACCTACTTTGCTACAGTAAGGCGCACATTTCCGAGCGTATTGGAGAAAATAAAAATTGCGTTAGAGCCGTAAGAGCTAACTTTAAGTATGACTACTATACTTCTTTTTTTTTAAGATTAGAATTATCTGTCAAACGGGTAAACAAAGAAGCAGTGGTCGTAAACCCTTCTTCTTCGATTTCGACCAATACCAATTTTTAACTATAGTCCGTTTTTTTGGATTAGAAATACGGTAAACAAAGAAGCCGTCGTCGTCAACCTTTTCTGCTTGGGACAAATATTAGATGTTACATGGAAATTCATCCTAGCATGCAAACATACACCAACTTGTAAATGTTCACCACTGTATGTTTCTCATTTATTGTTAATGGACTCTGTTTTTGTATCTTTGCTTGTGATGAAGGCAAAACGGTCAGGGGAGATCGAGTCGATCTTTTTTGCAAGCCACTTGGACCTGCCTCTGGTTGGTCCATCGCAGTCCGCACGCCACCACACACAGCGAAAAATAAAATCTTAATATTAATTAACAAATAGATACTCGTATAATAATCTCGTAATCTTCAACAATTTGTAGATTACCAAGAAAACAAGAAAAATTACGTGAGATACAATTGAAAATTATGACAATGTTGACAGCGGAAAAAAACGAACCGATCGTTTCAAACCTCTTCTTCTTTAGGTTTTTTATTGTGAAACCTTTCCAGAACTGAATAACAAAAATAAATACTTTAAAAATAAGTATATTGTTGTAAGTATTATTTCGATATAACTAATGAAAACATTTCTATCATTTTAGGGTAGACAACAATAACGTAAGTCTTTTTTAGTGGCTGTTTAAGATCCTTTGACAGATGTGTGGCATAAAGTGTCTTATATAAAAGACCTCGTGCTTCGTGCTTTAGCCTTCTTTCTAATGCTAAAAAAACGCACTATAAATGACGTCACGCACCTTATACAATCAAATGTATAAAATAGTAACTTATTAACTTGTTTGTTACACTGCGTGCGGAATTCATTCGTATATTTTTTTTAGCTAAATGTATCAAACTATAGCGCTTATTTATGAACTTAAAATTTACGTTCGTATGGAAAACACACGACGTTTCGTTACTATAACAGAACTGCATGTACTTCCAACTCCATTGATTTGTAGGAATCTATAGTATTATTTTTTCCTGAGTCATGGATGTTTTCTATGTATTTATTTATCAATATAATTATGTTTATCGTCGTCTAGTAGCCCTAGTACAAGCTTTGCTTAGTTTGGGACTAGGTTGATTTGTGTAAGATTGTCCCTTAATATTTATATTTTAAAGAGTTAATGTCATGTAAGTTAGTTTATTACGGTTAATCCTGTGCACTGAATTTTTTCACCCGATTTCAAAAATAATTTCACATGTAGATAACACTTTGTAATTCGCAGACGGACTTGTGCATGCAACTAGTACCAAATAAAAATACTTAATTGAAATGCAATGGCATGTCATACATATTATGTACTCGTAGTGTCTGTATAATGGCGAAGAGGTCACTCAACTCAACTTGATAAAGGTCAGTGCATACGATCTTTATCTGGTTAGCCTTGCTCTAATTATTTGCGAGTATTATTTTGTAATAAGAAACCCTCTTTCAGATGAAATGACTTAAATAGTGGTAGGTATATACTGGCATCAGATTTCATAGCCTTCATGAAGGAGGTCTGGTGTAAGGGTGCAGCACTATTTACTTTTCCGGCGATTTCGAGGTCAATTATTTGACACCCAGGACATGCGCCGTGTGTCGCCGTCTTACCGTGTTATTGTGTTACGTATATACGTATTATGTTATTATGAGGTTTGCAGTAAGGAGTGGGTATTACCGTTCTCAAAGAAGAATGAAAAATATGAAAATACGGCATTACGCGCTTACGCCATTATTCTCGTACCTCACTTTTTTTTATACTAATGTGACTATTTTCTGCCGAAAATATTGTAAGCGCCATATAATAGGTACTAAGGTTCCATTACCCTGAGAACCACACATTTGAAACGCCAATCAAGGCATCCAAAAGAAACACGCCACCACAATTGTTACATTGTAGTGTTTCAATAAAACCCGCGAATTGTAAATTACATTTTATTTCTAAGAGCACACAAATTACCGATCTATCTCAACAGACGTCATCTTAGGAAAGAGCGAGACAGAGCATCACTAGTGGTGTAGTGCGTTTGTATTAGGGCTGGCCTACATACACCACACTCTCCACCACCTCCACCACCTGAACTTAATCAGCTGGCTGTAAATGTGTTGTGTCTATTTAAGTTAACCTTAGTATTCGTTTTTATTTTAAGGCACCTACTAACAAAATATGGACAACATTGGTCTGAAATAAATGCATTTTTATTTATTTATTAAAGACTGAAGATGGCTTTGACAGCGGACGTCATATCACCTCTAGATGTTCTTGGCTTTCAAAGGGTTAAAAAGATTTTGACAAGAGAATATACAAAAGTTTAACAGAAATAATCACTTGATACCTATTGAATTTAACAATCTACTGTTTCATTATTATCTCAAGCTTGGACCCCTATTTAGTATACGAGAACACATGGATTAAATACTTTAAGAACAAAAAACTAACTACCCTAAAATTTCTTATAGTTACTTAACCTAAGTGACCTGGGTGTACTTAAATGATTTCCAAGTTAAAATGATCGTGTAGCACGTCACGCGAAGTAGAACAGATTTTCAAGTTGAGATTGTGTGGAAAAGTTCGTTTTAATGCATGGATAATTTGATGTTGGCTTTGATTACGTACGTTTATGATTTTGAGTGACGCAACTGCTTTTAAATGTTTCTTAAAGGTTCAAGAAAAATAAATCGACATTAATATTATATGTTGTACCTAGTATATGCTAATGAAATATTATATACGAGTAGATGAGAAACCTCTGTCAGGCTTTTCAAACTGAAACTACTGAGCTGATATTGGTGAGAAATGACATTGAGATGGTATGGGTCTCAGAGCAGAACATGAGGTACCTACTTTTTGTCTCTAAGGGGGTGCAAGTTTGTATGGAAGTGTGATTAATGGTTACACACTTATCACCCCGGCGCCCGACCGTCGGCTCGCGTCGATCAGTTTCTTTGTGTGAAACTCCATATTGCAACGCAAACTTGACAACTTCTCTCCATTCATGGCACAATCAGGTCTATCTAGAAACAGATGGCCGTGCACAAAAAACGTGGTAAGTAGAGAAGTTTTGAAAACCCTTTTTGTAACCTATTCCAAATATTCCAATATAAGAGTGTATTTGCTTTCATGCGAATTCCAGATACTCCATTGGTTTCACGAATGGTTCTCACCACCCGTCGTATAAAGCGCATTGGTGTAGTTAGTGGTACGCAACACGAAACCCAGAATCTGGTATGCACATAAGTCACTAAGTCGAACAATGTATATGGCAAAAGAACTTGTAGGTGTATTCTCCCAGACATATTAAATAAACTACCCAAGGAACTTGTAGAATTACTGGAAACAAAAAATAATTCACAAATTAAGAAAATCTTAAAAGAATAATTTACAAAGGGACAATATGTCTATGGACGACAGATCAACACGCGACGGCAGAGCTACGCATCGCGTCATATGAAGATTATATGTAAGAAAAATGTGATTATTTATTAAGACTTAGATTGTTTAAGCAATAAAAGAACCCAGTAGTTAGAACCCTCATAGTCATTATTAACATAAAACACCCTCTCATAATATTCATTTGATAACATTTAACATTGTACTAATTAAAGTAAAACCTAGTAGAATTGTATTAGAAAGAGAGAGGAGATGTTGCC
Source organism: Epinotia demarniana (assembly GCA_945867215.1). Taxonomy (NCBI): domain Eukaryota; kingdom Metazoa; phylum Arthropoda; class Insecta; order Lepidoptera; family Tortricidae; genus Epinotia; species Epinotia demarniana. The sequence goes on from OX244267.1 coordinate 8,902,255, forward strand.
GCTGCGCGAGCGCAGCGCAGACTGGCCGCCTGGAGGGGAGGGGTGTATCGCGCCAACATGACCGTAACGAGAGCCGCGGCCGCCGAGCCCGAATTAGCGCCTAGTACGGCGCATTTTCACTTTGGAATTAATATGTTTATACTTGTATCTTTGTAATGGCTCATCGTATAAGAAAGATTTATATATTGTCAGAAAGCTAATAAAACGTTTCTATTTAATGTTTAAACTTAGAAATAAGTAAACTCAGTAGGTTCAGCGTAAACGATAAATAAGAGTTACAAAAGGGACCGAATCACGGTTTGCCCGATTCTCATGTATGATTATTCGAATAAGAAAATAATTATGAACCCTACTGTACTTATAAGACTTCAATTAATATTAGAACTTTGTAAATCAGGTTAGAATCCCGCCCATTAATGTTTATAATATTAGAATAACACCTTGTAACGTAGATCAGTCAAGTGAAAGTGGGCGTAACTTTTGTTGTCTCACTCAGCACGTCTTGCTTACCCATTGTCAGGTATAAATAGCAGTTACGGCCCGGAGCAAATCAGTGTCAATCGGATCCTCCTGGAAGTCACAACAAGAAGAAGAAGAAAACTACAAAGTCTTAGGAAGTTAGGGACTTGTATCAAGTCACTTAGGGCAGTGATAGGGCAGTATAGGGAAAAGTAAAATAAAAGTCTATTTTTCGTTATTCATTCTTTTATTTGTTGGTAACGGCGTTTACCCCAAAGTGTCTGAGGACACGGGCAAAGCCCAAATACACCACTCGGGCGCCGAGTGGTTAGGACGCGCTGTCCGTGCACATAGGGGCGGAGCTCGTCCGTCGCCGATTTGTGTCTCGGAGCGTGGTCACTCTTAGGTGACTGTGAGGGGCGAGCATTACCGCGGCAGTTAGCACGCGCGCTCACTCTCCTGCACACTGCCTCCCCCTCCCTGCCAGCAAGCCAAGATGGCGCCAGGGACAGGGTGATAGAGCAGTGCGTGGAAATTCTGCAGACCGTGCTCGGCGCTCTGCGGACAGGAGAAAACCCTGCCCCCATCATCCTCAGGGGACTGGCCGCCCTGTACCAGGATGGCTAGCCCCCCCTGAGACCCACCGGACCGGACCGCGGACGTTCCTGCAGCGCCGTCGGCTCGCAGATCGCTCGCCGGGCCTCTCCTAATGGAGTCCCACCCGGCAGGGCTCGATCGCGCCGACGGACGAAACAGATGATCCCGCAACACCCTGGACCAGACGGGCGTTACGCCCCCCCCAGCTCCCCGTCCGTAGTAGCGGACGGCGCCCGATCCCGCCAAAAGCGGCACTGCCGCGCCCGGCTTCTCCGAGCCCACACAAGGGCCCGTGAGACTACCATCAGGATTGCGCTCACTCGCCCGTCCGACGCCGCCGAGAGCGGACGTCGCTCACAATGTCAAGGAATACACTTGCAAACGAGCAAAATAAAAACTACGCATAATAAGGGTGTTAACATAATATCGTAAAATAAGATGCATAAAGCGAGTCGAGTGACCGCGCACATAATCTCGTACAGAGATTCGCAAAATTTGTCATTAATCATAAGTACTTATATCTGAAATAAATAGATTTAAATTTAAAATTTCGATTTATTAAAAAAAATATATATTTAATTTTAAAAACATTTTGTGACATTCCGAACAGAAGTACATGTTCTTATTACTTTAAAATCTAAAATGTATCTCCAATATGAACAACTTACATGAAAGTGACATCGCTATGACATGCCTTGGATTTCACATTTTGATGTAAGGACCGAGTAATAAGCTAACGTCATACATTTTTATTGCTTAATAGGCCTTTCATTAATATTCACACGTGTCAATTATGCAAATGCAGTTTTTCTATGTCTAACAAGAACTTTTAATAGCGTAGAGCGTTATACGCAAACCGCCGTAGTAATCCGCCGCCCGCGCCATCGACAGGTGGCGATAATCTCGCGCCGGCTCGCTCGGCGTGACCTTTCCATAATTGAATAGGCGTGCTCCCTGCGAGTTGCGCACACGCACACTCCACGCACGCGAACGTTAACTGGCATAGCTTACCTATATACATACATTTATTTAACATTTTCATTCTTTGTAGGAATGTGCGCAAAAACTATTGGATCACCGTCACGTCTGCTAAATTGCAAATATATAGAGGTAGCAAATATGCTGGTTGTTGGTCAAGCTGTAAAGTGAGCCGGCAGTCAGACTAGAGAAAAATTTACAATTAATAATTAATTAATTGCAAGTGATGTTTGCACTTCAAATACTAAAAAAAAGACCTCCTAAATATTCTTTTGAATAAATTCTGTCAAACCAAAATCATACGTGAAAATGTATAACAAAAAACCTACTCTAAGTAATTGATTGGGTAAGGCGTATTGAGATGTTATTTATCACAAATAACAAAAGCTTAATAGGAAACAAAAAGGTCGAGAAATAGGTATTTGTAAAATGTATTGCTGTTGCGCCTACCTAAGCCTCCCCCTCCAGAGCGCGATAGAGGCAAGTGCAGCTTAGACCGAAAATACCTAATAAAAGAACATAAAATCAATGTTTCGTAGTCCCCTGATTTCTTCTCCAAAACTTGACCTATTTAACTATTTTTTTAATTTAAAATCAAAGAAAGGCTTTGGCCGTGTTCCTGTTTTCAAAACTGTTTTCTGGCTGAACGCAGCGGAAAATCTGGCGTTTTTTTTAGGTTTTTGAAGGTTAATATCTCTTTTAAGAATAAATTTATGAAAAAAGGAAACCATAGGAACATGTCAATAGTAGCCATAGATTTATGGGAAAAAAATTGCTCTACCGCCATTATCCAGGCAGAAAACAGGGGACTACGTTTCTATGGAAAAAACGGCCGTTGTGTTTCCTCTTAAGAATAATGACGTTTCCGTGAGTCACCGACGGTGCTGGCTGAAAATCAGCGCTGCAGGTGTCTGACACCTGAGCATAATGCTGAGCCAGTGTCCGGTTCACTGCCGCAGAGACACACTGGTTTCATGTCTTATCTGTTTTTTTTTCATTCTATTGTTTAATATGTGTGTCCTGTGTGTTTGTGAATAAATGTATCTTTCTTTCTTTCTTTCTTTCTAATGTTCTGGTAAACTTACCTCCATTAATATCTCACTACACAAAATGCTTGCACTTATATTCTTCTGAAACCTACCTCTAAATATAATAATTGCTCTTGAAATATTATAGGCACACATATACAAATCTTTATATATGTGTGCCTATAATATTTAAGAGCACCGTTAATACTCAAACTTGAATTTGAACTATTTTATTACACACATAATATTACTAACGGGTAATAAAATGGATCCCGTAAGGGCTTAGCAAAGAAGGTTATATAACTAGGTTACCTAAATTTAAAATGCAGTTACACCAGGGTGCCAGTGGCGGGAGCGCCCATACAAGCCAATTCGCACCGGTTTGCCTAAAATGTATTTTTAGGCAAGCCAATATTAGTTACACAGGATGTAACAAAAGTGTGAGCCGATCAAGGGCATGCATGTATTGTAAATGCATTTGTTTATTTGTTTCAATTTTTGATTAGTTTTTGTTTACATTGAAATGTTTGTCTATATATATATAGAACAGTCTTTGACATTACTTGTGTATGACATCAGAAAACATACACAAAACATTTGTTTTCGCGCGCGGAGCGGTTGACAATTAATTAATCCCCCCACCATTTACCCTCACGGGGGAATGTTGTCATACACAAGCCATATCAACAAAAACAAAGACTGTAATGTAAACAAAAACAAAAATATAAAAAAAAAACATAAACAAGTGCATATTTGGAATCGCTATGCGCTGTCGAATATGCCCTTGCTCGGTTCACACCCTATTTTTGATACATCCTGTAATAATACTATAAATTCTTAGTCACTTTTTTTGTTCCGTGTTGCCCATCAAAAATTTTCACGCGCCGCCACTGCTGGGTACTACTAATTCAACCTTTAACTTTATTAGGTATTAATTAATTTGGTTGACAATTCGGTACATCGGTTAATTATCATTATAACATACAATTGTTAATTGACATTAAAGTTCACCAGAAACTATATTTTTTTCACAAGTTTGAAAAAATATTTTATAGTATAACGCTAAACTTTATTATCTAATCTAACCTGATGTCAACCAGAGACCTACAATCCGCATTTAAATTAGACTTCAATTTGTTTCGCGATTGGCGAGATAATTTCAATGGTATATCCACGAAGGTAACGACATAAAGTAAATGGTACCTTTTGCATGCGCCATTTTAAGCCATTAGAAAACCACGTTTCAATTCACCTATGCATTTCCATTTTTAAAAGGCAACGTTAAATTTTGCGACTCAGTATAACGAAGCGCACAGCTACCTTGCCAAAATTAACCGAGCTGTTAGCAAATCAATAAACAGACAAACGCTGACCCAGTGCATCGGAACTGGAGCAATCCTCTATAAATAAGCGGTTTTGTCTGCAAATTTTATACAAATGTCAGAATTGAGTCTATCGGACACGATAAAGCTTTTTGTCTGAAATAGGCGGAATTCCACGCGTATTTAAAATGAAGCCATTAAGCTACGAGTTAATGAGGATAAAATTTACCTAGCAAATGTCTTAAATAATATAAAACTGCCAAACACAAACAAGCTAAAGTATTGAAACGTACCGTAAATGTTTCTTAAGTTTAAACATTTCGTATTTTTTTGTGAGATGGCAAATCGACCAAGTGTTATTTATGATGTACCTATAGGCTTTCAGGTTAATTCCATTTTTTTAAACGACTTCATGAGTCTAAAATGAGGTTCTCAGTTTGACCCGTATGTAAGTATAATTTTTGTCGAACAAAGGAAATCAAATCATTGGATGACGATGGGAGATTGACACGGTCCCCTTTAAAAGAAATGCTGGCACTAGAATGCAAAAGTAAGTAAAGATTGTGTACGGTTTGTGTAGGTATGTCATAAGAAAAATAAAAACGCTTATATATGTTGTAAGCACATCATTACATGTACCTACACCAGTTATTGTGTTATACACAATAACCGATTAAAACCCTGCTGATACACATGATTTAAATGGAATCCTATTATATGAAAAAAAGAATGGGGCTGTGTCGGTGCACACGGCCGTTGGTATTATCGTGAAACGCTACACAGCGAATCGCTTTAAAGCTGAAAGATTGACTTTCTTCTTAATACTTTAAGGGGCTCCCATACGCCAATGACTTTTAATCTGAATCCCTTACTTTTCTAATGTTTTTTGTAGTTTATTATATTAACAACAACGGTTTTAAGCAATATAGTATCTCATATTTACTTCAAAGTTCAATGTTTTCGAGATATTTGGCATCAAAGTTGAACTATTTTAGGCCATAAAACTGGTTTTCTGGCCATAACTTTTGTGTTAATAAGTAAGATTATAAAAACGCATATCAAAATTATAGGTAAGTTCAGTATGTATGAGTAGGTATGAGTTTCAGGTGTATAAAAGTTTTAATGAGGATGGAGTGCCGGGTTTTGTATTTTTAGAGACCTTTCTTTAAAAATTGATAAATAATTCTGTATTAACATTTTTCAAATAATTCAATATCAATTATGTTAAACAGGAATCAAACTTTCCCATACCTGCACCTGGAAAGCTAGCTTCAATAAACCGAGGACGAGTATCGAAACGAAAACTACTAAATTTCGTTGATTTTTGACGGGAGCCCCTTAATATATTTACATAGATATTTTTATATAATACTAAATAAAATAATTGTTAAAATACTTCCTGGTGATTTTTTTGGATAAATGTGGTCTAATTCACATTAATTATTATCATTTAAACCACCACCACCATTATAAACAAACGAAAGAATCACCGCGCATTCACGTGTGTAACGTCCGTTTCAGTCATTTTATGCAGCGCCACTCCCCCGCGACCCCGTGCGCCCGCGATACTTATTGAAGGTCGTAACACTGACCTAAATAATGACACTATATTCATGTTACTAAAGACTTATAGTTTTGTAGTTAGTAAGGTAAGACCTTTTCGTTACGGTCCACTTTTCTAACTTGGTGCTCGTATGTTCTGGTATGATTTGCTAACTAAATAAAATTTTGCAACTTGGCAATTACACAACTTTATTGTATTTAATAATAATAATAATTATTATTATAGGCCCTCCGTCTCTGGCTTGCCTTTACTGGCCGTCCAGAGTGGAGTCGCAAGAGCTGGTGCTCGAGGGTAGACGTAGACACCTAAGTGGCGAGTTGGCTATATGTTTAAAGTCCAGTGCTACCTCGATACCCCCCAGCTCTCTGACCGGTGTTGCCCTTAGGCCATTTTTTAATGTCGCTATTGATAGGGGCCCATCTAGCAGTTAGCGAGTCACCGTCTGCCAGAGATAAAGATTGAAACAGTTTTATTAGGCAGGCGTCTGATGTTTCACCCAATAGCCCAGCCACTAGTCCATCCTTTCAACCCACAGACTAATAAGAATACAGACGCGCAGTATAAAGCAAGACGATGTTTCATATAGTTGTCTCTGTCACTGCTTATGGTCAGCTGATGTGAGTTAGAATGAGACGAATAGTATGGTATTTTGAGTCTATTGACGACTTGTCTCCAAAAACTGTTAACCACGGTGTTAAATGCTAAACAATCTGTCAAAGTCAAATCAACGTCAAATCTCTTGTGAATCTTGAGGAAAGTTGGTTATTTCAAGAATATTGTGTTGAAAAACTAAATATTTCTGTAATAAGTTAATGATTTAAGTTGTATGAAGTGGCACAATGGCTTGTGCAGTTCCGTACTGCCGAAGTTACGCTAGATTGTTAAAAAAGACCGTGGCAACAATCGGATTTCATCGGTAAGAATCATTTGGTTATTTTTCAAATATTTCATGTACATTACGCAATATAATGGTCTGGGATTACAGCAGATGCTTGATACTATCGGATAAGTACTTTTTACATGGATCAAACTTGATATTTTTGGGATTTTTAGTAAAAATACAATTGTCGTAAACATGGGTAGTGTTGTTACCATGTATATATCGATATTTCGTCGACATGAATTATTCATGTAGGCGTTTAGACAAAATATTTTAATGTTACATGTCTTAACTGTTAACTTCAGGTTTCCGGTAAATAATAATCTTCGAAAAAAATGGATTGACGCAGTAGGGCGCAATAATTGGACGCCAAAAAAACACCATAGAATATGTTCGAAACATTTCGAAACTAACTGTTTCGTTATTATTAAAAATATAAAACACTTGCTGCCAGATGCGATACCTACAGTTTTTCAGAGGCCGCTTGAGGTAAGTTGGTATAGTGAGTTTTATTTATTTTATTACTTGACATTTCTGAGGTCCCTCCAGATGAGTTCGTTTCATTTAAGTTTTGTATATGCAAAGAATTTATATTAGTACATTGATTTTCTTTATATATCCATAACTACTATTATATGTATTATACATGCGAAAGTAACTCTGTGTCGGTTTGTTGTTTACCTGTTCATACTTAAGCAGCTCAACTGATAGATATTGTATAATAATGTTTTCGTTACTGTATTTAATGCAGGGATCTCACCAGGATCAACAATTAGAAGGCAACTACAACAAAATGATGCTGAGCAGTAATGAAAGGCTACCAGATACAATACCTAAGACATCTGCATTGCCTCTTCAGGTGATGCAAGTTTACTGATTGCAAAAAGTTCTATATAATTGGATATTTATTATTTAAGGCATTAGATGTAACTTTCTTATTAAAATGAGATATTTTCAGGAATATAATTGCGTTGTTATTTTGTGTTAGCTTACTTTAAAAACAAAGTTTTAATCGACTTCAAATCAATACTTCACGAAGCCACATTCCATATTACCGCATGAACTGCCTTCTGAAAGCAAATGCACGATTTCAAAGTACCCAAATCGTTTCAAAATAAGATTTGAAGATTGCCCTGGATTTCTCCAGGATCCCATCTTCAGATCCTGACCTGCCTAGGACCACCTTTCCTAACAAAACACCATTCTTATCGGTCCAGGCATCTAAGAGTAATCGAGGAACATACATAAAAAAATAAAGAGCCAGCGGAATTGATAAGTTTCAGAAGTCGGTTAAAAAGAAATGTGTTCCACTAAAGATCCACAAAATAGTGAGACTTAAAAAGTAACTCGTCTGACTACCTATGTATTTGCATAATTTAACTTGTAGCGAACATATGAAACATGAATGCAGTTTATTATATTCGTAGTCGTGTAATGGTTTTTGTTTTCTATTTGGTAAGTACCATATTAATTTTTGCATAGTATGGATAGAGATACAATTTACTTACGAGTATCGCATATTACGAATTTATTAACAGTAAATATCGATATCGATAACTTGTAAGAAAATATCTTTCTGTGCACTAAATCTCGAGCGAGCGAGAGAGCGAATTACATCGTGCGAGCGAGAAAGCGGAGACAATGACGTATGAAGACCTGTCAGATAACATGGTTCTATCCCTTTCTTACTCGGCGTTCAGTACGTAAGTGAGAAGAGATCGGATGTATAGAAAACGTTCAATTTATTAGGGCCTATCTGATTTTCTCTGTAATCTGTGTTTCAACCCAATAACCCGTTTTATTTAGATTCCATCAACCATCAATAGTCCCTATACACCCCAGCGGGTGCTGTCTCTGTGTGCGTCCCATGACACGGGCAGGGACAGCATCCGCTCGGTGTACTCCTTGCATTTCATTAAATTGTCGAAAGGGACTCTACGTGTTAGCTCAGTTGGTACTTTATACGTCATCTCAAGGCCTGCGATATCCCTGCTGAGCGTTGGGAGGAGGTCGCGTCTATGAGACCAGAATGGCGTAATAAAGTCAGAAAAGGTGTAGCTTCCTTTGAAGTAGCTCGACTTGAACACCTGGACCAAAAGCGTCATTTACGAAAGACTCGACCCAAACCATCCTATACATATATATACCTACAATAACCAGGGCCAACTATATTGCATACAATGTGTCCGAACATTTAAAACTAAGTTCGGCTTTGCGAGCCATATACGTGCTCATCAGAGGAGTTTGTAAGGGTCGCCGTCGTCGGATACGACAAGGAGGACTATATATATATACTTTATAGGTACCACATCATTGTCCCGTGAACGGGAAAGACATACATAATAATAATAATTATTATTATTGAATTTATGGATACCTAAAACTATGTAGTATTGTGTAATTGCCGAGTCACAAAATTTTATTTAGTTAGCAAATAAAGAATAATAAGAATGCCTGAGACTTGGTAGTACAAAATATCTCACAAATATAAAGGTGAATGTTCAACACATTTGTACACAGAGGATTACGTAGTATGAATGTTCGTTGAGAATATAATTTGAACATTCTTTATACGTTAGTGGGTACAAGTCAACGGCCAAGTCACACAATGTTAACTATAAATAATAAAGAAATCGCAGTAAGGAACCTTAGACTTGGCACGACTTTGTCTAGATTTCATTACTTTTTAGAGATAAACAAGCAGCTCCTTAGAGACTTGGCTAGTTGTTTACAGAATGTTTTTGATGGGATTTCACTTCTTTTTGTAGAAACGTGGGCTTATTATATCTAACTAAATAAACTAAACCTAGAATACTAGAAAAGTACTTACAACTAACAATATTACCTATCTAGCACTAATTGTTATAAAAACAATCTACTAATTAACCTTAGCAAACCTCACGAAATAATAAGCGAAATCAACGAAATGCAAATAATCCCTCCTAATACCTTTATATAAATAAAGTTAATCGTTCGACTATTTCTTCTTGTAAACTTGTAAGTATAAGTATAAAAGCCAGTCTAGTCTTATCCCATGGGCATTCGCCCAGCAGTGGGACGCTATAGGCTAGATTAAATTTAAATTAGAAGATGTGTCCCACTACGCTGGATTTTTGCAATGACAATCGGTTTTTTTATGTACCAATAGTAGAAGGGGGCATTACAATATCTCTAATACAGCTGAGACCAGCTGGGGGTTCTTCATCAGATACTTCAGACCTTCGATTTTTGAAATCAAATGAAGCGGCCCACCAAGTTGAACATTTTTTGTAAAGGCGGTATAGATATATCTTTAATAGTTTGGTTGGGCTCTTGTGTTTTCTAATCAGGGTCACCAGGTACTCCAGATCTTCGATTATCCTAGTTTTTATAGTTTTCCCTTTATGTGGCCTTTAAACCTGTACCAAATTTCAGCTCTCTGAGTTTATGGCAAGTACTATTTCTATTTTGATGATCATGAGTGAGTGAGTGAGTGAATGTCATAAATGCGAAACTTTGCTTTCGCTTAACTTCGGAACTAAATGACCTACAAACTTGAAATTTTGGATTTTAAGTTTGTGATTATAGCTTACTGGATAACGAAAATTTCTGCGTTCTGGTCTTATCCAGAGGTTCTCAAATAGGGGCCTGAAAATAAGGCGAAATGGTTCCAGTAAAGGATGGTACGGCAGTGTTTACTTCGCGCTCGACTTGGCGGGGGCACTGCCGTGCCTCCAGATTTCCTCTTGGGTGACAATAAAAAAAAACGATTCTTGAAGTCTCGGAGCATTTTCAGATATTAGTATATTTTCTGTAATTTGAAAATGGTGGTGATATTCTGATTCAACCATATAAGACACAGTGTTATACATTTTTACATTGGGAAATTACCCAACTGAGTGTTAAATGGGAAAAACGAGATACACAACCTTACAACACGTATGTATTAATATAGCGTTTCAATAAGTTGAGCCAATCTCAGAATCTATTCTAAAAAGAAAAATAATCTGGAAACCTTTTTATAGCTTTCTCATCCTCCTAGCGTTATTCCCGGTTGTGCCCCTAAAAGAGCCCGGGGTCCGCTTTAACACCTTATCCCCAGATCTGGCATAGGCACTAGTTGTAACGAAATCAACTGCCATTTGAACTTCCAACCCAGGGGGCAAACTAAACCTTATTGGGATTAGACCGGTTTCCTCACGATGTTTTCTTTCACTGAAGAGCTAACGGTATATATTCCGTACGTAAATCCCAAAAAACTCATTGGTACAAGCCGCGATTCGAACCCACGATCGCAGCTTGACAGCCGCATGCGGCGCATGCCTGAACCACTAGGTTACCGAAGTAGCCTAGTATGCGTATATCTCCGTCTTCCCAAGAACTTCTTGGCCGTTTCGACATGTCTAGTTAAACGCGAAGTAAATAATATAAGTAATACCGTCTCATCTAGTTAAAATGTTCGGTAAGTTTATCATTACATCACTAGGAGTACAATCAGTCTAAATAATTTTCGGTGCCCCACTGACGCATTTTTAAAAGTGCACCAAGGCTCTAGGATCAAACCAAACGCAGTAACACTCACAGGCCCGTGCACCGTATTTATAAATTTGCAGAACTATGGAAGCGGCGATCCGGCGCTGGGCGCATGCATTATTAAACACATCAAAGGAGAAAAATCGAAATGTGCATCGGCTAGTAAACCCGTTTTCCGCCCGATTAGCGACACACGGATGTATCAATTACGTATGTGCAACCGCACACGCTGAAGCACACATCAATCTGAAACTGTGCTTCATACGTTCCTTACACTCCAGTGAGTCACTATTGGAATGTAAAGAATACCGTGTTATGCTAAACGTTGCTGTGAGCTTGCAATCCTTCAATTCGCCAGGTTTATCTTTGCGTTGTCGGGCGGTTTGAATCGGAATCGGGTTTTTGCGTTTAGTTCGTTTTCGCAATTGCGGTTTCACAATTGGCTGCGAAAGAAGAATTATTTTTCGCTGTTTAGTAATTAATTGTCAAACAAGATTTTTTTGGCGGTTTTCGCAATCGAATATTTTTTCTCCTTTCGTAGTTAATTACTAAAAACATCTTCATTTTCTTTTTTCAAAATTAATTACTAAAGAAGAATCAGTCGCACTATTGTATTCTTCGTTTAGTTCGTTTTCGCAATTGCGGTTTCACAATTGGCTGCGAAAGAAGAATTATTTTTCGCTGTTTCGTAATTAATTGTCAAACAAGATTTTTTTTCCGTTTTCACAATTACGGTTTCACAATTGGCTGCGAAAGAAGAATTATTATTCGCCGTTTCGTAATTAATTGTCAAACAAGATTATTTTTTTCCGTTTTCACAATTACGGTTTCGCAATTGGCTTCGAAAGCGGAATTATTTTTCGCTGTTTTGTAATTATAATTGTCAAACAAGAATATATTTTCTGTTTTCACAATCTTTCGTAATAAACTACGAAATAAGATTTTTTTTCTGTTTTCGTAGTAAACTGGCTACAAAGATTGATAATTTTTCACTGCTTTCGTAATTATTTAGTTATCGAACAAGCATTTTATCGCTGGTTTAGTAATCGAACTTTGTAATTAACTTCAAAAACTAAACGAAAAAAATAACAGTAAAGGCGTTTGCCCGTCACAACGTATCATACCATGACGGTGCTAGGAACGTAAACGGCAAAAAAAGACCTATTTTATTGAAACGCATAAGACCTTACCCATCAGACCGTTCCGTCATTTTCATGTATTTGACACATACGTTCATAGCACGGTCATAGTATGCTAAGTTGTGATGGGTAAACACCTTAAGTATTGATCTCCGAAAGTAAACTAGAGGAAATAAAAATTGTATCGCCTTTATTTTTGTCGAAGTGGAATAAAAACTTTGTTTACAATAAAAATAAAATTCTGCATTACTTCCATAACAAAAAATATTATTTTACTTTAAAACAATTCTCGTGAGCTTATTTAATACATAAATTGAGCAATGATCTCCAGACAGTGCCCGACCGTAATCACGTTATTACATAACTCTGCTATTGCTATTTTAATCTCTTCATCGATTTCCTGATATTTTTTATTTACTTTCATAGCAGGTTTAAAATTACGAAGCATAGTTTCCCTTTCTAAAACTTTCAGCATTTGTGCCAAGTTTTGGGACACCCTGTATACCTTTATGGTTGCCTCTCCGACATTAAATTACGTGCCATTGCTCTGAAAGAATACAATAGTGCGACTGATTCCGTTTAGTTCGTTTTCGCAATTGCGGTTTCACAATTGGCTGCGAAAGAATAATTATTTTTCGCTGTTTCGTAATTATAATTGTCAAACAAGAATTTATTTTCTGTTTTAACAATCAAGTTTCGTAATAAACTACGAAAGAAGATTTTTTTTCTGTTTTCGTAGTAAACTGGCTACGGAGATTAATAATTTTTCACTGCTTTCGTAATTATTTAACTATCGAACAAGCATTTTATCGCTGGTTTAGTAATCGAACTTCGTAACAAAAACTGAACGAAAAAAATTCTTCATAAAGTTTCCTTTCTTCAACATTTAAGGTACTTTCAATCCGTGTGGCAAAGTTTTGGGACAAAATTACGTGCCATTGCTCTGAAAGAATACAATAGTGCGACTGATTCTTCTTTAGTAATTAATTGTGAAAAAAGAAAATGAATATGTTTTTAGTAATTAACTACGAAAGGAGAAAAATATTCGATTGCGAAAAAAGCCAAAAAATTCTTGTTTGAAAGTTAATTACGAAATAGCGAAAAATAATTCTTCTTTCGTAGCCAATTGTGAAACCACAATTGCGAAAACGGACTAAACGACTGATTCTTCTTTAGTAATTAATTTTGAAAAAAGGAAATGAAGATGTTTTTAGTAATTAACTACGAAAGGAGAAAAAATATTCGATTGCGAAAACCGCCAAAAAAATCTTGTTTGACAATTAATTACGAAACAGCGAAAAATAATTCTTCTTTCGCAGCCAATTGTGAAACCGCAATTGCGAAAACGAACTAAACGGTATTCTTTCAGAGCAATGGCACGTAATTTAATGTCGGAGAGGCAACCATAAAGGTATACAGGGTGTCCCAAAACTTGGCACAAATACTGGAAGTTTTAGAAAGGGAAACTAAGCTTCGTAATTTTAAACCTGCTAAAACCTGTTAAAGTAAATAAAAAATATCAGGAAATCGATGAAGAGATTAAAATAGCAATAGCAGAGTTATGTAATAACGTGATTACGGTCGGGCACTGTCATGAGATCATTGCTCCATTTATGTATTAAATAAGCTCACGAGTATTTTTTTAAAGTAAAATAATATTTTTTGTTATGGAAGTAATGCAGAATTTTATTTTTATTGTAAACAAAGTTTTTATTCCACTTCGACAAAAATAAAGGCGATACAATTTTTATTTCCTCTAGTTTACTTTCGGAGATCGATACTTAAGGTGTTTACCCATCACAACTTAGCATACTATGACCGTGCTATGAACGTATGTGTCAAATACATGAAAATGACGGAACGGTCTGATGGGTAAGGTCTTATGCGTTTCAATAAAATAGGTCTTTTTTTGCCGTTTACGTTCCTAGCACGGTCATGGTATGATACGTTGTGACGGGCAAACGCCTTTACTGTTATTTTTTTCGTTTAGTTTTTGAAGTTAATTACAAAGTTCGATTACTAAACCAGCGATAAAATGCTTGTAGGATAACTAAATAATTACGAAAGCAGTGAAAAATTATCAATCTTTGTAGCCAGTTTACTACGAAAACAGAAAAAAAATCTTATTTCGTAGTTTATTACGAAAGATTGTGAAAACAGAAAATATATTCTTGTTTGACAATTATAATTACAAAACAGCGAAAAATAATTCCGCTTTCGAAGCCAATTGCGAAACCGTAATTGTGAAAACGGAAAAAAATAATCTTGTTTGACAATTAATTACGAAACGGCGAATAATAATTCTTCTTTCGCAGCCAATTGTGAAACTGCAATTGCGAAAACGAACTAAACGGGTGGATGACTTTATTTGAATTGGTTACGTTGTCTGCGTCCTTTTTGCTTAAAAATGTTTGAGTTTACCTATAGCTTAAATGAGCAAACTTATGAAACCTTAGTCAGCAGTGGCACACCTCATCAATAGGCCTTGAAAATATTAGCATATTACTTTTTAGATAACCTCACCGGTACACACGGGAAAAAGAATCTTTATTTTAGTTGTTCAAAGTTGCAAACAATTTTTCAGGGTGATCACATAATAATATACTTTAAAAACAAAGTTTTAACCGACTTCAGTATAGTACTACGCCAAGCTACGACAACATTTCCACATTTATTTTCAAATTTACCACATGAACTGATTTCCGAGAGCGAATGCGTTGGTTATCAGAGAAAAAACTGAATCGCTGCATGTGAGCCGATAATACACTCGCGGACAATGAATACGGGTCGGTAAAATACCGTCATATTTCCTAAAATAGTGCAAGGTTGTACAGTTTTTTAATCCTGTCATGATCTTTGTTAAATATTACATGTAAACTGTAAAAATAACATTAAAAAAACGAACGTTACCAGGTTTAATTCGGACTCGTAAAAACCCATGAAAAAACAACGTTAACGGAGCGAGATTTCGCAAAAATCTATTTTTTTGGGGATTGGTATTATTATGATAGGATCACGAAAATTGCTGATACAGTTGGGTATTTTAAAGAACAGTATATTATGTACATAAAACCATTGTTAAATATGTAAAAAAAACTATATTGTGGTTTAATGTAAGGTGACCCGAAATGTTTGACCGCGAGTGTATTTGAGGACTTCCGTCGATTCCACAAGGATCACCTTTGGCACTTCATTAGTTGCTATTTCAACTTATCAGAATCTGTGACGTACTTTTGTACTTTCAAGTACATAATTGAGGAGTTCCATAAGTCATCTGTTGTGGTCTTCATCATCAATGCCACTCCACCAAATTTATAATTTCCGGGTGCAAAATACAGGTGTAATATAAAATAAAATACCAAAATCACTACACGCGTGCCTAATACAATTGAGGAGTTCCCTCAATTCCTCATGGATCCCATCAACGTGATTTTTGAAAAAAGGAGAACGACCTGGAAGCATCAAAAAGAAAAAAAAAATATACGAAACGGCTCATAAATGACGGATTTCTCAGGTAACAAATATTGAATAAAAAAAAACACAACCGAATTGAGAATCTCCTCCTTTTTTATGCTGTAGGTAAAATAGTTTACTGATTAATTAGATATTACCTAAGTATTAGGGATGAAGTCTGCCTGTGAATTAATTACGTAGATGTTATCTCGCAATTAATCATCAGTTAACTAATAAGACAATTATGCTGAAACAGTGGTTTAATCAATCTTTAAATGACTTTAATATGTCAATAAACCGCAGGTGTTTATGTTGCTGACATAAATAAATCGTCGTTCTTCAAATCATTAATATATTTTCGCGTTCAACCGACTTTTAAACAAGGTTCGCATTTCACATATACTGTACAGTTTTTTCTTGTATGTTACAAATAAGTACCTACCTTCCGGGTGGTCCCTTAAACATTGGTGAAGATCTGATGATGGGATCCACGAGAAGTAGATGAAACATCTCAAATATTACAAATAATTATACTTGGGGATTCTCTATATTACTTATGTACGTATCTCATGCAATCGTATCGGAAATCACTACACGTTTTGTGAAAAAATAGTGCATTTCTTTTTCATTGAGTGAAGAATCGTCCATAGGGTGCGGTAACTACTAGTAAGCGTCCATAGGCTACGGTAACTACTTAGTTAAGCTAGTTTGCCACCGACGTGGTATAAAAAAAGTTGTACTGGGCCTGCAGTAGTCATTTAATATACTAAAGATGTTTAACGTACAAAATGAAGTTACCGCTGTATAATTAAGTTGACTGACGGTGCGTTGAAATTATGATCATTTAAAATTACCTGCGGCACCTATAAATATAGTGAGTGTCACGTCATCTGTCCTGCCTGTCTACTGCCATCTATGAGGATGGATCACGACTTACATAAAACATAAGTAGGTACTTATTTGTGTGTTGCTCATCATTCATTCATATTTGTGCTACAATAAATAAAGCATTTTTTTACACTTACCTACTCCAGGGTAGGTAAAAAAAAAGAGAAACGATAGCCGTAAATGTTGGCACAGTAAAAAGCGGAGCTTTCGGTATAATTTTGTCACCTGTTCCAATTAATATGGGAAATTGGTTAGATGCTACCATAAAATAGTGAGACTTACGCTTGCACGTGAAATATGTAAATGGTTGCATGAGCTGATAAGTTGACAACCTTATAATATGTTGACAGCAAAACTTACTGTTTACACAGTCAATTGTGTTCACATCTGAAATATGATCCAAGCTTATTATACTTTAAAAAATAACACTTTCCCGCGTTGGAATTCTGAATGTTATAATTATTTACAACAAACGTTTACTTGCAATTATGCATTGAAATGAAAAGTATTTAGTAACCATGGAAGTTCCTTGGCAACATTAAATGCCCACTTTTGCAGTTATAGTTTAGTTTAATGAAAAATGCGGTTTGCTTACAACCACGTCGATAACGCAGGCAAAAACTCACAAACACAGGGGTTGACTTTAATGGGCTTAACCTTTTATTTCTCTGAAATGCAATTACATTTATGCCTGCCCACGGCCTTGGGCCGTCGTGCGTAGAATACGTTTGGAGCAATAGTCATAATTATTGTGACAATAGATCGTTGTTCTTAAAGTGCGTAGTTAATTGCTTTAATTGTAGGTGGTTTGTAAGGTGTTGCCCTACATTTATGTTTTATTTTATTATTGCAAAATACATACATACATACATACATTCACGCCTTTATCCCTAAAAGGGGTAGGCAGAGCACATGAAACTTATGTTCCAGCGCCACTTTTAGCATAAATGTGGGTATAAAAGATCGACAAAATGTGATATTGCAGTGACAGGTTGCTAGCCCATCGCCCACAACACACTTAACCCTGCTCCCTTAGTCGACTTTTACGACACCCACGGGAAGAAAGGGGGTGGTGAAATTCTAACCCGGCACCACACGGGGTATTGCAAAATATTTCTCGTAATACATGTTAATAATAATTCAATTATTAACATAATTACGAAGAAGTACAATTATTGTACTTAAATAGTGTGCTTAAGGTTCATTTATTCTTTACCAACGTGTAATAAGCCTTTAAGCATTAAGCATTGAACTTTAGTGATGCGAAGCCGCAATGCGACGCGATGCGACCAAAAGTCTCGATTATCCTTAATCAATTCAAATTAATTTCTATGGTAGAGATGAATTAAAACATTATTCGAAATTATAAACAACTCCTTCTGCGTTGTGTAAAAAAAATATCCACAATCCGGACGTTTACATGACTTTTAACCTTTCATTAAGTTACTTGCTGGGGTAGTTAGTTGTACTTATAAACGGAAAACTCGTGTCATGCCAAATACAAAATTCGCCATAAAAGTAGTAAATATGTTAAATACGAAAACTAACGGATTTTACTTAGATTTCCTTTAAATGTTGATATCTCACGAGCTGTAGCGAATGGGAATAAGGGATTGCAATCCGGTATGATTTTCAATCCGGCCGGATCCGGCATTGGTATTACGCTACTGCATATATAATAATTTACTTTAAAAACAAAGTTTTAACCGACTTCAATTTAGTACTCCGCCAAGCCACGAGCACTGCATTTCCTATTTTTTACAATTTACCACATGAACTGATTTCCGATAGCAAATGCGTTGATTACTATAGAAAAAAACCAAATCGCTGTATGTGGGCCGATAATATTTGAGGACTTCCATCGATTCCCCAAGATCATCACCAATGGCACTTCATTAGTTCCTATTTCAACGGAATCTTATCAGAACCTGTGACGTACTTTTGCACTTTTAAGTACATAATTGAGGAATTCGATAAGTCATCTGTGGTCTTCATCATCAATTCCTCGCCACCAAATTTATGATTCCGGATGTAAATACACGAGTTATAACAGAAAATACCAAAATCACTACACGCGTGCCTTATAAAATTGAGGAGTCCCCTCAATTCCTCATGGATCCCATCATCTAACTGAATTTTGAAAAAAATGGGACCCACCTGGAAGTATATACATACGAACAAAAAAAAAATTTTTCGAATCGGTTCATCAATGACGGAGTTCTGAGGTAACAAACATTGAAAAAAAAAATAAAAAAAAAAAATACAACCGTATTGAGAACCTCCTCCTTTTTTTTGAAGTCGGTTAAAAATTTAAAAAAAATTGTCAAGTATGATCGCAAAGAGCTGGTGTAAATAGTTAATATTGGTTTGCTTTATAAATATTAAGTGAAGTACTTTTGAAAGTTTAGTGAAACAACTCGTTTGTCTATTTGAGATATGAGATCAAATCATCCTGTGAGATTTGAGATCCTCTATTCAAACTCAACTATAGATTAAACTATAGTTCAACTCATCTTGTACGCGGCTGTACATGTGCTTATTACTGCTTGCGCTAACGAAAACTGCCAAAATGTTATTAAAATTATATAAGTAATCAATAATCAACGTATGTAAGTTACATACATACCTTCATACATTCACGTCTTTATTCCCAAAATGGGTAGGCAGAGCACATGAAACGTATGTTCCAGCGCCACTTTTAGCATAAATTTGGGTATAACAGATCGACAAAATGTGATATTGCAGTGATAGGTTGCTAGCCCATCGCCCACAACACACTTCAACTCTGGTCCCTTTGTCGAGTTGATGTAAGTTAACATAACGAAATTATATAATCAATAAAAACATACATAAACATAACTAATACACAAAATAAACTTCTTATTCGAGATAGAGAATATCGAGATTCAAGGAAACTATCACGATTATCACGGAAATTAAGGATAACAGATAATATTATTCGTTTTATAATTTACTAAAACAGATTGTTTCCTGAAATCATTAGGAATGTCTGGTTTGAAATGTTACAAAAATAAGATAAAAACCGTAAACATAAGGATTACTTAAACAAAATTAACTTTTAATTCGAGATCCCAGGAAACTATGATGAAATTGGGGTTGGGAATAAATAGTAAGATTTGTAAAGCAAGACTAATTGAAGTGCTGCGTTTTAGCAATCTTTTTTAGTCTACCGGATCCGGTGAAATATTACCGGATCCGCCGGACCGGATTGTACTCCCTAGATCGGACACTTACGGTTCACAATCCAATTTGTTTTATTTATGTTTCGCGTGCATATGCCCCATATTAAATTAAAATGCGATATGTGATTGTGACGACGCCCATGTTTATTGAGTTACGATTTTTTCGTATCAGATCTGTTCATAATGCCTTTGAGTTACCTCGAAGATTGAATAGAAATTAATTTAGTTAAATCTATTCCATTAATCTGTATTTTTATTTATTTATAAGAACGCACTTCGGATACAGACTTATCGGCACTAATTAATAGAACACTGCCTTAGTGATTATCAGCTTTTTTTCATCTTGACATTTTAATCAGATAATTATTTTGATCCTGTGCGATTCCCTGAGAGCAGAGCTGACGGATTTCCACTTGCTACGATGTATGACCTTTTTCATACATTCTTGTCGGTTTAGGGTACCTCGACCTGACCTTTCTTCGGGATTACTCCGATTTAATTGATTGGGTATGTAATTAAACTATAAATAATAGTCGAATACATGTGTCTGTTTATGTGATTTAGTGTATAGATCTATATATACTAATATTATAAACAGAAATAGTCTGTAACATTGTAGCTTTGTAAGTTTATATATAGGGGTAATCTCCAGAATAACGATTCCAAAGTTGTATGTAATACACAGCCAGAGCCGTTCAGTCGGTATTAACAATAAATTGACCGCATTTAGCAGGCTGTGTCGCAAGAGATAATGCCTCGTTGTTTTGACATTCGATTCTCTGACTGGCCGAGAATGTCTTAAGTCAGCGGTCTATCGAGAAGTCGGCTGGAATTCACACTCCATCCAACAAGTCGTCTGTGGCGAGCCAGTCTGTTTGGCCTCCAGTTACGCGTAGTTCTTACGAATCTCGGTGTCAAAATATGCTGAAGTTGACTAGTGAGGTGAATCGAATCAGGTTGTGAATAACACAACGGGTCATGTGTGACGGGCTTCTCGGCCTGTGACTCACACCGTGTGAACAGGGACTTAGCATAATCAGCATCTTGTGAGATGTTTGTGAGTTGATTATGTGACTCTCAAAATTAAATAATATATGGCGAGTTAAAAAAATGCAGATTAAGGTTAACTAAAGTGATGCTTCCCTGTCGGTTTTGTTACTGTCCGTGACTATCCGTGTAAGGGACATGAATTGTGCCCTATTCCGTAGGTACTTCGAGTTTTTGAAATAGGTTCTTATGTACCTTATGTACCTACCTACATATTTCACAATGGAAAGAATTGATTCTAACGAAGCCCCCGTTTATATGTGGTCGAGCCCTTACAGTAGACAGTATTTTATTTTTGGAGGTTTTCTAAAAGATGGCATTGGTTGTTCTTGTGTCGAATTACCATATACGGAGATAGCATTTATGATATATACATATGGATCATCATCATCATTATCAGCTGAAAGACGTCCACTACTGGACATAGGCCTCTCCCAAAGAGTGTTACAACGACCGGTTCAGTTTTAGTAACAGTTTCACGAACAATTTTTAATTCCCTTCAGCTACTTATTATTGGGCCCAATATCTGTGTGTGTCCTCGCAGTGCATTTGCGCATAGTTAACAAAGCATTTCAGTGGAGAACTCTGCTGCCTAGTTCATTCATGCGTTCAAACTAAACCTTATGTTACCTCACGAGGTAACTTACTTGCTGAGAAAACGCACAGTCCTTGCAATTATAGAATTCGAAAACTGGGTTGTATGCTCATGAATTCAATAACGAGTAAGAACTTATACATATAGTAAATTTAGGTTATAGATTATGATTGGAAGAGTAAATACCAAATGATACCGAAATGCAATTTGAGGGTTGGTTGCAAGCCTTTATTATAGCCGTCTTCGGCCGCATATCACTACAAACTTCAGTGGTGAGTTTCAGACCCATTTCATTCTCCTTGGTGAATTCGTAGCAAGGACTCGTAGCACTCTTTTTTTCCGTACCTTTACTTCATACCGCAGTTTACCTACTTATAAAAATAAAATGCATTAATTTGACAGAACAGTTCTTAATCTTACCCTGTACCTACAAAAAAACTTAAATTCACGCCTCCTGTTTATAATAATTACTAATTAAATCAAGAGTCGTCCTACGGAAACAGAGTTGAGGTGTGTTGTGGGCGATGAGCTAGCAACCTATCACTTCGATATCACATTTTGTGGATCTATTATGCCCACATTTATGGTATAGTGCTAGTGGTACGCCAAAATATGTGGCAAATGGTGTTAACGTATCATATCACGTATCATTTGTGGTATATTGTATTTAAAAAAAAAGAAGCCATATTGTGTCTGGAGGAGCCCAAACTTGGTATGTTTCGAAAATTTATTTTGTTTTAATTTAACAAAAATGGCTCAAATATAATGATGGGATATATTTTTAGAATTGGCGTAGTAAGCCCTTTCATTAAGTACGACCCACGATAGGTTTCAGAGCAAAAATTTTTTTTTTTCATACAAAAAAAGATGTTGACATAACATTTTCGTTTTTTTTTTGGGCTACGGGTCAAATTGATTCGTTTGGCATAAAGAGCAATCGTACCGATTTTCAAAACTTTAACACCATTTGCAGCATGTTCTGAATTACGGGATGTACCGCTAGCACTAGTAAAAGTGGCACTGGAACATAAGTTTCATTTGTTCTCTGTGAATCTATATAAATAAATAAATATAAGGGGACAACCTTACACAAATTGACCTAGTCCCATAGTGAGCTCAGTAAGGCTTGTGTTATGGGTACTAGACTATGATATATATATAATAGATATAAATACTTAAATACATAGAACCAAATATTCATGCTCATCACATAAATTTTTGCCCTTACCGGGATTCGAACCCAGAACCTCTTGCTTCGTAGGCAGGGTCACTACCAACTAGGCTAAAGCGGTCGGTATATGTGTATGTATGTAAAGTATGTATGCTATATCAAACAACTATAACTTAGAAAAGTTGAGAAACCCCCGAAATTTTCATTTCAAAGTCCAATATCTCAAAAACGGCTGAACAGACTTTCATGAAACATGGCTAACACTCGGGATAAAAATATCTATGACACAAAAAAAACTTAACAAAAATCGGTTCATCCATTTGGGAGCTACGATACCACAGACAAATACACAGATAGAGACGTTAA
The DNA here is from genome assembly GCA_945867215.1 of Epinotia demarniana. NCBI lineage: Eukaryota > Metazoa > Arthropoda > Insecta > Lepidoptera > Tortricidae > Epinotia > Epinotia demarniana. The sequence continues at coordinate 8,925,457 of OX244267.1, forward strand.
ACTTATAACACCCCTCTCTTTACGTCGCGGGTTAAAAACAGAAAAATCACCATAACATATAGAATATTAAAGTCAACATTTTCAGGCAGGTTTTAATTATAGTTTTTGTAAGATTGTCCACAAATATGTATTTAATATTTGCTAAGATTGACAGAAGAAGAGAGAAATGTTTCCCTGTCAAACAGTTTAAGTGAGATTGCCATACCTACTGCTGAATATCACTTGGCAGTTGGAAATGGTATTTTCACAATTCCTGCGGGGTAATTAATTACGTAACGTTTTGAACGCGCGTAAGGACAGTCCACTGTCATTTTTCCATAGAAATTATTTGCTCCGATATCGTTGCCGGTAAGATTTCGTTAATATACCGTGCAATGTGTATGTGACATGTATTCACATGCTCTGAAGGCTAACGTCGAAATTGCAAACTTTATTATTATTTGGTTAGTTAGTAAGGTCAGTCGGGGCAAGTGCGCCACCGGAGTAAGTGTGATTTCATCAAACATTTTGAAATTTACTGATATATAAGTACTATAGACTTCCTAGATGATCATCATTGTCATAATATCAGCCAGAAAAGACGTCCAGTGTCAGACATAGACCTCCCCCAAAGAGTGCCATAATGACAGGTCCAGTATGATATGTACACAGTATGGGCATTTACCCCGTTGGCACTCTTGCCCCGACTGACCTTATTATTTAATTTTATAATATTATATTGTACAGTTGCACTTAATTATTTTTATGGTATAACTTCAATAATAGTGTTACATGCAACAGGTGTATCTAAGAATTTAATGGTTTACATAAACAACACAAAAACAACACGGGCAAGCCTCGGACATAATCGCGTCGCATTGTATGCAGATTCGCTTCTTAAAGGCGTTAACTTTACCACCCTCAGGATAAACATAAATTTGCCCACTTTACGTGGCATAATGATGTTATGATATCATTATTTTTGTTTTTAAGAGATGAGATGCATGGATAAGAGATACGGTGGTGCTGGGCTGCGGTAACCGGTTTCGGAATCTGTATCGTGCGCCGCGTATGTTTACCCATTCATGCCGAAATGAGGAGCAAAGTGGCTAATTAGTGCAAAGTTACTTACACCGTGTAATCTGCTGACAGAAGAATTCTTATACTATACACCGCGCAATATATCAATAGGTATGTATTAATTAATATAGGATCGCATGAATGTAGGTTAATACATAATTAAACGTCTATTCTACTTTCTAAAATTTACTCAGTACGAACTTGAATATTCTGTAACGAACTGCAGTCATAACGATGCCTGTAATGTTATTTTACGTCACACCTGGCCACAATGCGAGTTTTTCCGTACGCGCAGCGTGCAGTATAAGAAGTGAAGACGTAAAGTTTTGTACTCAACACGGGCGGTAATTCGTAAAGCCCCAGAGAGCATATTATGGGGCATTTACGAATTCACCGCCCTAGTTACGTAATGTACTATTACGCTTCAATGGTAATAGTTATTTACGATACAAGTGCCGAAAATAGGAAATTCGCAACGAGTGGTGATAAATTAAAACACGACCGAAGGGAGTGTTTTAAATCGATACGAGTTACGAATTATCTATTCGCACGTGTATCGTACAACGTTTTACTGTACATATGGCTCTTTAAAGTTTCGACATATGCACGGAAAGTGCTCTTTGCACTTAGCACCATATGTAATGTAAAATATTTTATTACCATTTTTGTTCATTGTAAATACCTTGGTGTACTTATTGTCAATTCTTAACACCAGCATATCTATTTGATCTAGCTTTGACGTCATGAAACGTCGTCTTTGTTTTTAAATTTCGCGGTTATTTTCAAAATCACGTTTCGATGGCCAGACTCTAGTAATAATCTTAATAGCGAACCGTTTTTTGTGAAGTGATTGATAAGTTTATCGGATTCGGTTGTCATAAGTCGCCGTGACTATTTTTCAGGATTATTTTGAATTAAATAAGTATGTCAATATTTCATTGAATACACGGTGCTCCGGGGAGGATTCCAAATTAATCTTCAACACGTGTTTCTAATATAACTTATGCAAATGAATGATTTGTTTTGGAGAATTTGTATTTCTTCGTGTAATTAGATACAACTTAAAATATGATTTTGTTTTCTTTTTGCGGTAAATTTACCTATACAGCTATGTAATTAATTACTTGCAGGCTGTTTAAAAAAAAGTTAAGGACAGTCCCGTGCAGGCACTGTATCAACTGTAGGTATGTCGGCTTCAGAAAATGTATGTCTACCGAAACTGGTAGTTGTGCGAAAAATTTGCAGCCTTTTTCTGTTTATGGTGTTTTGAATTAAATGTTGTACTGTAATAAAACTTAAAAAATGGAAGAAAACTTGACTTGGACAGCTATTGTGTTTGCCATGCCGCTTGCGCAATATAATAAAATACGAATTGACCTGCAGTCAAAAACTCAACGTTTTCAATATAAAATAATGTACTTGTGCGATTAGTAGGTTCGCGACGAGACGATTGCGTGCTCGCTAGGTGGTCGGTCGAGGCCGTAACTGCAGTGGACAATCGATTCATGGTACCAATGCGGCATAGTATGCGACACTATTGAATTCAATCCCCAATCAAAGTTCGTCTTTACCTGACCGCATTATAGAATGACGCTTTATCTTCCACACTGATCAATTCACCCTCTGTCGGCCAGCAATGTAGCGCAACATTCGTGTACGAATCAATCGATGTTCTGGCTAAATGTTCAGTGTGGTACCTGTCCCAGCTCGAGAGTGACACTAGCAATGAAAGAATCGAATGGCAATTTAAGTAGGTACGTATACGTATGTAATCGATGCAAGCTCACAGGAGTTTCGATTAGATTGTGCTTCATATTGGCTTCCGATCGTATAACCAGTGCAATCTGAAACTCGAGTGGTGAACTTCGACGAAACCCGTACACCAGTCTTTTTTCAATGCAGGAAGTTTTTATTGTGGGATCCGGCGACTCGGCCATCGACTGCATGTGTTTGTGTGTACCGTAGATAATTTACGGAAATGAGATGTTGCATAGACCAGAAAATAAATGTGCACATAAGATTATTCTTTAATTACTTAAGTACTTATCTATAATGAATATTGGAAATTGCATATACTGATGCTACGGCACTAATTCTATACTTACGTATGTTTAATAGCAATACCTACTCATAGTTTTATGGCTTTTTAACGGAACCCTTTCTCATTATTAAGAATTGAGCATAAAACTCTAATTCTTTAATTAGTTATTCCTTTAAAAGGAACTCACGCACATTTTTTATTGCAAGTTACATTATAAAATTGACCTTTAGTTCATCCTATAATTACTCCAAGTACTTCCGACGTTTGCTAATGTCAGTTATGATATTATAAGCAGGCATTTTTAAATGAGCCGGCTAATTTGTATTCAAACGACGATATTGATTTTCATCGCTAGAATAACTTCAAATTATAGCACTAATTGGCCTACTTTGTTTTCAGAATGTTGACATACGTCTTCTGCATAATAAATAGGTCCTTTGTTTTTTCATGATGTGAATCTATTAAGTAATGTATTCATTCAGAATGTATTTGGCATAAAATACGAATAAGCGTACAATTACGATCGGTGTACAATCATGGACGCCTCACCAAATGTCATAAAAACAGTGTAGTACCTAAAGTTTGGTGCTCGTGCGCAGTCTGTCTATGGCGTGGCGCCAGACATATTATACATCGAAGTTATTACGTTCCTTTTCTTGACGACCAGCACGGCAATCACGAGACGGCGCGCGAGCTCTCTCGATTTTTCTCGCACTATTCGTATCTCTCTTATTAGAACACTTAGAACAAGAGGTATAGTGCGAGAAAAATCGAGAGTTTGTCGCGGCCGTCTCATGATAGACCTGCTGGGAGAACAAGCTGATAGCTATGCCCTAACGCTTGTTTGAAAAGTTACGCAGTTACGGCCCGGCCACGACTTCGAGCGGCGGCGGCAGCGGCAGCGGTTTTTCTAATCCATTGCGTGTGATCCCAACTAACCACAGTGTGTTGCGCGTCTCGACCGCGCAGTGAACAAATAAAACGCTTGCCGTGCCGCAATTCGCGCAATGTCGTGGCCGGGGCGTTACCCTTTACGTAGGCAAATCCATTTAAATAACGTACGTGTCTTTAACGAAATATATTTGACAATTCCCTAAGGTCTATTTAACTTATACGTTTAAGTTTTTACGTTTTGTTTGTAAGTTATGACCCGTCTGCACAAGGATTGTTATTTAATTGACCTTTTAAGTTACCTACTGACATGTATTCTTCCTTCACCTAATCGATCGATATTTATAACGTTTTACAGTTCCGTAGCCAAAATAGCATCACCGTATGTATGACAGGTATTGTACACAAAAACTGTGTCCTTCATGGACACAGTGTGTGTTTTTTGGAATAAAAGTGGGTGTATTTCGTAAAAAAATAACGTAAAGTAAAAACAACAGTTTTTTAAATGGGACAACAAATATAACAGCGTAGTCGACATGTAGCTCAACCGATAGGTACCAATTTATAAATAAATATATATACATAGACCCTCAAATGTAGCACGATAAATACAAAGGTTTTCAAATGACTGCCTAAAAAAACTGCCAGTTTGCGTGGTCCGACTCGCACTTGGCAGGTTTTATTTTCTGTTTTCTTAAAAATCTCCAGTGTTTACTAACACCATAAAAACGCAAAAGTATATGTTGCCCTGCAACTAAATCGCAAGCTGCAATGAGATAATTGCGTCGCCAAGATGCGAGTTGCGCGCACGTCGGCCATTATCAATTAGGGGGCGCGCGTGCGGCCGCCGTCGCCATTACGGGCACGACGCATGCGCGCGGCTCGGCGTAGGCCGTGGGATGCGCTGCTTGACAATAAAAACGTGTAAGCGTTAAACTAAATATTGATATACACGTGAATTTTGTACATAAAAGTCCTTCGTACACTTTTATGAAGTGTTTTTTTTTCGTATTTCTTATTCAGAATCATGGCAATCGTAAATTATTTGTAAGGTTATTTTAAGTAAAAGACAAATAATTGTGAAAACTTTTGTCCCTTTGCAGAATATACTTATGGTGAAAATGCGGTAACCATGTAGACATAAGAATTTATAGCCACTCTAAGCAGAGCAACAGCTAAACTAATTGACAGTTTTGCTCACCAGGAACACTATAACCTACCTCACCGTCATTTTGGCGGAAAATAAAGATTATCTATGGTAACCTCCTGGTGTTGGTCACGCGGCAGGGCTCTAGCCGCACAGCGTATTACACACAATGACGATTCATGAATAGGTACGTTTCGTTGTACGCTGTACAACATAATTTAATTGATCGCACACCGTTATACGAATTGCAATTTCACAGCCTTTTACTAACATGACGTAAGAAGTATGATCGCCTTGCAAAAAAACTACGTATTTTCCTACTTCCTCCTGAGTTATTATTATTTCCAAAATGGATGATCATTTCGATAACAAACATAGGAAGTAAAATAGTTATAAATTCGGTGGTACCATCAACAACCCTATCCGACTCTATTATACTCTATTGCAAAAAAATACTATATATATATAACTAACGTCATCACTTAGACCTTCTGTACCTTGAGGTAGGTACTATTAATTATTTTGTGGAAACTTTCAATAATGCACAAAAAATGTACCCTAGACAGAGCATAACTTAATTTTTTCAAATATTTCTCAACAAGCGCTCCATTCCACACATTTATTACGTGACAGTAATCCCCGTCAGAGTTTGGCCTGACGCTGCACTGTGAAGACGCTGGATGCAAATGGGGAGATGTGCAGATACGTGCGGCCGGCGAACGAGTGCGGTGGCCCTTACCAACGCCATCTGATATCGAAGTTGCTTAAATTAAACTCTCCGTGTGAACTGTTTGATTTAAAAGTTAATGTATGTGTAATATCCTTCATTCATCAAGTAGAACTAACGTTGTACACTGCAGAAATATAGTATTAAAAAACTTTTGAGAAAACTATACATATTTCTGACGGTATGTTTCTATAACGAAAGCTGTCAGACTACATGACATTGTTCTGCACATGAGTGCACATGTGAGCTTTTACTCGACGGTTTACTGATATAGACCAAGCACTTTATTTCCATTAGTATGGAAAAAATTGAAATTTGGAAATAATTCATAACAGCAGCTTTTTTGTGTGTCTCATATATTATCATTTTAGAAATTACGTAGACTCAAAATCCACCAAAATATTAGTCATCAAAAAAATCGATATTTAACCAATTCCTAAAAAAAGAGGAAAAATAATTATAGATATTTTAATTTTTGTTTTGGTTAATTTACAGGAGCTCTTCAAGAATAATAAATAAATCACACAAAAAACATAATGGATGTGTCATTCATTTTTATATATTTACTTCCCGATGGAAATTTTGGTGGATTCTTGGATAAGGCATTTTAGAATAACATTTGAAAATTACCCAAACAAAAAAAACGCTGTTATAAATTAATGTTTGAAAAAAAAACGTAATTTTCCTGGGGTAATAGTGATAGCCATTAAAGATTCCCTTTTTCTGACTCTATCAGCAGATCATTTTGATGGTTCTAATAACTGTATTTTCACCAATTTATTTTTAGATGCATGTACACCAATGTTATAGGTGACTAGGTACATGACGTGAAGACTCAACCTTGCGATTTCGACTATTTTTACCACAGTTAACCAAAATATAACGTAATGTGAAGTCTTTGAAAACCAAATCACTGAAATCTTGGTATAATTACTTTCAAACCCTTTAACACAATGTACAGAAAAATTGAGAAAAGGTTGTCTGCAAGTCTTTATGACATTGACGTAAGACTGAATTTCGCCCGGCCTGTGGAAATCATTTTTTCACTATACCTGTAAGGTCATTCACCTGCACCTATTTCAACGTTTGACAACAACACAGTATATATATATAGTGTAGCGTACAAGGAAAGCGCGGTCGTGCGCGCGCTGCGTGGTCGTGAGAGTGCGCAAGATAAGTGCGAGGTCGCGGGACGGCACGACTCGCAACCCCCGGGTGGCTAGCTATACATGCGTAGACGCAGCGCAACTCATAGGCGACCTAGCCATTACATATACAACTTTTAAAAGAGGTATACTGGTGCCAGTAGCCGTTACATGTTGTTCGTTAACTGTAGTATATATCTCCCCACGGGATAGGCAATGCATAGTTTGGGGGTCAGTATTATTATAATAGATGAAGTAGGTATGTTTTGAAAAATAAACTTTTTGTATTTGTGGGGTCGGGCACATCATCATATCAGCCGAAAGACGTCCACTGCTGGACATAAGCCTCCCCCAAAGAGTGCTATGGTGACCGATCCCGCGCCACCCGCATCCAGCGGACTCCCGCAACCTTTACCAGGTCATCAGTCCACCTTGTCGGGGGCCTACCCACGCTGCGCCTTCCAGTACGGTCAGGTCGGGCACAGTGGAATATAATTTCGCTCATATTTAGAGCAGCCCAACTGGGGAAGAACTTCTACCTTATAGATGACCACAGCCATCCAGCCATAATTCTTGCTCAGTAGGTTTGTGGTGTTCCTGGTGGTCAGTAGGTCACTAGAACCCCCAGTGTTGAGATGAGATTGAGGGACCTAAACTTGTCTCTAGTTGTCAATACAATGAATCCTCAAACGATTAAAGGGTGGGCAATGCGCTTGTGGCTCCTCTGTAGCCGCAAGCGTCCATAGGCTACACTGTTTGCTTGCCATAAGGTAGGAAGTATGTTTATTTGCCACTTTTGTAGTATAGTGCTACTTTAGTTTTCGCGTTAAGTTGCGCGGTAAGTTGTGGAATGCAAACTATGTAACCTTAAGGTTGGTTAACCAAAAGATTGCAGTCATAATTACGCTAGCAGAACCTTACTCTGTTGAGTCGCCAGACCTCTCGAAATTCCCTATGGTCTGAGTTGAGAGTGGTGTGCGTATGTATGCCATGGGCACCACTGCCTGATAGTATACGCACACCTCTCTGCCTGACAGGTAGTCCGCATGATTGCTTCCCAGTACACAATTCATTGATGTATAAAGATAATTGCATTTTTTATTAGGGCAACAAACAATCAAAATACAGCAATAAAATTTTCTATAATGTTAAATAAAATACTAATCCATATCCTAAAATTACTTGAACATTGTAACTTAATGTAGTTAGCTATTTTTTCCGCAAATAAATAGAATACCAAGAGGTCAATTAACGATAAAGTCAAACATTGCTGGCACGTTGTGATGAAAACGTACGTCCATACTTATTAACAGCTACAAACAGTACATGATATTATGGAAAATCAAATACAGATATTGTTATTAGCTTCCAAAATAAATGGTACACATAGTTTTATAAAAATTAAAGTCTCATATCTTTTTGATTTGATTGATTAGGTAATGTCATTTAGCTTTTATTTGGAGCAGTTCAGCTGAGCAGCCTGCTCACCTATATCTTACAGGAGACTACAGCCACAATGGCACTATTATATTTTTATTCACTAAAAGTACACTCTATCATACTTATTGGAACTCAATAAACGGCGTGCAGCACAGACTCTCTATCTATCGGTAAAAATGTTGCCTTACGTGAAGCCCGACTTTTACTAATACACCTATAGTGCAGCGCTAGGGCTTTTTGGTAACTATCCAGGGAACTAGATACTTGCTTTCCGTATTCTAAATTCATGTCAACGTGTTTCGCGCGCTCACTTTTAGGCACGTCGAACTAATGTGTCAGAACAGCACGGCTATCACAAGACAGCGCGCGAACTCTTGATTTTTCTCGCACTATACGTCTCTTTCTAAGTTTTCTAATAAGAGAGAGACGGATAGTGCTATAAAAATCGAGATAGCTCGTGAGCCGCTTTGTGCTGCGCGTAAAACGCAAATAAATAATTGGTGCTAGCTGCTAGCACAGCAATTGACGCTGCGACACATCGCAAGACGGGAAAATCTACTCTCCTCTTTATAATTTTCTCAGTGCAAGAGGTGTACTACCTGTTTGTTTTAAATGTTAGGTATTTGCTGCAATACTGGGGCCCGATACAGATAGAATAAACCCGCAATAGTTATTTATGATACAAATGCGGAAAGTTGGTAATTCCCAACTAGTGACGATCAACAAAAACACGACCGTTAGGAGTGTTTTTGCTCGACACGAGTTGGGAATTACCTATTCGCACGTGTATCATACAAAATTTTACAATGCATCATGCGAGGAAATTAAAAATCATACAAAAAAGGTTAAATTTGAATTGTCATGAAATCTCATTCTCGCACGCGTGTTGGAATATTGGCCCGAAATCCATTCCTGCACGGCCGCCCCCCTCCGCGCGGCGCCGTGCCGGCATGGAGGGCTTCTCGTGTTCATGTTGACCCATGTAAAGGCGCACTTTCAGAGCAAGTGCATTGTAATAGTACATTACGTAATTATGGCCAGGTGTGACGTAAAAATAATTTACGTCGCACCTGGCCATAATGCGAGTTTTACTGCACGCTGCGCGTACGGGAAAACTCGCATTGTGGCCAGGTGAAGACGTATAATGTTGTATTCAACACGGGCGGTAATTCGTAAACACCCAGAGCGCATATTTATGGCCCTCACCTTCGGTTCGGGCCACAAACACCTGCGATCTGGGGCATTCACGAATTCACCGCCCCAGTTACGAAATGTACTATTACAGTAGGTACATATGGTGCTACTTTCCCGCACTAGTGCGAAAAGAGCACTTTCCGTGCATATGTCGAAACTTTAAAGAGTCATATGTACAGTAAAACGTTGTACGATACACGTGCGAATAAGTCATTCGCAACTCGTTTCGAATTTTCTATTTTCGGCACTTGTATCGTAAATAACTATTACCCTTTTATACTTTTCATATACATACGAATGTTATTATATTTATTATGTGATAAAGAAGATGGCCCATTAAAAAAAAACATAAATTATTAAAATGTTACACATAAGTAAATACAAAATCAGGCTGAACATGCTTTCGTATGCATTAATATAGTATGCAATATGTTAATTTAGATTACAACGGATTTTTGTAATCGGGAATCAAACATTTATTCGTGAGTTCGTGACACATCAATTAATTAGTGAGCATCCGACTTCGAAAACACATCATTTTTTGTTCCATTGCATTTAACGGAGAACTAAGAATCAATCGTAGGCATATTTTTTTGCTTTCCGATTAGATTTCTTGAGCTTGAAACTAGCGAGGGAAATTGAAATTCCTATTTCAGAGATTGCTTAAGCTTTTTAGTGGTAGGTCTTTTTAATTTGCAAAAAATATTAGAAAAAAAACTATCACACACAAGGTAATTCTTGCCCTCGATATTTGTGATTCACTTGAAATTTATAAAGGACTTATTTCTTGTCGTGATGAAATAGTGATAGAAAATCATTTTGTTGTATAGCTAATACCATCGAGACATTTATATTAGCACGTTTATACTATTAAACTGAAATTGAAAATTTTCAACTTCAATTGAAAATTTCAACTGTCTAGCTGTCGCGGTTCTTGAGATACAGCCTAGTGACGGACAGACAGACGAACAGCGAAGTGTTAGTAATAGGGTCCCGTTCTTACCCTTTGGGTACGGAACTCTAAAAATCAAAAAACTAATTCAGTGTCGGATCGCCTGCTCCAAATACGAGTAAACACATACTTTACACGTGCGTATACCATTATAAAATTTTGTTGGTTCGTTCCACTGTTCACCTATACACATATGCTTCGTTTTAGTCATTTTTTGCAATTCCCTCACATTTTGGCACCACAATATCATTAAAAAAACCATCACATCAGTTGCTGACATCGATATGTATGAAATCCAATGGACCCAAGCTGGCACGGTGGCAATGGGATCCGAAAAATTTCAGGCGTTTCCCTTCCGGCTTTCCTCTCTTCAGCAGACGGCACCCAAAAATTAATAGGTCAAATTCCATTTCTCGCTGAAGCTGAGTGCCGTTGGAAAGATCTATGTCCAACTGCAGAGCACGCAGAGGCAATGGGACGGGCCGCTGTGTGAGCTGGTACGGGATAACCGTTATGAAACGTCTACCAGCTCCGCAGATGGCGCCCGTCTCCTTGCGCCTGCTAGGTGGGAATCCGGCGGTTGCTCCAGGCACTCCCGTCACACAACTTAGGCACAATTTTAGACAACAAATCTTTTAGGGTTGCCGTTTCACTACGCCTTGGAGTGAAATGTGTCGTTCCACATCGGTCTCACTGCGGTAGCCCCGTCGAAAAATTTGGGTACCATGGCATCTGCCGCCACAGCAGCACAGGCTGCATCCCGCGATACGCCAGCCTATCTCATCCGTCGGGCTCTCGTTATTGCCTGAGCACCGGCCGTCTTAGAGCCTACTGGTCTTTCCCGAGACGACGGCAAGAGGCCCGACGTCATGACGCTCGCGCCCTGGAGCTTGGTGCGACCACTGGTATGGGACGCTACTAGCCTCGATACCCTTGCGCCGTCCCACCTTCCTGGAACCCCGATGAGGGTTGGTGCTGTTGCTGAATCGGCCAAGTCATACAAAATGCTCTAATATGAACCAGCGGTTTAATTTTTTTAATCGCTTTCTAAACGCCTCGTCGACGCTTCTGGTGACCAGAAGGCTGGCTCATACCTAGCCCAAAGTATTAGCATTGCTTTACAACGTGGCAATGCCGCCAGCCTCCTGGGCACCCTACCGCCTCGCGCCGATCTGGGCCAAGTTTTTAGGGTTCCGTAGCCAAATGGCAAAAAACGGAACCCTTATAGATTCGTCATGTCTGTCTGTCTGTCTGTCCGTCAGTATGTCACAGGCATTTTACTCTAAAACCATAAGGTGTATTTGAATAAAAAATTGAGGATAGGGTGTATTTTGTTAACCGCTATATAGTTTTGTAATGAAATTACTAAAAAAGATTTTTTTAGGGGTGCACCCCATACATAAAACTGAAAGTCAAAAAATATTTTTTCATTGCAACCCCACTTGTGGTACATCAATCGACAGGCCTTTCAAAATAAATATAAGGTTTTTAAGCAATTTTTTGGATTAAGTGAATAGAGTCGGAGATAATCGCCCCGAAAGTGACTAAAATTGTGTCCCCCCCCCTCTAATTTTTGAACCGTGTATTTTAAAAATATAAAAAAAATCATGCTCATAGGGATTATAAAATTCTACCAGCGAAATTTGTTTTCAACAAGATCGGTTCAAAGGGTTTCGAGATATTTATAAAAAACTGCGTTGCTTAAAGAAAAGGACGTAAGTGCCATAAGTTTTTAGTAACGATATGACCTTTTTCATGTCAGACCCATCATACCCCTAGCAATACCCCTGGGTGTAGGGTGGGACTGAACCATACCACCGTGGTGCTGTGCACTATATTATGCTTTATAATATCTATCCCAAAAGTCCTATCACCGATATCAGTATCACGCAGTGTAGTTGAAAAAGTTAGACTACCGTTATCTGTACGAGTAGGTAACCTTTGATTTAGTATATAGAACTAGATGCACAATGTCAAACAAATATGCCAAGAAATGTGCCCCAGAACATGAACGAAGAATACTCTGGACAGGCTATGGTAAAAATAATACCACGTGCGAGCGAGCTGGTAGCATACAAATCTCTATAAGTGTGTCAGAAAGGGGAATATCATTCACTGTCCTTGTCATAGTTCCTTTTTTTTATTTGCCACAACTGATTTAGTATGAAGTTGTGCCACACAAACCATTACCCGTCCCGTAGTAAGTTGTTTATGACAAGTCATCAGCCATTTTAGGACCGGTTCTTAATTTAGCTGCATAAGAGCTTTTCCGTCCCTCACCGTGGCAACACGTACAGCCCGTCCATAGTATTCTAGGTTCATGGCCCCAGAATGACAGCTCTAGCTACATTTCAGTAATTGCTAATAGCGGTAACTTATAACCTGCATCAAGATATATATTTCATAAAAAAAGAACTCAGTGTTTTAGACCAAGCACCATATTAGCAAACCAACATCAAAAGATTAAATAATTTTTAGTTTATTGTGACATATAATGTGACTTGACTGCTCACGTCAAAACTTTTAGCGTTTAGCGTTTAGCGAATGAATTGGTCGCGTTATAAATTTTATTTATTTCAACAGAAAGCACAAATACATCTGCTTTCTTTATTTTACAAGTGGGGAATAAACAGTTTCAAATATTTGTACAAATATTATATACAAAACAATTGTTGAGATTTCCGTAAGTACATATAGTACAGCTGACAGAGTCCATAAAAAGAAATCATTTTAGTTTCCTTGAAATAGATTCAGTTTGTTAAATAATTGTATTTTCGACCTGCCTTTACTTTAAATATTTTCTTTTTTGCGATGTAATGTAAGCGTACAGTGAAGTAGCGATCAGCTGTCGATTTCATTAAAACGGTCCTGGGTATTGAACGTCACTCTCATGATCACCCGACATCTATTAAACGAGTATTACGAGATATAAGGTCAAAAATGAATTATGATGAAAATTGGCAACAATTAGCGCATTTCCAAATGATGTGTTGGGATTGTATTATAGAATTTTATTATAGTTCATTAATGCTATTAATTACCTTTCGCAAGGTCATGTCTGTCTGTTTGTCAGGCATTTTACGCGAAAACTATAGGGTGTATTTGAATAAAACTTTGAAGATAGGTGTATTTTGTTAAGCGCTACATAGTTATA